>CM042835.1:1461099-2136099 GCA_023653725.1 Bungarus multicinctus | reverse complement strand
AGTCCACGAGGGGGCGCCACATGATCAGGATGATGAATTGGTCATATGGCCGCTGCCTTCTCTCTCTCTCTCTGTCTGTCTGTCTCTCTCCCTCTCTTTCCCCCTCTTTCTCTCTCTCTCTGTCTCTCTCTGTCTCTCTCTCTGTCTCTCTCCCTCCCTCTCTCTCTCTTTCTCTCTCTCTCTTTCTCTCTCTTTCTCTCTCTCTCTCTGTCTCTCTGTGTCACTCTCACTGTTTCTGCCTCTGTCTGTCTCTCTCTTTCTCTCTCTCTTCCCCCTCCCTCTCTCCTGTGTGTGTGTGTGTAAATATATACACAACCTTAAGGGGATATTCTTTGTCTCCCTTCTTCTTACTTAATTCTTCTTTCTTCTTTTCATCCATTCTTGGAGATATTTTCTCTGGTCTCTTTCTCTCTCTCTCTCTTTTGTAAATCTTCTTTGTTTCAAGCCTTTTGTCCTACCTACCTGGAGTAGAATCTCTTCTGACAGCTGCCCTCATTTAGATGCTACCTGAGAATAAATCTCTTCTCCTTCTCCTCCTCCTCCCTGCAAATCCCACTCCCTTCTAGCACTGATATTGTTCCCTAGTGGGGTCATTAAAGGTCTACAAAAAACAAACAAGCTTAGAGAGCATAGTAATAGTCCTCACCTCCTCTTCTCCACAAATCCCTCTCCCTTCTAGCACTGATGATGTTATCTAGTTGGGTCATGAAATGTCTGCAGGAAAGCAACCAAGCTCAGAGACCACCCAGGATCTCATAGTTGTTGTTGTCATTGTCGTCATCATCTCCCCCTCCTCCTCTTCCTCCTCCTCCTCCTCCTCCTATTTGCCGTTCCTTCGAATCGTTCCTAAATCTAGTCTGGGTTAATGAAAAGAAGGACTAGGGGAGACATGGTAGCAGCCTTCCAGTATTTGAGGGGCTGCCCCAAAGAAGAGGGAGTCAAACTATTCTCCAAAGCCCCTGAGGGCAGGGCAAGCAGCAATGGGTGGAAACTAATCCAGGAATGAAGCAACTTAGAACTAAGGAGGAATTTCCTGACAGTTAGAACAATTAACCAGTGGAACTACTTGTCACCAGAAGTTATGAGTGCTCCATCACTGGAGGTTTTTAAGAAGAGATTGGACAAAGTCAATGGGGGAGGCATTAACTGAAAATTGATATTTCTTTTTGCAGGCAACCCGTATAGAAGGCAAAAGTTATGATTGTTGTTAAGGTTGGTTGTATGGTCAGCTAAATGTTTAGATCACATTTATCACTTTTTGGGTCCACCTATTTATTTGGATTCCTCTAAACAGCAGCAAAAAAGAATTGACATCGGGGATTCGGCTATCTGTATTGGAAGCCCCTTTGTGGTACCTGGAGGGGAGGCGGTTGCTTAGCAACGGCTGCAGTATTATTTGCAACCTGCCTGGCTCAATTTCTTAACAATATATGTATGGATGTATGTATGTATGTATATATGTATGTATGTATGTTTTATTATGTTTTTGCGGGTATTTATATATATGGTAAATACCTGAACAAAGCTGAATACCATATGTGTGTGTGTGTGTGTGTGTGTTATGTTTTTGCGGGTATTTCTATGTCTGGTATTTAGGTTTCTTCGGGTATTTTTCCACGTAATATTTGTGCTTTTATTATAGCGATGTTTCGGCAGAATCTCATCTGCCATCCTCAGGCTTGTGTGGTAGGTTTTTTTTAATTTTGTGTGCCAGGCTTGGCAGTTGCTTTTTGGATGAATGGATAGATAGATAGATAGATAGATATTGATATATATTGATCTATCTATCTATCTTGATATATATATATATATATATATATATATATATATATATATATATATATATACACACACACACACACAGAGGAAAAGACCCAAACAGGCCAAGACCTGCATACCTGTACCTGTAAAAATCTACAAATATATATATTCATAGATTTCCACAGGTATATATATATAAATAATTTAGGTGGGATAACGGACTCTTGAGTATGAATTCAGAGCCTTGTTCAGCCATGAAAAGGTCCAGCTACACTCAATCTATCAGAACAGAAGGGCCCCCCTGGAGGTCTTCTAGTCCAACCCCCTGCTCATGCAGGAAACCTTCGACTCTGACCATTCCTGACTGATGCTTAGCACAACATTATGCGCCAGCATTCAGGCTGGCAAAGGGAAACTGAATCGAGCAGCAATTGTGTAGCGCAAACAATGTGTGGAAGTAGGAAAGGAAGCTCTGAGTTCTTTGGCTGCGTTCAACAGATTTCAAGGATTTGAATGTGACTCCATTAGTGAAAATACAGACTTTTTCCAGAGGTCTGTTGACAAAGCATTGACCAGAACAAACTTGCCTCCAGAAGTTGTAATTGCTCCAACACTGGAAGTTTTTTTTTTTTAAAGCAGAGATTGGATAACCATTTGCCTGAAGTTGGTGTAGGGTTTTCCTGCCTAAGCAGGGGGTTGGACTAGAAGACCTCCAAGGTCCCTTCCGATTCTGTTATTCTAAGTCTTTTGAAGCCTTGGCAACTTTAAGATGGGTGGACTTCAACGCCCAGAATTTCCCAGAACGTGGCCCTAATGTTATAATTTTGAAATAAAATCATGCAAAGCCTTTTCTTTTCCATACCAATCAATGAAGCAGTTCCTTTTTTAGCAAAAGAAAATTACTATTTGAAGCTTTGGAAGGAGGAATGGCAGCCTGCTTGGGGAGAAAAGGGCATTGGCGGAAGGCTTGGCCGAGAAGGTGCGATCCAAAGCTTGCAAGAAGATGGTGAAGAGGAGGGAGCATCTTTCCGCTGAGAGTTTTCGCTCTTGATGGCACCGGTCCTCCACTTACGACCACAATTTGAGCCCAATGTTTCTGTTGCTAAGTGAAACCTTTGTGGAGTTTTGCCCTGTTTTACCACCTCTCCTGCCTCATCAGTTCAATGAATCACTGCACTTGTTCAGTTAGTCGTTAACCTGGTCGTTAAGTGAATCCAGCTTCCCCATTGACTCATCTTCTCTGACGGTCGCAAAAGGGAATCCCATGACGCACCCACCCCCTGGGACACGGCAATCGTCATAAATACGAGCCCGTTGCCAAACGTCCAAATTTGGCTTCCGTGATCACAGGGAAGCTGCAATGGTCATATCTGTGAAAAGCGGTCATGAGTCCCCTTTTTTCAGTGCCATGGTAACTTCAGACGGTCACTAAATGAGCTACTGTAGGTGGAGGACGACCTGTACTTGTACCGTTAAAGATAGACTCCGAGAACGTCTAGGGAGGAGGCATCTTAACTCTCTTCCTCCCAAACAAACGATCTAAGCTTTGTGTTGTGGCCCGCCGGCGGATAGTGGAGCTGGCAGCAGAGTCGGACGGGGAGGAGGTTGGGGAGGAACCTGGGCCAGTCCTGGAGGCTGAGGAAGGCTCGGACGAGGGCTCTGTGTCGGAAGCAGAGATGGGGCCATCCGACAGTTATCAGCTGCCTTTGGAGTCGGAGATCAGTGGGGAAGAAGAACAGCTGGAGCCTGTTCCCAGTGAGCACATGGGTAGAGCTGCCAGGAGAAGGGAACAAGGGTCAACATGGGATTAAGGCCACAAGTGAACAGTGAATGGCCCCTCCCATAGGGAATAAAAGAGGAGCAAAAGGGGAGGGGGCTTTTGCAGGAAACAATTTGTCCGTTGCAGCCGCGTGAAGATCTGTCTGTGCATCTCAGAGACTCTGTGCCGCGTCCTTCCTTGTCAGCACTGCGCTTGGAAATAGTTACTTGGCAGCTCTCCAGGCTAGATAAGGTCTGTGCTCCCTAATCACACCCTTGGAAGCCTGTTGGCCAGGCCTTTGGCGGAAAGTGAATGCAAGAAATTCACCTTCCATTAATAAAAGGGGTTTTGCCGGGACAAAGAGTCGGCTTAGTGCCTTCTGGGGGAAGCTGAGGTCAGAACCCTTTGCTGTCTCTTGGTGCTTTGTAAGTCGAGGACTGCCTTCTCTGCTCCTGGTGCCGCTTGACTCTCTCCGGGTGAAGAATTGAAGACGTTCCACACTCGGCCACCTTCTCCCTAGTTGAAGGCTGTCATTTCCCATCCTCTCTCTGCAAGAAGCAGTAGTTGTGAGCGTGCAGAGCGACGGTGACCTCATCTGACTCCTGGCCGTTGGAGAAAGGGAAGGCGCAGCGGCTTCGGACGGTTGCCTCTTGGCCTGCGTCCGAATTGCACCCACCTCCTGCCAAAGGGCAGCCTGGCACGGTGGCCTCCAAAGCCCCCCCCCCTTCTCTCCCCGCCCCCCCTCTCATCCCATTCTCGCCCACGTAAGAAATTGCACCGCTGGAAGAGATAAAGCAGGGAAACCTTTCTCGCTGATTAATTGTCGTGCGGGATCCATTGGGTCAGTTTTAATTAACTTAAAAAGGGCCTTGCGATCCATCGGCCAAAAATGAAAACCCCCACATCGTTTTTTTGTGTTTTTTTAAAAAATGCTTATAAGAGAGGGTGCACTTTGCTCTCGCACCAATATTTCTCTTTTTCTCTTGCAGCTAAAAAAGTTTATCTTTCACCACCAAGGCAGGTGGAATTTTAAATTCAGTTTTCAATCTTTTTTTTTTTGGTTTTGTTTTAACAATCGTATTTTCGTGGCTAAACTCACCTTCCAACGTTTTGCGATGCGTTCCGCCAGGTTTAGCGGCGAGAGTTCAAATCCAGCAGCGGAAGTTGGTTAGGAGAGAGAGGCTGAGTTAGAAACCTGTGGAAGATCCGGCTTTGGAACTCACCATATGCTCAGGAGCCACTCTGAATCAGATTCTTTGGGGAGTCTGTTAGCTTTTAACCGACCTCGCTGGGCTGCGGTGGGGATAAAACTGGGGATTGTGATGAAAGGACTGCCGGTCTTTGTTTGACCAACTACAATTGGGATTGGCAACTCGGTCGTTAAGTGAAGCCGTCGTTAAGGGAAACCACCACCGTGCTCACCTGTTGGAAATCCGGCTCCTTACCTTACGAATGCAATAAATCAAAGCAACTGAGCAAGTTGAACTTGTAGAGTCAGTGGCTATTGAGGTCCTTGGGGGCTGGACCTTGAGCAAGCTGGATTCGAAGTCGGTACCCGGCCAATGAACTTGGTCAAGGAGAGCCCTATTCTTATCCTGTTCGACCCCCCTCCTCCCATTCCCCCTACTAAGCATTTACACATTGGAGTCTCACCACATGGGCAGGGCCGACATTAAGCAACATTGGGGCTTCCATCCTAAAGTCACACAGGTGGTCGCGACAATAAATCGGCCCTCGATGAACAAGCCCCAGGTACATACACCGGTAGTCCTCGACTTACGACGGTTCGTTTTAAGGGTCCGTTCAGAGTTACGACGGCACGGACAAAAAAGCGAATCGGGGACTGTTGTTTTTCACCCGAAAGGAAGAACATGGCCGCCGCCTCGCTGGTCACGTGATTAAAATTCAGGCGCTGGACTCGTACATACGACGGTCACAGCGTCCCAAAGGAGGGGCACGTCACGGCAAGCAAAGTCAGTCTGGGGAACGGCCTTCCCGACTGCGGCGTTTCGCTTAACGACGATGGCAAGGAAAGGCGTGAAAGGGGACACGGCCCTCCCTCTGAAGAAACGTCTCGCTCCGCCACAGAAATTTGGGGTCCAAATTGGGTGTCGTAAGTCAAGGACTTCCTGCCGTGGCTTCGGAGTGAGGCGTGGTGGGGGGGGGGATGCAGTCGATGGGGGATGAGTGAAGAGAGGGTGCAACTGCAGCATGAAATCCCACAGATTCCTTGGGGGGGGGTCAGCAGCCTGTGTCCTCCCCCCCTTTGCCCCATAGATTTTTGGGGGGAGGGGGGGTGTCCTTTTTATGTTAGAAAGGAAATTTCGGGGCCTAAAACTCGACAGGAACATCCAAGGCTAAGATTCACCCTCAATTTGAAGAAAGAAAAACGGGTGCTGGGTTCAAATGACGGGCCGTCCTGGACTGGTTTCGTTTAGTGACCATCCAAAGTTACAACGGCACTGGAAAAAAAAAAAGACAAACCCTGACTTACGACCCCTTTTCACACTTACGGCCTTTTGCAGCATTCCCTGGGGTGTGGGGGGGACCAGGTAATCCAAATTCAGACGCTTGGCCACTGGTTCCGACTTACGACGATCGCAGCGTCGCCGGGGGCCCATGAGATTCTCCTTTTGCGACCAAGTCGAAGCCGGATTCACTTAACAACGGCCAGGGATTCGCTCAGTGACTGGGGCAAGGCCGGTCGTCAAATGGGGCTGAAAGATTCACTTAATGGAGGTCTTGCTTAACAACAGCCATGTTGGGCTCTGTGGTGGTCGTAAGTCGAGGACGACCTGGCTATAGAGCCGGACCTGATCGGCCCCTGTCCTCAGGGAGACTCCCTTGATCTCTTGTAAAGAAGGGAAGAGGAGGGAATTTTGGGGCTGGATTTGAGTTGGAGGCCAAGCGGTGTTTTTCGACCTTGGCAAAATTAAAGGTGGTGGACTTCAATTCCCAGAATTCCCCCGTCATATACGGCTGGCTGAGGAATTCTGGGGGTTAAAGTCTTCCAATCTAGCCCCCTGCTGAAGCAGGAAAATCTATACTTATATCAGACAAGGGGCTGTCATGTCTCTTCTTAAAAACCTCCTTGATGAGTTTTTATCCATTTCCTTCCTTCCTTCCTTCCTTCCTTCCTTCCTTCCTTCCTTCCTTCCTTCCTTCCTTCCTTCCTTCCTTCCTTCCTTCCTTTCCTTCCTTCTTTTCTTCCTCTCTCCCTTCCTCCCTACATGACTCATAGAATCCTAAGTCTGGAAGGGAGTTTGGAGGTCTTCTAATCCAGCCCCCTGCTGAAGCAAGAGATCCTATACTATTTCAGATAAAGTGACTGTCTTCTAGTCTCTTTTAAAAACCTCCAGTGACAGAGTTCCCATCATTTCTAGTGGCAAGCAGTTCCACTGGTTAATTGTCCTCCCTGTTAAGAAGTTTCTCCTTCATTCCAGGTTGCTTCTCTTCTTGGTTAGTTTCCATCCATTGTTTCTTGTCCTGCTTTCTTTGGTTCTTTGGAGAATAATTCGACCCCTTCCTCTTCTTTGGGGCAGCCCCTCCAATACCGGAATATTGTTATCATGTCGCCCCTAATTCTGCTTTTCTTTAGATTAGTCAAACCCAAATAGCAATAGCACTTAGACTTATATACCGCTTTATAGTGCTTTACAGCCCCTCTCTAAGCGGTTTACAGGGTCAGCCTTTTGCCCCCCAAAATCTGGGTCCTCATTTTACCCACCTGGGAAAGATGGGAGGCTGAGTCAACCTGGAGCCTGGTGAGATTCAAACTCTTGGCAGTGGGCAGAGTTAGCCTGCAATACTGCATTCTAACCAGGAGGGAGGGAGGGACGAAGGAACTAAGGAAGAAGGAAGGTTTACAGAATCAGCCTCTTGCCCCCAACAATCTGGGTCCTCCTTTTACCCAACTCGGAAGGAGGGAAGGCTGAGTCAACCTTGAGTTGGTCAGGATCGAACTGCTGGCAATTGGCAGAATTAGCCTGCAATACTTCATTTTAACCAGAAGGAAGGAAGGAAGGAAGGAAGGAAGGAAGGAAGGAAGGAAGGAAGGAAGGAAGGGTGGGTTTATAGAGTCGGCTTTTTGCCTCAACAATCTGGGTCCTCATTTTACCCGCCTCGGAAGGACGGGAGGCTGAGTCAACCTTGAGCCTGGTGGGATTCGAACTGCCAAAATGCAGGCAGCTGGTTGCAGCAGAAGGAGCTTGCAACAGAAGCACTCTAACCATTGCGCCACCATCCTGTATACAGGGTTAAAAAAAAGCAGCCTGCCAATGCCAATCCAATTAATTGACCCTTTTTGCTTCCGTGGTCCTCCAAGTCAAAGAGATGGAAAGAAAGAGAGGCTGAAACCAACCCATCCCCAAAAAGATCTCCATCACAGAACTGGTCACAAAGACCTGGAAGCCCAGACTGTCTCTCCCAAACAGGGATTGGCTGTTGTGTGGTCATCGTGCCATGCCTCTTACTTCTTACTCGGCCAATGGGAAAAAGAAAAAAAGAAAAAAAGAGCTGGTGAAGCCATGAAGCCTTGCCAGTCACCTGGCACCAAGATGGTGACATAGCAAGCGGGATGGGACTGAATCGTGATGTTTGATCCAATTAAGGCAATTAAGCGTTGTCATAATCATCGATCGGGAGATCTGGCTGGGTTGGGAACTGCCACATTGGGCGAATTTTGAAGGAACAATTATTTTGGAGCAGGGATGTCCAACCTTGTTGACTTTTAAGATTTGTGGACTTCAACTCCCAGAATTCCCCAGCCAGCTGGGAGTTGAAATCCACAGGTCTTAAAGGGGCCAAGGTTGGACACCTCTGTTTAGAGCATTTGAGAAGTTCTGAGATCTTCTGCAGAGGATACAGGAATGCAACACTTCTGGCAGCTGGGGCTGCCAAGCAGACGGACCATGCCCCACCTAGAAGACCCCTGAACTCCTCTACTCCCAGGGTCGCCAACGGAACGGCTGAAACAGGGCACGGTGGGGTTGCATCTCTGCCCGAGTCATTTATGTATCTCAGGTAGCTTCCGTAATTACTTGAGCGTAGCTGATTGAGACATTTTGGAGCCAAGGACTGAGCCAGCCATGCCCCAAGGAAAGAAAACGGCCATACAACTCTAATATGAGACCCTGGTTAGCCACTTCTTTTGGGGTGGGTGGGGCTGGTTTTGTTCCCCTCTTTGATCTCCCCTGTCCTTCAACCATGCTTCATGCAGAAGAAACATCAGGGCAGCTTCCTGGGGACATTTTTGGATTGACTTGATCACCTGACGGCTGAAGACCTGGGTGGGGAGCAACTAAGAGGTGAACCTTCAGCCAAAGACTGAAAGTTCTGTAGGCCCATCGGGATCGGGGATCAAAAAACAACAAAAAAACCCAAATCAGTGGTTCTCAAACTATTTGCTCTCAAGGATCCTGTTAGCTTCTGATTGAGGAACTCGAAAAAGGTTTAAGGTGGCATCTAGCCAGAGTTCCTGCAGAAGTTAAGATTGGAGAAATTTTAAAACATCGGACACGGGAGAAGCCCGTGAAAAGGGTCTTGGGGACCCCTCACTGGTTTCCCCCGCCCAGGCCACGCTTTTGAGAGCCCCCCCCCCCCCCCAATGTTGTGATCTCTGGCACAGACAACACCTCTGGTGGGTGAGGATGAAGGAAGTCCAACACAGTTGAAGGAACCTGGTGCGTGGTGGGATGGCGGTTTGAGAATGACCCTTCTGCCCGGTTAATGGGACGAAGGAGGGGTGTGTGAAAGGGGGTGGGGGGGGGAGATGATGAACCCTCGATGCCTTGTCCTTGTTGGTAGGCCCCCTTCCCCCCTCCCCAAACTCCATTCGTTAAAATGGGTTAAGAGATTGTCGTGAAATGTAAAGAAAAAAAGACAACAGAAGACGGAAGAGATGTCGTGAATGGACATTTATCATGACAAGAAATGAGTTAATAGTATTAGCACTAAAAAAAAAAAAAAAGGCTGACTCCACCAAGCACAAAATCAATACACAACTTTACACTAAAACACACAAACCTACCAAGACATTCAGAATTTTTTTTTTCTTAAATTGTTTTTTGTCTCTTCTCTTGTTTTTTTGCTAGGTAGCCAGGACGATGGAATTGGTTTACTTAGTTGCTCCTTTTTAAAAAATAATAACAATTAAAAATAACCCCATTTTCGACCGTAACCCCTTCCTTGGCTGAGTGGCCACTCCCTTTGGCACCAACGCCCCCGTAAGATTTAAAGAAGACCTTCTGCTTCAAAAGGAGAGGATTGGATGGAGAAACGAAAAAAGATCCGGAATGATTTGCAAGCGAGTTTTGTATAAAAGGAACTGGAGGTTTGGGGGTCCGTAAGGAGACACGTCCCTCTGGTCTTCTTTCTTTCAAGTGGGCATGGTTGAACCTTCAACTGACTTTAGCCGCCCTTCCAAAATGGACAACCTCATGGGTGTTGGGTTACCAGGAGGGTCAGACCGATGTTGACCAAGGATGGAGAGGAATTGAACCCCAATCAGCTTGGAGAGAACCAGGTTGAGGAAACCTCTTCCCCAAGATTGGGTGTCAGCATCCCGTGGCTCTGGAGCCGCATGAGGCTCTTTGGGCCCCCTGCTGAGGCTCCCTGTTGGGTGATCCCTCCACTGGCTGGTTCCGCCCCTCCCCTCCCAGTCACTCCTCGCCTGGCCTGAGAAGGTAAAACACAAAAAACAGAAATGAGAGAGACCCATTTCCCACCGAAAACACCAGGAGCCACAAAACTAGGGTAGGTTTGGTGGGAGTGTGATTGGGTGGGAGTGACGTTGAGCTGGCTACGCCCACCCAGGGTTTGAGGCTCCTGGTGTTTTCTGTGGGAAATGGCTCCAAATGGCTGTTTGAGCATTTAAGGTTGCAGACCCCTGCCCAAGATGGTCTACAAGGGTTGGTCAAAAAAAAAAAGAAGTCCAGATAATGGTTGCACCTGTGCGATGGAAGTTCTCGAGAAGATTGTTTGCACTACAGTGGCCACCATCTTAACTTGGCTTGACCATTTGGAAGGCTGCCCTGTTTGGAGTTCTCTGGATTTCCCCTGTGGTGTCAACTGGGGAGATCTTGGTCAGAAGTTGAGAGGGGTTTCAGGGGGGAAAGCATCTGTAAGGAGGCCTCCATACCTGAGACTCTCTAAGATATGGTCACTAAGAAAGAAAGAGACATGTGGTTTTAAGGCAGTGTTTCTCAATCTTAGCCATGTGAAGATGTATGGACTTCAACTCCCAGAAGACCCCAACCAGCTATGCTTAACATCTTAACATGGTTAAAGTTGAGAAACATTAAGCATGAAGCAGAGAACTCTTGACCACTAAAGGCACGGAAACCTCGGTATCTAAAGACAGCAGAACTTAAATCATGCAAAATTAATTTATAGTTCTCCTTTTCCTGGTTCTAGACATCCCAAGAATGACGGGATTCACTTCACTCCTCAAACTGGACAGTTCTTAATACGGTAGGATGGGATTGTCCATCCTCTGCCTGTTCCAACTCATTCTCGGCCCCATATCTCCAATCTTCCTTCATTTCCTCAGCAAGTCCATTATGACTGGAAAGAAGAAAGGAACAGAGACTCGTCCTGCTGTTTGGCTGCAAATTTTGGGGACTAAGTTAGGTTAATCCACGAATGGTGCCAATATCATCCATCCGGGTTCACCAGAAGATTCATTTGAACTGTCTTGAAATTCCTCCCAAATTTGAATGGCGTCGACCCATTAGGGACAAAGAGACTTCAATTTTTGAGTCTTTTTGTACGTATCTTTTTCTCAGAGCTGTAGACCATGAAAGGTAAATTTCATTTTCTTTTTTCCGTGTGAGATGGTTTCGTGGGTAACACTCTCATTTCTCCTCATGATGGAAGGAATACCATTCCATCACTTCCAGTGGCATTAGTGAGCAATAATAAATAGGAAACAATCCCCATGTCTTCATGACTAGGCAACTTTTCGAGGGCAATTAAATTAACGGACCTGTTTTGCATTCCAAACCTCCAGTTCTTTTATGCATGGCCGTGTCTCTGATGTTTGAGAACACACACACACACACACACAAAAACCCAAAGTAAAATAAAACAAAATAAAATAAGTCATGGTCTCCCTTCTACCCGTCTTCCCCACCTCCCACAACTCCGCAGACATGTTTAAAACAGAAACTAAGCATTTACAATGAAGCAATGGTGGAGAAACGGTTTTTCTTTCTTTCTTTCTTTTTCTTCACAGTTAAAAGGGAAAAATTGTAACATCAAATCCCCTCTTCGAATCGTCTAACTCGTTAAGACTTGGACAGTCTTTTGCAGGTTTTTTTTTTTTGTCTTCCTTTCGCACCCTCCTGCCCCTAATGTTTATATATACTTATATATATATAATTTTTGAAATGTTTTTCTTTCTTTCTTTCTTTCTTTTTTTTTGTAATATGGAAGATGAGGAAAAATTCCATAAAAACACAGGTTGGATGAACACAGAAGGTGGGTTGTTAAAAAGTTCAAAATGATGAAAGGGGTGAAGTTCAAAAGTTCAGAAGACGGAGCGGAACGAGATGAGCGGTCCCCGGCAGCGGGAGAATTCGAGATGGGGGGGGGGTCCCCCAAATTCAGATGAAGCCAAAAAGTTGACTTTGGAAAAAAAACAAAAACAAACAAACGTTGGAAAAGATGAAAGGTTGCGTCGCCCGAGAAAACAACACTCGAGAGATGTTCTTGATGTGGAGGAAGATATGGAGTGGATTTTGGGTGGGTGGGTGAAGGAAAAAGAGCAGTCCGGAGGTAGCCAGCTATTGCAATAAAGAGTCCCACGCTGCTTTAGAATAAGTGTGTGTTTGCTTTTTTAAAATAATATATATATATATATATATTTACTTATATATATATTTATAGAGAGAACTTTGTGGTGAGCGGACGTGTCAAAATGCTAAATGGAAAAAAAGATGCTCCGGGTAAATGAGAATGTCCCGACACAAACCAAAATAAGACGTTATCAGGCGGCTTTTAAGGAAAGGGGCGGCGGAGGGGAAAAAAATATGAAGGCTCTGTATTCGAAACACGGGGATGTTCACACAAGGGGTGGTGAGGAATTGCGCCTGGCCAATGTACATGTACAACTGTGTGTGGTCACCACGGAGAAGACCTTAGTTGCAGAAGGTCCGCTCGCCCTTTTGCTCATCCCCCCTTCCTCCTGCCACCAAACCACTGGTTTTGATCCAAATCCCCTGGAAATGAAGAAAGGAAGAAGACAAGAAACTAGCCACCACGGAGATGATCGATGCGGAGAGGAAGGGAAGGGAAGGAACGCAAGAACGCAACTCGCCACTTGCGTTTCTCCAGCTGGGTGAACGGTGACTTATAGGAGCTACGACGATGTTGCATCTTGGTCGTTCGGGGTTTGGGGAGAGGAACATTTCACACACAAGCGCCCCTGTTTGGGTTTGCGTTTTTCCTCTGGGGTTGACCCTCTTTCAGGCCTCATCTTCCAAGCTTGTGTTCAGAAGCACCAAGGAGGTTTTCCCTGCTCTGGTTTGGCAGGAGACGGGAGCGAGTCAGGGAGTGAATCCAAGCAGGACAGGAGACCACGGATTAGACACCAGGAAGAAGGAACATCACACAAGTCCAGCCGGGCCGGGACACTTTCCCCGGCTGCCTTCCCCCCCACCTTCCCCCCCCCAAATATCTGTCCTTATGGGTTTCAGAAAAACATCTGGCTCATATTTGGCACATGAAAAAGCTAAAAAGTCTTGTTTCACCACTGCTTTGCTCAAGCAACACTGTCCCTCCACGCACTGAGAGGGGAGAGGGGACTCATGCATCCAGGAAGGATTGCTTTAGGAACTGGTCCAAAGGGGGGGGAAGGGGGAGGGAGAGAACCTGGAGGTCCCAGTAATGGAATCTGGCCAAGAGAGGAGACAGGTTACAATTGGGTGCTTGGACGGCCAAGGTTCACCATCACTGGCCCTGGTTTGCTTTCCAGGTGCAGCTGAGGAATGCTGTCGGTGAAGGATTGACCGCAGCACAACGACACATCGTTTCTCCCGTGGATCAGGGTTAAGAGAACCAGGGTCAAAACTAGGAGTAATTCCCTCCCTCAATCCCACCCTTGAGATTCATGATAGGTCACATCCCAGCACGGAAAACAGCCGGCAGGTCCAAAAACACCACCGTACTGGGATGCTTCACAGCAAACACTGATCGACTTGCACACAGGTCCCATTGACATCAAAGAGACCTCATCCTGGTTTAGGATGGAGAGGCGACACGATTGGGGAAGGAGTTGAGCAGCATCCAGATAAAATCCCCGGGGCTGATTTTGGCAAGAGCCGGCCTCTCAGGTATCCAAAGAGGCCTGCAGCTTTACTACCCCCCAAAAAAATCACCGTTCAACATTTTCTAGTGCTGAGTATATCAAATCCATCACTTTAGAATTGACTGAACAATCTTTCCTCTCACCTCTCCTCTCCTTTTCTCGCAAAACCAACATATGCCTGAGTAAGTAGTAAAGTTACGTTTTTCTACCAAAGCAGGGTTAGGCTCAGCAAATGCAGGAAACCTCTCTTTGCTCTCAACAAAACACAGCATTTTATCCGATTGGGAGTTTCGTTTTGCTCGCTTGGTTTTGTTTTTTTGTTTTTAAAAAAGAAAAACAACCCCAATGAATACGGCAGAACACTGACGTTGTTTCGCTAAGCAGATTCGCGCTTTCCCAAAGGAATCAGTCGACAATCACACCCTCTAAGATTGTGATGAAAAATATTTAGGCATCAGGCCTCTAACCAACCAGAAATTAGCATCAAGACAGCTACGAAGGTTCCTAAACAGTGGCAGAAAGTCCTCAACGGTCTCTCTTTTTTTTTAATAGAAAAAAAATTTATATATATATATATATTTATATTTATATTTATATATTTCAAAGCTACTAAGGATCCAGGATCCAGATCCGCTAACTACACTTATCTTTTTTTTTTAATGTTTGTTTTTAAATATTAAATGCCCCTAGCTTCCCCAACATTTTCCTCTTTTCAATTTTATTTTAAAAGCTGCACATTCCCTATAAATAATAGTAATTTGGCACTTCAGAAATGGTGGGATGGTGATGGTGGGGAAAGTGCGTCTTTTTAAACAGGATTATGTCAGTAATAATTCTGAAAGGGTATATTTGTTCTTCGGAGAAGACCAAAATTGTCTTTCAGCGATCCCAAACTTTTGATTGCTTAAAAAAAAAAGGTCTCATTTAGCGACCGTCTGGAGTTTCAATGGCACTGAAAAAGGGAGACGTGACTCAGTCCTCACACTTACGGCCTCTGCCGTGTGGTCATGCGGTCAAAATTCAGGTGCTTGGCAAACCGGCATGGATTTACGAGAGTTGGGTGGATCAGGTGATCAATATTTGTCATCTTCCTGACTGACATCTGACACGTAAAGTCAAGGGAAGGGGGAAGCCGGATCCGCTTAGCAACTGACATCGTGTTCGTAAATCAAGGACTACCTGTAATTATGTGGGTTTGAAGGAGGAAAGTGAAAAGAAGGAGAGGCAAGGAAACAGACCTGCAGGTTTCTCGGGCCAAAATAGTTTTGTGTCATATATATATTTTAAAATCCAATTAAACCAGACACGATCATTTTAAAGCCTTGGACATTGGCCTCTCTCTGTCCTGCCCACGGGAGTTACTTTTATTTGGAAGGAAATGTCAATTTACATTTGTGCATGGGTAAATGCCTAAACACCTCCACGGCCCTCTTCATTCGGCCCTCCACAATGGTCCCAGTTTCTCGGGAGGGGCTTGGAAATTAATTGCCCACCCTTGAATTAAATGGACATGCGGACTCTCTCCCCAGCCTGGTATGGCAGCAAGTTCCGGGCACTGAAGAACAAATGAAACCATGGCTCTACCAACCTTGGCCACTTCAAGGCCTGTGGCTTTCAACTCCCAGAATTCTAGTTTTATTTCTAGACCCGATGTCTTTTCTCCTAGGAGACCTTCTCCTAAAAGGCTGGCGAAGCAGCAGGAATTTTGTTAAAGAACTGGGGTTTTCTGCCTCCCAAATCGCAAGAAATTGCAATTTCATTTTTTTTTTGCAATTTGCAGGATTTGCAAATTTGCAGGATTTGCAAATTTGCAAAAGCCAGCGTCCCAAATTAAAACCCAAAATCCGCTTTTGTGTGTGTGGGAGGGACCAGAATTAGAGAAGCTGGATTCTGCAATTTCAGATGGATCTCTGCGACCGAGGAAAGGCAGAGAAAGGGGCCTTCGCGGCCATCTTTGGTTCTCCTCCTTTTGACAACCGTCCGTTTTGCAGGAATATGCAAAAGGAGAGAGATGGGCCCAACAGGGCTGCCGAGCCCAATTCGAGGCAGAATGCCCTTCTCCTTATTTCTTGCCAAATCTTTGTTTCCTTGGCATGCAATTGGGATACTAAAAGGTGCCCAGCCTGGCACACAACCTCCGGAGGGAGAAAAGAAAGTAGGGCGAAATAAAAAGCAGAGACCAGATAGAGGCAATCCTCAATTTACGACCATTCCGTTGAGCGAATGCCGGAAACTACAATGGCACTGGAAAAAAAGGACTGACAGCCCAGTCCTCGCACTTGTGACCACTGCAGGACTCCCCAAGTCACGTGATCAAAATTCGGGCGCTTGTCAACCGGCGTGTATTTTTGACAGTTGCAACGTCTCCGGGGGGGGGGGGGGGCGTCAAGTGATCACCAGCTGAGACTTTCCCAGCTGACTTCCGGACAAGCCAAGTTAATGGGAGGGGGGGAAATGGATTCGCTTAGCGTCCATCCGATTCGCTTAATGACTGCGTTAATTCGCTTCGGCAAAAAAGTTCGTAAAATTGGGCCTCACTGGCTTAATGACCCCACCATGGTCTGAACGGGAGTCGTAAGTCGAGGACTATCTGTACTGTCGAAATATACACAGGATTTGGTGGGGGAGGGGGTGGTGGCAAAAATTGGCAAGAGGCTCCTTCTCCTTTCAATACTGACTATATTTAAAAAGACGCAGAGAGTTTGGCACAAAAATCTGTTTTGTATCGTCCTTCTCCCCTCACCCCCCCCAGCCCCCCCCAGCCCCCCCCCCAGCCCACCCCAAGGAAAGCATGATATGCAATGCACCTGCAAAACTGCAACGGTATTTTTTGTTCATTGTAAAAATAAGAATAAGAATAAGGAGAATCTCAGCCAGTGGGAAAGGCAGGGGGGATTTCCCTCCCCCCCCCCCCCCCACCTGCAAAAAACATCCCTAACTGCGAACCTCGGTCGATAAAATTGCTGATTGCAGTCATTCTTACTCCATAAAATCAGTGCAAGATGCTAAATAGATATTGCTTCCTTAAAAAAAAAAATCAAAAACACATGAATAGTATATAAGTTTCACATTTTTGTTTTGTTTGTTCTCTAGTGGTTTTTAGGGTCTCAAGACCCTCCCTTCGGCCTAAGAAGGAAAACAGACACATGCTACTACCTAAGAGATTAAACCCACCCATGGCCCACCCACCCATTATATGTCCCAACCTTTCCTGCTCCGAAACCGGAGCATTGGCCTAAGCGAGCCAGTCAGCTGCTCAAACTCTTCGTTTGAAGAGCGTCAAGGAAAGATGGGCTGTGTGCTAAGTCCTTTCCTTGCAGATCTTAATCTCCACCCGATGGTCTGGAGAGCGTCTGAAAGGAACTGTTTCCACCCCACCCCACCCCCTCTGAGAGTCACTGAAATATTGCAGGAATCCATAACTCAGTGCTGGAGAGTTGAGGGAGGGGGAGGAGTTTTAATGCAGCATAGGAAAATCTGTGCCAGAGGGACAGACGAGGACCTGGCCAAGCCCTCAAGAGAAGAAACTTGGCTGGAGACCTTTCTCTCTCTTTCAATTACTTTTTCCAGCTTCTTCGGGTCTCGAGTCTTGAGAAGGACATCAAATGCACCAGCCAGCAACTTCTATCCTAGAGAACTTTGGGACTCTCATATGTGGGATTTCTCCCCCCCCCCCCCCCCCAAAAAAATGCAAAAAACATTAGGCCGCCAATTCCATTTTCATTTCCAACACGCCTAGCTCAACCAACACAATGCCTGGGTAGACGTCCACCGGCAACATCCTCCTATCTTCTACACCAGGTCGGATCCTCTGTGAAGAGGTAGACTTTTGACTTCACAATTCAGGCCTTTTATGCTGAATGACGGAACCGGGAACTGTCACAAGCCATCAGACAAGCTAACAATGTGAGGTCCTCACTCAAGCTAGCTTTCCCAGCCCCTTTTGGATAAACAACCTTGGAAGAAACACGCAAGCTACCACCAGCACTGCAATGACACGTGGTTGATTTGTTCCGCCTGGCTGGCCGACTCTGGACTCTGATCGTCCTTGGGGGGGAACCCAGCATGATCCAGAAACTCTTGCTTAAAATGCTGGCAATCTTGAAAAACCAACGAGCTGGCGAGTTCTCTGCAGACGGAGAGAACATCGCAAGCCCAATATGTAAACATCGCAGGGAGATACCCTGTTTTTTTTTTCAATTTATTCATTCATTCATTCCTTCATCCATCCATTGCACCCTTTTGAGGGTGACAGAAGGAGAGGAGGAGATAACCCAATGGTTATCCCATGGAAACTAACCAAACAAGTAGATAGATAGATAGATAGAGAGAGAGAGACGCAGAGTCCTATGATGTGGCCTTCATGGCTACTCCAAGTTTACACTAAGAATAGGAAGCCCTGATCAAACTATGATCTTAAAAAACAAAACAAAACCCTACACAAAAACCAGAACATCATCACTGGGAAGATTCATGAATGAATGGAGCCGAGGAACTAAGGCCATCTCACCATATTGGGTTGGTAATACTGCTGGTTTATACTAAGAGCAAGTTCTCAACCTTGGCAGCTTGAAGAGATGCGGACTTCAGCTCCCAAAAGTCTGTTGGGAGATTGAAACCTCCTCAGATATAACCAAGGGTGGGATTCCACCGGTTTGGACCGGTTCAGGCGAACTGGTTGTTACACCAGTTGAATCCCACCATTGGACATAACAGCTTTGCTGGCTGGGGAATTCTGGGAATTATTGTCCACATGTCTTCAAGCTGGCACGGTTGAGGAACACCATAACCAGAAGGTGAATAAACAAAGAAAGTCAGAAGGAAAATGCAATTGTATGGGCTTGAGGAAAAACTCGACAGCCCATAATACTGACAACATCCCCATCTTCACAGGGCGCACCTGACTGGTCCCCTAAGGCAACAGGAGCTTTCATTACCAAGTTGTTCCTTCCAAATTTCCCTCCACTTTGTTGTAGCTAAAACCTGGGGTTGGGGCCTTTCCAGGTTCAGGTGGCCCCTTCTGAAACACGTATGAAGATCTTCCTGCGGCCCAAACACAACGGGATGTGAGAGTAGACATATCTCACCTGGGAAGGAAGACACAACAAATCATAGGTGGGCCACAGGAAGGAGAAGGTTGACTCCACGCCCTGACTTTCATCACACAAGAAGGACCTGACCATCTCCTTCCAGGTTGTATATCTCAGGAGGTTCAGCCTTCTTCGCAATGGGGGGACGCTCATCCCAACCCTAGGAAGAGACACCACAGCAACTCTGGGCCAGATCCCCAGGAAGGCAAGAATACAGCTATTGTCACAAGTTCTCTGCGTCTGTGCCTAGGCCCAGTTCTCTACCCCTGGTACAAGCTCCTCCTCTTTCAGTAGAACACAGAAAAGAGACCTTCTCTGCAACACGTTCATCTAAGGACTTTGTTTTCACAGTTGGGGAAACAGAGAAAAAGGACTCAGGTTTTCCCTATTAAAAATAAGAATCCAGGTAGTCTTTGAATTACAACCATTTGTTTAGTAACCACTCAAAGTTACAACGGCACTGAGAAAAAAACGATCTCAGTTTTCACATTTATGACCGTTGCAGCATCCCCACAGTCCCCTGATCTAAATTTGGGTGCTTGGCAACTGGCATGTAGTTATGACAGTTGCAGCATCCCGAGTTTACTGGGATCCCATTTTTTGCGACCTTCCCAGCCAGTTTCTGGCAAGCAAAGTCAAGGCGGGGAAGGGGGAAGCCATGATTCACCGAACAACTGGAGCGATTTGCTTAACAGCTGTGGCGAAAAGATCGTAAAATGGGGCAAAACTCACTGAACCGCTGTCTCGCTTAGCAACAGAAATGTTGGGTTCAAGTTGCAGTTGTAAGTCAAGGACTACCTGTGATCATGGGCTTTGAATAATATAGTTGTTTCAAACCAGCCGAAAAAGGTTATCACCCCAACTTCTTCTTCCACCTTATGTTCCTTCAGGACGAATGATGCAACTCAGGAGCTGCCTCGTTTCCCTCCAAGAGAAAAGCGGAATATATCACGGCGGGAATTGTATTGCGCTTCCAGTCTGGACCTAACTCCTTTCTTCGTTTCCTTCCCAAGACCCAACCTGATTATCTACCCTTGATCAAATCTCCAGCGGTGACATGGAGAAGGGCACGGGGAGAGCCCACCGAGAGATTCGTTGAAGCTGATCTACCCTCTGCCGGAGAGAGGAAAGAAAGCTAGAGAGGGGGGATCTTTGCTCCATCGGACTCGTTCGGAGACTCAGAAAGAAAGAGGACTGTTTTCTTTTAAAAAAAATCTTTTTTTTTTCTATTCAAATCCATCAACTGAAAAAAAAAGAAAAGAAAACGTCGCCATATATATATAGATAGATAGATAGATCGAGAGAGAGAGAAATATATACACAATCAGGCCACACCGTTGGTAAAATAAATGTCCAGCAGAATATGATGGGCTGCTTCCCAATCACAGAGGGCTTTGTGTATCTGTGTGTGTATGTGTGTCTGTGTGTGTGTGTGTGTGTGTATGGCAGAGAGACGGGCACTGGGCAGGGGCCGGGGTCATGGTGGTTATCATTTTTCACAATTAAAGGGCTGATTGAACCTATTCCTCCCCCCCCACCCACAAGCCTTCTCTTTGGCTTCCTCTTATCCCACTTTCTGTGGGTTGGTGGCCCGGACTCCTTGCTCGTACGTTACTCGCTGGCTGATGAGATATTGCGCGGCTTGGGTGGCAGCTGGTGTGCCTGTGATGGTGACTTTACGGTTCCTGGTACCTGGAATAAACTCCCCCTTTTTGGAAATCTGGATGCGGGCCCCTGTCAGCTCCTGGTATTCGACCAACGTCTTCCCGCCTTTGCCCAAAATGGCACCGACGAGGTTTTCCGGCACTGCAATTTCCACCATATCTTTAGCACTTTCTACTAGCTTCTCGGTGGCTAGGAAGGAGCTGGCCACCAACGGGGAGGCGGTCCCTAAGTAGCCGTTAGCCGCCCCAGTGGCTGCCGCTAAAGAGCCCAAGGTGAAGGCGCCAACTGCACCGGCTGGGGCTGTGGTACTCGTAGAAGCTTCATTGGCGTATGAAGCTAAGAGGTTAGCGGCGGCTGCAGCCGCTGGGTTGGCTCCGGCAGCCACCGCAGCCAGGACTCCGGAAGCGGCAGCTGAATTGAGGCCGAGCCCCAAAGAATTGGTGTTGTATCCATAACTCGCTAAGGTGTTGAGCGCTGTGCTGATGGCCAAGAGGTCGCTGCCGGAAAAACCCGGCAGGGCAGCCGGGAAGGCACCAACGCCGGCCAGGCTGGTGTGGCCCAACAAGCCTGAAGCGGTGGCAGCGGCGGCCGCCGCGGGTAGAACGTCTGTAGAGTTGGCGTAGGGTGATCCGGTTGGGTTAGAGTTGGCCACTGGGCCGGTGATGTTGGCATAGCTGATGTTGAGGCAGCTGCTGCTCTGCGGATCCTCCTGGATCTTCTGGACGATGATGTCGACGGCCTTGTGGATCTGCTCGGGTTCCCCGCTGATGGTCACCACGCGTTCTTGGAGGTTGATGCCTTCGGGTTTCTGGCTCAGCTGCACCCAAGCGCCGGATTGTTCCATGATGGCTTTGACGGTGGCACCGCCTTTGCCGATAATCAGCCCAGCTGTGCTGTTTGGGACGATCACCTTGGCCTGAATTTGGTGAGGAAAAGGAGAGAAAGAACAATGAATTTGGATTGTGCCTTCTAGCCCTCTTCTACATCAGGGTGGGATGGCACATCGTGCTAAACTAGGCTGAACTGGGATTATATCATTTCTTTTTTTAAAACAATTTTTATGAATTTTCTATTGATTATATATAGGGGACGTGGTGGCTCAGTGGCTAAGACGCTGAACTTGTCGATCACAAAGGTCAGCAGTTTGGCAATTCAAATCCCTAGCACTGCCTAACAGAGTGAGCTCCCATTCCTTGTCCCAGCAGCTTCTGCCAACCCAGCAGTTTGAAAGCAGGTAAAAAAATGTAAGTAGAAAAATAGGGACCACTTTGGTGGGATGGTTACAGCGTTCCATGCGCCTTTGGCGTTTAGTCATGCCATCCACATGACCACGGAGACATCTTCAGACAGCGCTGGCTCTTCAGCTTTGTAATGGAAATGAGCATCGCCCCTAGAGCCGGAAATGATTAGCATGTATTATGTGAGAGGGGAACCTTTACCTTTATTGATTACATTTCTTAATGCTTAATAAATATTGTGTTGTCTGGGTATTTAATTTGCTTTAGCAATACATTCTTCCTCTCCACCCCCTTTTGTCCAACCACGGGTAAAATAAGTTCCATGTTTGCTAATATTCTGTGTTTTCTTTCTGTTTAAATTGCAATGTACATCTATCCATTTCTGCACAATCTAATGTCTTTCTTGATTATCGCTTCATCTCGCGGTGTGTCTTCGTTTTTCCAATATTGTGCGAAGATAATCCTCGCTGCTATGAAGATATATGATATTAAATACATACTTTTCTTATCAAATTTTTCTACCATCCCTAATAAAAACAGTGGGATTATAGTGTTTCTGAGCTAATGTGTCCGTGGGAACCAGACCATCCTGTTACCCATCACTACTATTTCATGCCAGAAAAAAAATAGGTTTTATTGACACAGGTTTAGGGTTTCTACAGGCAATCCTCAACTTACGACCAGAGTGGAGCCCAAAATAGATATCGCTAAGTGAGACATTTGTTAAGTGAGATTTGCCTCATTTTACAACCATGCTTGCCACTGTTGTTAAGCAAAACACTGCCATTTTTAAGTTAGTGGCATGGACATTGAGTGAATCTGGTTTCCCCATTGACTTGGCTTGTCAGTTGGTCGCAAAAGGAGTTCATATCACACCCTCCCAGACTGCAACTGTCATAACTAGGAGTCCCTCTCCAAGAATCCAAATTTCGATCACGTGACTGCATAGATGTTGCAATGGTTGTAAGTCTGAAAAATGGTCATAAGTCCCTTTTTTCAGTGCCATTGTGATGTTAAATAGTCACTAAAACAATTGTTGTAAGCCAAGGAGAACCTGTACTGCTTTCTAAACCCCTTTGCAATTCAATTCACCCAGCTCTTTTTTTTAATCAGATTAACAGAGTTGGAAGGGACCTTGTAAGTCATCTAGTCCCATCCCCGGCCCAAGAAGGAGAGCCTACATCATATCTGACAGATGGCAGTCCAGTTTCTTCTTGAAAGCTTCCAATGATGAAGCTCCCACGACAGCTCTGAAGGCAACTTCTGTTCCATGGGTTAATTGTTCTCACTGTCAGAAAGTTTCTCCTTATTTCCAGGTTAAATCTCTCTTTATTCAGTTTCCATCCATTATTCCTTGTCTGGCCTTCGGGTGCTTTAAAAAATAGCTTGACCCCTCCCTCTCTGTGGCAGCCCGTCAAATATTGGAAGATGCTCTCCTGTCTCCCCTGGTCCTTCTCTTCCCTAGACTAGCCAAGCCCAGTTCCTGCAACCGTTCATCCTATGTTTTATCCTCCAGTCCCCTAATCGTCCTGGTTGCTCTTCTCTGCTCTCTTTCTAGAGTCTCAACATCTTTTTTTGTAGTGTGGTGAGCAAAACTGGATGCAGTATTCCAAGCGTGATCTTACTAAGGTTTTGACTTGTCAGGGACAAGTTTAAAAAGTCATATAAAATAAACCTCAGACAATGGAGGCCCATTAATTTTCTTCCCCACATCCCTTTTTTATTTTTTATTTTAAAAAATCACTCTATATTCTTCTATATTTGCCAGGCAGCCCAATTGCAAAACTGCCTTCAGCACCACGGACAGCATCCTTCTCCTTCCATTGAAATCCTCAAGATTTAGGACAATTCCGGATTGGGCCGCCTCGTGACCCTTTCAACGGAGGAGAGAGGCGAAGTTTTGATATGTTTGGGCTCCAGGCGTTCCGTCTTAAGACGTGATAGAAAGTGAAATCTCTGTCTGAGCGTATACACACACACATGCCCAAATGCACACATGAGAGGAAAGCAAAACTTGTTCCACTTATAGCCGGGACCTCATGTGCCCTTTCGCGACAAGGAAGGGAAAATATGAATTATGCATGCGGACTAGAAGATTGCATTCGCTGTTTGGTTTTGGCCCAGGATGGTGAATTTGGAAGACAAGCTGGCGTGCGGTGAATTTTGGCGGTGCCTCTACCGAACAGCTGAATTTCCACAGCTTTAAGTCAGAAGGCACTGGACGTACACTGGGATTAAGTTAGACTCCTTAGAATTCAGTTATGATTAACTATGTGGGGCCTTGAACAAAATTGCGTGTCTGTGTGTTTGTGGGTGCTTGTCTGTGTTTCTTTCATAATGCTGTTGGCTCTGGAGATCAGAGTGGATACTGGTAGGCCTTGATTTACAACCACAATTGAGGCCAAAATTTATGTTTCTAAGGTACAAATTCATTAAGTGAGTTTTGCTCCATTTTATGACTTTTCTTGCCATGGTTGTTAAGTGAATCTGGCTTCCCCATTGACTTGAAAGCCAGTTGGGTGACTTTGGGTCAATCCCAACAGTTTCTCAGCCCAACCCACCTCACAGGATTGTTGGGGGAAAAATAAGAACGAAGGAATATTAGGTATGTTTATAGCCTTGAGTTATTTCCAAAAACAATAAAGGCAGGATTTAAAAATATGTTTTAAAAAGGCATTTTCATAAGAATGTGAAAAGGTCGTAATTTTAGGAGACAAGGATGCATTTAAGAAACACTTTCTGTCTTTCCACATCTATCCAGACAGGCAGATAAAGTGACTTCTGTACCACATTCCTGCCTCCTGTGTAAATGTGGCATCATCTTTGTGCCTGGCTTGTAGCCACAACCCACAACTGGCTGTCATAGCAACGGCACAATCCAGGGACAATGCAGACCTGTGATCCTCTTCTGTGTACATGAAGCTTGAATGGCAAGAGAGAAAGAGGGAGAGAGAGAGAGAGAAAAAGAGAAAAAGAAAGAGGGGGGAGAGAGAGAGAGAGAAAGGAAGAGGCAGAAAGAGAAAAAGAGAGACAGAAAGAGAAAGAGAGAAAGAAAAGGAGACAGAAATAAAATGAGAGAGAGAAAGTGAGAGAAAGAGAAAAAGAGGGAGAGAGAGAAAAAGGAAGAGGCAGAAAAAGAGAGACAGAAAGAAAGAGAGAAAGAAAATGAGAGAGAGAGAGAGGAAAAAAAGAGAGACCAACTCATAGTTTTTGAAGGCATTTTCTTCTCCTAATAGGAAAAATACCAATTTTTCTCTGTGCAGCTGCCTTTTTATAAAAGCATGAATTGGTTTGGGGCTGTTTAGTTGTTTAAAGAACAGAAGGTAAATTGTGTTTTTGCATTTTTGTTGATTTATTTTATTTTTATTTGTTTATCAAATTTATTTGCCACCCACAGGGTGGTTCAGGCAACTTTTTGATTTGGAGAGCAGAGATCATCAAATCCTAATATTCTGATGGGTTTTATTCTTGTTCTCTCTTGAATTCCCCTAATTTTAAGTGTTTCTATACTGATGTGTTTTTCTATTTTTATTTTATTGCACTATAAGTTGCCCAGAATCACTCTCGAGATAGCGAGATGGGCAGCCTATAAATTTAATCAATAAATCAAAATATGAGTTGCTGAAATCTAACAGACTCGGGTTTTTAATGCAGGAGAAATGGAGAACTATTTTAAATACATCTAATCTGTTGGAATTTATATTTGAAAATGCCTGATTGTCAGTCCACGTGCGGGAACTGAATTTAGATCCCCTTTCAAATGCAGCATATAATACAAAGAAAAGTCTAGTTTGACAGCCCTCTGCAATATTTAATCATCAATTAAAGACCAAAATAAGCACTATGTCTCCAGGTGACTCTTGGCTGTACCAGCAAAATGGTAAAAAATATCACACAGTCTGAATGTTAGGTGCTCGGGAAAAGCTGAATGAAAATGAGAGGTAATGAAAAGCCTTCATAACATTTGGGATGGATATTTTCAGAAGCATCTGTTTAACCTTTAGACTTCCAATGTTTTGCAACCCGTGGATTGGTAAGGTAACAGGAGCCAAAAAAGAAAAAATCTTTCTCAAATAATAATGCTGGGGCAGAATTTGATAACATCTAAATGGGTTGGATTACATTACTCCTCGAATTTTGCTGGGCTGGGAACGATGGGAACTGTGGGCTCATCCAGTGT
Source organism: Bungarus multicinctus (assembly GCA_023653725.1). NCBI lineage: Eukaryota > Metazoa > Chordata > Lepidosauria > Squamata > Elapidae > Bungarus > Bungarus multicinctus. The sequence goes on along the minus strand of CM042835.1, from coordinate 2,110,100 downwards.
TTTTTAAACCTGGATGAGCCCACAGTGGACTTCAATTCCCAGAATTCCCCAGCCAGTATGCTAATGATCTTGAAGATGGGTGGACTTCAATTCCCAGAATTCCCTGGCTATCATGCTAATGAATTTTAAGATGGGTGGACTTCAACTCCCAGAATTCCCCAGCCAGTATGCTAATGAACTTGAAGATGGGTGGACTTCAACTCCCAGAATTCTCCAGCCAGTATGCTAATGATCTTGAAGATGGGTGGACTTCAATTCCCAGAATTCCCTGGCTATCATGCTAATGAATTTTAAGATGGGTGAACTTCAACTCCCAGAATTCCCCAGCCAGGTCTAATCCATTTGAAGAGCCTCAGATTTGGGGCAAATTAAGCCAAATGCCCTTCACTCTAATCTCGCAGAGGCCTCTTGTTTCACCCCCCCCCCAAAAAAAAAACCCTATACAATTGAAAACCCCTCCCGTTCGAAATACCCCCCCCCCTGTTCTTCACCTGCTTGGCTCGATCGGGGTTCATGGTGGTCTGTGGCTGTAGGATATTGACGGACTCGGGTTTCACCACTGACTGGGGGATTTCTCGAACCTTCTCAGCGATGAAGTTGTGGACGTTGTTAAGGGCTTCGGCAGTGCCTTGCACCAGGCACACCCGCTCCGTTGTCCCTGCGTGGAGGGGGGGAAAATAAATCACATTTTAAAATGGGTCTCGGCAGCTCTGGAAGGGGTTGAGGTCAGCTGAGTCCCTTTTCCTGGACGGGATCTCGTTTTGGAGGGACAAGCGACCACAAACTGCTTTGGATAGTGAATGCAGGCCGTGCTCAACTTACAACCGTTCATTGAGTGACCATTGGAAGGAACAGAGGCACTGGAAAAGTGATTTGTGGCTGTTTCTCACACTTATGACCATCGCAGCATCCCCCTGGCCACCTGGTCAGAATTCAGACGCTTGCCAACTGACTCGTGTTTATGACGGGGTCACATGATTTCCCCCTTTTGCGTCCTTCTGACGAGCAAAAAACGAGATTCAAACCAGATGACTAACTTTACAAGTGGGCAGGGCAAAGATTCACTTAACAACCATGACAAGAAAGGTCGTAAAGTGGGGCAAAGCTCAAGAGAGCTGTCTCGCTTAGCAAGGGAAATTGGGGGGGGTTTCAACTGTGGTCGTAAGTTGAGGACCAGCTGTCTATAAAACTCAGAGCAAAGACAGAAAAAAGGCATTCGGGAGGAGAATCTGCTCACTCAATCTATCCCCACAGGAATCTGGATTCAAGGATCTTGCCACAAGAAAGATTGTTCTTCTTTCAGCTGCTCCCTGATCCCACTTCTTGCAAATAAGGAGCCCAAGGTTTCTGGACCCCAATCCTGTTTTTAGGGGACCCCCCCCCCAAATGGACAGTCCAGCTTGCCTGCCTTCTGTTTGTGCAGGAAAGACGAAATAGCCTAACATTCATTTTATTGGGATTCCTTTTTCTTTGGGTGTGTGAAGCAAAACAATCCCAGGGTCCTTCCTTCCCGGAACCTTTGCCCTGGGATGACATGGCCCCACCCACTTGGCCCCCTGGCCCCGCCCACTGCAGTTCTGGTTCTCCCCATGTGGCCAGGTTGTTATTTAGAGGCGATGATGATGATGATGATGATGATGCCAATGTTCCTAGGACTTTGGGCAGGCAGAGCAGGCACCTTGACACGCAACTTCAGGGAAAGGAAGAAGGAAAGGAGCAGAGCAAGGGGAAGGATGCCTCTGAAATGGAAAGGCAGGATGGAAGGAGAGAAGAAAAGAAAGAGAAGGAGGGAAGGACAGAAGAAAGGAAGGAGAAGGTTGGAAGGAGAGAGGAAAGGAAGGAAGGAGGAGGAGGGAAGGAAGGAAGGAAAGAAGAGAAGAAGAAGGAGAAAATAGTAATGGGTAGAAAATATATATATATATATATATATATATATAAATAAACTGCTAATTGTCCTATTGGGGAGAAGGAGGAAAAATAGGAGAGAGAGAAGGAAGGAAGAAGAGGAAGGAAAAAGGAGAAAGGGAGGAAAAAGAAAAGGAGGAGGAGGAGAAGGTAAGGATTTCTAGACGACTGAACCCTCCAGCAAATTGCTTGCCCCCACTCAACTCCACACCCCCCCCCCGCCCATCCTCAAGACGGGTCCCCGCATCCCCAGCTTCTCTTCCCCTTGCGATTGTCATGGCAACCCACGGCTGCTCTCCCCGCCCTCTGCCACCTCCCAATCGGCTGGCCTCCAGGGCCCATTGCCACGGCAACCAGCACCCCCTCAAAAAGGAGGCAGCTTGGTGGGGGAAGGGAAGGAGGCTATCGCCAAGGCAACCAGAGGATGATGAAAAGAGGGGACCACTTTGTCCACGTGGCCTTGGCGGGGCGGGCGGGAGGGGAGGAGAGGAAGTGGGAGCAGCCCTCTCATCTTTTGCCAGGGTGTCTCATCCAAAGCCTGCTGGGTGTGTGTGTGAAAAAGAGGCATTGGGGAGGAGACAAAGCCCCCTCCCCAGCGTCTTATATTGAGAGGGGGGAGGTATTCCTGGTTAATGGGAAGCTGCCATGGTGGATGTGTTCCTGAGCATGTGCAGAATGTGCTTCTCTGCACCTCTGGAATTAAGGAAGAGATACCTCCCCCCCTCGAGATAGGGCTCCCCCTGGTTAATTGTTCTCACTATTAGGAAGTTTCTCCTTCACTCCAAGTTGCTTCTCAATAGAATAGAATAGAATAGAATAGAATAGAATAGAATAGAATAGAATAGAATAGAATAGAATAGAATGGAGAATGGAGGATAGGATAGGATAGGATGGATAGGATAGGATAGAATATGGAGATTGGAATGGAATAGAATAGAATATAGAATAGAATAGATAATAGGAATAGGATAGATTAGATTAGATAACAGGAATAGAATAGAATAGAATAGAACAGGATATAGAATATAGGATAGAATAAAGCTGGAAGAGACCTTGGAGGTCTTCTAGTCCAACCCCCTGCTCAAGTAGGAGAACCTAAACCATCTCAGATGTGACTGTCTAATAGTCTCTCCTTAAAAACCTCCAGTGATGGAGCGCCCCTGGTTTCCAGTGGCAGGCTGTTCCACTGGTTAATTGTCCTCCCTACTAGGAAGTTTCTCCTTCATTCCAGGGTGCTCCTCTCCTTGGTTAGTTTCCATCCATTGTTTCTTGCCCTGCCTTGTTTGGTAATTTGGAGAATAATTCGACCCCTTCCTCTTCTTTGGGGCAGCCCCTCCAATACTGGAATCCTGCTATCTTGACCCCCCCACCCATCCCCATCCCCCAGCCCTTCTTTTCTCTAGACTGGCCAAACTCAACTCCTGCAACCGTGCTTCATCGGTTTCAAATCGTTCCCAATCGGCTCCAGGCCTCCCCATCCTGGAGTGCTGCCTCCCAGCCTCATGTCCTGCCTGTCACCTTATCATTCAGGCGCATTTCCTGCCATTCAATCCGTTTCCCTCCCCCCACCCCCCACCCCTTGCCGGCCGGTCCAGCCCTGCCCAACCAGCCCTTCCTGTTTCCTTTCCGTTCACCCAAAAAACTCCGTGGCTTCAAAACATCCCATGCAAAACTGCTGCAGAAGGTCCCAAGCAAACGGTACTTTCCAAGGCTGTAAATTGGGGGTGCAGGATGATTGGAGCACCCCTGGTTGAGATCCAGAAGAGGCCCCCCCTTTTTTTTTCTTGCAGGCTGCCACTCCCTTCCCCCCCCCCATACCCTCTTCCAAATGAGGGGATCTGGATTTTAAAAACCCAGAAGCCGTTCTCCGTCCTCAGCAACGGAAACTGGAAATCTGGGCTGAGTTTTTCTTCTCCGCATTTCTGATGCCAGCAATTCTGTCCAGGGAGTCCTCGAGTTACGACCACAACGGAGCCCAAAAGTTAGGTTGCTAAGCGAGTTTGGCCCCCTTGAACGAACGTTCTTGCCACAGTTGTTAAGTGAATCACTGCATTTGTTAATGGCCATTAAGTGAATCTGCCTTTCCCATTGACTGGTCAGAAGGTCATAAAAGGGGATCACGGGACACGGCGATCGTCATAAATACGAGCCGGTTGCCAAGCACTGAATTTTGATCACGTGACCCTGGGGAATGCCGCAGAGGTTGTAAGTGTGAAAAATGCTCCTAAGTCATTTTTTTTTTGCGCCGTTGTAACAGAACGGTCACTAAATGAACTGATGAGGCCTGCCTGAATTTCTGCGTGAGCTCTGCTGAGGCGGTGAAGCCTCGTCTTGCAGGGGCATGATGGGAATTGTAGTCCCAAAGCCCCCAGAAGGTTCTGAGGAGGGAAAAAAACCCAGTCCAGCTCTCGCCATCCACCTTCCTCCTGACCTTGGACCTCTTCCTTTGCCTCGAGCTTTGAGCCATTTCCCTGCCCAGGCCTGCCACCCTCGCCAACCCTCCGGCTGGCACCAAAGGCTGCCCTTCCATATTCAGAGAAGGCCCAGCCTGGCAGCAGGATTTGTCAGCCGGATTGCCCAGGGGGTAGGAAGACAGCAGCCCTCCCTGGGATTAATTTCTCTCTCTCTCTCACACACACACACACACAAAACGCTGGGCCGAGATTTTTGCAAAGGTGCCATCAAGGGCACCCAGTTCTGCCTCTTCTTCGCGCTACGTTTCCACAGCTGCCAAAATCCTGTCAAAAAGAGAGGGGTTCCCTTCCCCTTAGGAGGAAAAAGGGAGGAGAGGGAAGGGAAAGGCAAGGAGGGGGGGGGGCTCCCTCCCGAAAGCTGCCGGCAAATAGGGCACCTGCTCCCCATCGCCATGGCAACACCATCCAGGCCGATTTCTCTCTCTCTCTCTCTCTCTTTTTCCTCTCTCTCTTATCCGCCCAAGCATCCTTTATTTATTTATTTACTTATTTATTATTTATTTATTATTTTTGCATCAGGAAGGATTTCCTGGCCTCTCTAAACCAGCGATCGAGGGTTGAGAAGGCAAAGCGGCTTAGCGGAGCTGCCCCACCCGAAGGTTGTGTGTCCTTCAATCCCAGCTGGGATTAAAAAGAGCTGGGACCCCAAAAAAGAGGGCAGGGGAAGGGACAGGCGTGCTCATCTAGGTCCTCGCCGCAGCCTGGGCTTGCTTGCTCTTCCAGGCTCCCCTCTCCATCGGTTCTGACCCAGCTCCCCAAACACAACTAAACCCTCTGCAGTTGAAGCAGTGATTCCTTTATGAGGAACGCCGGCAGCCCCGGCAAAAAAGTTTCCCTCTCAACGCCGGCTAACAAGTCCATCCGGCAGGGAGGTGAACAGTTGTCTGCTGCATCTATTCATCTCCGCCCCCTGCTTTTGATCCCCAGAGCCAGGGTGGGGCTTCGCTAGCAGCAGCGGCTCTTCTGTCCCGAGGACCGGCTCATAGATTTCCACTGCTCTCCTCTCAGTGTTTCTCAAACTTGACCACTGTGGACTTCAACTCCCAGAATTCCCCAGCCAGCTAAGACAATTAGCAGTTGGAAGTCCACAGCTTTAAAGTTCACCAGCATGCCAGCTGGGGAATCCTGGGAATTGAAGTCTCCACTTTTTAAAGTTTGCCAGCATGCTGGCTGGAGAATTGCTCAATTAAAGAAATAAATATTAAATAATTAAACTAAATAACTAAAAAACTTATAATTGACTTCAGGAGGAAGAGAGATGTACATTTACCATTGTACATAAATGGCGAGGCGGTGGAGCAGGTTAGTGGTTTTAAATTCCTGGGCCCTTCTATCTCGGAGGACTTCTCATGGACTATGAATGCTAACATGCTTGTAAAGAAGGCACGGAAGAGGCTGTACTTCCTGGGAATGCTCAGGAAGATAAATCTATCTCAGCCTCTACTTCTGTCCTACTACCGCAGCACCACTGAGAGTGTCCTGACATACGGCATTCCTGCATGGGATGGGAGCAGTTCTGGAGCAGACAAAAAGGCTCTACAGAGAATCATTCAAACTGCCCAGAATATCATCGGGCTCCAGCTACCAGCTCTGGACGACATCTTCGCATCTCGCTGTGTGAGGAAGTTGCACAACTTTCTCAGAGACTCTTCCCATCCTGCTCACAATCTTTGTGAAGTTGTTGCCTTCTGGCAGAAGATACAGAACAATTAAAACTCGGACCACACGTTTTCTGAGCAGTTTTTATCCCAGAGCTATCATTGCACTTAACAATGAACTTAAATACCATTATCAGTGAGCTGTTGGACATTATTACTCGGTCTGTTGTGTGGATGCTTGTGTGTTTTTAGGGAGCGGAGAGTTTTCATGGGTGCAGGTGTGTTTGGGGATTACCATGTGTGCATGCGTGTTGGGTCTGGTCTCTGGATGTTACGTGAATTTCGTTGTATGCATTCTGTATATATACGTACAATGACAATAAAGAATTATATTCAGTTGTGGTCATAAGCTGAGGACTAACTTGCATTCCATTATGGAGTCAATATTCAATCCAGAAACATTCCAAGCGTCCCACAATATTCAGGAAAAAAAATAAAACCGTATCCCGGGAGCAAAATAACACCTGCGATTTTTACGCATCTCCACTCTGCTGGGCTAGAGAAAGGCGGATCGGTCCACTCACCTGGATAGAAATCCTTGGATTTGGAGAGCTTAATGGTGGCTCCCGTTTCCTTCTGCAACTGGACGATGGTTTGGCCCCCTTTGCCAATGATGGATCCGGCGGCATAGCTGGGAATCAGGACCTTGAGGAAGTACTCGCCATCTTCTGCAGGAAAGGAAACGAGACAAAATCTTGTGAGGCATCGCAAAAGAAGTCTCAATCAAGCGAAAACCTTCTCTGCTGAAAAAAAGTGACTTACGACCCGTTTCCAAGCCTTGCAGGATTCCCATGAGCCCCAAACTTGGATGCTTGGCAACTGGTTCATACAGGTAATCCTTGACGTATGACCACAATCGAGCCCCAAATGTCTGACGTTAAGGGAGACATTTTGTTAGGTGAGTCTTGCCCCCATTTTACGGCACTGTCATAAGTGTGAGTCAGTTGCCTAGTTTCTGAATTTGGATCACGTGACCGTAAGTCATAATTGTGACAAATAGTCATAAGTCCCTTTTCTCAGCGCCACAGTAACTTTGAACGGTCACTAAATGAACTGTTGTAAGCCGAGGACTACCTGTATTTACAACGGGTGCCGTGTCCCGGACTCACACGATGCCCTTTGGCCACCTCCTGACAAGCCAAGTCGACGGAGAAGCCGGATTCGCTTAACGGCGGTGTTACTAACTTAGTGACCACGGTGATTCACTTAAGAGCTGTGGCCAGCGAGGTCGTAAAATGGAGCAAAACTCACCTAACAACCGTCTTGGATAGCAAGGGATCTTTCAAATTCAGTGGTGGTCCTAAGTCAAACACTATTTATATTGTGCCCATCAAGGAATGGTGTCACTTTGTGTAAAGGGTGATAATAGAGCAGGAAGCTGCAGGTGGGATCCAGCCTTTTAATTTCTTTTTATGTGTTTATTAGACTAGAGGTAACTCTGGGAAGCTTGCAAACTTTAAAAGCCAGTAAGCATGAAAACAATAAATAGCAACAATAATAGGTGAGGGGTCTTGTCTTAACCCAATCCAGAGATGGTCTTCAGCTGGTTCTGACCAGTTCTGGAGACCACCACTAGCGGAAATTTTGAGTAGTTCGGAGAACCGGCAAATCCCACCTCTGACTGGAGATTTTACAGTATCCTATCCTTCCCCTGCCACGTCCACCAAGCCACGCCCACAGAACCGGTAGTAAAAAAAATGGAATCCCACCAATCCCTTTTCCCCCATAGCTGTAGCCCCAGCATCGAACTAAAGACCCCTACAAATAAATTAATCTGTAAAAAGCTAAGTCACATTCTCCAGGGAACAGCCCATTCCACAGTCAGCTTAATTCTCTAACTCTGCACTGAATCTGGAACAACAATCAACAACTTAATAGCCATCAACACCCTAATTAACAACTAAAAGCTGCACACAACCAGGCATCATATAAATACAATGGGTAGAATAACAGAACAACAGAGTTGGAAGGGACCTGGGAGGTCTTCTAGTCCAACCCCCTGCTCAAACAGAGGACCCTGTACAATTCCAGACAAATTGTTGTCCAATAATCTCTTTATAAAGACCTCCAGTGTTGGAGCACCCACAACTTCTGGTGGCAAGTAGTCCCACTAGTTAATTGTTATCACTGTTAGAAAATTTCTCCTTAGTTCTAAGTTGCTTCGCTCCTTGATTAGTTTCCATCCATTGCTTCTTGTTCTACCCTCAGGGGCTTTGGAGAATAGCTTGACCCCTTCCTCTTTTGGGGGGGGCAGCCCCTCAAATATTGGAACACTGCTATCATGTCACCCCCTAATCCTTCTTTTCATTGAAGTAGACAGACCCAATTCCTGCAACTATTTTAGCCTCCTAATCCTCTTTATTGCTCTTCTCTGCACCCTTTCCAGAATCTCAACATCTTTTTTATAATACAATGATCCAGTGCACATATTCAGGAGAAAAAGAAGTTCCCTGAGGATCCAGCATGAGCCTAAAACTTCCCCGGTTGGTCCCCATGACCGACTCAGATTGGAACCTGCAATATTATCCAGGGACACGGATATTTACCTTCGTTCATTGTATTTTTTCAAAAATTTGCATCCTGTTATTTCTAGCACTCGTGATTATTACGGGGTGACCCAGGCATCCTTAAGAGTCAGAAAGCAGGAAGAAATATTTCTCCATATTTTGAGAAGGTCAGCTTCTGGCTAGGAGACTTCCCAGCTTTCAAAGCCGCACATAGAAACAGAGCACCAAAAACCACCAGTGACATTTTTAGGACCGGTGGGGCCATAGTTGGAGAAACTTCAGCAACCCGGAGGGGCCGCCTGAGGAAGAAAATTATGACCCTATTGAGGCCCGCGGTTACAAAATTGAATTTTCTGCCTGTGTTTTAAGACACAACATGCCTCATAAATGCCTTTTCAGCCTTATTCCTGTCACCTGTTCCCATCAATCCCACTCAGCTTCTCCCAAAACCCACCAGTTTTGCAAAGCCGAAGCAATAAAACACCCAGCTTGCTCTGCAACCAAGCAAATGTCACTGATTTATTTGAAAGAAGGGACTTTGTAAACCTGGTATCCAAGTTCCTTAAAAGATGCCATGTCTCTCCTTTGATATGATTTGATCAGTTCAGTTCAGTTTGGTTCAGTTCTATTCCTATTCCAGTTCCTATTCCATTCCATTCCACTCCACTCCACTCTATTCTATCCTTATTTTATTCTCCCTATAGTTTACAGACTAGAATATTCTATAAACCCTATTCTATATTTTATTCTACTCTATAAACCCTATAAATGGCATAGGGTTTCCTGCTGGAGCAAAGGCTCCTTCCAATTCGGTTGTTATTCAGTATTCCATTCCGTTCCACAATCTTGAGAACTAGAAGCTTGGCTCTGGTTCTAAAAGTCGAACGAACCTCCTTTCGTTCCTCACGCCCTTTGCCCCCACCCTCACTTTCAAACTCCTCCCCGGGACAGTCCTCTAGAAAGTCAGTGGTGAGGGTGATTTTCTTACGTGTGTGTGAATGGGGCCGTTTCATTCATCCTCGCATTGCAATCCAAAGCTCTGCAGCTATTTCCAGCGCCAGGGGGGAAAAAACAAGCGATCCTGAAATGGCAGGTTTGAAGTAAAGTGGCCTTGCTGTAATTTAATAATCAGTAGCCTAATCGAGTTTGCTCTGTCTGCTCAAAATGAGAGTTTCTTTAAGGGAAAAGAAGGAGGAGGAGGAGGAGAAGGAAGAAGAAGAAGAAGAAGAAGAAGAAGAAGAAGAAGAAGAAGAAGAAGAAGAAGAAGAAGAAGAAGAAGAAGAAGAAGAAGAAGAAGAAGAAGAAGAAGAAGAAGAAGAAGAAGAAGAAGAAGAAGAAGAGGAGGAGGAGGAGGAATGCCCTTACGATTTCATACAAGAGACTCAAGCCAGCTGAGCTGGGATCAATGTGCTAGGCCACCAGCCTCTAGGGCTATGCTTAAAATATTAATTTTACATTGAGGTTTGCCCTGACTCCTTAGCTCAAGCCTTTCGAGATATTTGGATAAAGTTGGTGGAGAAAATTGATGTGGATGTCCTGGACTACCCAATGTGAAGAGGAAACATGCCAGCAATTTGGGGAGTGGCGTCAAACTAGCCACGCACACCCACTTGGCCACACCCACCCAGTTGGCCATGCCTCCCATAGCCTTAATGTGGCCCTCAATGAAATTGAGTTTGACACCCCTGGCCTAAATGGACGCGACTCGGTTTAGAGAGGGAAGAATTCAGCTCCTGGGAACCAGAAACTGTTGAGTTGCAGGCTAGTCCTTGACTTACGGTCAAGGAATACAGGCTAGTCCTTGACTTACGACCGTTTTGATGAGTAACCGTTAGATGTTACAACGGCATTGAAAAAAGTGACTTATGATCATGTTTTTTTTCACACTTAACACCGTGGCAGCATCCCTGTGGTATTTCTTAATTAGATTTTTATTTTTAAATATACATCAATATCAATACATGAACAGTGTGGCCTCTGGGTATAATTCATTTTTATTTATTTTATTTATTTATTTATTCTAGGTTTTATATACCGCCCTTCTCCCGAAGGACTCAGGGCGGTGAACAGCCAACTAAAATACATGTATACAAATATAAATAGTTAAAAAAGAATTAAACCCTAGGCTGTCCCTATAAAAATCTAAAAACCCCAATTAAAATAAATTAAAACTTTGTACACCCATCCCAACCAATCCGAAAACCCCATTTAAAATCCCATTTGAGTCAGCTCAGGCCGGCCTGCTCGAAGAGCCAGGTCTTCAGGTCACGTCTGAAGGCCCTCAGGTCACTAGTCGTTCGTAATCCAGGGGGCATCCCATTCCAAAGGGCGGGTGCCCCCACAGAGAAGGCCCTATTCCTCGGGGTCACCAGACGACACATAGAAGGCGTCGGGACCCGGAGGAGACCCTCTCTGTGGGAGCGCACCGGTCGGTGGGAGACTACTGGCAGAATGCGGTCTTGTAAGTATCCTGGTCCGATGCCATGGAGCGCTTTAAAGACCAAAACCAGTACTTTAAAGCGAACCCGGAAGGCCACTGGCAACCAATGCAGCTCGCGCAGGAGGGGCGTCACGTGGGAGTATCTCGACGCCCCCATAACCACCCGCGCGGCTGCATTCTGTACCAGTTGAAGCCTCCGAGTGCTCCCCGCAGGGAGCCCCATGTAGAGGGCATTACAGTAGTCCAGACGGGAGGTGACCAGGGCATGAGTGACTGTGCGTAAGGCGTCCCGATCAAGAAAGGGCCGCATCTGGCGTATCAGGCGAACCTGATAAAAAGCCCCCCTGGAGACGGCTGTAATATGCTCTTCCAAAGACAGCCGTACATCCAGGAGGACACCAAGATTGCGTGCCCCTTCTGTGGGGGTCAAGATCTCATCCCCAATAGCCAGCGATGGAGTCAGCTGACTATATCGGGCCGCCGGAAACCACAGCCACTCGGTCTTGGAAGGGTTGAGTCGAAGCCTGTTCTCGCCCATCCAGTTCCGCACAGCCTCCAGGCAACGGGCCATAACCTCCACAGCATCGTTGGGGTGGTTTGGGGTGGAGATGTATAGCTGAGTGTCAAGTAGCAATAATAATATTAATAATATTTGTTGCATTAATCAAACTTATTATATTAATATACAAGTTTGTTTCAAAGTAGTTATACAATATTTCAATGTGCCATTTTAATGCCAATGAAATTATTTCAGCGTACATAGTAATACCACCTTTCAACCTCTAATCTTTTCCATCTAGTTATGGCTTATGTGCTGTTATATAAAAATTACATCTGCTCATATTCTTTCTGTATTTCTGATGGTCATCCAATGCCTTGGCGCCCATCTCACGGTTCAAGGCACCTGTGGAGTCTATAAGCAAATGACTTCTCTCCATCCGTCCTGCTTGCAATCCCCTCTCAATACACACAACACACACACACACACACACAATTGCAATGACAACAAAAAAATTAAATCTGGTTTGGCGTTTGTCCGGGGAAGCATATGGCGAGCGGCGCAGAAAGTCTGCTCTTATCCGGCACTCCAAATCCATCCCTTCACTTTCGCTCAGGAGCATCTATTTTTACCTGACCCGAACGGAGGGGTTGCTCTTGCACAGAGCTTACTCCAGGAGGAGGCTGACCTACTTCTCCTGCCTGTCTCACCTATGCTCGGGGAAGGAGAGGCGATGGCTAAGCTGGGGAGAAGAACATGTGATCTGCTCCCCCCCGCTCCCCCCCCCCCGCTTGCAAAACTCCGGTGCAGGAGTGGGCTTCAGAAATTATAGCAACGGGTTCTCTGCCCGGTTGCTGGGTGGGCGTGGCTAAGGTGGGCGTGGCCTAGTCGGCCTCCTGCACCACAGCAGGGGGGGTTGCCCTCCCCAGGCTCCTGAGGCTATCCTCGGGCTTCCAGGAGGGTGAAAACGGCCTCCCCGAGCCCCGGAGGCTCTCTGGAAGCCGGAAACGGGCCCATTTCTGGCCTTCCCCAACTTCCGGGAGGCCCGTTTTCCACCCTCCCTGAGTCTCTGTGCATGCCCTGCACTTGCCTGCATCCAAAACGGGCCGCGTGGGGACTCCTGGGAGGGGAGGAGCCAGCCAGGAGTGGGATTTGGGGAAACTGCACAGAATCTTAGCTAGGGGCTCTCCTGAACCCCTGCGAACCCCCCACACACACACAGCCACCCCTGCCTTCCATTGAGAGAGCAGCAGATCCCTCGTTTGCACATGCACACCAACACACACCTTCTCTTCCCCAGCTTGCTTTCTTTCTTTTTTTTGCTTTAAATCAAAAACCCCGCAGCACAACCGAGTGCCTCGCTCAGTTTTCCTTGGTGACCTGCAGAAGGCAAGGTGAGGTTCCCCACGGAGATCTTCGGGGCTGTTCAGGATAGAAGAAAAACAGCGATGGGGAGCGTTCGATGGAGAAGCCTCTAAACCAGGAGCGTCAACCTCCATTTCATGGAGGGCCGCATCCAAGTTGTGCTGGACCTCGGGGGCGGGGTGTGTGAGTGTGGCCAGGGTGGATGTGGCCAGCTTGACATCACTTGTGTCGGGGGCCCGAGGGCTTTGCCAGTGAAAACAGGCTCCCAAGCTCCATTTCTGGCTGCGACAGTCTCCTTGCAACCCTCTGCCAGCGAAAACCGGAGCTTGGGGGGCGTTGCTTGGCCCTCCCGCACTCTGTTTTTGCTGGGAGAGGCACCGTGGGCTGGTCCTTTGCTGTTTCCAGGGCATCCCCCCTCCCCATGGGCCAGATCTAAGTACCCCACGGGTTGGATCCAGCCCGCAGGCCTTGAGTTTGACACCCCTGCTCTAACCCATCCCTAGGAAGTGGGGTGTTTTTAAATACTTTTTCAGGACAAAACTAAACTTCAAATTCAGAATAGAGCTGGAAGGGACCTTGGAGATCTTCTAGTCCAACACTCTGTTCAAGCACGAGACCTTATACCAATGATGGCTAACCTTTTCCACATTGTGTGCCAAAAGTGCATGTGCGTGCGCACACTTACATGACTGCACCCAAGATGCAATGCGCGCATGACCCCCCCCCCCGCACCATACACGCAATCCCCCTGCATGCTGCATGCCTCTGTGCATGCACACATGTCTCCCATGTGTACGTCTGCCCCCTTGCATGCGCTGCAGATACTCAACAATTAGCTGGCTGGCGGGGGGGGCGCATGCATGCGCAGTGGGGCACTTCCGGGTGACCTCTCATGTGCCAGCAGAAGTGGCTCTGCGTGCTAATTCTGCCACACGTGCCCCTTCTGCCACGCGTGCCCTAGGTTCGCCATCACAGCCTTATACCATTTCAGACAGGTGGCTATCCAGTCTTTTCTTTAAAAAAAAAAACCTCCTGTGATGAAGCACCCACAACGTCTGGAGGCAAGATGGTCCACTGGTTCATTGTGCTCACTGTTAGGAAGCTTCTCCTTAATTCCAGGTTGCTTCTCTCCTTGACTAGTTTCCATCAGTTGTTTCTTGTCTTGCCTTCTCGTGCTCTGGAGAATAATTTGACCTCCTCTTCTTTGGGGCAGCCCAGGGATGGGATTCTACCAGTTCGCACCTATTTGCTAGAACCGGTTATTAACATTCTAAGCAGTTGGGAGAACCGGTTGTTAGAAGAAATTCCTGGCCTAATCCTGTAAGGAAGGCAGGAAGGAAACATTCTGGTGTTGCTTACAGAAACTGCCTCTCGGTTAATCCTTATTACATTCTTGGCAGGACTAGACTTCCTGTCTCAGGAACTTCTCTGGAGTTTTTTTCCCCTCCTTTGCTGGTACTTTGCTTGTGTGGAGGGACCATTCAAAGTTACAATGGCACTGAAAAAAGTGACTTAGGACCCTTTTTCACACTTACGATTGTTGCAGCATCCCCAGGATGGGGATGAGGCCAGGGGATGAGGCCAGGCGAGGAGATGCGTGCCTCGATGTGAGTGATGTTGAGTTGGCCACGCCCAGCCAGTCACATGACCACCAAGCCACGCCCACCACCTCAGCTATGCCCACAGAACCGGTTGTTAAAAACATTGAATCCCACCCCTGGGGCAGCCCCTCGAATACTGGAATGCTGCTATCATGTCCCCCTTAGTCCTTCTTTTCTCTAGGCTGGCCAAACTCAATTCCTATAACTGTTTTTCATATGTTTTTGTCTCCAGGCCTTTAATCGTCTTAGTTGCTCTTCTGTGCACTTTTTCCAAAGTCTCATCATCTTTTTTGTAATGGGGTGACCAAAACTGGATGAAGAATTCCAGGTGTGGCCTTACTAAGGCCTTATCAAGTGGTACTAATTCTTTGTAAAAATAAACTAATAGCCTAATCCAAGTCTTTGTAATTTTGCGAATCAGACCGGATCGTAAACTGGATCCCAGGAATATAGTAAAACACACTTACAAACCCAGCTACACAGAGACACACCCAAGATTAAAATTATCCAGACTTTCCAACTGTACAAGTGTACGGCTGGGAGGCCTTTAACCGATGGAGTTAAGCGATTTGCACAAACAAAGATTAGAAATTGGATGCACCCTAGAGAACCGGCTGACAAGAGATGGATTGCAGGCAAGGCAAGACAAAGTACATTTTTGCCTTTGCAGCCATCCAGAATGTATTGGAATGCTTGCAGCTCAGGCCTCCTGCATTAAATAACTTTGCAGAGAAGAAATGCACTTGCCCACAAAAGAAACTGATCCATCAAATCCACTGCTTGTAATGTCAGCCAGCCTGAAACTCTTGCTCTGCTCCAAAACTTCAGGGCAGAGAAAATTCTCTCAAAATCCGGAGTGCAAGGAGAGCAGGGGGGTCCAACTTTAAGACTTGCGGACTTCAATTCCCAGGATTCCCCAGCCTGCTCTAGATGCTCTCTTTTCACTCTAGATTTTGAGAATTTTGGCCTAAAAATACCTTTCCTTTTTCGGAAGATTTTGCAACCTTCTTCCCACAATCTTATGAAAATACATTGCAATTTTTTTTTAAAAAAAATCTACCTTTATTGTTTTTGGAAATAACTCAAGACGACAAACAGACCTAATACTCCTTCGTTCTCATGTTTTGCACACAACAACAACCCTGTGAGGTGGGTTGGGCTGAGAGGGTGGGATTGGCCCAAAGTCACCCAGGCGGCTTTCATGCCTAAGATGGGACTAGAACTCCCAGCCTCCTGGTGATTGGCCCAAAGTCACCCAGTTGGCTTTGATGCCTAAGGCAGGACTAGAACTCTCTTTGGGAGTTCCAGTCTTGCCATCATGCATAAGGCAGGACTAGAACTTATTGTCTCCTGGTGATTGGTTCAGAGTCACTCAACCAGCTATCATGGGACTAGAATTCTCCATCTCCTGGTGACTGACCCAGAATTACCCAGCTGGTTTTAATGCTTAAGGCAGCATGGCTGGCTGGGGAATTCTGGGAGTTGAAATCCACAAAACTCCTTGATCTAGGCATAATTCACTAATACAGAACAGTCATCACGGTGTCTAACTAGCCTTTTTTGTTTGTCTTGGGGCCTGGGAGCTGAGAATAACAGATGTTCTGTTTACTTCCTGGGAAATAACTTGGTTTCTTTAAAAGATGCTTTCTGTTGCCCTTGGTTACCTTAAGAAGCTGGTCCTTTTCTCCTTCAGATGTTTGCTTTTGAAGCTGGGCCCAGGAATTGTAGCCACACACATGGGTCTTCCTACAAAAGGACAAGGATGGTGCGGTTCCCCCCCCCCCCAATACTCACAAGCAGGCGAAATCAAAAAGGAATAATCCTAACTGCTAAAAGTGAATATTAGATTTCAGATGATGACACTTCTAGAGACAGACTAAGGGTGATGAGTCCTTATCAGTATATATTAAAAGGGTGTCAGTTAACCAGGTTTAGTGTATGTAAGTCTAGTGTTTAGTCCAGTGTTTCTCAACCTTAGCAACGTTAAGATGTCTGGACTTAAAATCCCAGAATTCCCCAGCCAGCATGGTCGGATGTCAATCCTAGCATTCCTTAGTAAGCATGCACAGACATTAACTCCCAGAATTCTCCAGCTAACCTGCATGGACTGCAAGTCTCAGAATTCCTCAGCCAGCATGCACAAATTTCAATTTCTATAATTGCCCAGGAAGCATGCACGCATTTCAAGTCCCAGAATTCCCTAGCCAGATGCATGGACTTCAACTCCCAGAATTCTCCAGCCAGCACACATGGATTTCCAATCCCAGAATTCTTCAGCCAGCATGTATGGACTTCAACTCCCAGAATTCCCCAGCCAAACGGAGCAAAACTCAGTTAACAAATTTCTTAGTTAGCAAACATTTTTATTCTTCTTATTATTTTGTTAGTGGGCCACTTGAAAATAAAAGTGGATTCTTGTGATGAAGACTGGAGAAACTTCACCACGTCCATTCTTGGATATTTTTGCCTCCCTCCTGTCTTGACACCCTCATGAGATTCCCGTGAGGATTTCCCTAAGTAGAGGGATCTGCAGTCCAAATCCATTTAAAAGAATTCCCTCTCAGGTGGATTAAAGCAGCTAAGTCATTAGAACTATCTCAGAGCCCAAGCTGATCAGCCAAGAGAAAGCGGCTTGTCCTCTTTTTCCCCATCTGACTCCTTCGTGACTTTTCAGGCCTCCTTCTCTGAAAACTTCCAAAAAGTTTGGTCTAGTGGTCAAGACACCAGGCTAGAAAGCAAGAGACCATGAGTTCAAATCCATGAAAACCAATGGAGTGACTTTGGGCCAATCACCAGGAGACAGTGAGTTCTAGTTCCACCCCAGCAATGAAAGCCAATCACCGGGAGACAGTGAGTTCTAGTCCTGCCTTAGATATGAAAACCAACTGAGTGACTGAGCCAATCACTAGGAGACAGTGAATTCTAATTCCACCCCAGCCATGAAAGTGGCTGGGTGACTTTTGGCCAGTCCCTCCCTCTCAGCCCAACCCACCTCACAAGAGTTGCTGTTGGGGGGAAAATAGGAAGAAGCTGTGTCAGTAACATTCACTGCCTTGAGTTATTTGCAAAAATAATAAAGATGGGATATAAATAAATAATAAAAAAAATAAAGCCCTCCTCCACCTTTTGCACCCTGCCAGGTTTCTCCCTGGCTTGTAAACACTGGGTAAAATCAGAAAACTGTCCTCTTGAAATGGAAGTAATTCCATTTCAAGGTTTCTCCTTAATATAAGGAGTATCTGGCATCCTTGTGTCTGCCAAAAGTCACTCTCCATTTAATTATAACTGGGGAGAAAGTCTTGACCCACCCACCCCAACTCAATGTGACTGGGTGACCTTGAGCTCTAAAAATAATTCCTCTTTCTTCATCATCTGGCTTTTAGTTCTGCCTTCTGGCTTTCAGTTGCTTTCTCTTTTAGTTTTTAGTTTCTTTTTAGTTAGTTCTGTTGATCGCCCAGCTTTTAATGTCTGGCTTTCCCACCTTGGCAACGTTAAGACTTGTGGACTTCAACTCCCAGAATTCCCCAGCCAGGATGACTGGGAATTGAATTCCATCCATCTTAATATTGCCAGGGTTAAACACTCTGGATTTGGAGCCAGGAACTAAAGGCTGGGTGATTTATTTTCCTCTGAATCCAGGGTTTCCTACCTTGGCAAGGTTAAAGACTTGTGGACTTCAATTCCCAGAAATCCCAAGCCAGACTGGCTGGGGAATTCTGGGAATTGAAGTCCATCCACTTTTAATTTTGAAAAACGCTGCTTTAGGAGATGAGCAAGCTGAATTGCAGCTTCAGGCAATCCTGTGTTCAGTTTCCAATACCCCCGACAAATCAGCTTAAGGGGCCTTATTAAACCCACGGCCACCATCGCCGCTCGGATACTGCCACGCATCTCTAGCTTGCCACCTCAACATCCTCCACAGGCATCGGGCTCACCCGCAGCTAAGTTCCCCGGACCATCAACAACGGAGCAAACGATGGAGGAGAGGCTAAAGACGAGGGCCCGCTCTGCAAAAACCAATAAACCGGGGCAAGACGAGATCGATCGACTGCGTTTAATTTGCACAAATGAAATGGCCCATAATAACAACCTCCAACTGATCGGAAGGCGGCAGGACCAACACCCTCCCCCGGTTGGCCAACTGGTCCTGCGGACCCTTCCATCTGCCAGGCCTGAGGAGATTCTTCTGCCTTTTCGATTCTGACGGCAGCCGGAGGAAAACCGCCGGGCGGAAGGCAAAGAGCCCAGATTCTCCTGGAGAAGCCTGCTCTGAATTGGCTGGAGAGATCAACCATCAGAGATCAACCCCATAGTTAAGGTCCATGGAGATTCTCAGTCATTCAGGTTCTGGTTGTCCCAAAGGTGCTTTTTCAAGAGGCAATTGGATCTTCTGGTTTTTCTTTGAAGACATTTCACTTCTTATCTGAGAAGCTTCTTCAGTTCTGAGTTGATCTGAACTGAATGCAAGAATCCAAGAAGCTTCTGGAATGAGAAGCAAAACATCTTTAAGGAAAAACCAAGAAAGTCCAGCCACTTTTTGGAAAGATATTTAAGGAGGTTCTCAGTCATTCAGGTCCGGGTTGTCCCAAAGGTGCTTTTTTCAAGAGCCAACTGGACTTTCTTGGTTTTTCCTTTTGAAGACGTTTTGCTTCTCATCCGAGAAGCTTTTTCAGCTCTGACGGAAACCACACTTCAAACCCAAGAATACGCTAAGGCAGAAGCTGGTCCACCCCGAGGATAAAACAGCCAGGCACAAACTGAGCGACGTAGTATATGCAGTACAATGCAGGGAGCCGTGTGCAGATCTGTGCATTGGGGAAACAAAACAGCCACTTCGTAAACGCATGGCACAATACAAGAGAACAACCCCATCAGGACTAGATTCTGCAGTCCGTTGGCATTTGAAAGACAAAGGCCGCTCTTTGGAAGACAGTAAAGTCCACATTTTGGATAGAGAAGGACAGCTGGTTTGAAAGAGGGGTCAAAGAGGCCATCTATGTCAAAATTGAACAGCCCTCCCTCAACAGAGGGGTGGGATACGACATCATCTATCTTCAGTCTACAACACAGTCCTTTCAGCAGTTCCAAAAAGACTGCACACCCATTTGCACCGCTCAGGTGACCCTGAGGACACAGGGAAACCTCCAAGTGCTTCAACGACCCTCTAAAAGGATGCAAATGACCAGCTGTCTGCAAGGAGTATCAATCCTTCCATTCTCCATCATCCAGCCAGAACTGAAGAAGCTTCTTGGATGAGAAGCGAAACGTCTTCAAAGAAAAAAAAACCAAAAGGTCCAGTTGCCTCTTGCAAAAGCACTTTTGGGCCAATAGTTGAGGGACCTATTCTAAGATAAAGCCATTTCCTTGTTATCTTCAAGGTGGTGAGGAGATGGTGTGTCCATTGCAGATTGCATAATCCGTGTCGTTTGCGCAATACTGTTGGGTGTTCACAGGGAATAGTCCAATATTCCACCTTGACTTGTTTTAGACGCCCTACAGAGACACTGCTGGGTGTTGTGATGGGCACCTCTCCATCATGTCTTGGGCAATGCTAGGGATGAAGACCCTCGGCTTCTCTCTGTCTTTGCCCCCGAGATCTGAAGTGGTCCTCGACTTACGACCACAATTGAGTCCAACATTTAGATTGCTACGTGAGAAGTTTAATAAGAGAGTTTTGTCCCCGTCTTACGACTTTTCTTGCCACAGTTGTTAAGTGAATCACTGCAGTGCTTAAGTTAATCACACGGTCGTTCAGTGAATTGGGCTTCCCCATTGACTTTGGCTTGTCAGAAAGTAGCAAAGGGGGAATAATCACATGACCCCTCAGGGACGCAGCGGCCGTCATAAAGTTGAACCAGAATGACAAGTGTCCAAATTTTGATTGTGTGGCCAAGGGGAATGCTGCAGCGGTTTTAAGTGTGAAAAACAGTCTGTCAGCGTTCCAGCAAACCTCCATTCCCATCAGTAACTCGAAGACAAGCCTACTCTCAAAAGTACCTTTATTAGAATAGCACCTGGCACATCTGTGGAATCTCGAAACTAGAAGTTTCCCAGACTTCCCACAATGTCCCAAACTACAGTCCATCCCCTTTTCTCCCATCGTCACATCACGTGGACCAATCACGATCCGTCCCAGTGGAAGATCCTTTTTCCATCCTGTGCCACACTTAATAACCTTGAACTACTAAAAGAATTTTATTTTGTCTACTTAGAACTACTCAATTGAAATCACCCCCTTCCCACTTTCTCAGGCTATGTGGCAGCGTGGAATATGGCTTACAAAGCTGACACAGTCATATGTCCCTTTTTTCCAGCGTTGTAATTTTGAATGGTCATTAAATGAATGGGTGTTAAGTCGAGGACTACCTGTAGGGGGAAAGCAGCAGGCAAACCCACCACTGGGAAATCAAAATCCTTTCCAAATTACGGCCAGGAAAACCACAAGGTTGTGTCCCTGAAATTCACAGATCCCAACGAACTATTGTTTAGAAACCCTGCTGACTCCAACCTCAGAATGGACCTGCCCAGTGAGTGCCAAATATTTTTGTGAGTTCAAGGCGCTGTGTGAAATCTATATTTGAGATCGATAGGCTGGTTAGCCGTTATTTCCCCCTTCGGCTCCTTCTTTGAGGGTTGTGGCCAAAGCAAATTGTTAGCAATCACAAATCGGAGAGCTTGAGATTTCGGGAAACGGCCTCTTGGTTGGTATTTGATCTATTCCCAAACTCTCTAAGCCAGTGATTCTTTAAACTTGGTCACTTTTAAGACGTGTGGACTTCAACTCCCAGGATTCCCCAGCCAGCATAGAATTTGTTTTATTTATTTATTTGATTTGTCAATCGCTTACAAGATAATAGGTATAAGAATAAACATGAGTAAGAATACAGGAAATAGGTACGAATAAATGGGGACAATAGGACAGGGACGGGAGGCACGATGGTGCGCTTACGCACGTCCCTTACAGACCTCTTAGGAATGAGGTGAGGTCAATAGTGGGTAGTTTGAGGTTAAAGGAGTGGGGGTTTTGAGGATGTAACAACAGAGTTACATTGTAGCAGATAATTCTGTGTACTACATTTAAGTCCAACCGTAGGCGGCATAATTTAAAGTTGTCCAAGCCCAAAATTTCAAGTCTGGTAATGTAGGGTATTCTGTTGCAAGGAGAGGAGTGGAGTATTCTTCTCGTGAAATACTTCTGGACTCTATGCCCTAGTTAGCAATTCAATATTACTGGAGGAGAAGCTTCGTAAGATTAGATTTACAACTCTTAATTCTTAATTCTGGGAGTGGAAGTCCACATGTCTTAAAGTAGCCGAGTTTGTGTAACACTATAAGACCCTGATAATATTTCAAGTTGATTTAAATGTCCCTGATTCATTAAAAAAAAATTTTTTTTTAGCCCATTTTGGATAATTTAGTCAGGTTTGGTAAGCCCTGATCTGTGGACGTCAATTCCCAGAAGTCTTCAACCAGCAAGGCCGCTGCTAAGAATTCTGGGATTTAAAGTGGTGTTGTCCTGTCCCCTTCGGGTTTTTTGAGCATTACAATTCTTATATTAATCCATCATGTTTACAGGTTGGGTGGGCCTTGGGCATCACCAAGTCCAATTAGGTCCACCACCAAGTCCAACCATCTTCAACATCAACATCTGCCATCACCAACATCAAGTCAACTTCCTCTCCTGTAAAATTCATCATGACAGCATCGCTATAAAGGAGAATATTTGTAGCTCGGGTTGAAATGAAGGGTCCTTAGTGCTCTCTGAGCTTGCTGGTTTTCTTGCACACGTTTCATGACCAAACTAAGTAACATCATCAGTATCCCTGCCAGTTGGCCATCCAACCACTTAAACACTTCAGTCCCAACTTTTTTCTGACTTGCAACCAACATCTACTCTATTCTGCTCTGCCTGTGGATGATAGCTTGTTAATTCTGGTGGCCTCCTTCTACCCAATATCTTCCCTTAAGCTTTCAAGAAGAGATTGGACTGGCATTTGTCAGAAATGGTGTAGTAAGGTCTCCTGCTTGGGCGAGGGATTGGACTAGATGACCTACAAGGTCCCTTCCAACTCTGTTAATCTGTTAAAAGGGTTTGTTTTTTTTTGGTTTCTGGAGACTGTGCCCACTGCCAGCATTACCCTCACCTTCCTGTAGGTTGGGCAAAGAAGAAAAATGTCCCCATCTACACATAGTCGTTGACTTATGACAATTGAGCCCAAAATTTTTGCTGCTAAACGAGACACCTCTTCAGTGAGTTTTTATTCCTGAGAATAAAGCAAGAAGCAATGGGTGGAAACTAATCAAGGAGAGAAGCAACTTAGAACTAAGGAGAAATTTCCTAACAGTGAGGACAATTAACCAGTGGAACTGCTTGCCACTAGAAACTGTAGATGCTCCATCACTGGAGGTTTTTAAGGAGAGATTGGAGCCACTTGTCTGAAATGGTGTAGGGTTTCCTGCCTAGGCAGGGGGTTGGACTAGAAGATCTCCAGGGTCCCTTCTGTTATTCTATTCTAGTGTTCCGTTTTACGACCTTTCTTGCCACAGCTGTTAAGTGAATTGCTGCAGTTGTTAAGTTAGACATACAGTTGTTCAGTGAATCTGGCTTCCCCGTTGACTTTGCTTGTTGGACAGTTGCCAAAAGGGATCACATGACCCCAGAAACATGGCGACCGTCATAAAGATGAGCCAGTTGACTGGCATCCAAATTTGGATCATGGGACCACGGGGCTGCTGCAACAGTCATAAGTGTGAAAAATGATAGTAAGACAGGGGTTATTTTCGGTGCTGTTATAGCTTCGAACCAATACTAAATGGACGGTTGCAAACCCAGGACTACTTGTACACAATGCAGAGATCTAGCAGTCAGGTAGCAGGCCACGCCTGTATCCTTCAAGATCAAGAAAGTGAGCCCACACACAAGCATTCGTCCTCATCATCGGCATGTCTCTAAAGATCACTTGGTCATTTAGGGCTTTAGAGCAGGGCTCTTCAAACTTGACAGCTTTAAGGTGTGTGGATTTCAACTCCCAGAATTCCTCCTCCAGTCATGTTAGTTCAGGAATTCTGGGAGTTGAAGTCCACAACCCTTAAACTGTAGAGCTTTAGAGCAAGGGTATCCAGCCTTGGCCCCTTTAAGACTCTTGGACTTCCGAGTCCGAGTATTATAGGATTTGGGAAAAATGGTATGACTGGATTGAGCTAAGATAGGTGGATGATAAAAAATTAATGATAAGCAATATATAGGTTAAATGCTTACATTTGCGTAAATTGTATATATTTGTAAATAATGCACAAAATAGTAGCATAAGATGAATGCCACAAACAGTTAATGTCAAGATATTTACATTTTTTGTTTGTTTTTAAAGTCATAAAAGATTGATAAAGTTTATTTAAAAAAAAGATTTGTGGGACTTCAACTCCCAGAATTCCCCAGCCAGCTGGCTGGGGAATTCTAGGAGTTAAAGTCCACAAAAGGTTGGATACCTTTGCTCTAAAGTCCTAAATGACCAACTGTTCCTCTGTTGGGGCCCTGATCCAGTCCTAAAGGAAACCCTCAGCACCGCAGAATCCAAGATCCCCTCAAAAGAGAATCCCCTTGCCTAGGAGAATCTCCTTCTACAGAAGAGATCGCAGGAGATTTTTTTTTTTTTCTACATACAGTACCTCTCTGCTTCTTTTAGCTTTTCCTAATCAACCATCTTGATGTCCCCGAAACCTATCGCTCCTCAGGGATTTGTGGACTTCAACAAACCTGGTTAGTTTTAACCAACGTTGGTGGTGGTGGAGTTTTGGGTGCGTGCGCAAGTGAGTAGCCTGGCATCCGATGCAGATCCAGCCCATTTGATTCTTTTACAGTGCAAAAGACCCAGAAAACCAACAATCCAGGTTAAGTGTGTTGCACACAGGATTTATATTTCGTTGTGCAAACCACCAATTGCTGGTTTTATTGAGATTTTTTTTGGGGGGTGGGGGTGGGGTTTGAAGGCATCTCGTCTCGAAAGCAGCAGCAACGACAACAACAACAACAACAACAGTGACAACAAGACCGTGCTATGGTGGGAGGGGTTGTTTACTCTCCCAAAACTTGGAAAGATGGTTGAATTCACCCGTTCCTTGCCCTCTGCTTCCACGGCTTTGTAAAAAGGTCTCTCTCTTGTGTGGGCAGGACCTGTCATTTCTCTCTGTATTGATTCGGTCTCCCCCCCCCCCACCACCACCCGCCCTCTAAAACAGGGGTGGGGAATCTTGCCCCTTTTATGACTTGTGGACTTCAAATCCCAGAACTCCTGATTTTAAAGTCCACAAGCTATAAAAGGGCCAAGGTCCCGTGTCCCCCCACTGTAAAACGTGATGGACCTGCTGGTTTAGCTGTTAGATATGGAGACTCTACAAAGAGTACACAGAAGAGCAACCATGATGATTAGAGGTCTGGAGGCTAAAACATATGAAGAACGGTTGCTGGAATTGGGTCTGTCTAGTTTAATGAAAAGGAGGACTAGGGGAGACATAATAGCAGGGTTCCAATATTTGAGGGGCTGCCCCAAAGAAGAGGGAGTCAAGCTATTCTCCAAAGCCCCTGCAGGCAGGACAAGAAGCAATGGATGGAAACTCCATCAAAGAGAGAAGCAACCTGGAACGGAGGAGAAATTTCCTGATAGTCCAAACAAGCAATTAGTGGGACGACCTGCCACCAGAAGTTGTGGGTGCTCCATCACTGGAGGTTTTTAAGAAGAGACTGGACAACCATTTGTCTGAAATGGTATTGGGGTTCCCTGCTTGAGCAGGGGATTGGACTAGAAGACCTCCAAGGTCCCTTCCAACTCTGTTATTCTGTTCTGGATGATGGTGGTGGTAAGGGAACATCTCCCCTTTTGGCCTGGGAGATGTCGCCACTGCAGCCATTTTGAGAGAAGAAGCAGCCACGTCCCCTTGCCCCAGCCACTCGGCTTCCTTGAGGAGCACAGAAGATTTGAGCCGTCCCTCAGCAGGAAGCAGAAACCCCAAGGCAAGGACAGGCTGGGACACCAGGAAGCCTCTCCCAACTCCGCCATCCCACCTCGTCTCGGAAGGCTGATGAGGACCTTCCTAGCTAAAAATACCCACCCGAATCCATCTTCCAGGGTCCCTCAACTGAATTGTCTACCTGGCCCTAAACGTCAGCCTCCCTTCCCCAGCCCCATGGCCTCTGCAACCACAAACCCCTAGACCCAGAGATCGGGCCCAACACGCTCCTTTGCTGACGGCTAACAGCTCTCCCTCGGGCGGCCCAGCTGGCGATGATGCCACGCTTGTCTCTGCCCTCCTCCGGCAAGGCCCAGTTGTCCATTGTAGTAAGGACCTGCCTGGTCTTGACGATGCTTTCCCAGAGACTCCACGTACCGGCAGCGCTGGGATTACCAAGCCAAGCCACAATTAATCCGATCATTTGCATCCCTTCCTATTTCACCCTTCCGACATGCTCCAGCAATCTTCCCTTTTTAAATTAAAACAAAAACGAAACCCCTAACCGGACGCTGAGTTTAAAAAAAAAAAATCATCACAATCCCACCCTGTTTTGACCTTCACTCCCTCCGGGTTCAGGGCTGCGCACATGCACTGAGGCTCTTCTCTTCGGAGACCCCAGGCTCACTGACCTCCTAGCTGGGCCGTGAGGCCTGCGGGGCCTTCTGCCTTGCGCATTTCCACCGCCATCCGTTGTCCGTTGCAACACACACACTCATACACACACACCCCGTTAGGTACTACGAAGACACATCTCCCTCCCGCCTTCCTGTCGTGCCATCCAATTCACTCCCTTCTTCCTCCCTGAAATCCATATTGGAATCAGCCCAACGCCACCCAGACTGGCCCTCAATCAAAAGCCAAAACCGAGGAAGGGCCAGCCGGGCACATCACCACCCCGGTTTGAGGAAGATCCTCGGTCATCCAGGTCATGGTTGCATCAAAAGCCGTTTTTAATTTTGAAAGGAAATTGGACTAATTTTATTTTATTTTATTTTTTGAGTGGAAGAAGAAAACGTTTCGGCTTCCTATCCCAGAAGCTGACGAAGCTACAGTGGGGGAGGCTTCCAGGATAGGGAGCAAAACGTTTTCTTTTTCCCCAAAATAAAAATAAAAATCAGTCCAGGAGCCTTTTAAAATAAATACCGCTTTTGATAAGCACTGTCTGCTGGATTAAGCTTCATCGCGTTCTTCATCCCCTCTGATGCAGCCTGCTTGGGATGGCCACCCAACCGGGAATTCCTCCATTTCTGGCCTGTTTTTTTTTTTTTTCTCCCTCTTCCTTCCTCCCGTGGATCAATCAATGAATGAATCAACCGGAATAGAGTTGGAAGGGACCTTGGAGGTCCTCTAGTCCAACCCCCTGCTCAAGCAGGAGACCCTATCCCAGTTCAGTGGCTGTGGCTGTCCAAGTCTCTTCTTAAAACCCTCCAGTGATGGAGACCCTACAACTTCTGGAGGCAGTTCCACTGGTTAACTGTCCTCCCTGTCAGGAAGTTCCTCCTTAATACTAAGTTGCTTCTCTCCTTGAATAGTTTCCATCCATTGTTTCTTGTCCTGCCCTCTGGGGCTTTGAAGGACAGATTGACCCCTTCCTCTTCTTTGGGGCAGCCCCTCAAATACTGGAATGCTGCTAACAAGTCACCCTCTAGTCCTTCTTTTCTCTAGACTGGCCAGACCCAAATCCTGCAACCGTTCCTCCTATATTTTAGCCACCAGGCCTGAATAGGAAACTCCCGCTTGGCTCTTCAGGCCCTTATTTATTTCCAATCTCTCTGGTCAGAGCATAATCATCAAAGCAGGACATTTTCCTCCAGGACCCCAATGCTGTTTCTCAGCCATATTTATTGCTTTCGGCCTTAACGCTGCAGTTCCCCCGAGCGAGCGGCATCTCCAAATGTTAATTGCCTGGCGAGAGTGGTGTCAGCGTTGACTCCCTGCCTTGCCTGGGCAGCCACGCGTTTCGGTGGGCGCCTCCACAGCCCGGATCATCATTCGAAGCAATAAAACAGACCCAGATGCAATCACGATGTAATCATCATCATCATCATCATGATAAGAAGGAATCTATTCTTAGCACGAGGGAAGGAACAAATGCACAAAAGCGCTCTCGAAAACCTCACGGAATTGAAGTTGCCCTTCACAGAAGGGTCAGGGAAGGAAGAACGGAGGGAGGGAGGGAGGGAGGAAGGAAGTAGTAATGGAGATGGAGAAGGAGGAATAATAATGAGTAGAAGATACATATAAACTGATTGCTAATTGTCTTATTGGGGTCAAGGAAGAGGGGGAAGAAAAGGGAGAGGAGGGGGGGAGGGAGGAGGAAGGGAGGAAGGGAGAGAAGAAGGAAGGAAGGAAGAAAGGGAGGAGGAAGAGGGAAAGGAGGGGAAGGAGGGAGGAAAAATAATGAGTAAAAACACACATAAACTGACTGCTAATTGTCCTATTGGGGAGAAGGAGGGGAAGGAAAGAAAGAGGAGGAAGGAAAAAAGGAAGGGAGGAAGAGGGAGGGCGGGATTGCTATTTTCCAGATTCCTGTTTTCTTTAGACAACACAAGAATTAAAATCCACAGCTCAAAGCCAATCCTTTTCAAAGCGGTTCCCACCACCACCACCACCACCACCATTCAGAACAGCAGCAAATAAAAACCAGCACATCCCCCAAAGATCCTTAGCTGGCACAGTCCCTCCTTCCTTGCCCAGAAATCCCTGGATCACCAGGTCCCTTTTGCATCCTTGTTTTTGTTAACATTTCCACATCCTTCCCCTCTCCGTTTCCTCTGCTGCTGCTGCTGCAGCAGAGGGTAGGAGGGCGAGAGAAAGAAGGGACTACTGACAGGTTTTCCACAGTCCCTCTGGGTGCAAAAAAAAATAATTAATTAATTTTTCCCTTCTCTCCTTTCCCTTCCTAAGCAGACAAGCCGACTCCATTTTGACATCGCCAGCCGTGATGGGCTGAGGTGGACCCAGGGCTGGGAAAACGAGGGGGGGAAAGAGGGGTGTGCGTGTGGGGGTCCTCTTTTGTGTGCATCCACACATCCACACCCCTTTCGAGGCAGGAGAGGCGGTAGGTGGAGGCCGAGATGCTGTCCCCTGGGGAAGGAAGGGAAGGGCCCGATTCACCCAGATCCTGCCGGGGCTGACGCTGGAGCCCAAGACAAGGGAAAAATCCCCTTTTGATCCAAGCAAGATTCAGCCTCTGGCTCTGAAGGGTGCAAATTGTGGGTGGGGGTTGGGTCATGAAGGAGGGAGGAGAAAAAGCCCCCCCCCCCCACTGGAAGCTGGGAGAAGAAATCCCCCTCCCGAAAGGGTGGGGGGGGGAAGAGAAGACGAAGGAAATGAAGGGGTGGGGGAAGAGGAAAGGAAAAAAAAATGTGGAGGGGAGGAAAAATAGATCTAAAGAGCTTTGGTGCCCCCCCCATAGAGAAAGAGTCTGGTCTGCTAGCCCATTTTTCCCTTTTAAGAGGTTTTTTTTTGGGGGGGGAGATTTTGGGGGGGGCTTTTCTGCAGGAAAGAGTTGGGATGTCAGGGACTCTATTTAGGGAGACGGCCTCCCCAAGGATGGGGCAGGGTCTTTTCAGGAGCCAGGGGTCAGTCCCTATCGGAATTCTCACAGACACCCCCCCTCAAAACACACACACACACATCTCAGCCCAGGGAAGGCGTTCATCTGGCAGGTTGGGAAGCCGGCTCAGAACGGGGAAGGGTCTTTCTTCCCCGTTGATTGCCTCAATCATTAGACGAAGCCCCCGCCCTCGCCGCCGCCGCCGCCGCCGCAGGTCTAGACCTTGTCCGAGCCCATCCGCCCCACCTGCTCGGCAAACACCCCCCTCCCCCATGGACTCACCTCCCGTGTTGCTCCGCTTGGTGCTGATGGCTTCGGTGGGGGTCTCCAAAGGCCTTTTCCTGGAGTCGGGGGGATCCGAATCCATGGGGGGTTGCGGAGCGGCTTGGGGGGGCTGCTGAGGCTGGGGCCCCCCTGGCGGCTGCGACGACGGCGGCGGCGGCTGGGACAGCGAGGGCGGCGGCGGCTGCGGCGGCTGCTGGGGGGCCGAAGGAAAGAGCCCGTTCTGATGGACCGATCCACCTGCCAGCATTTTCAAGCCGAGGGCGCGGAGGACTCTCCCCCTCCCCGCCGTACCCGGGAGACTCCAGCAGGGGGAGGTGGGTGTTGGGGGGGGCGGCGAAGAAGATGCTCAGCTTTTAGGGAGGGGTGGGAGAAGGAGGAGGGAGGTGTGTCCAGCGGAGGAAGAGCGGAGGCATCCAGGTGCAACGGAGGCAGGGAAACGGACCGGCCGGGACGGGAATTGGGTGGGTGGGCTCCCCAGTCCTCCTTTGCTCAGTTCCTCTCTCTCTTTATCTAGCCTCTCCTCCTCCTCCTCCTTCCCCCAGGAAAAGCGGAGTCTGGGGGCGGTGGAGATGGAGCCCCCACCCCACCCGCAAAGGAAGGGAGGCGCAGCGAAGGAGAAGAAAAAAGCCTACCCCCCCCCCACCCTCCCACCCGCCCCGGGGGTCCCTCCTCGTCTCTTTCGGTGCTTAGCGAAGGGAAACGCGGGTGGGGAGGCGATTGAGGGGGCGACGGGGGAGCCCCGGAGGTGGGAGGAAGCGGGAGGGTTGTGCGGGGCCGAGGGGAGCGAAACCCACCGAAGCGCGTTGGGGAAGAGCGAGCGAGCGCGTGAGGAGGGCGGCAGCGGCTCCGCTTTCCCCGCATATCGCTCTTGCAAGCCGGCAAGGGAGGGTGCGGGGAAGAGAGGAGGGGAGGGGCGGCGTCGGAGGGAGCAGCCCAGCCCCTGACGTGGAAGCAGAGACCCACCCACCCCCTCCGTTTCCCCTCCCGACCTTACCACCCCCAAGCAGATTGGTTGCCAGGAGCTGACAAGTGAACGGGGAGGGGGGGGGCGGTGGAGTGGCACGGAACGAGAAAGAGAGGCGCTATTCTTCCCGGGAGGGGGACGCAGCTGGGCGGGAGGGGAGGGGAAGGAAGGGGGGGGGTGGAAGGGGGAGGACAGAAGAGGCAGCTGCCGGGGGTGGGGTGGCGGGCAGAGCCGATGGGGAAAGGGAAAAGGCGGTGTGTGCGTGTGGGGGGGGAGATTGCTCGCCTGTCCTCTAGGGTACCGTTCATCATCCATCCTTTTCTTCTTTCTCCTCCTCCTCCTCCCTCCTCCTTTCCTCTTGCGCTGTGCCCCCCCCCCCCGCCGCCCTTCTGCATCCTCCCGGCCTACCTCTCAGGGGTGTCAGGAGGCTCAAGAGGCTGGGGAGCTGGGATGCGCTCCGAGCATCAATGGGAAAAAGCGTTGCACAGCCGGACAAGACCACCCAAGGTGTGGGGGGGCTCACGTTTAGGGGGGGGCGTTCCTCACCCCGTTTCTGGGGGAGAGGACACCCCGGAGGCACGAGAGACCCGGATGGTTCCCAGGAACATTGTCCTTTGAAGCAAGCTGGCTGGGGAATTCTGGGAGTTGAAGCCCTCCAGGCTTAAAGTGGCCAAGGTTGGAGACCCCTGCTTTAAAGTACACCGCAGGGGAAACTGAGGAAGTCCCCCCTCTCAAGTCTGCCCTTGTCCGAGGGACACAACATTAATTTTGTCCTGCCTGGGTTATTAAACCAGCCATTCCTTGCACGCGGTGCCCCAACTGGACTCACAAAACAGACACAAACCTCACAAAAGACCTTAAGATCCACTCTAATTGTGGTTTCAGCCCAGCCCAATTTCCTCTAATACAAATATAGGTAGTTCTTGACTTACAATCGTCTGTTTAGAGACTGATCAAAGATACAACAGCATGGAAAAAAATGTGACTTGGCACCCATTTTTCACACTTACGACGGACCGTTGTGGCATCCCCATGGTCACAGGATCAAAATTCAGATGCCTGGCAACTGGCTCATATATATATGACCGTTGCAGTGTCCCGGGGTCACAACGTGATCCACTTTTGCGACCTTCCGACAAGCCAAGTCAACAGGGAAGCCAGATTTGCTGAACGACCCTGTTAGTAACTGAACAACTGCAGGGATTCACGACACAACCGTGGCCAGGAAAGGCCCTGAAATGGGACAAAACTCATTTAACAACTGTCTCTCTCTCTCTTAGCAACGGAAATGTTGGGCTCGATTTTGGTCGTAAGTTGAGGACTATCTGTATATTCTCTCTCTTATCGGCAGTGAAAAGCAGAGATTTGTAATGTGGGACATTTATAGCCCGGGCTACCCACCCATTTCTCTCTCTCCCTCCCTCCCTCCCTCTCTCCTTTTTCTTGCTCCACAGATCCAACCTCACACATAAGCACAAAAATAAATGAACTGCTTTTTTTTTTAAGGAGCTCAGCAACTTGTCCAGCAGAGCTTGAAATGGGGATGCTGAAGTACTTAGTAAATCCTGGCTGGTGATCCATTTGGCCCCAATCCTGCTCTACAGCTATAATATAATAATATCTCCAGGTTTGATTAGAGATGAGATGGATGCTGAACCCAGCTGTGGTTCCTGCATCCATCTCTAATCAAACCTGGGGATATTATTATTATTATTATTATTATTATTATTATTATTATTATCATCATCATCATCATCATCATCATCATCATCATCATCACCACCACCACCACCACCACCATCATTATCATCATTATTATATCTTTAGTGAGATTCACGGCCTTTGGGGCTGGTTGGTAGCCCAACAGCTCGAGTCCTAACCAAGGACCATGGAACTGCTCAGGTAGCGTCGGAGGATAGAAGCTGTTCCAAGCAGGGTGGGTTTTTTTAGAATCAGGGTATTCAAGTCTGAGAAATTCAGGATTTCCAAATAGCGAGGCGTTGCTCCAAGGGCTCCAATTACAATTGGGATAACACATGATTTCTTTTTCCAAAGTCGCTCAACTTCAATTTGTAAGTCCTGATACTTTGTAATTTTTTCTTGCTGCGCGTCTTCAATTTGTGCATCACCAGATATTGCAATGTCAATGAACCAAACCTTCTCCTCTTCTTCTTCTTCTTCTTCTTCTTCTTCTTCTTCTTCTTCTTCTTCTTCTTCTTCTTCTTCTTCTTCTTCTTCTTCTTCTTCTTCTTCTTCTTCTTCTTCTTCTTCTTCATTAAAAATCATTTTCATATTTGTGCATGGCCCCTCTGCACACAGTCTTTAGGGATGTGCTTTAGTAAGCCATTCTTTGCTGACCCAGCGGTTATCGCCAGTCGCTTTAATAAGCTGGGTTTGTGTGAAGGGAGGCAGCACCCTAAGTTTCAATTCAGACGCTCTGGATTCTAGGGAGGCCTTTGGCCAGGGCACTGCAAGACGCTTTGGAATGATGCCCCTTCCTTGACAGGGGCTGGGATACACAGACATCTAGGAAGGTAGGCAATAGCTTGTTCTGTTCCCCCCAGCAATGGGAAATGAGAGGGAGGGAGAAGAGAGAAATCGAGAAGGGAGGATGGAAAAGAGGGAAGGGAGGAAAAGAAAGAAGGGAGGAGAGAAAGGAAGAGGGAGGAAGGAAAGGAGGGAAGAAGAAAGAAAGGAAAAATTGAGAAGGGAGGAAAAGAAAGAAGGTAGGAGAGAAAGGAAGAGGGAAGGAGAGAAAGGAAGAGGCAGAGAGGGAGGGAAGGAAGAAAGGAAAAGAGAGAATGGAAGAAGAGAAAGGAGAGAAAAGGAGATGGAGGGAGGGAAGGAAGGAATGAAAGTAGAAATGAGAAGGAAGGAAAACAAAGAAAGAAAGAAAGAAAGAAAGAAAGAAAGAAAGAAAGAAAGAAAGAAAGAAAGAAAGAAAGATCCACATGCCGAGAGCTACGTTGAACCCCCCCACCCCACCCCCCCCATGGACACCATTTGCAGCCCTCGGCACAGAGAAGCCGGGCAGCCTCTCTTTCAGGCCCTCTTTGCGTCTCAAGTGAATGGGGCCTGGGGGGGGGGGGGGAGAGAGAGAGAGAGCCTGGAGCAGATGGGCTTTTCATCCTGGCAGTCTTTGGCCGGCTCAATAGAGAAGTGGGGGGGGGGGGGGGGGCAGCAAGTCAGCGGAGAACAGCTCCTGAATGTTAAGCGGCCGGCCATTGTCTCGGCCGGCCCATCTGTCTGTCCTTTCCTGCTTGCCTATTGTCCGCGGCTGACACATCTGGACTCTGGGCAGCCTGGACGCACCCCCCCACTCCACTCCAAAACTCCCCAGAGACCCCC
Source organism: Bungarus multicinctus (assembly GCA_023653725.1). Classification (NCBI taxonomy): domain Eukaryota; kingdom Metazoa; phylum Chordata; class Lepidosauria; order Squamata; family Elapidae; genus Bungarus; species Bungarus multicinctus. Next base: position 2,076,488 of record CM042835.1, on the reverse strand, counting down.
ACCCCTGGTCCTGCTGTCTGATCCCGGGCAAAGGAAACTGAGCCCCCCCAAGGAACCCCCCTCCCACCTTCTACCCTCCAAGAGGGGCTGCCACCACGTCCTTCCTCCACCCCGCATTCCCTGATGGGGGCTGAGGGATCCACCCTTCCTTTCTGTCCACCTGGCCCCCTCCTAGACTTGCTGGAGAATTAATCTTTTGCTCAAAGGGAAAAGAAAAGGCAACACACACTCACGCATGTTGGTTGTGCAATTTCACACAGCCTGCGCCCTCCGTGGAGCAGAAGTGGGAAGAAAGCACGGCCGGGGTGGGGGGGAACTTTGCAAATCTTTTTGAATTTTAAATATTTGTACGCAAACCTGGGCCTAAAATGTGATCTGTCTCCGCACAACTCCTAAAACCCGATAAAGAGACTTCAATCCAACAAATAAATGCTCTGTCTTACATATTGGCAAAAAAAACCCCAGAAAATAAAATACAGGCTGAATAGTCAAGATCTTGTTGATGATCCAAGCTCTGTAAAGGATCTTGGAGATCTTAGTGCTGGAGCCCACTGTAACTACATAGTCAAAAAGGTGTTAAGAGTTGTTAACCTATTCCTACGTAGCTTTTTCTCTGGTAATATCACACTACTACTAACTAGAGCATACAAAACATTTGCTAGACCAGTACTCGAATACAGCTCATCAGTCTGGAACCCACATTATGTATCTGATATTAACACAGTTGAGAAAGTCCACAAATATTTTACAAGAAGAGTTCTTCACTCCTCTACTTATTGCAGAATACCTTATGCTACCAGACTCGAAATTCTAGACCTAGAAACCTAGAACTACACTGCCTTTGAAACCTAGAACTACACTGCCTATACTTAGAACTAAGTATAGTATATAAAATCATACATTGCAATGTCCTATCTGTCAATGAATACTTCAGCTTTAACCGTAACAACACAAGAGCAAACAATAGATACAAACTCAAGGTTAACCGCACCAAACTCGATTGCAGGAAATACGACTTCAGCCACAGAGAGGTCAATGTCTGGAATATCCTACCTGACTCTGTGGTTTCTTCCCCAAACTCCAAAAACTTTAACCTTAGACTGTCTACTATTGACCTCACCCCTTTCCTAAGAGGTGTGTAGGGGGCGTGCATAAGCGCACCAATGTGCCTACCGTCCCTGTCCTATTGTTTCTTTTATTTTTCTTATATGTATCCATGTATTCATAACTATGTTTTTACTTATACTTACTATCTTGTAAGCAATTGACAAACCAAATAAAATAAATAAAATTATACATGTATTCATTGAGCAAAATGATCCAGATTGTTCCTAACAGCTTACAACGCTTCTTCAAGTGACTGTTGGCAGTTATGACGGCACTAAGAAAAGTGACCGATGGGCATTTTTCACACTTATGACCATTGCACCCTCCCCATGGCCACATGATTTACATTCAGATGCTTGGCAACTGGTTCGTAGTTATGACGCTTGCATGTCCTGGAGTCACGTGATCCCTTTTTGTGACCTTCTGATGAGCAAAGTCAATCGGACAGCCAGATTCGCTTAACGACTGTGTGACCATCTTTGCAATGGCAGCATTTCACTTAACAACGGTGGCAAGGAAGGTCATAAAATAGGGCAAAACTCTGTCTGGCTTAGCAATGGAAATTTTGGGGTCAATTGTTGTCGAGAATTACCTCTATGCATCTATCTGTCTCTCTATCCTTCCTTCCTCCCTTCCATCCATCTTTAATATAATGAGCAAAATAAAGTTTAATACAAAATTAAAATGCATTTATTAAAAAAAGTTAACATCTACGAGTGAGGCGGACCATGTTAAACGCAGACACTATTGCAAAGTTTCTCCACCTTGGCAACTTGAAGCTGTATTCACTTCAATTCCTAGAATTCCCCAGCCAGTTGAAGTCCACGCAGCGTCCAGTTGCCACGGTTGAGAAAAAGGGCATTACAGTAAGTTTTAATAACATCTAAAATGACAGAATAGGAATAGCAGCCTGGATTTGAGTTGGTTTGCATGCTAGTCTGCTCCAGCACTGCCATCTGCTGGCTGTTTGCCCAACAACAGGCCAATGAATTTTTATTTTATTTTATTATTTATTTTAGTATCTTGGCAGGATCCCCGAAGATGGGGAAATGGAGACCAAAGAAGATCTTGGTCCCTGCTGAAGATCAACCAGAGGAAATTAAAGGGAACCTGGATTCCCATCGGCAGAGAGACCCATTCTGCAAAAGCAAAAGACAAAATCCTTCCCCCCCCCCAACCCTCAAACGGTTAACCCCTTAGAACTGGGGGTGCCAAGCTCTGGTTTTCATGTCTTTTTTACCCCATGGGGGAGGAAAGAGATGTGGCCAAGAGCCCCCCCCCCGTCCCAACCGGGGCTTGTGACCCAGAGTGTTGCTGGCGCTCCAAATTGGCAGCAGCAGCAGCAGCAGCTTTGGGGCTGGCCAGAGGAGGCAAAGGGGAGGGGGGTAGGCAGCAGGCCATGGTTGCTATGGAAACTGCCCGGCTGCCCCCGTGGCCTGCTGGGAGTGCGGCTAAGCAGTGAGCATGCCCGAGGAGGAGGAGGAGGAGGAGGAGAAGGGAGGGAAGTGAGAGAGAAGCTGGCATCCGATGAAGCCGGGCAGCCTTGAATGGACATTCATGGAGAGCTGGGAGGCCTGAGGGCAAGAGCAGCCCTAGAGAGCATCCTGTGAAGCACAGGGGCCCAGCAGCCAGGCTGCCCCCCCCCATTGCTTTCTTCTTGGGAGGGGGGTCCCCTGTGCCAGCCTACAGGCTGCCAGGCTCCTGCCTCCAGCGATGCCCGAAGGAGCTTTCCACTTGCTCCCTGGAGCGGCAGGACCAGCTTCGGCTGCCACCCCCCACCTGTCACTGCCAGCCCCATAGCCCCAAGCTGAGACCCCTGGTAGTGCCCAAACATCTTCACCCGACTGCCAGGAGCCGGGCAGGAAGGTCCCCACTTAAAAAGGGATCTGGTGGCCGGAGATGTCTGGGGACAGCGAGGAGATCACCCGTCTTCGCAAGCCTCGTTTCTCGTACGAGGAGAACCAGATCCTCATCCAGGAAGTGCGAGCCAACTATGGCAAGCTCTACGGCACCCAGAGCCGAAGGGTGACGGTAGCCGAACGCCGGCGGGTCTGGGAGGGCATCGCCAGCAAGATCAATAGCATCACCAGCTGGAAGCGCACCGGCCAGGAGGTGCAGAAACGCTGGAATGACTTCAAGAGGCGCACCAAGGAGAAGCTGGCGCGGGTGCCCCACTCCACCCAGGGGGCAGGCAATGCTGGCGACGAGGCCTTCTCGGCCGAAGAGGAGACGCTCTTCGCCATCCTGGGGCCTGGCGTGATGCCAGGTCCAGGAGGGGCAGAGTCGGGGCTCTTGCGGGGCACTTCGGGCTTTGGGGGGCCCAGTTACCCACCGGCAACTGAGCATGGCATGGGTGAGTAGCCATGGTGCTGGGGCCAAAGGGTCGGTTGGGCATCAGGCAGCAGGAACACTCTGGACCAACTTGTCAAGAGGTGGGTTGGCGTTCGGACCGGATTGGGTCCTGGAGGGGATTGGGGGGAGACAGTTGCCAGCAGCTGGAGCTGGTTTCTAAATACCAGAAGGGTCCAAACTTAAGCTGGAGGGAAGGTGGCAGGATTGCCAGGGCACCTCTGAACATGAGCCAAGGGCTTCCCTTTCACTGACAAGCCAATAGGATAGTTTTATCTAGGATTATACAGCAGTTAATCATATGCATAAGATTTATTATCGGTATGTAGAGATTGCACCCAGACGGTATACTGTTACTGTGAATAATGAAATCCTATACATAACCAAGAAAATTGTACAATAAGAAGTATTAAAATGTGACGTATAACAAAGGAAAAGCACAATATTTGGCGGTGGGGGGGATAATAGTTTTATCTAAGAGAATTCCAGAGTTGGAAGGGGCTTTGGAGGTCTTCTAGTCCCACTCCCTGCTCAAGCAGGAGATCTATTCTTTCAGACAAAAGGTTGTCCAATCTCTTCTTGAAAACCTCCAGTGATGGAGGCCCCGCAACTTCTGGAGGGAAGCTGTTTCACAGATTAATTGTTCTAACTATAAGGAAGTTTCTCCTTAATTCCAGGTCGCTTCTCTCCTTGTTCAGTTTCCATTCATTCTTTCTTGTCCTGCCTTCAGGTGCTTTGGAGAATAGCTTGACTCCCTCTTCTTTGGGGCAGCCCCTCAAATATTTGAACACTGTTTAATTAATCTAATTTAATTATTCACTCCTACTAAGGTCTTACAGCGCTGGGTCCTCCTGCTTATTTTTATTATTGGTGGTTTGGGAATGGCTGCTTTGAATTTTGCATTTGTTTTGAGCTGGTTTGTGACCATTATAAACTGCTTTTTAACTTTCTCTCCAAATAAAAGGAAGCCCTTTTTCATATATGGCTGTGAGGCAAGACCAGACTTCCAATTGTAGGGGCTTTAGGCAAAGTTTGACCACCACCCCCACCCCCAATTTTTAAAGAGGCAACAGATGGGTCCATCTCTCTGCTGTGGCTAGTGCCATGGAAATGAAATATTCACTTCTGGCAAAGGAAATTTACTGCAGTGAAAGAGACCAAAAAAATCCTGTGTGGCCCAAAGCCCTCAATATAGTTCAATCAATGTAGATTTTACAAACTCTGCCACAATCTTTTAAAACTATTTTTTTAAAAAGTGCTGGATTAATATACTCCAGCATTTTTTTATTCAGACAACCAAACCATTATAAATAATGCTCGACTTACAATGGTTCATTTAGTGTTACTTTGAAATTACAACCGCACTGGAAAAAGTGCCTTAAGACCGTTTTCACACTTACGACCCCATGAGGTTTCTCGGCCATCTTCCCTGCATACCAGCAATATCCATCTAGACTAGAGAAACTCAGCCCTCACATGTGCTATTTCTCGGCACGGGAGGTCACGGATGGCGCCCCCTTTGTATTGGGGGTGGTGTCAAGAGGAACAGCTTAGTTGGAGATGCCAACAGGCTGGTAACTGTCAGGCCCCAAGAACAACACGTGGAGTTACTTCTGAGTAATTTTTGTTATTGTTCCCCATCTACAGATTAAAGTAACTGGTAAAGAGGCTGATTATTTAACCTAGTTGAGTCATGAGACTTCTGCAAGAAAGCCACCAATTTCAGAGAGTACCAAGGACCATAGAGTCCTCCTCCTCCTCCTCCTCTCCACAAATCCACTCCCTTCTAGCACCGAAGTGTTACTTAGCTGAATAATAAAATGTCTGCAAAAAAACCACCAAGCTCAGAGAGCATCAAGGACCCAAGTCCTCCTTTTCCTTCTCTTCCTCTTAACTGCCTCCTGCTCCTCCTCTCCAGAAATCCCTTTGCCTTCTAGCACTGATGATATTGCCTAGTTGGGCAATGAAACACCTGCAAGAAAACCACAAACTCAGAGAGCACCAAGGAGCCTAAACTAACCATTTGCATAACTCTAGATATATTCTGGGGAACTGTTAGGGAGGAGCCATCTCCACCCTCTTTCTCTCACACAAGCTATCTAAACTTCACTGCCTCTTTCCGCTCTGAAATGCAGTCCCTCCCTCCTGGGAATCCAGACTGCATTCCACCACAGTAACTCTCTTTTCTTAGCCCCTACAGATCTGCCCACCAGGGCCAACATCTCTGTCAGCCCAGAGACCTCTGTCCAGCCTTCATGCTTGCTGAAACCCAAAGAACGTGACTCGCCAGCACCCCCTCCAGGCCAACCCTCGTCACTGCAGATCGTCCAGCTGGCTCCATCTCCGTCCTGCCTAGGCTGCCAGCCACATCCCGAACACTCCCCGGGAGAGTTGTTGGGCACCACTCCCTGCCCTTCGATTTCGCCCCCCCTCCGGCGCCGACGTGCCCACCTGGACCTACCTGTCGAACCCTCTCTGGACATCCTTCAGGCTCAGAGGGAGACAGCCACAGCCATCCGGGAGCTGACCTACACCCTGCGGCAAGGCCTGGAACGGCTCACGGACGTGGTGGCTGCACTGCTGCCCCTCCTTCCTGCTTTGCCAAATGGTCTCCTGCCCCCACATGGGGAATACGGTCTCCCCACGCCAGTCCCGGGCACAGAAACTGCCCCTCCTCAGGAGGGTGTGACTGCCAAGTCGGAGCTATCTCCAGGACAGGAAGAGCCCGGGGCTGAAAAGGGGCCATCTCCAAACCGGACCCCTCCAGCACAGAAGCGGAGGAAGGGCACCCCAACTCGGAAACGGAGAGGACGCTGGAAGAATTTGTGAGCATCAAGACAGATGTGCTACCCCTCCCCATCTGAAAAAGAAAGGTGGGGAGGGCTGCTCCCCTGGGATGGCTGTTTCAGTCTTGCCCTCCCACAGAGAGGACTAGCTGGACCCCTCTGTACTACCCCCACTTCTGACACCAGGGGCCATGGTGGCCGTGTCAGGGGCCACACTCCATGCCAGTCCCCTCTGCTGATTGGTGTGGCCCAAGCATAACTGCAAAATTTTATTCCGTGCCCGGTGGGCTGCCACGTACCTCTGCCCACTTCTCCACTGGTGGAATGTGGGTCTTCAATTCCAAAGGGAAGGCTCGCTGGGGAAAAACTCACAAAAAAACAGGTAGGGCCACGTAGGACAGGCAGTCCTCGACTTACAACCATAACTGAGCCCAAACTGTTTGCCAAGTGAGAACATTTCTTAGGTGCGCTTCGCCCCACTGTACGACCTCGCTTGCCATAGCTGTGAAGGGAGCCGCTGCATGTGGTGTAAGTTAGTAAGGCGGTCGTAAAAGTGAACCTGGACTTCCCGCATCGATTTTGCTTGTCGGGAGCTTGCAAAAGGGGATCATGTGACCCGGTAAGGGCCCCCGCAACCGTCATAAATACGAGCCGGTTGCCAAATGGTCAAATTTTGATCACATGACCAGGGGGAATGCTGCAATGGTCGTGGGGGAAAACGGGCCATTGGTCACTTTTTCCCATGCCATTGTCACTTCGGTCACTAAACGAACGGTTGTAAGTCGAGGACTACCTGTAAATTGGCCAGATGGCTTAATGCAGGGGTCTGCAACCTGCGGCTCTAGAGCCACATGGGCTCTTTTGGCCCTTTGCTGCGGCTCCCTGTCAGCTCATCCCACCACCGGCTGGCCCCGGCCCTCCCCTCCCAGTCACTCCTCACATGGCCTGAGAAGATAAGGGGGGATGGCAAGGGATGGAGACTCCCTCTATATTCCAGAGCAGACGGTGACAGGGTGGGAGTGAGTGACGTTGAGTTGGCCACGCCCACCCAGGTTTTGTGGCTCCCGGTACTTTCTTTTCTGTGGGAAACAGGTCCAAATGGCTCTTTGAGTGTTTAAGGTGGCAGACTCCTGGCTTAGGGCGATCCAGGGCTCCTGCAGTTCTGTTCCTACAATGCAACTATCTTATTTGCTCCATCCTACCCTATGGGGAGCTGGGCCAAGCCCCTTTTTAGTCTGCCCCACTGCTGGAAAAGAAACTTTACTTTTGGTGAAATTTCAGGCCAGGCCGGAAGCCGGAAGCTCAGCGGAGCATCGCGGAGAAGAAAGCCCGTGGCACTGGATTCCCTCTGGTAGAGGCTTAATAAACTATTTTCCTATGATCATCAGATCTCTCTGGGGGATTTGTTAAGGTCTCACTTGAACACCTGTGACTCACGAGTGGTGAGCAAGGGTAGGGCTACAGGCGGAGAAGGTGGAGTTCCGCTTTTTGGCGCACTCCTTATCATGTAAAAGGAATAGAATTTGTCGTTTAAGAAATATTCTCTCTCACACACGCACACACCCCAAAAAAGGGGGAGAAATGTTTCATACTACTGGTTTTGCTCATATAGGTAGTCCTCAACTTACGACTGCAACTGAGAGAGGAATTTCCACTGCTCAGTGAGACATTTCATAACCCAACCATAACACCATTGGTGCTCAGTATCAGCATCAGTAGCACTGATGGTATTACCTAGTTCGGTGATGAAACGTCTGGAAGAAAACAACCAAGTTCAAGGAGCAACAAGGACCCCACAGTTGCTGTCCTCCTCCTGTCCCTCTCCCCCTCCTTCTGCTCTCCACAAATCCCTTCTAGTACTGGTGATGTTACCTAGTTGGGTCATGAAATGTCTGCCACAAAACTACCAAATTCAGGAAGCACCAAGGACTTCAGAGTACTCCTTCTCTTCCTCCTCCTCTTCACAAATGCCATTCCCTTCTAGCACTGATGATGTTACCTAGTAGGGTCATGAAATGTCTCCAAGAAAATCCCTAAGCTCAGGGAGCACCTTTCAACCCCAAGCTCCCAATATTCTCTTCTATTGCAGTCCCTCATTTGCAATGGGGATGCAGTCAGGTTCTGGCCATCTGTTGGGTTGGCTGAGGCATCTGGAGAAACGTCATCTCCTCCCCTTCAGCCATCGGGCACTGCCACATGACCATTTTGGCTCAGATGGCAGGACAAATGGGAGCCTCAAATCTATGAAAGGCTCTTTGCAAAGCCCATCCAGGTGTTGCGTAGGCTCCATCCATCCCTGTCTCTTGGAAAACCACTAGCTTTGTGATTAAACTATTTCAGTGCTCTTTCCAAAAACCCACAAAGCTGGATGTAAAAAAAAAAAATTAAACTGGGAAAGAGAAAAATTGGTGGTTGATCACAAATAAAAGGCAACAAGGGATTTTTGCATGGCTGCCTTGATGCCTGGAAGGTAAGCGATGCCTGCTCAAATAACACCTGCCCTCTTTGCATCCCCCATGGGGGTTTCTGGGTACTGCCAACTGCCACCACTCGATGCTAATCTTGCAGGACATACGGATTTGAGTCTAGGGGAATTCTGGGAGTTGAAGTCCCCAGATCTTCAAACACTGGGTTAAACAATGGGATCTATTCGCTATACGCTAACCACATTCTCTTCATTAATCGTTGCAAGGATTTGTAAAGGGCTATCATGCCAACTCCCTGCCTGAAAGTTAACCCTGGAACTCGCTCTGGCTGAGCGAAAAGGAATAAGAGGCCCTTTGCCTCTTCTTTGTGGATTTTATGGTGGGTCCTCTCCCTGCCTGTCGAGAACCCCCTTAGCAGCACCCCCTAAAGTTGAACTTTGAACTGCAGGGGAAGGGGAGGGTGAGTTGCAAAAGAAAAAAAAAGAAAGAGGAAGTCGAACAGCCGGAAATGCACCACAGCCCAATATCCGGGCTTTCAAGCCGCTTTGCCAAGTGGGTAATGTATTTTCCTTTTCCTTGACACTGAAAAGCCCAGTTAACTCTTTCTTGGATCTTGGATATGCTACGTAGGAAAGGCAGGCACAGCTTTTTGAGGGCCAGTAGAGACATCCTGGGCCTCGGAACCTTCACCTGCACCTCAAAAAGCAGTGGAGGCAGGACCACCCAAGATAAAAGTTGAAAATTAAATGTCTGATTTACAGGGAAAGTGGTTATCTGAATCAGTCCTCCTGCTATGGTTGAGGGATATCTTGGCATCTGGAACATCTGAAATGTGAGGAAAAGGGAGAAAGTGGGGGATTCTCAGTTCCTGGGGAAAAGAAACTGTTTTAATATTGACACCCCAAATTCATTTATTTCTTTGTTATTTATTAATTTGCTGCCCATCTCACCATGAGATTTACCTGCTTTAATCAATATAGCTTTGGGACCAAAAAAACACATCTGCAGAAGATGAACAGGGGTGCAATGATATTATGGGGTGCTGCTGGTTGTCCACTCAATCCTCCCTGTGAGATGGCTGCTGCATCCATTATCCCCGGCTAATGCAGCTATTGTACTAAACCCCAATGCAACACTCAGGCAGCATTAGAGTTGGGCAACCCACTCCTACCATCCTCTTAAGGGGTCTCTACACTTTGGCCACTTTAAGACTTGTGGACTTCAACTCCCAGAATCCCAGCTGCGTGTCTGCTAGGGAATTCTGGGAGTTGAAGTCCACAAGTCTTAAAATGGCCAGGTTTGGAGACATCCTGTTTTAGTGCAACCGGCCATCCAAGCACTTCTTTGAGATCACCCCGATTCCCTGTGCTGTGCCTTGGGAAAGATGGGATCTGTAGTCCCTCAACATTGTGAGACATCTGGCTGAGCGAGGCTCCAAAGCCATCCTCAATTTTGCAAAGCCTCCGCAATCCGCCCGGGACAGCCCCACCTCTGCTGCCATCAAGACCGCAGCGGGGCCAGGTTACCTTTAAGAGCCCCCCCTCCACCGCAAACCCAGACTGCCTCCTTCCAGTTCCAGGACTCCATCTCCCGACAGGCTTCGCGAGGGACTTATGTAAGTTTCTCCATGTAGGAGGGCAGGCGAGAGAGGGGATTCCCCCCCTTTTTTTTCCTCCCTCTTCGCCTCGTCTGCCTGCCTGCCTGCCCGCTCCGGCCTGCCTGCTGCCTCCTTCCCCCGCCCCGCACGAAGCCGCTTCCCGGGCGCGCGGCCCAGCTTCCCTCCCCCGCTTGCCGGGCCGGTTGTTTCGGCGGCGTTTCGGCGTCGGGGGGGGGCCCAGCGCAGGCAGGCGGGGCGGGCGGCGGCCAAGATGTCTTCGGTGCAGGCGTCCCGCAGACAATGGTGCTACTTGTGCGACCTGCCCAAGATGCCCTGGGCCATGATCTGGGACTTCAGCGAGGCCGTTTGCCGGGGCTGCGTCAACTTCGAGGGTGCCGATCGCATCGAGCTGCTGATCGAGACGGCGCGGCAGCTCAAGCGCAGCCACGCCATGCCCGAGGGCCGATCGCCGGGGCCGCCGGGCGCCAAGCAGGCCAAGGACGGCGGAGGAGGGACCGGGCTGGAGCGCTACGAGCGAGCCCGCCTGGCCGGCCCCGACTACGCGCTCAGCCCGCGCTTGCCCAACGGCCTGGCCCGCGGCGGCGAGGAGGTAGGCGGCGGCGAAGGCAGCCGGCAGAGCCCGACGGCCCGGCGCGCTCTGGTGGGTCCCGCGCCGCCCGGCCTGGTGCCTCCGGCGGGGCTGATGCTGGCGGCGGCCGTGCGTCCTGCGCCGGGCCCGCTGCCTCTGGCCTCGCCGCTGCTGGGCGAGCTGGCCAAGCCGGCGTCGCGGGCGGGCTACGAGTACGAGAAGGAGAAGGCGCGGCACAGCGAGTGCCTGGCCGAGCTGAACGAGGCCATGCGGGCCCGCGCCGAGGAGTGGCACGGAAAGCCCAAGCCGGTGCGGGAGCAGCTGCTGGCGCTGTGCGGCTGCGCCCCCTTCACGGTGCGCTTCAAGAAGGACCACTCGCTCACCGGGCGCATCTTCGCCTTCGACGCCACCTTCCGGCCGGGCTATGACTACGAGCTGAAGCTCTTCGCCGAGTACCCGTGCGGCTCGGGCAACGTCTTCGCCGGCGTGCTGGCCGTGGCCAAGCAGATGTTCCAGGACTGCCTGAAGGAGCCCGGCAAGGTGCTGTCGTCCGGCTACAAGTACCTGGAGTACGAGAAGCGGCATGGCTCGGGCGACTGGCGCCTCCTGGCCGAGCTCTTCACCGAGGCCGTGCGCTACTTCCGCGAGCCACCGGCACCCGACGCGCTGCCCCAGCAGTTCCTCGACGGCTCCTCGGCCGCCGGGCCGCCCAACGTGCTGCTGCGGGCCGCCCCGCCTGCCCGCCCGGGCTTGAGGCGCCGCAAGGCTTCCCCGGAGCCCGAGGGGGGGGACCTGGCGGCTGGGAAGCTGACGGGCGAGGAGCAGCTGCAGCAGCAGCGCCAGCACTGGCTGCCCCCGGGCTCCTCGGCCGGCCTGTACCCACCCCCGGGCCTGGCTCACCTGCCCGCCCAAGCTGGCCTGCCGGAGGGCTCCCTGCGCAACGACCCCTCGCCCATCACGGCCCTGAAGAACGTGGCCGACACGCTGGGCAGCAAGGAGCTCAACCCCGTCCACTCCACCACTGCCCGGCAGAACAGCACCAGCCCGGCCTCACCGGCCGCCTCGGGACCCCACCGCCTGGTGCCCCGCAACGGAGAGCCCGGCCAAGCGGCCACCACCACCACCTCTTCTTCCTCCTCCTCCTCTTCCTCCTCGTCTTCGTCCTCCGGAGCCCACTCTTCCGGGGCGGCCGAGCCCAGCGGCACCCAGAGCGCCCCCGACTCCTCTGGGGGTGCCAGCAGCGCCCCGCTCTGCTGCACCATCTGCCACGAGCGGCTGGAGGACACCCACTTCGTGCAGTGTCCGTCGGTGCCGGGCCACAAGTTCTGCTTCCCCTGTTCGCGGGATTTCATTAAAGCCCAAGGAGCCGCCGGCGAAGTCTATTGCCCCAGCGGGGAAAAGTGCCCCCTGGTGGGCTCCAACGTGCCCTGGGCCTTCATGCAGGGCGAGATCGCCACCATCCTCGCGGGGGATGTCAAAGTAAAAAAGGAGCGCGATCCGTGAAGGCGGTGGAGAGGAGCAGCTACGATCCAGGACGGTGTGCCACGGGACGCCCCCTACCCACCTTGGCTCCTGCGGCGGGGCAGGGACTGGAGTAACTTATTGCCTCTCTGACATCCTCTGCCACCCGCTGCGGACTTGGGGGGCCTGTATATAATTCTATTTTTTAAATCCTATTTCCATAGCCAGCTTATATCTGAAGTCACATCTACGTAACCTACTACAGTGGGAGGGGTGGGTGTGGGGTGGGGTGGACGGGTGGACTATTCACTTGCGGGATGGGGAGACCGAAATGCGGGCTTGACGAGCTCGACGGATGCGTTTCTGAAATTTCAGACGTTTCTTGGGGCATCCTGCTCGCCGCGAAGAGGCTGCGGCCGACTTTGCTCCGATGTCTTGATGTTTGACTCTTTCCCGAACCAAAACACTTTCCCAGCCCCTCATCGGTCCCTTAGGTGCTACTTAATCCTGGTTGCAGCTTCACTTTCTCACGTTCCCCCATTCCACTGCATTCGGAGGCCTCTTCCCCCGTTGGGCGGTTGGTTGGTCTCTGTACATGTCGTTCTCACGGCCTGGCTAACCCAGCCCGTCACTGGACACCGTTCTGAATCTGTGCACCTTTGTTGGGAAGTTCCGAAGTCTGCTGTGTGGATCCAGGGAAGGGAAAGGAAGGGAAGGAGGCATGCTGTGTGGGAATGGTTGGGGTGGGGGGGAGAAGGAGAAAGAGGGTCTGGGAAATTTGTGGGAAGCAGTGTGGCAGGAGGGAGAGAGGGATGGAAAAAGTGCCTCGCGTGTTGATCTTCAGTTAGGCGGTGGGGAAGGGGTATTTTTCATACCAAAAGACTAAGCATGCACGCCAAAAAATAAGGGTTTCTTTCTTTCTTTTGTTAAAATGCATAATTTGTCAGGTGGAAGAGAGGAGAGAAGGTCCCAGAAAGGCCAAGATTGAGAGGGGTGTGCGGAGGAAAACACTGACTATCCACCCAGTCCGCTGCAATTTTCTTTCTGCTATACCAGCTCTCTTGAAGGAATAAGAAGAACAGGGAATGCATCTTCGGGTGTATTCATATCTTAAAGATGAGCTGGACTTCCACACCATTCTCCTCAGCCGGCTGAGGCTGGGCATAATGGGCACACAGGGTCAGGTTGGGTGGAAAGACTGCTCTGTGGTGCCCTCCCCCCCCAAAGTTCAGTTCTGCTTTCTCGCATCCTCCAGAACAGGGGTCTCCAACCTTGGCAACTTTAAGTCTTGTGGACTTCAACTCCCAGAGTTCCTCAGCCAGCAAATCTTAAAAGTTGCCAAGGTTGGAGACCCCTGCTCCTGAGGAATCCTATGACAGAGAAGAATCTCCTGGGTCTGTTGGTTTCCTGGCTCTTAACGGAGAGGGGGGAAAAAAATTAAAGAAAGGAGGCCATAAATCCATAAAGGGGAGAAGGGAGGAATGGCACACACGGTGTGATGGGATTTGGAGGTGCAGGGGACTAAAATACAGGCACCACCCCATAACCTATGTGCGTGTGTGTGTGTGTGGTTCCACATCTGTTTCACTTCTTGGTGGTTCTGCCAACTTTGATGTGTGTTTGTGTTGCAACGGAGGGCGGGGGGAAGAGGTGGTGCCGGAGAAGATGCGGGGATAAGATTCCCACATTGAAAACTTTGGGGGGAGGGGGAGAGAGAGAGAGAAGGTTAAATTTGTTTTTGTATTTTCTTTTACTTGTCTCTGTCAATAAACTTGGTTATCTTTTTTTCCATGGATTCCCTCTCCTTCTCCAGTATTGTGTGTCTGTGTATGACCTGACACACATAAACACACCTTAGGTACCAACTTTGCTGGCCATCTGAGGTTGCCCTTTATCTAGTGTGTTCTCCCCACAAATTTGTCAGGAAAGTTATGGCAGGGGCTATGGTGATGGGCCTCTGGTCTCTATCACATTTCATGGACAATGCCTGAGTCCAGAAGGGATAGACAGTGGTGCCACCTAAACAGGAGTTCTGTCATAAGGACATTCATTGTTTTCTCATAAAGGCCATGTCACCAGCAAAAGAGGCAGTTGTTGACAATCAACAATCTCACATAGCATAGGCAGGAGCAAAGGGCAAAGGTGTAGGAGAATTATAAAATAACAGTCGGAAGCGGTCTTGGAGGTCTTCTAGTCCAACCCCCGATCAAGCAGGAGACCCATGCTGGCTGGCTGGGGAATTCTAGGAGTTGAAATCCACAACTCTTGGTTGCCAAGGTTGGATGCCGCTCTTTTCTTATTGTATTCCGGACAAATGGCCTTCAATCTTTTCTTGAAGACCTTCAGCAATGGAGCCCTCACAACTTCTGAAGACAAGTTGTTCCACTGATTATAATTGTTCACACTGTCAGAAAATTTCTCCTTAATTTTAGGTTGGATTTCTCCTGGATTCGTTTCCATCCGTTGCTTCTTGTTCTGCCTTCAGGTGTTTTGGAGAATAGGATGATCCCCCTTTTCCTTGTGGTAGCCCCTCAAATATTGGAACTCATATTTGAGTTCATGTCATCCCTCATCCTTCTCTTTGTTAGACCAGACATTCTCAATTCCCGCAACTATTCATCTAGAACAATTTATGAGTTGTCAAACGAAGACCAGCTACCCAAAGCTAGCCCCGGCTCATGAAGCTGTGATGCTCATCATGTTACTCAACATCAGCTCTGCTGCAAGGTGACCTCCCACCAAGAAGTGGCTTCACCAGCTCAGACCGCTGAAAGCAGCAGACTGAAAAGACAACTTACTCAACAATTGGAGGAAGAACAGGGGTCTTCTCCCAGCCTACTTGCTCGCCCACCTCCGTGGGTCAGCTGAAGCCTGGACAGATGTGGAGCATGTGGGAAACAGTTCCTTCTCATCACTCTGCAATCCAGGATCTATAGCAGGGATCTCCAAATTGGGCCACTTTTAAGTATTGTCGACTTCAACTCCCAGAATTCCACAGCAATCCTGGAAGTTGAAGTCAACAAATCTTAAAGTCTTGTGGAATCATTCTCTGGCTTATGTGATAGAAGGAGAGTCAGTAGAAGGGACTCCAGGAAAGCCCAAAATAAGAACGGCACCAGCTTTTGTGATAAAGACACTTTATTAAAAGGCAGCAGCTTTCATGAGCTGCAGCTCACTTTGTGAAGTTGTGTCACGACACACTTCGTCGTGACACAACTCCTAAGAGGATGGTGATAGCCAACATCTTTCCTTTTATACCTCTTCCTGGGGATGCCTCTATATTGAGCTGTTTACACTAGAGGAAGTCCTCAACAACCACAATGAAGCCCCAAATTTCCTTTGCTAAGCAAGACACTTGTTAAATGAGTTTTGTTCCATTTTACGACCTTGCCACCGTTATTAAGTGGATCATTGCAGTTTATAAATTAGGAAGATGATAAATGAATCTGGCTTCCCTGTTGACTTGTCAGAAGGTGGCAAAATGGGATTGCATGTCCCCAGACACTGCAATTGTCATAAATAGGAATCAGTTGCCAACTGTCCAAATTTTAATTAAGAAATCATGGAGATGCTGCAATGGTCATAAGTGTAAAGAATGATCATAAATCATTTTTTCAGTGCCATTGTAACTTCAAACAGACACGAAACAAATGGTAATAAGTCCAATCTCTTCTTTAAAAACCTCCAGTGTTGGTGCAACATGGTGCAACTTCTGGAGGCAAACCAGTCTACTGGTTAATTGTTCTCTCCTTTAGGAAATTTCTCCTTAATTCTAGGGTGGATCCCTCCTTCATTAGTTTCCATCCGTTACTTTGGCTTTGGAAGAATAGGTGGATCCCCTCGTCTTTGTGGCAGCCCCTCTAATACTGGAAGGCTGCTATCAGGTCACCATTAATCCTCCTCTTCCTTAGACCAGACATGGCTAATATGTCCCTGATTTGGTATGCAGTAGAAATTACAGTATGTCCAATGTGAAATAAATTTAATACATCTGTAGGTTGCAATGTTTTTGTCATCACCAAGCTGTCTAGTGGCCAGATACAAAACAGTAGCCAGATGTTCCCCTTAATAGAGGTTGCCACTCCATAAAGTTCAACCAAGCCTTGGTTGTGACTTGGCCATTTATCCAGCCTCTTTCTTGCAATGGTGTCCTTTCCACCAGGTGGCAGAGGGACCTGGTTTCCTTCACTTGCCAATGCCAGATAAGTAGAGAGCGCGGTAACTTTTTAACTGTCAACCAGCAGGAGGAGTGTTGGGATAAAGAGGTGGCTTTATAAAGACTCAGACCTGTCCAGGTGACAGCCCTTCAGATACTGGGAGACGACCTCAGGACAACTAGCAGTCCAGGTTTCAACCGACACAAACAGCTTGCGCATCCCAAAGGCAGCCCCCTGGAAGTCCTACTGGACCTCGGGTCCCAAAACTGGATGGATTGTCCTATAATCATGGAAACCTGTTGACTCTTCTGACTTCTGGGCATCTTGAGTCTTTAGCCCCCAAAGTGCCACTGCACACTTTGGAAATAGGGGAAGGCAGACCATTCCGCGATCACTCTTTCTTTCAGTCTGTGGGTTTAGGCTGAGTTTCAAAACGAACGCATTTTGGGGGGGAGAAGAGAAGCATTAAAATAAAGCATTAAACTTCCCCAAGAAATCAATTTGAGGATTTCCCACTCTCCTTGATATTTTAAGCACGGACAAGCCATTATTTTTCCTCTCCGGGATTTTGGAATGCTGGGCTCGGTCAAAATGGAATCGCACGACATCTCCGAGTGGACCTCGTACTACAACGAACCCACAGAGGTACGTGGAATGGGAAGCGAGGGGGTTTAACAAGAAGTTATATTCAAGGAAGCTGGATGTTTTCAGGGAAAGAAGAGTTCTGTGCTTCCTTTGTGGTTAGGATGCATGTGTAGAAAATAATGGCAGGGTCTTGAGTTGAGATTTCATAGAAAAAGTAGGAAAACCTACAAAACATTACAAATAGCAAGATGGTCTCTTTTCCCCAGGGGAGAAAACTAAACTAAACTAAGCTAAACTAAACAATTTAGGATACACTTTAAACTAAAATAGACTGATCACATAAGCTGGTTGAGTTTTGCATTATTATTATTATTTCATATGGCGTAACAGAATTTTGCTAATGAAAAGGAAAAATAATTATAACTTAGAGCACAGTTCAATGACATTTAAGCTAAGAAGCTAAGATCCATTAATTCTAAGAAGTCCTTGTTCCAAAAGTGATAAATTAGGTATCTGCAGAAAATTCAGAATCAAATCATTTTTCATTATTTATAAACTGCTCAAGTCTGGAAATTCCAACCAGCTCCCACAAATGAAAGAAGTCTCTTATAATTTTATCTAATGATCTTTTTTAAAAAAAGTATTATTTCTTCAGCATTACACCTAATAAACGTTCTTAAAATAAACCAGTAACTTTGTAAATAAAAAAGAACTCAAACCACCTTAATAATTTTCATTCTGATAATTCTCTCAATTGGGTCTCTTGCCAAACAACTTTTAGATTTCCCCCAAACCTTGACAGAATTGTTGGATTATAGTTTTCATCACTCCCAGCCCAATGTCTGGAATAAAAGAGTAGCACTTCAAACCAACTTGGCAACCGAGTAGTACCAGCACTGCTATATTTTGAATCCTCATCAACCCCATCATATTCATCTAAAGAAATAAAACCCAATCCCTTTTCCATGGTGGCCATTTTTGTTACAATTAACGGGAGCTTCTTAATAAGCTGAGCTGATTGTTTACTACAATGAAAACTGCACTTATAAAAACTTACAAGGGACATCCTTCCTGCTCTTTCTTGCCCTTATTTTAACTATTTTTTAATTTTATTAAATAAGCAAATGTAATCAGCCTCGTAATGCACCAATTTTGAAGGGTTCAGTTTACCGCTACCTAATTATGAGAGTTTGCAATGCCAGTTTCCAAAATAGCTCCATAAACTGGCCCTGTGGAAGGAGGGGAATTTGCTGGCCAGGGGGTAGGTGATGGATTGACTGCCACCCTGCCTGATTTCATACACACCCTTTCGGGAAACCATCTTTGGTTGTTTCTACGATGTTTCCATGCTGCTCATGTTCAGCTACCAGTCCAACTACCATCTGCACACGTTTGTCACCTGAAGAATGTGCTTTTGTACCAGAGATGCCTGCCTCGCCAACAATTTCTAATTCCTCTCCTTGCAGTTCTTGGCCATCAACTCTCTCCAAATTCATCCATTCTGGCCTTAATCCCTTCTGCAACTAAGTAAGTCAACAGAAGTTTCTCAAAAGATTAAGGCAGAAATCCACATGCATTTACCTGTGGGTAGCACCCTGCTGATCATAGTGGAAGTAAATGCAGATTAAAGCTCAATCTTTCTCTGTACCTCAGTAACTCAAGGATGAGCAAGAAATTCCAGGCTGGCAAAAGGAAATTTTTCCTGTGTTGCAAAATTAAGTCAAGGAACTTTCCAATGCCGAATTTCAGCTGATCTTCACTGTTGGATCAGTCGGTTGCGAAGAGATTCTTAAATTTCCTTTGGAGGCATGGAACTCTAAGCAACCTGACCAAATTTATTTTCACTAGGAAATCACTTTCTGGCAGCAGAAAAGATTTGATGGTCAGAAATGGTGGGAGAACACTTTTTCAGATACCACCTCATGTTTTTAACCAATCTCTGCAAATAAGAGATCCTTTAATAACACTGGAAGAGTCAGAGGTGGCACAATGTGGATAAATAGCATTTGATCCCTTCCTTAATTAATGGGAAAAGCTTTTTTTTAATGTTCAAATTCTGTATCCTCAGTATAGTTAGCCCCAAACTTAATGGAGATGATAATAATAATAGTAAGTATTAATAAAGGATAATATTTGTAGCTCAAGATTGAAATGAGGGGTCCTTGGTGTTCTCTGAGTTTGCTTGTTTTCTTGCAGATGTTTCATTACCCAAACTAGGTAACATTTTCAGTGTTAGAAGAGGGGGGGGGGAGTTAACCTAGCATTGATGGTGTTGGCTAGTTTAGGTATGAAACATCTGAAAGAAAACAAGCAAGAGAGCACCAAGGATGCTTCATAATAGTAAGTATTATCATAGTATATTTTTAATATTAAAATAATACACTTTTCCAAAAGAAAAGAAATAACAAACCTCACAAACAAAAGCCTGCTCATAGGTATACAAACTAAAGTCTGCCTGATTATTAGGCTGGGAAGGAGAAGACCCAGCAATGCTAAAGAAAGATCGGTAAAACCTTGCCAACCCTCCACTCGGCTTGAATGTGTGAATACGCCTTGTTTGAGCTGAGACATTCTCAAACCTCAAAAGATTGGCTTGAGGAAGATCACGTCAACTGACTTGTCCACACCTGCAGGTTATTGTTTGGAGTTCAATAATACTGCAAAGGGATGGGTCCATGTGAATCCACAGAAGCCACCAGTTATGCAGGAAGACAGTATTTGGCCTCATTTGCAAGAGATCTGGGTTCCATGACTGATTTATTAGATTCAGAAGGTCATTCAGCCCCTAAACACGTAATCCACTGAACCACTTGTGATTTTAACTGCTACAAAACGGCGCCACTATTTTCCGCAAATGGAAGCAGGAATCACCCACTCAGAGGACAGCCCTCGAAGCGTTCCCCACCAGTGGGCTCAAACCATGATTTGTTTCCTATGATTTGCTGAACAAACCATACTTGAGAATAATTGTAAAGAACGATGAGTTAGTATAGGTAGCCCTTACAACCATTTGTTTAGTGCCATTCAAAGCTATAACAGCACTGGAAAAAGTGACTTATGAGCATTTTTCAGACTTATGACTGTTGCAGCATCCCCATGGTCATGTAATCACAATTCAGGTGCTTGGTAACTATCTCGTATTTATGACAGTACAGAAACCTGGGGTCACGTGATCCCCTTTTGCGACCTTCTGACAAGCAAAGTTAAAGAGGAAGCCAGATGCACTTAACAACCATGTTACTAACTTAACAAGTGCAGCGATTCCCTTAACAACCAAGGCAAAAGAGGTCATAAAATGGAGCAACATTCACTTTAACAACCACCTCGTTTAGCAGTAGTAATTGTGGGCTCAGTTGTGATCTTCAATCGCGGGCTCTCTGCAGATTAAAGGTCAAACCAACCAATTATAGGATTCTTGATTATATGCAGGTCCAGCCACTGAGTTGCAGGATGCTGCCCTCCCTCCCTCATGCTACATCATGGTTTTAACCTTGTTTGTTGCAAATGTCACCGCCCTACGCCCAAAACAGCCGAAACACGTAATGACATTTTTTTAAACATGTTTTTTATGGTGTTGCTGTGAACCACCCAGGGTTTGGGCATATAAGACAGGCTGCCATATCAGTTGCATGAGTCAATAAATTGCTTAATGTGTATTGTGAACTGCAAGGTTGTTTTTTGGTCTTGGGGACAAAACACCAGTGGGAGACTTTGAGAGAAAAATAACTGTCCTTCACAGTGGGCTATCGTTCCCCAAAGAGCAAGAAATGGGCCCATGGAGAAATTGGTGGCCTTGGATTTTGCATGCCAAACAGGATATTAATCCTGACAACCTGATTACTTTCCTAAAAATCACTTAGAATATCAGAATTACAGAGTTGAAAGGGACTTTAAAGGTCTTCTAGTCCAACTCTCTGCTCAAGTAGAAGATCCTATACCATTTCAGACAAGTGGTTGTCAATCTCTTCTTAAAAACCTCCATTGATGGAGCACCCGCAACTTCTGGAGGCAAGCCGTTCTGGTGTCTTTGGAGGCCTCCAGGTTCGGAAAGACACCTCAAACACTAATGGAACTCAAAGGCTGCTTCCTAATCCTCCTATTCTTTTCTGCTAAACCAGAGGTCTCCAAAGTTGGGCACTTTAAGACTTATGGACCAACTCTATGGCTGGCTGAGGAATTCTTGGTGTTGAAGTCCACAAGTGGCCAAGTCTGAAGACCCCTGTGCTGAACCATCTTCTGTTTTCTTTCTTTCTTTTAACCACCTTGGAGGCTGCAGACTTAACATCAAGCATCACCCCCATATTTTTTTCTGTTCTCATCTTTCATTTTATTTCTTTTGCCTGTTGGAAGGGAGATCCTTAGAAACTAGGGATTGCCCAATCTGCATTCAGGGGTCGTGTCAGTAATTGGCTTCTGGAGCACACAAAACCAAGGAGAAGATCACTTCCATTGCAGATATCTCAGTAGCTTTCCAGGGCCATCCTAGCTGGGCAGCCTTTAACCCCAGAGAGTCTATTTATTTCCCTCTTATTTCCTTCTGAGAAATGTAGAAGAGACCACAAAGCCTATCAGGCATCATAAGTCATCTGGAAACCTCAGCAAATCCACCCCTGCTGTTCTTTTCACTCCCTCCTTATTTATTAATAATAAATTTGGTTCTCCCAGTGGACCACTCACCTGGACCACTTACCAGAGGCGGTATTCAGCAGGTTCTGACCAGTTCTGGAGAACCGATAGCAGAAATTTTGAGTAGTTCGGAGAACCGGCAAATCCCACCTCTGACTGGAGATTTTACAGTATCCTTCCCCTGCCACACCCACCAAGCCACGCCCACAAAAACGGTAGTAAAAAAAAATTGAATCCCACCACTGCCACTCACCCACAATGAGGAAGGGGCCCAGGAGCAGGAGGGAAACCATGACATTGTGAGGATTGTGGTGGATGAGAAGGAAGGCCCGAAAGGGAGAGCAATCAATCAATTCTACTTTGGGGACAAGAAAATAGGATGGAATGGAATCACCTGGAAAAGAGTATTGGTGGTTGTTCCAAACAGCAGAAATCCTTGCTGCAACCATCTTGAGTTCTCTTGTTGTTATACTAATATTCTTTTGTTTACAGATATTCTAGTGAATATTCTAGTTGATGAGAATCACAATAACAACTCAATAAGTGAACAAAAAAGCCAAATCCAGTTTGAACATCTGGCTAACTGTACAATGAAACACAATAATCATAATAAAAAGTGGTCTTATGTGAATTAATTACATTTATTGACAAAATACCCATCCCACTCTGTGTGTGTATGTATATACATATATATATAAATAGACAAATATATATATATATATATATATATATATATATATATACATACATACATACATACATACATACATACATACATACATACATACATACATATATATATATATATATATATATATATATATATATAAAATTTGTTTTCGTAGATTTTCACATACATACATACATACATACACATAGGTATATAGGTATATCTGTCAACAAGGACTTGGCGTTGCAAACTCTCAGAATTGGGTAGCTGTAAACTGAGCCCAGAGGCCTTCAAACTCATGCACTACAAGGCTGATTATATTTATTTAATACATATACACACACACACTTAGGTATTATTCCTTTTCTTCTTTCGTTTTTCTTCTTCCTGTTTGAACAAGCAAGGCACAAAAACTAAGTGCAAGGATAAAAACCACCCCAAGTATTAACAAGATGAAAGCCCCCAAAGAGGAGGAGGAAGAAAACAGATTCAGCCTAAAAGATTGGCCGCTTCTGCCCTGCTTCCCAGCAGCCTGTCCGTAAAGAATGGCCATATTTTACTGAACGCCCTACAATGTCTGCCTTGTTGGAGGATGCTGAAGTCTTTTTTGATTCATTTCCTCGTTCAGGTCGCTGGTTTGGGGAAGATGGCATTTTCAGATTTCCCCCAAGTAAAACATGCGCACCATATGAACTCCAGCCCCACCCCAACCCTCTGCAGGCAGGGCCGGCCAGGAAGCTGCCCTACCGTGAATATCCCTTTGTCCAGGGAGTCAATGAAAAAGAAGGGACCTCGTGTAGCCGGAAGAAGAACTGGAGCTGAAGGAGGGAGAGAAACAGCATGGGGTCAATCGCTTCATCAGATTTCTTTTAATTCGGCTGTTGAGATCAAATAACCCAGGTTGCGACACTCCAGGCCAGGGTGCCGTTGCTCAATGACAGTCACCCGTGATCTGGCTAATCTAATTCAGGTTGGCTGAATTGGAAAAGTTTCCTCCGTGCCAAAGCTGCCCACTTTGATATAAATAAACACGAAGGGGAAAATCAGATCGTAGGCTGACCGAGGAAGATTTAGCTGGCTTTCTCTTTTAGCAAAATATTTAGAGTTCTCATCAAAGATCCCATTCCGCACCCTCCTTCCCCAGCTTTTTATGGCAACCTGTATTTTTATTGAATGTAAATATCTTTTTTATGGCTTTATTGATTTGATTTAGCCGCCCAGAGTCTCCTCGTGGTAAGATGGGCTATAAACAAATTTAACAAATAAAATGAAATGAAGCGAATACATCAGACTTAAGTAGAGGCACAGACGATGTTGTGAAAAGGAAACAGATTTAATAGAGGTAGTCCTCGACCTGTGGCCACAATGGAGCCCAAAATTTCCGTTGCTAAGCAAGACAGTTGCTAAATGAATTTTGCCCCCATTTCCCTACTTTTCTTTCTTCTTTAAGTGAATCACTGAAGTTTTTAAGTGAGTAACATGGTTGTTAAGTGAATCTGGCTTCCCTATTGACTTTGCTTGTCAGAAGGTCGCAAAAATGGATCACATGACCCTGGGATACTGCAACCATCATAAATATGAATCAGTTGGCAAGCATCTGAATTTTGATCATGTGGCTGTAGGGATGCTGCAACAATCACGTGAAAAATGATCATAAGTTACTTTTCTCAACGCCATTCTAGTAACTAACGGTCACTAAACAAATGTTTGTAAGTCGAGGACTACCTGTATTGTCAGGTTTTGTTAAGTAGGAACACTTCAACAATATAGTTACTACCCAGATTAAACACCCACCTCCTTAACTTTCAGCAGAATTACAACTTTCAACTTTCTTAGAATTACAATCCTGCTCCTCCAAAATCCATCGTAGGCTGCCATTTCTGCCTGGTATGAGCTTCATTTATGAGAGAAACCAATTAAAACTTGCAGGCCTACAAAAATCAGTTTAATATAGTGCTTGGGCTAAAGGTACTGGCTTTACGTAGTGGGAAAATGAGGCTGTGGTGGTTCATATCATCTGCCTTGCAGATTAATATATGTTTATTATCCTCCGGAAGATTTTACGACTGGGGCTTTTTCTGTAAATCGCTGGAAAGATTCGGATTAATCAGTAACTTTGGTGCTTTGGTGTAACTCTGAATTCACAGTAGCTTCGTTCTCGTTGCTGAGGCTGTTTTGTGGAACATTTTAAGTTTGCAGCTATGAAATTCACTGACCAAGGGAGTGGGAAAATTTTACTGAGCCTCTACTGAGCCAAAAATAAATAGCACAAAGGCACACATTACTTGGCTTTCCATTTCATTGACTTTTCATCAAAATTAAGCACCATTAATATTATGCTCCTATGAATTACTTCCCCTTTCCATCCCATTAAAAAACTGATTATGGTAGTGAAGTGCTGGACTGGCATTAAAGAGGATTAGATTGATGCCCCCTCCCCTAAAATTCTGGACCTGTTGTTCTCTCTCAGCTCAAACTAGCGTATGAGGTTCCTGTTTCAGTTATAAAATTGGGGAGAAAAGGTTATAAATCCTATAAACAAGAGGATAAATAAAATGTTCTGTGGAGCCTCTGGAAATTATGAGTGCTCCAACCTTGGAGACTTTTAAGAAGAGACTGGACAGCCATTTGTCCAAAATAGTAAAGAATCTCCTGCTTGAGGAGGGGGTTGGATTACAAGATTGCCCCATTTTACAACCATTCTTGGCACAGTTGTTAAGGAATCATTTCAGTTGTTTAGGAATACAATTGTTAAGTGAATCTGGCTTCCCTGTTGACTTTGCTGCTCAGAAGGTCACAAAAGGGGATCAAAACACTGCAATTTTCATAAATATGAGTGAATTGCCAATTGTCTGGATTTTGATCATGTGATCATGGCATGCTACAACGGTTGTAAGTGTGAAAAATGGTCGCAAGTCATTTTTTTTCAGTGCCGTTGTAACTTCAAGCAGTCCCTAAATGAACGGTTGTTAAGCTGAGGATACTATCTGTATTATCCAAACCGTTTTAATTTTTTAGAACTGCAAACTAGGTTCTGCTCCAAATGAAAGAACTATCACTTGAGGAAGCTCCAGGAGGGATTGAGAACTGCCAAGCTGAAGGCCGTACTATTTTGCCCCGGGCCTCAGGATGGGCAGTTATTATTGCTCAGGAGAGAAACTGCTCATTGTGTGTATACTTCATAACTCCAGGATAAGAATGACCACCTCCCCACGGAAGGCATGGCCAGGCTGAGCTTACGTGCAAACACACCTGCACAATAAAAAAGAGCGTGTGGCCCACACCCAAGGTGACGAAGCCTGACAGACGTGAACTGCACACAGCCTTAGATAGGAGCCCAAGGGGTGGACCAGGAAAATGCCCGGAGTCTTAACAAAGGTTATTTCAGAAAGAGGCCCCTTTAAAATGTATTACAGGTAGTCCTTGATTTACAACAGTTCCTTTAGTGACTGGTTCAAAGCAGAAAAAAGTGACTCAGAACCGTTTTTTTCACACTTACGACTGATGCAGCAGGGGTCACATGATCAAAATTCAGAGGCTTGGCAGTGGGTTCATATTTATGACCATTGCTGCATCCCAAGATCACATGATCCCCTTGGGTGACCTTCTGATGAGCAAAATCGATTGGGGAAGCAATTGCAAGGATTCACTTAACGACCGTGGCAAGGAAAGTCGCAAAAGGAGGCAAAATTCACTTAACAAATGTCTTGCTTAGCAACGTAAATTTTGGGCTCAATTGTGCTCGTAAGTCGAGGACTACCCTCAAAGGAGATTTAAGTGTCTTTGGAAGACGAGCACGGGAATAGAATGGATCTTCTAACAATGGCGGGTTGGGAAGGGGAAACAAACCAGGGCTCCATTGATTTGTTTTTATTTATTATTATTTATTTTGTGAGGTTGCCTGGAATCCCCCCCCTCCCCTGGAAGTGACCTTTACAGTTGGCTGGATCTGGGTGTCAGAGCACAATGCTCACACCCCTTCTTTCAAATATATATTGAGTGACTCAATTCTTCAGCTGTATGTATGTGCAGCGATCGGGGAGGGATGTGGGTATTGGGGCAGGCCCCATTCATCATCATCTGTAAAAGTTGTGCCCGCTATTGCTGCTGCTGCTGACCCAGACGGAAGGCAGGTGATTTCCTTGCCATCTTTTTCTATACTGTCACCACAACTTTTACTTTGGACAGTTTTGGGGTTTTTACTTCCTGATGTAACTCACAGGAGGAATTTTTTTTTTTTTGCCTGCCAGATTAGGACTGGGATAGTCAAAAAAAAAAAAAAAGATCTGATTTGGCACAAACTCGGGAAAGGAAGATAAATTGGTCTCAGGTTTGTTCTGAGCCTGGAAGACTAGTTCAGATCCATCGGTGGTGGAAGAGCAGCCAGTGGTTACCTTGTGTTCATGAACTTCCAGCACTTTGGAAGTTGAGGGAACTACCTGGCATTACACCCACCAGTGGGTCTTCCATGGGGCATTTGGGGAGGGAGGTGAGGATTATTGACTTGCTTGGGGGTTAAACATATGAAGAAGAGTTACAGGAATTGGAAATGTCTAGTCTAATGAAGAGAAGGATTGGGGTGAGATGATAGCAGTATTCCAATATTTGTGGGGTTGCCACAAAGAAGAGGGGGTCCACCTATTCTCCAAAGGCAGGACAGGAAACAATGGATGAAAACTAACCAAGGAGAAAAGCAACCTGGAGTTAAGGAGAAACTTCCTCATAGTTAGAACAATTAATCTGTGAAACAGCTTCCCT
Source organism: Bungarus multicinctus (assembly GCA_023653725.1). Lineage (NCBI taxonomy): Eukaryota > Metazoa > Chordata > Lepidosauria > Squamata > Elapidae > Bungarus > Bungarus multicinctus. Next base: position 2,049,377 of record CM042835.1, on the reverse strand, counting down.
CCAGAAGTTGTGGGGGCTCCATCACTGGAGGTTTTCAAGAAGAGATTGGACAACCTTTTGTCTGAAAGAATAGATCTCCTGCTTGAGCAGGGAATTGGACTAGAAGACCTCCAAAGTCCCTTCCAACTCTGTTATTTAAAACTTACCTTTGAAGATCCGGGCAGGATGACTCATCTGCTCATTGACAAGAATATGAAAACAGGAAAGGGAATTTACTTACTGGGCAAACCCCTAAAACTTTCTAAATGCATTTCTGGAATCCTGGTGCCAACTTCAGGAACCCAAATTAAAGGTTCCAAGATTTTGTGAAGAGCGTATTTTTAAGCAGTTCCCTAAAATCTGGATCTTAGAACGATGAACATGCTATTGAATGCAATTAGGTATATTTAAGGTAGTGGGCTTCAAAGGTATGGCTGCCATCTTGACTTTTTTGCCTCTCCCTCTCCCTTTCACAGATACTTCTGTCAGTATTTCTGCATTATCAAAAAGTGGGAATAATAATAAATGTAATGATAATCCCAGTGTGCTTTTACTTTGAAAAAAAAAATCTTTACCAGAACATAGGGAATGTGGAAATAAAAAGAAAGGTTAAGAAAATGACCTGTTTAGAGCCAGACAGATCTGCACTAAATTCTCCAGGTCCTGTTCATTGCAGTGACAGATCTGGACTGATGCCATCGCTATTAAGGAGCAGCTTGCCACTTCCAAGCAAAAATGTGTGTGTGCACACACACTTTGCAACTTTCTCAACATTTGCTTTAAAATAAGTCACCTATCATCATAGCAGAACTGGGATCTTTGTAAATGAGCTTCTGATTGGGAAGTGTGCGTTTCAGATTATTCATACGTTCATTTGTTGATAATTTTCCTATATTTTGAAACATAAAACCATTCAAAATACAGTAAAAAAAACTGAATACAATCTATTCAGTTCAGAGCTTTGGATTAATGAAGGGCTGTGTCATTTATTTCCACCATACATACAAAGGGGGGAAAAGATTATATAGAAAGACCCTAGCCTAACTAAAGCATTCCTGTCTTAGTCGGAATCGTATTAACATTATTAATGAAATATTTTATAGGTAGCCCTCAACTTACAACCACAATTGAGCCTAAAAGACAGTTGCTAAATGAGTTTTGCCCTGTGGTATGATCTTTCTTGCCACAGCTGTTAAGTGAATCACTGCAATAACTTAACATAGGTATTTGCTGGCCCTGTTTGGTGGCCTTTTGAAATATATTCTATACATTCTCTTTCCACCATTGTAATCTCTGGGCTACACTAAGAAGAAATTTTTAATTTTGAGTATCATGAAAAAGGCACAGATAAAATGCTGACTTTAAAGAAAGTCCTATTATTCTGTTTCCAGATGTCTTAACCTGAAACTTCTGATTTAGCAAACCAATTCCGGCTGGCTGGCAGAATCCCATTCCTAGAATAAAAGGCTGACCAAATTTTTAAATTAGACCTGCTCTTTTGCCTTTGGTGGCAACTTGACTTGCACTGCAAGACAAGAAGCTTTTCTTCACCAATGCAACAAAGAAAGAGGTCAGAGGAGCAGAACCTGTTAAAAAATTTGGCCACTTTATGGTGGCTATCTTTCTAGAGGGCTCATTATTATTATTATTTTAAAAAAGAACCCTATTGCAAGCTCAGATGGCGTTGGCGCCGGGAGCAGTTTTGAAGACAACCACCTCATTTTTGCCCCTCCATGCCACCCCCTCCTGCTTTGTGGACCAATCCATCATCACACCCAGCGCCCAGACTTTCAAAATTGGTCCAAACATTGCCCGGCAGGAAAATCAACTTAATTTTAGCACCTTCTGTGGTCTTCGTGGAATGGAGCAAACAGAAACCTGCTGAGCAGGATGGACACTCCGTCCGGAGGCCAGAGGTGGTGGAAAGGGCTGTAAATGAAGGACATTTTTCACTGCCCTTCCTTCTTTCCATCCATCCATCTAATAAATATCACCTCCTGTTGGTACAATCCTTTGTGTCTAATCAGGGTGGGATTGCAGATAGGCGCAAGCTTAAACTGTGCCACGTTTCGAAGGCAACTATGCAAATATTTCTCAGGAATTTACTTTGTGTTTTCACCTTAGAGGAACACCCATCATTATTTTTGCTAATATAAAGAGGGTTTTCTTTTTTTAAAATCCTGATTCTCTGCCAGGTCAGAAAAGTGTGACTGGTATTTATAGCTCAAGACCAATGCATGCATTCAGTGCACGGGTAGTCCTCAGCTTACGACCACAATTGACCCCCAAATTGCCTTTGCTAAGCAAGGCAGTTCTTAAGTGAGTTTTGCTCCATTTTACGACCTTTCTCGTTGCAGTTGTTAAGCGAATCACTGCAGTTTTTAAGTTAGTAACCGGGTTGTTAAGGGAATTTGGCTTCCGAGCTGATGGCACTTGTCAGAAGGTCACAATAAGGGATCATGTGACCCTGGGACACTGCAACTGTCATAAGTATGAGTCACTTGCCAAGTGTCCAAATTTTGATCACAGGGATGCTGCAACAGTTACAAATGTAAAAACTGTTATAAGTGTTCTTGTAACTTAAAATGGTCACTAAATGAATGGTTGTAAGTTGAGGACTACCTGTACTCATTCTAATCTGGATTGCAGATCTCTGGGGTCAATTTTGGACTCGGTTTTCTTTTCACTTTTATTTTGTCTTGCCTACCCCTGGTTTTAGCCACATTGTACTTAGGGAACAGATCTAGAGACCTGCAGACATGATAAGTGTTGTTTTGATTGGCACTAACAAGGTAGGTTTAGGATAAAATTGGCTGGAGAAAAATTTTTATTGTGAAAATCAAAGCCACGATGACAAAACTAGGGGGCCAGTTCAGGCAAAGCTTTGCAGCAAAAACAGCAGCAAACATCTACTGATTTTCAACAATAAAAATAATTCAGGTTTACGATGTAGTTTTTCACAAGGTGTGGAAGCAGCAGGAAGGGAGGCGGAGGCATTATTTTACACATATTGAGGGCTCAGCCCTTTGGGGAATATAGAAAGGTATTTGATATTGCCTGGGGGCGGGCTCTCTGTATAGGGACCAATTTCAATCTAACATGGAAAAGGCAAAGTTAAAAGGAACCGTTTGTATGTTAAGATCAGGAAGAATTTAGTAGCACCGTGTCCTACTAATACAATTTAATGCAATGGGTTAGCTGGGCTACCAGATGCCTTCTGATGGTTTGTTACCGTGGACTAACAATCTCTCCTTCTGCGCTGCTAAGAAAATCTAAAATGGCCAAGTTGGAAGAGCAAGCTAGAAGTGACGGTGGGAAAACCGAGTGAGTCGGCTTAAGATCTGGGGAGGGGCTGTGAGACATTTTGTGTTGGGATTGCAACTGAGCACAACCTTTTCTCTCTCTCCCAATACTATGTTGACTGGCTTCATATAGCGCGCTAAGACCCGTTAACAAAGCCCGATGGCCATGTTTACACAACGGGCTCTCCCAAACAAATAATTCACATCCTGGATCAGTGTTAGAAGCCTGATTGACACCATCTGCTGAAACAAAATCGCCCAACCTTTTCATCAAGGCTGGTGCACGGGTAAAACCAGGCATGATTCTCCTGCTCTAATAACCTTATGGTGGAACCAGTTTGATTTAGCCAGTTTTGGAACCGGTTTGGTCTAGTGGTTAAAGCACCAGACTAGAAAGCAGGAGGCTATGAGTTCTAGTCCCGTTTTAGGCATGAAAGCCAGCTGGGTGACTTTGGGCCAATCACCATGAGACAGTGAGTTCTAGCCTGCTTTAGGCATGAAAGCTGTCTAGGTGACTTTGGGTCAATCACCAGGAGGAGACAGTAAGTTCTAGTTCCACTTTAGCCATGAAAGTTATCTGGATGACTTTGGGACAATCACCAGGAGACTGGGAGTTCTAGTGTCACCTAACACATGAAAATGGCTGGGTGACTTTGGGCCAATTACTCCCTCTCAGCCCAATCCACTTCACAGGGTTGTTGTTGTAGGAAAAATAGGAAGAGGCACGTGTTCACCTCGAGTTATTTGCAAAAAGAATAAAGGCAGGCTACAAACCAACCAACCAGGGTGCAAGAGAAAGCTGTGGCTTCCCAGCCCGCAACAGTGTAAGTAGGGGTCTCCAACCGTGGCAACGTTAAGACTTGTAGACTTCAACTCCCAGAATTCCTCAATCAGTTGGCTGAGGAATTCTGGGAGTTGAAGTCCACAAGTCTTACAGTTGCCAAGGTTAGAAACCCCTGGTGTGAGGGACAAGCTCCTTGGAGTGGGAAGAAATTTAGGGCCGGCAAGGGCCCTCGGGATTAAAGTTGCCAACCCTTTCTCGTTTAGTTTCTTGCTTAGCCAGCATTTCTGGAAGGTGCCAGTGGAGAAGGTCACGGGACAGTTGGAAGGGAACCCCCCCCATCACCACGGACACTAGACGGAGGGGTGCAAGAGGAAGGCAGCATTTTGCAGGATGTTTGTCCCTGTGTTTTGAACAGTGTAGGCTGGCATTCAGAAAGTGGATTCCCAGGCAGGAAAACAGCCTTTTCAGGCTGAATCATTCTGGTACTTCCACTCCCCCAAATTGCATATCTGCTTTGGAGCCTTCCTAATCCCTGCTTCTTGAGGAGCTTCTGTCTTCCCCCACCAGTTCAGGGTCCAAAATGGTTAACTCATTACCTCCACTTTTGGGTGAGCTGAGCTTGGAGAGAAGCTGCAAGAGTTTCATCCCAAACAGGCTGGTTCTCAAAATGGGGGAGAGAAAACCAGGGGCGATTCCTGGCCTAGGGTGCGGCAGTTGTCCAGGGAGGAAAGGCCGGTCCTGCCCTGAAAGCCTTGCACAACAGCCCAGAGCCTTGTGTTGGTCTTCTGCAAGAAGTAACAATTGTAGTCCAATCTACAGAACTCTTGCAAGCAGCTTGGACATCCATCCATCCATCCATCCTCCATCCCCTTTATTTTCACAAATAACTCAAGGCGGTGAACATATCCAACACACCTTTCTCCTCCTATTTGCTCCACAACAACAATCCTGTGAGGTAGGTTGGGCTGAGAGAGAAAGTGATTGGTTCAAAGTCACCCATATAGCTTTCGTGCTAAGGCGGGACTAGAACTCACTGTCTCTTGGTGATTGGTCCAAAGTTTTATTTTCTATGCTTGTGTATTTACTGCCTGTCAGCCGCCTGGAGTTGCTGTGAGCGAATAGGCAGCCATATGCATTTCTCAAACAAACAAACAAAACAAAAGTCACCCAACTGGCTTTCATGAGTAGGGTAAATGTGAACTCATGGTCTCCCACCCTGGTGCCTTAACCACTAGACCACCCTGTCTTCAATTGAAACGTCTCCTTCAATTGTTCCCAAGGCTAGGACCATACCTGGGCTGGGGATTGGGGGAGGGAGTCAGCATTAGGGTTTGGGAAATCACCCCACAGGGGAGGTACAAAAGAAGTTGCAGCTTCTTTTCAGGCAAGGCCACGCTCAGCTTTTGGATAGGAAGCTAGAAGGAGGAAATCTCCCTGAAGAGGCCGATCCAGAAAGAAGCAAAATTTATTTGATTTCTCATTCTTACCCTGAATTAAACATTAATTCGATAACCCGAGCCTTGCACACCCTGAAATCATAACCATTCTTGCCTGCTTTCACTTCAATTTGGCAGCCAGATTTGGAAGAGATGGGGAGGCACCTGTGGCCTGGGGTCCGATTTGGCTGGCTAAAGTTTGAGCAAGAGTGACAGAACATGCAGTCAATTCAAACACCGAGGGACAGCACAGACACATTTGCCACGTAGTTCCTCCTTGTGCCTCCGATTTTGCTTTTGACCAGAAGCCAATAAATTGGAGTTTGGGGGGGGGGGGGGGAATTCGCAGGGAGGTTGGGATAGGTTGGCTCAGCCCGATCTGGTGCCCTGAATTCTGGGAACTACAGTCATCAGGACAAGCACGGAGTACCTGGTTGGGGAAGGGACTTTAATCCATTGCCCCTGCCCCACTCCTGGGTGGTAAGCAGAATCACCCTTACTTTGGGATGCCACCCACTCATGCTGAAGACCCCAGTTGAATAGCTATTTTGCCTTTGTATACTTAGTTGATTTTTGTTTGATAAGAAGAGTTTTTACATTTTTTTTACCCCTGCTGGGATCCTTAGTGTGAGTAAATGAAGGAAGGAAGGAAAGGAGGGAGGGAAGGAAGGAAGGAAGGAAGGAAGGAAGGAAGGAAGGAAGGAAGGAAGGAAGGAAGGAAGGAAGGAAGGCAGGCCAAAATGCATGTTTCTTTGGAACTATTGCCAGGTGTATCTCATGCAGACTTTGGATTATAAACCAAATAATCTGGATACTAGCAAAATTAGGGAAAGGAATCATCTATGAGAAACATGCTGTTTCTAACAGGGAACAGACTTTCTGACTCTTTCCTTATATTGCAAAAAGTGTAACTAAAGGTAGCCCAATGAATTCCAACTTTGGAGGATGGGGATAGGGTGGGTGGGGGTGGGTGGGGGTGGGTTAGTCCTTGGAAGTTTTCAAAATCCATTCATCGAACCCAGATTAGCACTAAAGGATCAAGAGTTCTTTAGTTAAGAGCTCTTGATCCCCAACTCAAGGTGCTCGTACAGACGGATTGTCATTCGCCACCAGCTTGGTGTTTTAGGAAGGACAAAATGTGCATTTTAAAAAACAACAGTGGTCTGGGGGACCCAGGGTGCACAATGTCGCAATTGCTCGGGGCCAAAGTTGCGACGGGAGTGGGCAGTGGGCTCGCTTTTGGGGATCACATGCGAGGCGTGCTTCTGAGTAAGCCTTCCCAAGCTTGCCCTCTGACTGGGAAATCAAAGTGATTGTCCCAATCCAGTTAATCAATTGTTATCCTGATGGAATGGAGCTTTTTCCTAACCTCTGCCCGCAATACTGGATAAGGGGCCAGGATGGAAACTGCAGCCAAGCACATCAGCAGGGCATGGGCCAGAGGTCGGCTGGATTGATAAAATAACAGAGGTTGAAGAAGATTTGAAAAGATCAGAACAGCCAATCGGTGCAAGGGCTTAACTTCAGAAGTTGTGAGAGGGTGCTCCAGCACTGGGGGTTTTAAAGAAGGGATTGGACAGCCATTTGGTCCAGGATGGTATAGGTGTCCTGCTTGAGCAGGGGGTTGGACTAGAAGACCTCCAAGTTCCCTGCCAACTCTGTTATTCTGTTAAATTCTGCATCCCTCTCTCTGTCTCTCTCTCAATTGCACCAGGGGGTTGAAGAACTCTGGTTTCCCAACTAAGGGGTGGGCCGCAGCCCTGCTGCTCTCATGTTCTAAAGGTCATCTTGTCCACGTGGGATGTGGGGGGGGATAAGAGTTCCCTCTGTCCTTTTGGGAGAGAACCAAGCCCAGCACTGATTGCCAGACCCCAGGCAAACAACAGATGCTAACGTCCAAGGCTGCCTACTCAGGGGGAAGGGTGAGGGGTGATGGCCCCGGGCTCGCTTGCACAATCCTCGAGTCTGCTGGGCTGTTTGGAGAGGATTTGGGCCTATCTGGAAGATGAGAGCGGCCCTGGAGGAACCAAATCTTTCCTCCCCAAAACTGCAATTCAGGCTCTTTTATTTCCCCACCCCGAGACTTGTCAAAACCTGGAGGGAAAAATGCTGGAATTCACCAAATGCAAATTAAAAAGAGAGAGAGAGAGAGAAATGAGGGAACTCATGCCCAAATTTGCTTTGCCTTTCCAGAAAATGAAGATGAATTCTTCAAGGTTTTCCACATCTTTGTCACATCTGGAGGATTTAACCCGCAGCTCTTGATTCCAGGTTTAAATTGGCCTTGATACACTCTAGAACATAGGATCAGAGTTGGAAGGGACCTCAGAGGTCTTCTAGTCCAACACCCAGCTTGAGCAGGAGATAATTATACCATCCTGGTCAAATGGTTGTCCAGTCCATTTTTGAAAGCCTCCAGTGTTGCAGCACCCACAACTCCTGGAGGCAAACCGTTCTACGGATGAGTTGTTCTCACTGTCAGGAAATTCCTCCTTAGTTCCAGGTTATTTCTTTCCTTGATTAGTTTCCATCTGTTGCTTCTTGTCCTGCCTTCTGGTGCTTTGCAGAACAGGTCGGCTTCCTTTTCTCTATGACAGCCCTCAAATACTGGAAGACTTGAGACCCTCTAGGCTGCCTAACTGATTATCTATAATTCTAATATTTCATATAGCCCATGAATATTCATTTTGAAGAAAAAGCTGGCTGTGGCTCACATAATTATGCAGAAATGTTTAGACTCCACAAAGAGTATCCAGTTGAACAACTGAGCCAGGATAAGCTTCATCCTTATTGTTTTTAGCTGCCTAGAGGGGTCAGGAAAAAGAATTATAACAACTGTTCCCTCTCACCCTCTCAGATAATTTATCATTTATGTGGCAAGTTATGTCTGCTGCATCCATTCTGACGTTAGACACAATCAAACCCCTCAGTATGCAGCATAGCTGGTTTATTTGTAAATACAAGAGGGATCTTGGACAGCACACATTGCCCTACATTTATAAAGATATACAGGTAGTCCTCAAGTTGCAACCATTCATTTAGTGACCGTTCAAAGTTACAACGGCACTGAAAAAGTGACTTGTAACCATTTTTCACACTTACAACTGTTGCAACCTCTAAGCAGTCACATGAATAAAATTTAGATGCTTGGCAACTGACTCATATTTATGACGGTCATAGAGTCATGTGATTCCCCTTTTACGACCTTCTGACAAGGCAAGTCAACGGAGAAGCAAGATTCACTTAACAACCATGTGACCAGCTTAACAACTGCAGTGATTCACTTAACAATGGTGGCAAGAAAGGTCGTAAAATGGGACAAAATTCCCATAACCAATGTCTCACTTAGCAACATACATTTGTGGTCATAAGTCGAGGATTATCTGTATTTGTTCCTTCCCTGGAGCAAGAGATGAGGACTCTTGCATGGGTTTCAAAATGCCCTTGTCAAGGAATCCTCCCAGGGCTTGTTCCAAAGATTGCTGTCCATCTTAGGGGGAAAAGGTCCTCCTGGACCTAAGAAACATCTGGCTAGTAAATCCCAGTCATGTGACCAGGGTCTTCAAGAGTGGCCCTGAAATAGCTTGTTCTAATCTAAGATAAGGAAAGAAGGTTCAAAAGCCATCTATGATCTCAGAGACAATGGGACCCTGGCCTTGGTTCGACTAATCTCCTTCCCTTATTCTAAAAAGGATTTAGAAGGTTTGGCCCACCAAACTAAGCTGCAATGCGCATCCAAGACAAAGCCAGCCAAATCAGAATCAACGAAAAGTTCGTTTTTTGCTCTGAGGTGATGAGTTACTGCTTGAGGACTAGACGTCATTTGAGGATGACTCTCCAAAGTGTCCTTTCCTAAGCACAAGGCACAAAATAATAGAACAACAGAGTCGGAAGGGACCTTGGAGGTCTTCTAATCCAACCCCCTGCTCAGGCAGGAAACCCTAGAACATTTCAGACAAAAGCTCTTCTTAAAAACCTCCAGTGTTGGAGCACCCACAACTTCTGGAGGCAAGCTATTCCACTGATTAATTGTTCTCAGTGTCAGGAAATGTCTTCTTATTTCTACCTTGGTTCTCTTCTTAATTAGTTTCCACCCATTGCTTCTTGTTCTGCCTTCCATAGATAACTTTGAGAGAGAGATTCTCTTTTAGTTGAACTGCAAAAATAGATGTTGAACCACAAGGTCCAGTCTTCACAGTCATCACAGTGTTGCCAGTGCTGGTGATGGGAACTATGCAGGTTATCCTTGACTTACGACCACACACAACTGAGTCCAAAATTTCTGCCATCATTTTCTGTTCACAATTCAGGTCCAGGAAATATCCTAAGTGTTCTGGAATCTGAACCTGGGTTTTCCCACCCTATGCTCACCTCTTCAGGTGCACTTCCTGTCTTCCACAAAACCCTATGCAAATTCACTGTTTCCTTCTGGCTGTTCTGCTGATGTAGCCAAGGGCTTACAGTTAACGAAAATAAAATGTAATCAATGTGGTTACATTCCAGGTAGGCATTGACTAAATTTCTCCTTCTGTCACTTTCAAAATTATAGTTTGGTGACATTTTGGGCTGTTGTTGGAAAAGGAAGCAAAAAGAAAAACCTCCTTCCAATGAGTGGAAGGTAATGCAAGACCTCGTAGAAAAAATGTTAGGTTGATCCATTCAATGAAGCAGAGATAACAGTTCTGTAAATGCCATGAAACTACATTGGGCTAGCCCCTATGAATCATTGGGGCCCTGTCCTTCAGTTCCCTAGATAAACTGCTGTGTCTCCTTGTGACTCTCTCCCCACAGAACTTAACTTCTGACCAACTCTTTCTTCTCTTTTCCTCAGGTGTTTCCTTCCGTCAGCACAATGGCGTCCAGTTTGGGGCCGATGAATCCCATTAATTCTTACGTGACTCTCAATCCGTTGAGTTCTCCCAATTCTATAAATATGAGTTACCCAAACAGTGGCTTGAGTAGCCCTTCAGTCACGGGATTGACCAATGCTACCAGCCCCATGGGTCTCCCGACGGTAGCGTCTCCAGTCAGCCCAGTGTTGACGCCACTGGGGCCCCAACCCCCCAATCTCAATTCACTGTCCCACTACCAAAATGTTGGCCAGCCCATGGCCCCTCTGGGTTACTCCTCCCCAAACATGAGCAGGCCCAAGGAGATCAACAAGTCCTACCGGCGCACGCTGACCCATGCCAAGCCGCCTTACTCATACATCTCCCTCATAACCATGGCCATTCAGCAGGCCCCCAGCAAAATGCTGACCCTCAACGAGATCTATCAGTGGATCATGGATCTCTTCCCCTACTATCGTGAGAACCAGCAACGTTGGCAGAATTCGATCCGCCATTCGCTGTCCTTCAACGATTGCTTTGTCAAGGTGGCCCGTTCGCCAGACAAGCCAGGCAAGGGGTCCTACTGGGCCCTCCACCCCAATTCAGGCAACATGTTTGAAAATGGCTGCTACTTGAGACGCCAGAAGCGTTTCAAAATCGAGGACAAGGCTAAGAAGAGCAACTCCAAGGCTTCCCACTCTCGAGAGCAAGCCTCAAAGGTTTCTGAAGGCCTTCAGGAAGGTCAGAGTCCCAACCCTGGTTCAGAAGGAGCTGAGTCCGGTCATTCGGACACCTCCCATGGTTCTGAGGAGCAAAGAAGTTTGGTGCAGCTTGATTGTTCAGGAGCTCAGGGCTCCTCCCCGGCGTCCGAGGCCTCTCCTGCTCCCATCTCCCAATCTATGACTAGTCACTACTTTGCCAACTCCATTACCAACCTGGATCTTCCAAACGATCTCAAAATGGACCCTCAGTTCAACTTCAATCATCCTTTTTCCATCACCAACTTGATGTCCACTGAGCAAAGCCACAAGATTGACCTGAAATCCTACGAGCAGGCTATGGCGTACAGCGGCTATAACTCCCCACACTCGGTGGAAAGTAAACATACCTACGAGACCTCCACCTCGCTCAGCGAGACCGGTTCCTACTACCAGAGCCTCTACAGCCGTTCTTTGCTCAATGCCTCATAAGGCTGCTGCCTTACCACCAAATCAAAAGGAAGGACACCAGATGGATCAGAGAAACTCGGCCAAAATCACCAGAAAGACCCTCCATGAGACGTTCCCTCCCATCACCAGCCAGCTACACCATGGGTAGAGGAAAGGAGAGTACCGGGAGGCCTGGCCTACCTGATTCAGATGAACTTTCCAAATCTCACCATGGTCAACAATACCTTCTGCTTCAGCAGACTCTTGTGCCCAAAGTAACAAGGAGCAGGGAACAGCCAGAAGGGGGAGGGACCCCAGCTCCATGCCTTGCTGCTATCAAGGGCAGACCAGTGGGGAATCCCTGTCCACATTGACATGGAGGTCATTGGTCAGCCTGGAATCCCCAACGGCAAAACCCCACCATCTCAGAACGGAATGTTTCAGTTATTCACTATGTTTTATTTCGCCAGGAATGGAATTATGGTGAATGTCCATAGGTAAATGAAGAGGGAAGAGGCTGTGCTGCAGCCTAGGACTTTGCTGTCTCAATGAAAATGTTACAGTCCATGATTCAAATTTCGTCTCGGGATACTCAAACCTGTTTAGGTCAGAATCAAGCTTGGTGAGGACTTCCATTGTTACACGTACAGAAAGGGGTTTGGTTACACCAAAGACGATTTACGCCACAGCCTGAAGTGGGACAGGGAATATAATTCAAATATATGGTTTTTTTTTGTAATGGCTTTATATTTAAATACATGTGCTTTCTGTTGGGAAAAGGGTAAGAGTTGATTTAATATATCGTGCTTTAGAGCAGCTCAGGGCAGTGTCTTGATTTAAATTCTGTGTCTTTCGCTCTTGCTTTCCGGGATGATTAGAACAAAACAAAGAAAAATTTTTTCCTCTGAAACATTTATAAATCTGCCCTGGGGATATAATGACTCCTAACCCCTAGTGAGACCTTACAAATACTTGGATTATTATTGATAATAAACAAATAACTGTTAACATATTTTTTCCAAGTCAACCATGCCTAGATACACCCCTGAAATCTTGCTTTCCCTTTCCAAGTAACCTCTGACCTATCATCCAAATTACAGAAATTATTTTAAGAGAAAAAGTACGATCCAGAAAAAAATAGATAACTGATATCTATGAAATGCTCTTTAACTTCTTTTTCGACTGCAGTGTTTATACATACACATACATACATACATACATACATACGGCTATTCCCACCTTATCTCACTTTACGGTCACCATTCTATCTTTCTTTCATTCTTTATGTCAGGGCACGCACAGAGACATGGCTGGGGAATTTTGGGATTTGAAATCCATAAGTCTTAAAGTTGCCAAGTTTGGAGATCCCTGTGTTAGCTGCCACAACCTGTAAGAGAAGACAATGATGTTGGTGTTCAGATTACTTGGACACCCCCCCCCCCAAACATTTCAGGGAGAAAGACTTTTCTCCCTGACATGCTAGCTTTCTACTGAAAGTGGGCTAATTGCCTATTTCTCAACGTCAATAGCTGGGGCATTTTGGGAGTTGAAGTCCACAAGTCTTAAAAGTTGTTGAGATCAAATGGCTCTGGTGTAGGCTATGAAGAGCAACTGGGGAGGGGTGCAAAGGACTCCCCCTCTTACTAATTTCAACTCCCATCCAGCTCCTGAAGACCCCTTTCCAAGAAGGCCCAGGCTGCAACTCCAACAGTTACCTTTTACTGCCACCTACGCAGGCAGTCCATGACCCAGAGTTGTTTACTCTTCAAACACAATGCCCACCTCTTGGAGGGGGGGCACCCAGGGCCTTGGATCCCACCCCCACCCGCTGCCCTTGCAGAGCAGATTAATCACTAACTCACTGGGGCACCGACACTTGGGCAATGGGGTCAGGGAGGAGCCACGTGGCCAAGCAAGGACGCTTGGGGCTCATCCCGAAAGCACATCCTGAGTTTGCGCATCGTGGTCCCATGTGGGGTTCCTTGCTCTTCCAGGAATAGGAGCCAGGGTGAGTGAGAGGGAGGAGGAAGACTGTGGGGTCCTTGGTGCTCCCTGCCTGAGCTTGGTGGTTTTCTTGCAGATGTTTCATGCCCATTAGATAACCTCATTAGTACTGCCGGTAGAAGAAAGTGGATTTGCATTGATGATGTTGCTTAATTGGGTCATGAAACATCTGCAAGAAAACCTCAAACTCAAGGAACTCCAAGGACCCCACAGTCCTCCTCCTCTTCCTCCTCCTCTCTGCAAACCCCCTCCCACCTGTCACTGATGATGTTATCTAGTTGGGTCATGAAACATCTACATGAAAACCTCCAAGCTCAGAGAGAACCAAAGAAGCCACAGTCCTCCTTCTCTCTGCAAACTCTCCCCCCGCCCCCCTGGAACCGCCATCCTTCTGGCTCTGATAATGCTACCTAGTCGGGTCATGAAACTTCTGCAAAAAAAATCCCACAAGCTCAGAGAGCACCAAGGAGTCCTCACTTAACTCTGAGCTAAAAACAGTCCCTTCTATCCACCCCTTTTCTGCCCAACACATTTTATCCGAAGGAAGTTTTCTCGCAGCTCATGAAGGTCACTATACAATTTAACCCGACGGGTCAGACGAAAAAGGGGCTTCCAGGCGCTCCCGACTTTCGGGTCTTCCCTTCTGTTTGCCCTGCCATATCCTCCTTCCCCAACTGACGCCCTTCCGAAGGGAGGTGTGGGAGAACCGCTCATCCCTTCCTCCGATTCTGGACCAGGTACCCAGCCTGAGGATGCTTTGGGGCCGGTGATAAGAGCTGCAGCCCGGCGCCCCGTTCGGAGGGCAGCCCGGGGAAGAAGCGCGCTCCTCCGGCCCGGCCCGCCGCCCGCGAAGCCGCCTCTGGCAGGGGCGGATCGGCCGCTGCCCGCGGGGTGCCAGCCAGCCAGCCCGCGGTGCGGTTTCTGCCGTCTCGGGCGCCGGCTTGAATGGAGGCAGTGTACGCGGATCGGCCGGCTGGCCGGACGCAGCGCGATTCCGCACATTCCTGGAAAAAACAACACCCCGGCCGGGAGGGGAAAAGGGGCCTCTGTGTCGTGGGGGCGGAAGGGGCGGTGGCCGACGCCCGACGCCCGGTCGGACGGGGAAAGACCAGAGGACGCCCGAGCCGGAGTCACCTCCCCCCCACCGCACCCCTAACTCGCTAGGCAGAAACCAGCCAGGTCAAGACACACTGGGAGATGCTTTGCACGCCCTCCCCGGCCCCCTTTGGGAAGGGCGCATCAGATGCTACAAAACCTGGCTTTTTACTACAGCACCTCTCATCCCCAGCCAGCTCTTCCTCTGATGGCCCCACAATTTCTGGGTCCAAAATGCTTCAGGGGTCTGTCACACCAGTCCTGTTGAGCCCCTCATCTGCAGATGGGAAGTGGGGTGGGGCCAGGTCTGCTGATCTCAGTTGATTTGAATTGGGGGTGATATATATACCCCTCAGCATCCAAAAGCTTCATTTTATCCAGACAGGCCTGTCCAGGGAGGGCTGGATTCCAATCTTCCCCTCGTTAGAGGTTGGGACAACTTTTAGAGGGGGACTGTCTTGCTGCCAAGCCCACCTCCTAGGCTATTGCAAGAGGCAAGGTCCTAAGGTAGCTGTGCCCTCCATTTTGCAGAGAGAGCTGTGTCACAAAGGCCTTTCCCGTTTGGAGGAGCTACACCTCCCCTCATCCCCAGCCAAGGCTGCACGGACACATGCAAGCCCAAGACAACACTTAAAGGAACTCAGAGGCATCCATGCCTAAAATAGAAGCAGAGCTTTGATTGCAACGGTCGCCCTGACATGTAGAGGAGGATGGCGCAAAACATCCCTCCTTGACCTCCAGCCTGCCCAAAATGGCAACTTTCCCAAGTGAGAAGAGAGGTGACCATCTCCATCCTCCTCCTCCTCCCTGGGCCTCGCCCGTCTTTTCCGTTTGACCATCTCTCTCCTTTCCTTCGCAGGGCTGTTTTTTAAGAGTTTCCAGGCCAAGGAGGGTTAGGATAAAACTCTGAACCAGAAAGAGCTCTTTATTCAGAGAGCTGGATGGGCAAAACGTCATTCCAGCAACACCTTCTTAATGAAAACACCGCAGACTGGCTGGAGAGAAGGTCAGGCCCCTGCAGCTTCTCTGTGCCACCTTTGCCAGGGAAGGAAAAAAATAAAAAGACCAAGGCCCCTTCAACAGAGGTCTACTTGCCATCAGGGCTGTCCACTAAGAGAGGCTGCGACCAAGCTACCAGACAGAGAGCCAGTTCAGTGTAGTGGCGAAGGTGCTGGCCTAAAAACCATTCTAGTCCCATATTAGGCATGAAAGCCAGCTGGGTGACTTTGAGCCAATCACTAGAAGCCAATGAGTTCTAGTCCTGCCTTAGGCATAAAACTTGGCTGGGTGTCTTTGAGCCAACCACTAGAAGACAGTGAGTTCTAGTCCCACCTCAAACATGAAAGCAAGCTGGGTGACTTTGAGCCAATCACCAGGAGGCTGGGAGTTCTATGAGTTCTAGTTCTGCCTTGGGTCTGAAAGCCCGACAGGGTGACTTTAGACAATCACCAGGAGACAGTGAGTTCTAGTCCCGCCCTAGGCAGGAAAGCCAACTGGGTGACTGGGCCAGCCACTCTTCTCAGCCCAACTCACATGACAGTGTTGTCGTTATGGGGAAACAAGGAGGAGGAAGGCATATTCAGAAATATGATCACTGCTTACAGTTACTTATGTAGTAATAAAGGTGAGGTTAACAACCCCCCCCCCCCACAAATTTACTAAAATAAATCTATTGGCTGACCTTGCTAAGAATAACCAGCTTTATTTCAAGGCTGGACTGCTGTATTCTGTTCTGCCCAATTTCCCCTAGGCAACTGCTCAGCATGTATCGAGCACCAAATGAGCACCCACAAATAGTATGGCTTTCTGGGGATGGAAAACTCTCTCTCTCTCTGCCTGGGTCCAGAATAAACCAGGAGGAAGAAGGTGCACGCAGGCATCTCAGCTTCCTGGTTGCTTCTCTTGCACCATGATAAAAGCAAGGTGTGGCTGCAGAGGCCTCAAATGAACAGGATATTGTTTCCTGGTTTGGGATTTACCGTTCTTAGACGTAAAAACCAATCGAGGATGCCCATTCTCTAAGCTCGCTTGGTAAGATGCCAATGGGCCAGCTCCACCTTAGTCAAAAGGAAGCTAGGAGCTGGTTCAAAAGTGGTCCAAGCCCACCAGAATATCCCAGACTGAATGAGCCTCACTCATCTGGAACCATTTCCCACCTGCCTGACTCATACAAATGGATGCGCAAGCTTTTGCATTTCAGAACAAAACCAAACCAAACCACAGCAGGTTGATGACCATGAAGTATGCACGGAAGACAAACTTGCTTTTGTTTCCCATGAAAAAGCTGAAGTTAAGCTCAACGCTTTTCTTTCCCGGAGCCAAGAAATTGGGAAGGGGGAGGAGGGAGGCGATAATTAAGATGCTTCTTCAAAACCCAGTCAAGAGGAAGTGCAGTTTTATAAAGCAGCCTTTAGAATGAAAGGGACCACAGGATTGGAGGAAAGTGGCATTGCTACCTGTAGAAGTAATCAAGTATGCAAATGTGACCGATCCAGAGGACGAGTGGTCCAGCAGCCTTGAAACACCTGGACTATGATCCCTTAAACATGACATTGGACAAGAGTGGTAAAAAGTTAGTAAACCTCAGTATGCCGATAGAGGAGAGAATCTTTGTAGTTCAGGATTGAAATGAGGGGTCCTTGGTGCTCTCTGAGTTGGGTGGTTTTCTTGCAGATGTTTCATGACCCAACTAGGCACCAGCATCAGTGCTGGAAGGGAGGGAGTTGTGGAGTAGAAGGGAAGGAAGGGAAGAGGAGAAGGAGGGGAGAGAAGGAGGAGGAGACTGTGGGGTCTTTGGTGCTCTCCGAGCTTACTTGTTTTCTTGCAGACATTTCATTATCCAACTAGGGAGCGTCATAAGTATAGAAAGGAGTGGGGCTTGCAGAGAGGAAAAGAAGGAGGAAGAAGGGGAGGAAGAAGAGGCGGAGGAAGAGGAGGACTGTGGGGTCTTTGGTGCTCTCTGAGCTTGGTAGTTTCCTTCCAGATGTTTCATACCAAACTAGATAACTCATCATCAGTGCAGCTCTGATGATGTTACCTAGTTTGGTAATGAAACATCTGCAAGGAAACAATCAAGCTCAGAGAGCACTAAGTAGCCATACATTAAGTGAGATTAGAAATAGAGATCTCTGAAAGTATGGACAATTCCACTAGCTTGCTCCCTGGAGCAAGGCTATTAAGAAGGAGGTTTTCTTTTGTTTTTGCTCTGCCGGTCTCATTACAATGCATGCACCCAACAGCTCTGCAAGCATTCCTTAAACTAATAAAAGTTTCATTCCGGTTTGAAAATGCTTTCATCCAGATGAGAGAAAGGACTCTAGCCTGTTTGGGGCCTGGGAGAACGTTTCCTCAATATCCTTTTTCAAGGGGGTTCAGGCTAGACAGAAAAGAAGAAAGAACAGCCACCTGGATTCTTAAGAAGTGCTAAATTTATCTGCCAGAGCCCACGACCTGGCGTCACCCTCCGTTCTCCTTCCAAATGAAAAACACTTCAGTCCATCTTGTTTTTTTCCCTTCCTTCTTCCCATGAACCCTTTTGAGCAAAGCGCTGATTATGCTAAGGCCTGGTGTGTGCTGGCTGGGGTTGACCACAATGGCCAGAGGGAAGCTGAAAATAAGATCCTGAAATCAGCTCCGGGCTTGGCATCTGGAGTCCAGGGAAAAACAGGCAACGTGAGCAGGGAGAAAGGAGGCAGAGAGACAGAGAGAGAGAGACGGGGAGGGAGGGAGGGAGGGAGGGAAGGAGGAAGGAAGGAAGGAAGGAAGGAAGGAAGGAAGGAAGGAAGGAAGGAAGGAAGGAAGGAAGGATGAATGAGAGGGAGAGAGGGAGGAGAGAGAAAAAGAAGGAAGAATGAATGGAAGGAAGGAAGGAAGGAAGGAAGGAAGGAAGGAAGGAAGGAAGGAAGGAAGGAAGGAAGGGAGTCAGAGACCAGATTTGTGAAAGAAAAATAAGAATGGGTGGAAAAGTACAGGAAACTGAAGCAAGGTAGGCAGCACTTGCAGGCAGGAGTTTATTTATTTTATTTATCTATTTGTATCCCACCATTACAATTTTAAAAATGACTCAAGGTGGCGAATATATCCAGCACACCTTCCTCCTTTTATTTCCCCCCCCTCCCCAACAACAACTCTGTGAAGAGGGTTGAGCTGAAAGAGGTTAGCCCAAAATCACCCAGTCGGCTTTCATGCTTAAGATGGGACTTAACCTCAGAGTGTCCCATTTTCTAGCCTGGTGCCTTAATCCACTAAACTAAACTGGTCTCCTAGTTTGTGAGGAACCTTGGAGGCAGAGATTTGAGCAGGTTGTCGGGAGTCCTTATCTCCATTGACTGGTTTGCAATGTTGGGTCCTCAATGGCTGAGCACCTCTTGATGGAATGCCAATTTCTAAATTAGGGTTCCCAACCTTAGCCACTTTAAGATGGGGGGACTTCAACTCCCAGAATTCTCTAGCCAGCCATCTTACAGTGGTCAAGGTTGGGAAATCCTGCTCCACATCAATCAACAAGCCAGCAAAAGGTAGCCTTCCAGCGTGAGAATTAGCTGCCCTGGCATCCTCACCTGGGATGTATTTGCAGGTAAGTTTACCTGCCAAGCCAGCTTCCCCCTGGGTGAGGATCCCACGCATCCACCCAATGTCCACCAGGATGCCCCACATCCTGATCCACACCCATAGGCTTTTGTTGAGGCTGGCAGGTGGAGGTGGCAACTGATGCCATTCCTGCCCAGCTCTTCATTCCATACAATTTCATCTGTTTGCTTTGCCATGGCGAGTCCTTCCCATTCGTGCATTACGAGGGCAAACAAGCTGGAGAATCGCCTTGGCCAGTTGGATGCACTCCTCTGGCTGGGTGAAAAGAAAGGGTGTTGGGGCTCTAAGAAAGCAGGTGGGGTTTGCTGAGGCAACAGAGGCAGCCAAGACCATATCCTCCATGTTGGCCTGAGGAGGTCAAGGAATAGACCTTTGGTAGGCTCGAAACAGAGATCGACAAAAAAAAAGAATGTAAAAATAAAAAAAGGCAGGGGGATCTGAACTGAATTCTCTCTATGTTTGGTTGTTCATTCTCAAAATGACTACTGTGAAAATGTAAAATAGTCCCTTAAAATAAAAGCAAGCCCCACTCCCTTCTAGCACTGATGATGTTACCTCATTGGGTCATGAAACGTCTGCAAGAAAACTCTCAAGCCCAGAGAGTACCAAGGACTACACAGTTGTACTCCTCTTCCTCCTCTCCACAAAATCCCCTTCCTTCCAGTACTGATGATATTACCTAGTTGGGTAATGAAACATCTGCAAGGAAATCACCAAGCTCAATACTCCAAAGTCATCATTCTCCTCCTCCTCCTCTCCACAAACTCCCTTCCCTCTAGGAGTGATGATATTAACTAATTGGATAATGAAGTGTCTGCACTGCAGGCAAACAAGCTCATAGAGTACGAAGGTCCCCACAGTTCAAACCTGAGCTATAAATATTACCTTTTATTGGTACTCTTTAAAAAAAAACTATTTTTGCCAAATTATTATTTGAAGAATTCTCTTTCCCTCCAAATTGGGGAGTTCCTGTCAGCTTGACACCTTCTGGCCATGGTGACAGCCACAAGACACACTGTGAAATTTAGGAGCTGAAGGTTGAATCTTGGAAAAGCAACAGGTTGCACAAGAAAGGAGGCAAAGAAAAAGGGAATTTTAGAGCCCCACATCTGAGGTACTAAACTGGCTAAATTCAGAACTTAATTGGGGTGTTAGTCAACCAGGAAGACTAAATTGGCTGACTAACAACACAAAGCCTACTTCTCTGACACGAAAACATTGGAAACCACGTTTTAGGAATTTAGGCACTGCATGAGCCCAGCCATTGGGGACCTCTTTAACAATCAGAGTGAAGCAAATCTCAGCCAAATATAAATACTGCCTTTCTTTCCAGCCCACAGCAGAACCATTGCAAGATTTTTTAAAAAACAGCAACTCCTTGAAGGATGGCAGTATGAAATGAAGATACGTATGCCTAAATACACTTCTATGAAATATGCTTCCCCACTTGTATGCCAGTGCTGCTCTAGGCGGAAAGTGGGAGAGGATTATGGTATTTGCAGCAACAGTGGCTGAAGGTTTTCTGCTTTGGGTGTGCGCATCATCTTTCCTCGAGGAACACATTTTACTGGTGGGACGGGGCAGAAGGGGGTTGGTGGAAGCAGAGCCCCCTCATGCTGTTGCTAATTCTCTCTTTTTATTTTAATTTATTTGTTTACTGGTATCCTGCCTTTATTGTTTTACAAGGAACTCAAGGTGGCCAACATATGGATCACACCTTCCTCCTCCGGTTTTCTCCACCACAACAATCCTGTGGGGTGACTTGGGCTTAAAGGGAGTAATTGGCCCAATCACCCAATCAGCTTTCATGGCTAAGGCAGGACTAGAACTCTCTGTCTCCCACTTTCTAACCTAATGCCTCCCCAGCATTTCCTTTCCAAACAAAGGCAGGCAGGCAGGCATAGCTTGATAGCAGCTTTGGATGGATAACTGATCCCTCCTCTGGGGTTTGAGAGA
Organism: Bungarus multicinctus; assembly: GCA_023653725.1. NCBI lineage: Eukaryota > Metazoa > Chordata > Lepidosauria > Squamata > Elapidae > Bungarus > Bungarus multicinctus. The sequence goes on along the minus strand of CM042835.1, from coordinate 2,028,254 downwards.
TACAGGATGGTACTCCAAGTTAAAAATGTAGTATGGGAAGCTCCCAAATCAGGCCTTTTAAAAAGAGACATTCTTTACATATATGCATGTCTGGCCTGGCGTTATTGGAGACTCCCTGAGCTCAGAAGAAGCCACTGGATGATGCAAGCCAACTTTTGGCTCCTTGGTCCCGGGGTGGGGTGGGAGGCTGGCAGCGGCCACGCAGGATCAGGTGAGCTTGCCACGGACTCCAGCAATGGGCTGGGGGTGGATATGGAATACCTGCCGGCCCTTATAAATAACTGGCAGGAGGGCACAGCGCCCGGCCCTTTCCCTGGTTCCTGGCATGCCCGGCCTGAGACTACAAAGGCCCCTTTCATGCTCGTCTGCAGGGGCGGTGGCTGTTGGCGCGCTCGCCGGAGACCGGTCCCGGCTGCCTCCGTTACTTTCAGGGCGGATGGGACGGTGGCTCCGGTTCACTGCTTTCCCTTCTGCCAGCCCAGGCCTTGCCCCGTTGCCCTGTCCTTCATCAAAACGGAATGGTTCAATTAAGTGCGCTCCATAGAGGATGTGAATCTGAAAGGGCTGATTCAGTAAATCAGGAAGACTGATGGGCCCCCACAGGTAAAACAGGAACCCAAAGAAACCTCAGTTAAGCACCTTAATCCTTCCTTTCTTCCTTCTTCCCTCCCTCCCTCCTTTCCTTGTCCTTCCATCCCTTCCTCCTTCTTTCCTTATCCTTCCTTCCTTCCTTCCCTCCCTCCCTCTTTCATTTCTTGTTCTTCCCTCCCTTCTTCCCTCCCTCCCTCCTCTCTCCCTTGTCCTTCCTGCCTGCTTTTCTTTTTTCTTTTTCCTTCCTTCCCTTCCCTATCATTAAAGATACAGGCAACAAATTCTCAAGGTAAAAATGGGAATGATTTAATCATGTCATTAAAACAAGGACTTATACCCAAAGAAGAAATAACAGAAAAAGAATAAAGCTCCAGGCAATTGTTAAAAACTTAAGAGATGAAAGATATTCAGATAGGTAGATGAAGAAAAGTGCAAATCTTTCAAAAATAATCTAATCAATCAGAGGGAAGTGCTTGATTTTCTGTATCTTTGAAAAATGCAGTAAAGTTGATCACTGATAAGGGGAAAAACCCCCAATCTTCATTGCTAACTTGTAATAAATTAACATATATATACTATCAATAAAATAGCAATTTACTTAATTTATTTACTTAACTACTGGAAGAGCAGTTGTATCATATTAGTAAAGCTAAGCTCCAGATCATCATTACCCTTAAATCTTTAAAAAAAAAACAGAGTTGTCACAAAGAGTGTAATTTTGTGTCTCATACATTTACACACACAATGCTAATAATAATGCTAACAACAACAACAATAACAACAACAACAACAATAGTGGACATGGCAGAACCAGGACACAGGAGAACAGAAGAGAAAGAACTGGAGAAGGTAATGAAATACAAAGACCTGCAAATAGAAATAGAACAACTGTGGCAAAAGAAAGCATAGGTAGTTCCAATAGTAATAGCACCTTGGGTGCAACTCTAAAACATCTGGAGAAGCAGCTGAACACCATCAAGCATCGACAGGAGCACCCTCAATCAATTGCAAAAGGCAGCTTTGCTCACAGGCTACCACACCCTGGGCTGATACCCAGGGGTGGGATCTGACAGGGTTAACTACCAGTTCGGTCATTTACGATGTGCTTCCTTGCACGTTGTCAACCGCGCACCTGTAAATCGTCATCAGCATGCTGCATGCAGAGGAGCAGCCTTTCAAAAAGCCCCTTTTTTTCCTGCTTTTTAACTGCAGCTGTGCCTTGCACGGCAGCTGAAGTTGAAAAAATCAGGAAATAAAGGTCAGGTAAGAGCCCGAGTGGGCAGGTGGGCAAAAACATCAGCAGACATAGAACCGGTTCTCTCTCTGCTGCTCTTCAGAGCTACCAGTTCTACAGAGGTGGACAGAACCGGCAGAAACCTACCACTGCTGATACCTCTAACACCATCAACACTTGAGCCTACTGGAGTCTTTCTTGGAGCAGGGAATCCTGAGATTGGGGGCAACTCAGGAAAGGGGGAAGCACATGTGTTTTCTTTTGTTTTATTATTATTTTATTTATTTTGGAGAATCAGTTTGATCTAGCGGTTAAGGCACCAGGTTAAAAATCAGAAAAACAGGAGTTCAAGTCCAGTCTTAGCCAGGGGTGGGTTTCTACCAGTTCTGTCCACTTCTGGGTGACATTGAGCTAATCACCAGATGACTGGGAGTTCTAGTTCTGTCTTAGGCACAAGAGCCAACTGGATGCCTTTTGGCCAGTCCCTCCCTCCCTCCTTTTCAACCCAACCCACCTCACATGGTTATTGTTGTGGGAAAAATAGGAGGAAGAAGGCACCTCCTATTTTAGATATGTTCTATCTATAAAAGCGAAATTCTTACGCATCATCACAAAATCTCCAAAACCGTAAAGCTTACAAACTTGAAATTTGGCACATAGGTTCTGTGTTGTCCAGTCTATGGGAATTGGTTATTTAGGAATTGTGAGCTGTTCCCTTAAGGGAATGCATCATGGGAAATGTAGTTAAAGGTATCCTGGGAAATGTAGTTCATATCACGTGGCCACATCTGTAATCCTGATTGGTCACTAAATTGACCCTTGAGGGGTTGTGGGGGCGTTTCCCTCCATTCTTGTCTGGACTCATGAACTGATAAGCAGCTTACCGCTATGTGATGGGTTAGGAAAATAACCATCTTTTACCTGCAATGCTGATATACAAAGGACTGGTCATTATAGAAGAGCTTCGTCACAAATGTGAGTTATGAAGATACCTGATGTACCAATAAATGTACTTTGTTATGGATGTTTTGTGTAATTATCTATCTGCATCTGCATAGCTACAAATCCACCTCTGTGCATGAGACAGGACAGGTTCCTCTTGGCTTCTAGGTGCTCACTAAGAAAGGATTTTTTGAAATGACCATCAGAGCATTTAGAGTATTTCCTATATTACTATTATTATTATTATTATTAACACCTCTGATGCTAAGGAGCTCTACTCCCCCTCCCCACCTGCAAAACACAAGCAGAGGAGAGGAGTTTCAGTTTCAGTTTCACAGCAGCAACCAGCTTTAGTACAGAACAGTTGAGCTAAGCCACACCCAGACTCCTTGCTGTCTCCTTCTTGCACACACAGCAAATACTGCTTTAGTGTTTTAATTTTAGTTTACTTTATTGTCATTGCACCTTGTACAACGAAATCGAACACCATCTTCAGTGCACATCATGACCATGAAAATAAACACAAACACACATCCTTCACACTCCACACATTGAACCGAAAATCCCCGACACCGCACCAATACTGCATTATATAGCAGAATTAAAAGAGCTACTGCCCTGGGATAGAAGCTGTTTTTCAGCCTATGTGTCCTTGTTTTTATTATTCTGTACCGTCTGCCAGATGGTATTAGTTCAAAAAAAGGGTGCCCAGGATGAGATTGATCTTTGAGGATGTTTTGAACTTTCTTAAGGCAGCAGGAGCTATAAAGCTCTTCCAAGAGGGGAGAGGGCAACCCTTGATCTTCTGGGCAATGACATTAACCCTCTGGAGTGCTGTCCTATTTGCCATTGTGCAATTGGCAAACCATACAGAGGTGCAGTAAGTTAAGATACTCTCTATGGTGCAGCGGTAGAAGGTCACCAGCAGTTTTTCATTCAGTTGTTGTTTTCTGAGTCTCAGGTAGTATAATCTCTGCTGGGCCCTTTTGACCAGGGCTGCAATGTGGGCACGCCAGGTCAGGTCCCTTTTTAGGGTAACACCCAGAAATTTAAAACTGGCCAGAAATTTAAAACTGGCCACTTGCTCCACTCGGTCTCCACTCTGTTCCTTCTATAATCCACTATAAGTTCCTTGGTCTTATTGGTGTTGAGGACCAAGTTATTGTCTCCACACCACGAAAGCAACCGGTCCACCTCATTTCGATAGGCAGACTCATCCCCCCTGGAGATAAGTCCCACCACTATTGTATCATCTGCAAATTTAGCAATAGTAAATTTTCCAAACAGCCCTCAACTCTCTCACACACTGATAGGACACTAGCCAGATGGATACAATGGATGCTGGTAGGCAGAGGCAGAATTTTTTTCTCCTTATTTTCCTCCCCAAAAACTAAGCCCAATCATATAATTTCCTAGGGAAGCACGGGTATCCAGCTAGTTTTAGATATGTTCACCATCTTATGTGATTTATACAAATAATCAAGGCGAGATATAAATTAAATCAATGAATACATTTATTTTTCATACTTCTGAACCGCTTATCTCCCCTAAAGAGGGACTTTGGGTGGTGTACCATTTAATGTTTAACTCCAAAAAAGGTATATAAAAATTAAAATTTTAGCCAGTTTTAGAAACAGCGAGGTGTCCATTAGGAACTGGTGGGCGAGAGGAAGCGACCAACCTTCTCTGTCCTCTAATTATCAGAGGATGGTTGGTCTGCTTTGTCCACCCACCCACCCAGGTCAGTGTTCCAGACTTCAGCTTCAGAAATGGTCCCACTCTGGTAACAAAAATAGAAGAGGCAAGTTCTGAAGAAGCTTCTTGGATGAAAAGTGAAACGTTTCCAAAGAATTGGGGGAGCGGGATGGGGACACCAAGAAAGTCCTGCTACTGTTTGGAAAAAGCACCTTTGGGACAAGCAGCTGGTTTTCCTCTCCGACATTCGTGCTGTGGAGCTGTTGCCTCTCTACCCTTCTTCACATCCTCACTAGAGTTCCCTGAAAACATCCGTCTCCTGGCCCCGGTTGCTGGGAATGGCTTTATATAGATCCATACATTCTTAAATCAACACAGCCAGCCTCTTGAGCCTTGGAGAACAGGCGAGCGGGGAGGGAGGGGTGGGGTTGGGGGGGGTGACGACACCAAACACTCGGGCCTTTGTATCTGGTTAGGTGGGCTGGATGCGAAGACCTCAGCTTCCTTCCAGCCAGCATAATGATGCGCCTGTCCGGGCTGCCAGCTTCCTCCAGAGGTGCAGGACCAGAGGACAAATCAGATGTGCGTGCGAGCGTCCGTGTGCCGAGTGGAAACAGAAGATGGGCTTGGAAGACTTGAGGGGAGGGAGGGGTGGAGGGAGGGAGAAAGAGACCACAGATGATGTGGGAGAAGGTGGAGTCTCAGAAGCCACGGAGGGAAAATAAGAGTTGGAGCACCTAGTCCTTTTTAACACCTTGGCTCTTCTCTACCTGAAGAGGCAAAGCTGGCAGTTGAACAGCCTTTGAGGTCCTTCTAGTGAACTCTTCTGGAAACGGGTTGGACTACAGCTCCCATCCTCCCGGGATCGGGAGTCCTAGCCCAACAGCATGTTAGGGAACAAATTAAAGACATTTAAAAGGTGGTGTCTGTATGGATAGAGGAGAATATTTGCAGATTAGGATTGAAATGAAGGGCCCTTGATGCTTTCTGAACTTGGGGGTTTTTATACAGAGGGTTCATTAACCAACTAGGTAGTATCATCAGTGCTAGGAGGAGGAGGAGGAGGACTGTGGGGTCTTTGGTGCTCTCTGAGATTGGTAGTTTTCTTGCAGAAGTTTCATTACCCAAGTAGGTAGTGCCCTAATGGTGTTACCTAGTTGGGTAACGAAACATCTGCAAGAAAACAGCCAAGCTCAGATAATATCTGTCTCTGGTGACATTCCTGACAGGGTCCTGGGGGCCACAAGGGCCTGGCCAGCATCTGCTTTTGGGATGATTGCTCAGTTACATCAACCGAGAAGCCCCCCGCCCCATCAATGTCCTACCTAGGTCAACCTCCAATGAGCTCTTGAGGATTAACCAAGGCTGTTGCTACTTTGCCTCCTGCTGCCCATTTCTGGGTGCAAGAGGAAGGCCACTGGCATGCAGCTGAACAGAATTTGAACCCAGAGCTAAGACTTAGCCAAACTGGGTAGCATTACGAGGGCTGGAACTGAGCGGGTGCCAAGCTGCTTTCTTAAGGGCCAAATGAAAAGATTGGCATCAACCAACGGGTGCCACCCAAGCTTGGGGCGCCCAGGAACGCCCTCTTGGCGCTGGCCAGGGAGGCCGCAAAGCCTACCCCAAGGTTAATGGTTAATGGGCTGCCAGCAAACCCGTCCCCACTTGATGGATTACTTTTGCCCTTGGGTGGCTGTGGGGCTGAGGGGAGAGGCCTGGCTGTTTCACTCAGGAGGGGGAAGAGGCCATTGGGCGGCCCTCTATCTTGAGCACACAAGCCGTGTTTGCCAGGAGGGATTACCTGAGAGCTATTTCACTCTCCCCCCTCCAGGTCTATACAGGGAGGGCTGCAGAAGAGCTCTTAAAGGGACAGGTGTGAACCAGGAGTTTTCTAGGGAAAGAGGTCTCTCTCCGCTGGTTAGGAGTTCCTGCAAACTGTACAAAGCTGTAGCCTCAAACAGCTGAATAACAAGAGCTAGAAGGGACCTTGGAAGTCATCTAGACGTAGAGGCAAGCCCTTCCACTAATTGTTCTCACTGTCCGAAAATTTATCCTTAATTCAAGGACCTGCCTCGTAGGCATTTTTTTTCTCCCAAAAGTACCAAACTGGAGCTTTTTCATATTTTTTCCAGGTTGCAGAGAATCAGGGAGGGGGGGGGGCAAAATGGAGTCCATTTCAGTGGCTAAGAAGGGAAACTGCTTAAACCAGGCTCCTTTCTGAGCTGTAGGATCAGAAATCTCTTTTTTCTCATCTCTTTTATCGTTCTGGATTTTTTTTCTTTTAATCACAAAGATTTGTTCCTTTGCAAAAGAAAAAAAAGGTGGGGAGATTGGTTTGAAAAAGCAAAAACTCCCAGGAGGGGCTCAGAGATCTTTTGTTTGTTTTTAATGGCTATAATTGGTGATCGTTTTTCCATTAGAAATCAGATCCTAATGTCTTAATATAGCGTTTCTCAACTTTGGTACTTTGAAGATGTGTAGACTTCAACTCTCAGTCAGCTCTGGAATTCTGGAAGTTGAAGTCCACACATCTTTAAGGTGCCAAGGTTGAGAAACGCTACCTTAAAATGTTCTAGAAAGCAGGATTTTTCTATGGAAGCCTGATGTTTTGGAATACCTTTCCCCCTCCAAAGGTTTGCCATCCTCTCCAGGGGTCAAAAAAGTCATGATGATGTCCCAAAACATCTCTTTCTTACGTGTGGAACATCATCTTGACTTTTGACCACAATCTCCAGATGCACAGAATTCCTTATGACTGACATTTTAGAAGTGAGGGAATAATTGTTACTCTATTGGAGGGCTACGTCACTGTATTTGTCTTAGAGGATGTTTGTATATCTTTATGCTCCAGCTGGTGATAGGGCAACTTAAAAGTGCTAATAAATAAACAAAGCATATATAAATAATTGAATTCTTGGAAAAAGTCACAGCTGGTTCCCAAGAATTTAATCAGACAGCCCAGAGAATCCTAACCTTAAAACTGATGTTTTAATAGTCCCAATAAAAAGAAAAGGAAAAATACCAGATTTTGTATTTCGTATTACCAGGGCTGGGACATCCCTAGTTAAAGATCAGATAGATTCTTGTTTCTAACAATTCCTTTACCATGATACAATGCTCTGAACAAACTCCAGTGAGTAATACTTTTGGCCAGTATTGGATACGTGGGAGGAATTTAGACTGGGGGGGCGAGGAATTGCAGGGCTTCCCCCATTGCAAAAAAATGTGAGTGATGATTCAAATGTGCAACAGAAAGAAAAATGTGGGGAAATTAATTAAATAAGGGAGACAGTCACATGTCTGGAATCAAATGTGCTTTGTTGTGCTAGAACTGCTTAAAGTCATCTTGGGAAGACATGACTGACTTTACTATGATTACTTTCTATGGTTGACCATGGTTGAAGATAACTAACAAGCAATTATCAGAGCATGTAACACCAGACATGTCACTAGAAGGCAAAAATCACAAAACTGTGTCTCTCATGTATTTTGGCCATGTCATGCAGGGAAATTTACTAGAGAAAGCAATTATGTTTGGAAGAGTTAGCTGTCAAAAAACATTGTGGTTGGATATTATCAAAGCTGACACTGGCCAGAACATTTAGTATTTTAGTATTTATTTGATTTATCAATTGCTTACAAGATACAGGTATAAGAATAAATATAGTTTTGAATACATGAGATAGATATTTATAAGAAAAATAAAAAGAAACAATAGGACAGGGACGGTAGGCACGATTGGTGCGCTTATGTACACCCCCTACAGGCCTCTTAGGAAGGAGGTGAGGTCAATAGTAGACAGTCTAAGATTAAAGTTTTTGGGGTTTGGGGAAGAAACAACAGGGTCAGGAAGAGTATTCCAAACATTGAACAACTCAAAGAAGTAGTGCAAGATCGGAAGATATGGATAGACCTGGCTCATAGAATCGCCAAGAGTCGGACGTGACTGAATGGATAAGAATATCATCATAGTTGATTTCATCAGCCACTGCTGAGTAGGTTCACAAAGCCTGGTAAAAGCCAAGTCATGATCTACAGAACACAGGGGTTGGATTTGCACAGGTTAAGGCACATGCGCACAAACACCAGTTCTCAAAGGCTTTGTGCCCCTGGCTGTTGATTACACCAGTTGGCAAAAAATGGATCATTTCTGCAGGAAAGCCGTCCTTTGCCTTCTGCAGGACAATTACAAGTAGGTCAAAGGCAACACCAGCCAAGGAGAGGACGGATCGGACACTGTGTTTGATCTCTTTCCCCATGGCTCGCTGGGGAATTCTGGGAGTTGAAGTCCACAAGTAGCCAAAATTGTACACCTCTGGTATAAACACTTCAAGGGCTGTTTTCCATTTGCTTTTCAAACTTCCAGGGGACCCTGAATTGGGGGAAAGCCTCACTTTGATGAAGACTCTTGATGGAGCTAATGCTAAAATATGTTTACCTGCTCCTCACCTATTTTGTGGACAATTGGTTGAAGGAGACAAAATGAATGTCAATTCAAGTTCAAAGGGATGATACCTTACTTTCATATTTGGGAGAAAAAACCAACAAATTTGCATCTTGGCCTTTCAGTTCACATTTCGGAGCCACAGTTGTTGTTGTTTTTAAACACCTGGAAAGCTGGTAGCTTAGCTGCAAAAGAAGGACTGGCTCAACCTTTCCCCCACATTTAGTTCGCATCTATTTTTTTATATATATATCCATTTCGGAAAAGAGGGTTATTCTCCCGGATGTGTGACACCATAGTCTGAAATAAAAACTGGTTGGAGCTGTGGGCGAAAACGCATCATGCAAAACACAGCACCTAGGTACCAAGGCCCATTAAACTTTCTGGAACTGATCCCCAAGTCAAATGGATATCGGAATTGTCCTGATTCATCCTCTTTGGGGTTCCCTTCCAACACCCCTCCTGCTGCCTTTTCAAAGCATATGGAAGATGGGCTGGAAAAGGTTAAGCGACAGCTAGGCGACATGTTATCTACAGGGTGGGTCCCCCTCCAGCTCCGCCACTGCCACCAGCACCGTCTGTTTCCTTATCTCTTGGCGTCCTTGGCCCACACCTGTCACTGGGGCTGCCCAGTTGATGATTAACCAGGACTTCCTGTTTGCTGCTGAAAAATGGCAGAATGGCCTGGTTTGCTGGCGCAGGGGGAGATGATCAAGACAGAGCCACTGGAGAAAGAGAGGTGATCTTGCAAAGCCTGTTAAGCATCCTGAGAGCTGAAAGTTACGTGGGTCTATCTCAGGAGTTCCACAGGCCTAGGAAAAAAGATGAGGCATCATATTTTCACCCTATTTATACAGCTGGTCCTCAACTTGCAGACCAACATTTCTGTTGCTAAGCGAGACACTTGTTAAGTGGGTTTTGCACCATTTTACGACCTTTCTTGCCACAGTTGTTAAGTGCATCACTGCAGTAATTAAGTTAGTAACACGGTTGTTAAATGAATCTGGCTGCTCCATTGACTTTGTCAGAAGGTCAGAGAGGGGGATCTCCTGTCCCCAGGACACGACAACTGTCAGAAATAGATGCTGGTTGCCATGCGCCTGAATTTTGGTCACGACAATGAGGGTGCTACAATAATCGTAAATGTGAAAAATGATTCTAAGTCACTTTTTTTCAGTGGTGTTGTAAGTTCAATCACTAAACAAAGGATTGTAAGTTGATGTTAAGTTACAAATAGATTTTTTTTGTACCACACTACCTTATAGTTTTATTTCACTGTACACTTCCCAGAATCATCCTTTGAGAGACAGGCATAGATAAATAAGATGACTATGATGAACTATCCCAAGCAAGTAAACCATCCTTCCACTTCTGAAGTTTTAGGATGTTGGAGCCCCAGATTTGCAAAGGCAGGTTCTAAAGTAGTGAGATTGACAATCAGTGCAAGATAATCACTCTGTGTCATCACCAGCATGTGACTAGGATGGGAGAGAATCAGGTTCAAGCTCCCCATTTAAGGCGATGCCTCTCAGCCTACTTACCTCACGAGATGAGCACGGGATGTTGCATCTTGACCTGCCAAGAGAAAATATGAGATGCAAATATAAGAGTAAAGAAAATAAATCAAACAGAAATATTTGTTTTTATAAGCTGAGAAGAGGGACGCTGGCTGGATTTTTCATCTTTCAGCAAACCAAAGGAGTTTATTCTCTTCATGCATTTTGTTTATAGAGTAGGAGTAGCCAAGCTTGGTCACTTTAAGACTTGTGGACTTCAACTCCCAGAATTCCCCAGCTTAAAATGGCCAAGCTTGGACACCTCTGATGTAGACCCTATCATTATGGTGTGTAACAAACAACCTGGGTTGATGTGAAGTCCACAAACTATTTATTAAAACAGCCTATTAGACTGATATGTGACCAGTTTATTTTCTTCTTGAGCAAAGCACAGTAGTTTCCCCAAAAGTACAATATTGCCAATTTCACAACCAAAGATACTTCTGGACTGGAGCCAGACTGGCTCTTGAGGCATCCTTATAAAATAAAAAATTAGCTAAAGTTCAACACTTGGCTTGAAAAATCTGCCAGTTAAACAGAGAAAGACAAAAGTAACCTTGAGAAGATCTCAGCCTTGCTATCTAGTAACTTGAAAGTGGGTTTTTTGTCTTCAGGGTAACAGAGATCTCCCTCCAACCAACACCACTCTGCTGCCATTTTGTTGTCCCAAAGTAACCACAACTGTAACAAACACAACAAAGGAAGGCATGTATCAGTCTTAAAATCATCAAAAGTCTAATACAAGTGTGGTCACCCCAAAGGAGCTTTACCAAAAGGCAACTGGGCTTGCTGTTTTCTTTGAAAATGTTTTACTTCTCATCCAAGAAGCTTCTTCAGTTCTTCAGCCTTTTGGAAAAGCATCTTTGGGACAACCATGACCTGGATGATTGACAATCTCCATGGACAAAGTGTGGTCAGTTTCCAGCAGATAAAAAGGACTTAAAAGACAAACAAGTAACTGCGAAGTTGGGGACCAGAGGGGGTGCAAAGAAAATTGAATTCCATTCAAAGATTTCCCTAGTTAGCTTAGGAGCTGTTTTGGATTCTTGCTGGGGTATGTTTATCTCTGCCCCCTCCTCATTCCTAAATGGGGAATGGTACTTTGGACCCTGCAACAAGACTTATTGTTCAATCCTGGTTTCTCTCCCATTGTCTGGGATGAATAACATAATTCCAATATGCAGCATGCTAGTGTCCTTTGTTTTTTTCTGGCTGAGCATGTTGGAGGTAGCCAGCCCAAATATAGATAATTCCCCATACTGTGGCTAAGTTCCCCACAGCCTGCATGTAAATGATTCAAGTCTCTCAACCACTTTTACTGAGACAAAATTCTTGTACCCTGGCCAAGAGAGAAGGGTGCAAGGCCTCTGGGTGGTGGCTCATGTAATTAAAAAATATTTAAACCAGATTGGATGGGCGCTGCCCTCACCAATTAGCTGATAAGGCTCTAAGACAGGGGTGTCCAAGCTTGGCCACTTTAAGACTTGTGGGCTTCAATTCCCCAAATTCTGAGAGTTGAAATCCACAAGTCTTAAAGTGCCTAAGACACCCCTGCGCAAAGACATGAAAACAGAATTAGAGCCTTTAAACACAACCTGGCTGCCCAGGAAAAAGTATAGTTAGAACCTGGTGCTCATTCTTCAATAAGAATCTAGACTAGTTTTTCCCCACACATTATCAAACTTGGACCTTTCAAAAATATTGTTGACCCACACAGCATTAAGTGAAGAAGTTTTAATCATGGTTTGCTGAATCAGCTATAAAGCTGGATAGACACAAGTGACATCTCAATATTTGTGATAACTAGGCATTGTTTGTGGAAAACAATTTTTTTTTCCATTTGCGATCAGCACTACATAGAGGATTTGGTGATGCTCATGGTTTTGTCAAACAAAAGGCAAAAAATAAATACAGAATAACAGAGTTGGAAGGTCCCTTGGAGGTCTTCTAGTCCAACCCTTACTCAGGCAGGAGACCCTCATTCCGGACAAATGATTCTCCAGTCTCTTCTTAAAAACCTCCAGTAATCATAACTAATTAGGCTATAAGAACAATTAAACTGACCAATACTTTTTTCTTAACTAGGTCTTTATGGAACAAATGTTTCCCTAGACAAACATCCAGAACTATAATTATATGTATATTTTTCTATTGGTTCAGCTTTTTCACCTGAGCATCTTCAAAGGAAGTTATAGAATACTGCCTCAAAAGCTATCTAATGCCAAGTTTATTCCAACATCAAATAAAACAATTAGAACCGTGCTGTCTTCTAGAGGCACAGTTGCATCCAAAAAGCTTCTGCACCAATTATTAACAACTCAGCCCAGCAGCACCTACAAGCGGTTTCTGAACTCTGCAGCAGAAACTTGGAATGAGTATCTAGCAATGGAGTCCTGTCTCCCTCTAAAGGACCAAAAGGGGAATTTTCTTTGGAAAAATAAAAACAAGCCAGACCTGCTTTCCCAAATGTCCTGATCTACGTTCAGGGTCCTGCAAAATGCTAAAAGTTTTCTACCAGTTTTTAAGTACGTTTTGCTTGATTAGTTGACTTCTGGTATCACTTTCAACGGCTGGACCAATTGGACTGAGGCAAGATGAGGATAGATTTGAGCAGATTTTTCCTTACTGTTTTTTTAGTTTCCCTTTTGTTTTTGTTTGTTTTGTTTTCAATACATCTTGCAACAATTGTAGACAGTTTTAGCCTCTAGGCCAGGCCTGCATAATAGGGAGAGCCTCAGGGCTACATGCAGCCTGCCAATAATGGGAATCTGCTGCTGCCAAACAGATCTGCTAGTGACACCCTGAAAGATATAGTGCCAAGCACCTGCAATGCCGCTCAAAGTGCCAGTACCTTCCCTGGCACCCTTTTGCTAAATGCCCGAGTTCGTGATACCAACTATTTATCCATTATTATTATTCGTATTCCTCATTTTTACAAATAACTCAAGGCGGCATACATATGCAACACACCTTTCTCTACCTGTTTTTCCCACAACCCTGTGAGTTGGGTTGGGCTGAGAGAGAAGGGCAGGCACAAAGTCACCCAACTGGCTTTCATGCTTAAGGTAGAACTAGACCTCAGCATCTCCTGGTAATTGGCTGAAAGTCTGGTTTCAAGGCTAAACTGGAACCAGAATTCAGCATCTCCTGGTTTCTAGTCAGATGTCTTAACCGCTGGGCAAACTGGCTCATCAATGCAGCCCTTTTCCTTCTAATAGTTTGCACACCTGCTCTGGACTTTGTCCTCTGATGAGGAAAGTGCCACTCCGGACGACACCATGGGCTATTTTTACCTGCTATTAGAAGCTGGAATATGGATTTTAGGACCCCAGTTAAAAAATAATAACAATTAATGTCAGATGCAAAGTTCAAACAGCCAAATCACGGCTTGTGGTTAGGGATACAAATGGAAGGGCAGGATATTATTGTATTTTTTAAATTATTTTTAGTTCTGTATTTTTATTTTCTGCAAGCCGCCTACAGTCGCCATGAGTAGACGGCTATATAATTTTTCCTAAAATATAGGAAATTGAATTTTTAAATTCAAATATTGCAGTCTTTTGGCATTACCTTGCTTTTATTTATTTTTCTTTGTATCCTGCCTTTATTACTTTTTTTAGCAATAAACCAAGCCAGCTGTTTGTATTTTTATGCCTTTTCTTTCCTCTTGTATTTCAATTTCTCATGGCAGTTGTGAACAATATGTGTAAATGAGTTCGCTGTCTGACATATTCCTTTTTTTTTTTTTTGAGGTAAATTTTAACATATTCAAAGAATAGTTAAAATACAAAATGCCAAAATATTTTTTAAAAGGACAATCCTTAACCCTGTCAGAAATATCTCCTGAGGAAAAAAAATAATCCAACGAGGTCCCAACAAAGCCCCGCCTTCTCCTAATGAGTGCGGCGCAATTTCCCTCACATTTTTCCCGAACGTTATAAAATGGAGGCGCTTCCAGGCTCCCCAGAATTCCCCGCGGCGACGCACGTTCCCGCGTGAGGAAAACTACGCCTCCCAGAACCCTTTGCACGGCGCGCCTCCTGGACTATTGGAGCGCGAGACTCCACTTGATCGTCAGAACGGCTGTACCCAGGGTGCATTGCGGCCCGCGCTTAGCCTCCCCCTCCGCCCTCCCCTTTAAAAGGACAGGAAGAAGCGAGCCGGCCCCGCCTTTGAGGAGCGTCCGGAGCAAACTACGCTACCCAAGAGGCGTTGCTCTTCGCGCACGCGCGGTGGTGCATTACTCAAGGCGAGGGGGATTTGCGTTTGCCAACCTGGGAGTCTTGCGGAAGCTTGACTGAAAAAATAAAACGGGAGGGGAAAGTTGGGGGGGGGGAAGAAACAGAAAGCCAAGATATTAGTTTTCGCTTACTGAGGCGAAGGAAAGGCGTTGCCCGGCCCTGCTGGTAAGAGGAGGCCGCGCTGAAAGAGGCCTAGCAGTTGTCATGGAAACGGAAAGGGCCCGTTGGGGTGTCAGACCCCCCCTCAGGGAGGGGGAGGTCATTTCGGTGGGAGGTCTGCGATGGTTGGACTTTGGGGGGGCACTTAGGGCGAGATGGCCCTCGGACGGGTCAGTGAGTGGCCTTCCGGAGGTGCTGGACGTACCCCATCATCCCCAGCCAACTTTGTAACCCCCCACCCCCCATTATCTCCAGCCAGCCTTCTCATCTCTAGTTAACCTGTGCCCCCATCATCCCCAGGTAATTTGTGTCCCATCATCTCCAGCCAACTTGACCCCATCATCCCTAGCCAACTTGACCCCATCATCCCCAGCCAACTTTGTAACCCCCCCATTATCTCCAGCCAGCCTTCTCATCTCTAGTTAACCTGTGCCCCCATCATCCCCAGGTAACCTGTGTCCCATCATCTCCAGCCAACTTGACCCCATCATCCCCAGCCAGCGTGTACAGCAACTATATTGAACCCTAAGTGCAATTTTAATGCAGCGGTTTTCAATTGTATAGAATGCGAAGGAGGTGTGTTGGTGTTTTATTTTCATAGTCATAATGTACACTGGAGATGGCATTTAATTTCGTTGTACGAGGTGCAATGACGATAAAGTAAACTCAACTAAACTTCCATCATCCCTAACCAGCACGTGCCTTTATCATCCCCAGCCAGGGCAACAAATGGAAGCCACCTTCCAAAGCAATCTGCCTTTCAGGGGCTCATCCAGCATCATTGTGATCCTGTGGGAACTCACCACCACAAGACCCAGAGCGATTGAATGGAGCAGCTCCTGCAGGAGAAATCATAAATACCCATTTGTTAAATCTGCTTTTAGACCAGCGTTTTCCAACCTCAGCAAATTACCCAACTGGCTGGGGAATAGCAATAGCACTTAGACTTATATACCGCTTTATAGTGCTTTAAAGCCCTCTCAAAGCGATTTACAGAGTCAGCCTCTTGCTCCCCAACAATCTGGGTCCTCATTTTACTCACCTCGGAAGGATGGAAGGCTGAGTCAACCTTGAGCCTGGTGGGATTTGAATTGCCAAATTGCAGTAGAAGTAACCTTGCAGTACTGCCCTCTAACCACTGCGCCACTGAGGAATCCTGGAAGTTTGGGGGATTCTGGAAATTGAAGTCCATACCTATTAACTTTGCTGGTTAAGAAACTCTGTTCAACAGTACTTCCAAGATTGGATTTTTGCAAGTTACTAGCTTATTTAACCGAATACCCTCTGCTTTCTTCCTAGGTCTCAATTTGCTCGGCTGGATTTTGTCCATTGTCGACTTGATCGAAGGTGGGAAGCCATGGCGAACACAAGTGGGGTGGGAGACCCTGGCCTTTTACGGATGAGCATTGCCTCCCAGTTCTTTTCGGGAGAGGAAACGGCGGAGATCGACACCATGACCACATCGGAGAAAGTAAGACTCCCAGGTTACGAAGCTTGAAAGGGGACCCCGTGTTGCCATGATGTGAGCTCAGTGTGGACCCATCATCTTAAAACCAGTTGGGATTTAACTGAGTTCCCATCTTTGCCATTTCTTCCCATCTTCCTCTAGAGCAGGAATGAGCAATTAGGGCCCCTTTACGACCGGTGGACTTCAACTCCCAGAATACCTGAGTCAGACAGAATTCTGGGAGTTGAACTCCACGGGTCGTAAAGGGGCCATAATTCCCCCACCCTGTAACTTTGATCCTTCAGTCCATTTGTTCTTCCAATCATAGAGTGTCACATTTGCAAGAAAATCATGGTTCTTTTTTAATTCAAACTCTTTTCCATTCAATCTCTTTTACATCAATTATTAGAATTTATTACACCCACTATTTTCCCATATAATAGACTTCTCTGGATATTCTTTTTGTTCCTGATACTGATTTTGTCTTTTTTTAAAAAATAACCAGGTTGTGGATTTGCTGAATCAAGCTGCCTTAATAGTCAACGAGTCTAAAATCACAATCCTTAAACAAGTGAGTGAAATAACTTTTTCCTTCTCTTGAATTTGAAACCAGGGTTTCTTCAGTTAAATGGTCTCCTCTCTGGCTAGCCAGTTGAAACACTGTTAGGGGAGCTGCCAGCCTAACTTCCTCCTATTTAGTTTCTATGTATTTGAATAGCCCAATGGGCTCAGCTGTGGCCTTAAGTTGAGAACTACCTTTACCATGTATTACAGTTATCCTATTACAGCAGTGTTTTCTCAATCTTGGCAACTTTAAGACGTATGGACTTCAACTCCCAGAATTCCCCAGTCAGCATTCTGGGAGTTGAATTCGACATTTTGGGAGTTGAAGTCCATACGTCTTAAAAGTTGAGAAATGCTGGATTAGAGGATTAAAATCATAGGCAATTAGGTGTGTTAAAGCCATTTTTGCATTTGTGAGCCAAATGAATTAATTTTCAGCAAATTATTAAGGTTGATGGCAGACAGGAAAAATAGTTTAATGATGTGCTAGAAGGATTCTTCCAGCTTTTCCTTCTTGCTTGCCTGTATTCTTCATTTTCTTTTCTCCTTTTCCCAGGTCCAGGAATTGATTATAAACAAGGACCCTACCTTGCTGGATAACTTCCTGGATGTGAGTTGGCTGGGAATCTTCATAGAAATCTCCTATTCTTAATAGAATCTGCTTTGTGATTCTTCCTGCCCATAAGGTCCACCACTGGAGGGTTTTAAGATGAGATTCTACATCAGTTTGTCTCAAATTGATTAGGGTCTGCTGCTTGGCAGAGGGTTGGACTAGAAGACCTCCAAGACCCCTTCCCACTCTGTTATTCTGTTAACTTGGGCCAACCAGTTGGGTTTGAGTAATCCCTTCCAGAATAACCAAGGAGTAAGGAGATGGTGGCTGCTGGAATTGGACTCAACTCTTAGTCTCCTTCCTTGCTTGCTCCTGTCTATTACTCAAGCCCTGTTCCAACTTGGCTCACAATGAGATGTGTTTTTTGGGGGGGACTGAAAGGCCAAACAACCATGACAGCAAATCCCTTCCCCTTTTCTGTTGTAGGAAATCATCGCTTTCCAGGCAGATAAGTCTGTCGAGGTGCGGAAATTTGTAATCGGGTTCATAGAGGAAGCTTGGTAAGCCCATGGTGTCCTTTTCATTCATTTATGTATTTATCAAATTTAGAAACTGCCTGTCTCCCTTGAAGAGGGGCTCAGGGCGGGGTACAAACCAACAATTAAAAACATAAAAACAGAACAAAGTAAAGGCAAAGATAGTCAAAATCCAACACTAAAAGTTAATGAAAAGGCAGAGGGAGGACTTTCAGCATGGCTGGCTAGGGGAATTCTGGGAGTTGAAGTCCACAAGTTTTAAAAGCTACCAAGTTTGGAGAGCCCTGTTTTAGCCATTTTCGAAAGGCCAGGAGAATTTGCCATGTTGATCCATCCTCCTGCTTCTGAGGTAGAGACAGGCCATTTAACCTGGTTCCTGAAGTGCTTCCTTTTATTTCTGTAGCCTCCGTAGTGGCTTCTCCTCTTTTGATTCATTCCTGTTTTCGAATTTGTTCTCTTCAGCAAACGGGACACGGAGCTGTTGCTCAAGCTCATTGCCAACCTGAATATGCTGCTGAGGGATGAGAATGTCAACGTGGTGAAGAAGGCCATCCTGGCCATGACCCAGCTCTATAAGGTGGCCCTACAGGTGAGCTGATCCCCAGGGGCCAAAGTAGCTTGCCTGCTCACCCGTGAGAGGCAAGCAACCAGAGCCACTTGTAAATTAGGAAAGTCAGCAACTTTATTGTCTCCTGCCTGCGTTACAAGAATCTACCCCATTCTGGTCGTTTTTCCTGGGAACGACCAGATAAGGCTCGCAGCTATATAAGGACTCCAAGCTAGAGCCTCACTTGACCCTTCCTTCCAATCTGACTGGAAGTTCTCCCGACCTCTTCTTCCTCACTTCTTGAAATGAAAAGTGGAACCTGAGATTTGCACCATCTTAGAGGAAGGGGATGGGCCCAAATGAACAGGGCACAAAAACCCTGAGAAGGAAGTGGGTGGTGGTCACGAGGGTACAGGATTGTAGCGAGCATCCCTTCTCTACTTGTGCCCCCCTAAACTGATCTGGCTAGCATGCGGAGCTGCTCACGGACTCTCTTCCTTTGTTTTGCTGCCCAGTGGATGGTGAAGTCCAGGGTGATCAACGAGATGCAGGAAGCCTGCTGGGAGATGGTCTCGGCCATGGCCAACGAAATCATCCAGCTGCTGGACTCCGACAACGACGGGATACGAACTCACGCCATCAAGTTCGTGGAGGGCCTGATCATCACCCTCTCGCCCCGCATGCCGGAATCGGAGGTGCCCAAGCGACACGAGAACGACATCAGCCTCGACCGGGTTCCCACGGACCACATGTACATCAAATACAGTAAGCAGCTGTGGCGACTCTCCATTGCATTCCCAGTTGCTCACATGGCCTCTTGAGAAAATGAATTGCCCACCCTTGGATCGGGCAAAGATTTTCAACCTTGACAACTTTTAAGGTGTGTGGGAATTCTGAGAATTGAAGTCCACACACCTGAAAGTTGCCAAAGGTGAGAGGCATTGGACAAGGGGAAGCCAGATTTGAAATACTTTCTGACATTTGGAAGTTCACAGGAGGATTTTGGGGGCCAGTTGCTTTCCGCCCAATGTCCTGGCTGTTGTGAAAATCCCATTGGTGGGGAGCGTTGTATATGTGCTGCTTTAGGAAAGGCAGGATACAGGTTTAATCAGCGGAATAATGCATGTGGGATGGCATGTGGGGGGGGGGGGCTGCTTTCCAGAGGAGCCAAGAGACAACTCAGTTCAGAGAGCTGGTGTGAGAGAGAAAGAGCGAAGACAGCTCCTCCCGAACAGTTCTCTAAGTATAGGCGTGGGGAGGTAGCAGGCTGCTTTAGTGTGGCAAGGTTCTGTCTACAGGCGGGGAATAATAAAGAAGTCGGCTTAAGGAGTCGCTAGGGGTCCTTCTTGGTTCTTGGGGCCCGATAGGTAAACCGTTTATAAGTTGATTTCCCCCTCCCCTCCCCAGATGCCCTGTGGGAGGAAGGGAAGGCAGCGCTGGAGCAGCTTCTGAAGTTCATGGTACACCCAGCCATCTCCAGCATCAACCTGACAGCAGCCCTGGGCTCTCTGGCCTCCATCGCCCGACAGCGGCCGATGTTCATGTCGGAGGTGATCCAGGCCTACGAGACGCTGCACGGTAAGCCAGCCAGAGTCACTGCATCGGCGGCTTGGCTGTACACTCCCAAGTGATCTACGACGTAGAATAATAAGAGTCGGAAGGGACCTCAGAGGTCTTCTAGCCCAACCCCCTGCTTGAGCAGGAGACCCTAGACCATTTTGGACAAATGGTTGTCCAGCCTCTTCTGAAAAAGCTGCAGTGTTGGAGCAGCACCCTCAACGTCTGCCACTGGAAGCCCGGCCCCTGGTTCATCGTTCTCACCGTTAGGAAGTTCCTCCTTAACCACCGTGTTACTAACGGAACAACTGCAGGGATGCACTTAAGAACTGTGGGGCAAGACAGGTCTTCAAACGAGACATTCTTTGGTTCTTCAGATCATTGTTATTATCTTTATCAATTTAAGCTGCAGGCTGATGCTTGGTTCTTTTACACACATTTAAGGGGATTGTTTTAATTGGCTCTCTTAGCCAACTCCAAAGAGGGACTATGAAGACGTAGGGTGAACTAGAAGTCCCTGTTTCTCTTCTAGTGGTATAATGGAGTAGCCTTGTGACCTGATCAATAGTCCCTCCTCTAGTCCTCTCCCCCAGCCTGTTTTCCCTGGGAGAGAACCCGGGGGAGTCCTTCCCGTGTCTGGGTGTCTCACCTGCTTACGGTTCTGTCCTGCCGGCAGCCAACCTCCCTCCCACGCTGGCCAAGTCCCAGGTGAGCAGCGTGCGCAAGAACCTCAAGCTCCACTTGCTTAGCGTCCTGAAGCACCCGGCCTCCGTCGAGTTCCAGGCCCAGATCACCACCCTGCTGATGGACCTGGGCACCCAGCAGGCTGAAATCACCCGCAACATGCCCAACCTGAAGGAGTTGCGCAAACGGCCGCGGGACGAGAGCGACCCCACTTTGAAAAAAATGAAGATGGGTGAGTGGTCCTTGAAAGGGCATGGAGGCCTTGCGGGGGGGGGGGGGGGAGGGCAGGCGTTCTCTCTCCCTCCGAAGACTGATGATGTTCAGCCTGGCGCAACTTCTCTCCGCCGCCTCCTGGTTGCAGAGCCCCCCCTTGAGGAGGACGACGAGGACAAAGACCTGGAGCAGGGGCCGGTGCCCACCCCCAAGCCCTCCATCCAGAGCAGCACGCAATCCGATATAGACATCACAGCCGAGTTTCTGCAGCCTCTTTTGACTCCCGATAACGTGGCCAACTTGGTGGGTATTCTTGGGGTTTAGTTGCTGAACCGGCTCTCTGGTTTTCTTTTCTTTTTCTCTGAGCATTTCCTGCCCCCCAGAGAGACAAATCCGTGGCGCAGAGCAGGGGCTCTCCTACCATGGCAGCTTTTTTAAGGCTCGAGGACTTCAGCTCCCAGAATTCCCCAGCCAGCCATCCTGTCCTGGTCAAAGGACTGACGGAAGCATCTTATTCTGGAACCAGAATCAACAGTTGTCCCTCTGCTGGTGTGGGATTGACGCGCTTCTCGCTTTAGGCGTGGAAGCAATTCAGCAAGTTTAAAATGTAGATGAAGTACACTAGATTACACCACTGCTCCTACTACATTATATTGCACTACTAGATCCGGTCATAGCTTTGTGTATCTTGGCAACTGGTTCAGATTTATGACGGTTGCAGTGTTCTGGGCTCCTGTGATCCCTTTCTGCGACCTTCTGGAAAGCAGAGTCAATGGGAAGCCAGATTCACTTAACAACCAGGTTACTAATTGATTAATTGACACGATCCACTTATTCACAGCTGTGGCATGAAATTTATTTATTTTATTTAATATATTTATATACCGCCCTTCTCCCGAAGGACTCGGGGCGGTGTACAGCCAACCATAAAACTTTTTACAATTACAAAAGTTAAAAGAGTATTAAATATCTTAAGGCTGCCTAAAATTATACCCTCCCCCAATAAATTAGTAAAACCCCAAATTTTAAAATCCCAATTTAAAACTCGAATACTAAATTACACTAAAAATCCCATTTCAGCCTAGGCCGGCCTGCTCAAAGAGCCAGGTTTTCAATGCACGTCTGAAAGCTCTCAGGTCGGTGTTTTGCGTAACTCCGGAGGCAGACCATTCCAGAGGGCGGGAGCCCCCACAGAGAAATGCCATAAAATGCGGCAAAACTCACTTAACAAATGTAACCTACAACGGAAAGTTTGCTTGTGAGTGGAGGGCTACCTGTATAGAAAAATGACACTAAAGGTTATTGCTTCTTAATCCCTCCCTTCCCCATCCCTCCCCTCCCCTCCTCCTTGACTTCCTGCTCCTCTCCTTGACCGACTGTGCTTCCCGTTGGGTGTTTTTCCGCCCGCAGGTGCTCATCAGCATGGTATACCTCCCAGAGAACATGCCAGCGTCCTTCCAAGCGACATACACTCCGGTGGAATCCGCTGGGACCGAAGTCCAGATTAAGCACTTGGCGCGGCTGATGGCCACCCAGATGACTGCAGGTGGCCTGGGGCCAGGTAGGTCTGCCCAGGGAACCTTGGTGGCCACCAGCACAGACTGGGAAGGGAGGGGAGTTTAGGGATGTTCTGAGTTGCAGGCAGTCAGCCTTCTGTTTAAACCAGGGGTCTCCAACCTTGGCCACTTTAAGGCTTGTGGACTTCAACTCCCAGAATTCCCCTGAGGACATGCAGTTATTTGGCTGGCTGACTGGGGGATTCTTAGAGTTGAAGTCCACAAGTCTTAAAGTGACCAAAGTGTAAGAGACCCCTTAAGAGGTTGGTAGGAGTGGGTTGCCCAACTCTAATGCTGCCTAGGTGTTGCACTGGGGTTTGGTACAATAGTTGCATCAGCTGGGGATGATGGATGCAGCAGAGTTGAAGTCCACAAGCCTTAAAAGTGGCCAAGGTTGGAGACCCCCGATTTAAACAATCACTCAAAGTTGCAGCGGCACTGAAGCAAGTGACTTATGACCTCTTTTCACATGACCGTCGGGGAGTATCCCCACGGTCACGTGATTTGCATTCGGACGCTTGACAGCTGACTCCACATAGATGAGGGTTGCAAGTGCCCTGAGGTCACGTGATCACCGGGAGGAGGGGGAGTCACGCCAGCTGGGGAATTCTGGGAGTTGAAGTCGAATGGGTGTCAACTCATAAAGCATATCTGAGCCTGATTTAGAGTTGCCAACAGAAAGGGAGGAGGGAGCAGTGCGGCAGCTTGGAATCGAAAGTGCATCCCATTCATAGTTTTTCAGAGATTGTAACTAGGTGACTGAAGTTTCTGCCCTGGA
Organism: Bungarus multicinctus; assembly: GCA_023653725.1. Taxonomy (NCBI): domain Eukaryota; kingdom Metazoa; phylum Chordata; class Lepidosauria; order Squamata; family Elapidae; genus Bungarus; species Bungarus multicinctus. The sequence goes on along the minus strand of CM042835.1, from coordinate 2,004,957 downwards.
AAAATCTAACTGGAGAGCATGATTGATGACTCTGGGCTATGGAGGTATCCCATTGGAGAATGTGAATTATGATACACCATCGGGGGGGGGGAATCAGAGTCAAGGGTGACAATGAATGATGTGCCTCAGAGTCAGCTACACCCAAGCAATGCTGGAGATGTTAACTTCCAATAAATCCTGTGTAGTTTTGGAAGTTTGGCTCGAGACTCAGGATTAAATTGAGGAAACGGCCGGAATCCCGACAATGGGGTTGCCACCGGTCAGCTGTGAACCCTGCCATTTTCCCTGGCAGGAGTGGAGCAGATCAAACAGGCCAAAGAAGTCGTAAAAGGAGAGAAGATAGTCAAGCCGGAAGTCGTCTTGATCAAGCGACGCCTTTCCACCTTTAACCTCGGCCAGGCCATCTCCGTAGTGGGAGCTGCGAGCCCAGCCTCTCCGTCCACGGAAGTCCCGCAGGCCAAGCGGCGCCCGGAACCCATCATTCCTTCCTCCCAGCCAAGGTGAGCGCTAGCAGAAAGGCTCCATTGTGGCCCAACAGGACGGCGTACGAGAGACTTAGCAATACGCAAGCCGACTTGCGGTGTCCCCGAGAGACAAGAGCAGAAGGTGTGGAAGGTCCTGGCCTGGGAGATTAGCAGGGCCCCACCCCTGTTGGCTTTTCATAAGGCTTTGAAAACCCCGGCTGGGCTCCCAAGCCTGTGGGTCCGGACTGAGCTTAGGGCCCTGACTCTGGGCCTTAGGGATACCCAGCCAAGTGTCTCAGCTGCTGCGTGTATTTCTTTGGGATGCTTCAATTGTTCGTATAGTTTTAGAATTAGAAGCAGCCCAGAGTCATTGCTTGAGATGGGTAGCTATAGATATTGGAGGGATGTGGGGTAGGATGGGTGGATGGAGAGAGAGATAGTATTGATAGGTAATATTGATAGACAATATTGATAAATAAATAATATTGATATAGGTAATACTGCTAGAAAGATAATATTGATAGATAGATAATATTGACAGAACGATAATATTGATAAATAGATAATGATAGAATGATAATATTGATAGATAATGTTGATAGATAGACAATATTGATAAATGAATAATATTGATATAGATAATATTCATAGAAAGATAATATTGATAGATAATACTGTTAGGTAGACAATATTGATAAATAGATAATATTGATAGAATATTGATAGAGAAGATAGACAGAGAATGGGTGAGAGAGTGGGTTGGTGAATGGATTATGGATGGATGGATGGATTTTTGCCAATGCAGATAGTTCTCGGCTTACGAACACAACTGAGCCCAACATTCCTGCCACTAAGTGAGAAATTTGTTACGTGAATTTTGCCCCATTTTATCACCTTTCTTGGCACGGTTGTTAAGTGAATCCCTGCAGTTCAATTAGTAACCTGGTGGTTAAGTGAATCTGCCTTCCCCGTTGACTTTGCTCGTCAGAAGATCGCTAAAGGGGATCACATCACCCTGACCGTCATAAATGCGAGTCGGATGCCAAGCATCCAAACTTTGACCCCTCCCCCCTGACATTGGGGATGCTGCAGTGGTCGTAAGTGTGAGAAACGGTCCTAAGTCGTGTGTTTCAGTGCCGTTACAACTTCAAACGATTCACTAAACCAGAGGTCCCCAACCTTGGCCACTTTAAGACTTGTGGACTCCAACTCCCAGAATTCCCCAGCCAGCATAGCTTACTCTCTTGCGTTCCCTTCCTCTGCAATCTCTCCTCTTTGGGGGAGAGGAGAAAAAGAAACAGACACGGCTGGCTGGGGAATTCTGGGAGTTGGAGTCCACCAGCCTTAAAGGGGCCAAGCTGCACTAAATGGACGGTTGCACGACTACCCTACCAATAGACGCCCCCCCCCTGCATTTGGGAGAAGCCCCCTCCTCCCTCTCCCCCGCCAGGCCCCGCCCCCTCTGAAAGGCCGGCCTTACTGTGGTTGTGTTGCAGGCTGGTGGGCGCCAGCGGCCGGAAGAAGATCTTCCGCCTGAGCGACGTCATCAAGCCTCTTGCGGACGCCCAGAAGGAGAAGCTCAAAATGGCAGCTGTCAAGCGGATCCTGCGCTCCGAGAAGGCCGTGGCTTACAGTGGGGCGGCCCATGTAAGTCGGGGGTCCCCCACCCACGGGCACTGGGCCACTACCGGGCCGTGGCCTCTTTGAAACCGGACGGTGGGAGAGATGGGCAAACGCCACACGCGTGTGCCTGCGAAGCCCCTGCGCCCTGCCTGCTCGTACGAGCGCAGGTTCGCACACGGGCACAGAAGTGCCTGCCGCTTGTGTGAGAGGAGCCTCGCGTGCAAATACCAGCATCCTCTGCTCGCGTGCAAAGCTGCCATCGAGCAAGTGGAGGGTGCGCGTACATGCCGCTCTACACATGGAACTGTGCGTGCACCAGTGGTGGGATTCAAATGGTTTTTACTACCGGTTCTGTGGGCGTGGCTTGGTGGGCGTGGCAGGGGAAGGAGATACTGCAACATCCCCCTTTCCTCCCCACCCCACTGACCCTGCTTTCCAGCTCCGTTCTCCTGTGCAGGGCAACCAAAGGAGACCCACCCCATCAGCTGCGACTCAATGGGAGGCAGAGAAGAGATGGGGTTGGCGAGGCCAGTCAGAGGCGGGATTGGCCGGTTCTCTGAACTACTCAGAATTTCCACTACCGGTTCTCCAGAACCCTAACTGGCTGAATACATCTCTGGCGTCACACACAGACACAATCACACACACACACAAACACATACAAAGGTGGAAAGGTTCGGGGCCCCTGAGGTCAGCAGAGGGGGCAAGGTGGGATAACGCGGCCTTCCCTCCCACAGGCCCGGGTGAAGATCCTTTCCTCCCTGGTGACCCAGTTCGAGGTCCCTCTGAAGCAGGAGATCTTGGCCTTCATCCTGGACGACATCCGTAACCGGCTGGACCTGGCCTTCGCCTGGCTCTACCAGGAGTACAACGCTTACCTGAGCCAATACCCCACTGGCTCCCTCAACAACTACGATGAGTGTCTCATCGGCCTCCTCTCCGGCCTGCAGGAGAAGCCTGACCAGAAGGATGGGTGAGTCCGTGGCTCTGCAGAGCCGGCAAGCCGGATGGATGTGGTGATGGGGCGGGGGGACTCCGTTTGTGTTTGGGACCCTGGTTTCGTTTTTAAAACTTCCCAGTTACCAGCAGTGTTCTTAAATTAGAGCTGCCGCTGAGTTTTAGCAAATCTCTCAGGTCGAAGCTGTTGGTTTTGAAATTGGCACAAGAATCAGCTGGATTTGTTTCTTTGTATCCCGCCTTTATTTATTTCTACAAATAACTCAAAGCGGTGAACATATCCACTACACCTTCCTCCTCCTCCTCCTTTCCCCACAACAACCACCTTGTGAGGTGAGTTGGGCTGAGAGAGACAGGCTGGCCCAAAATCACCCAGCTGGCTTTCCTGCCTAAGGTGGGATTATAACTCACAGTCTCCTGGTGTTTGATCCTGTATTACCCAGCTGGCTTTCCTGCCTAAGGTGGGACTAGAACTCACAGTCTCCTGGTGTTTGATCCTGTATTACCCAGCTGGCTTTCCTGCCTAAGGTGGGATTATAACTCACAGTCTCCTGGTGTTTGATCCTGTATTACCCAGCTGGCTTTCCTGCCTAAGGTGGGACTAGAACTCACAGTCTCCTGGTGTTTGATCCTGTATTACCCAGCTGGCTTTCCTGCCTAAGGTGGGATTATAACTCACAGTCTCCTGATGTTTGATCCTGTATTACCCAGCTGGCTTTCCTGCCTAAGGTGGGATTATAACTCACAGTCTCCTGGTGTTTGATCCTGTATTACCCAGCTGGCTTTCCTGCCTAAGGTGGGACTAGAACTCACAGTCTCCTGGTGTTTGATCCTGTATTACCCAGCTGGCTTTCATGCCTAAGGTGGGACTATAACTCACAGTCTCCTGGTGTTTGATCCTGTATTACCCAGCTGGCTTTCCTGCCTAAGATGGGACTATAACTCACAGTCTCCTGGTGTTTGATCCTGTATTACCCAGCTGGCTTTCCTGCCTAAGGTGGGATTATAACTCACAGTCTCCTGGTGTTTGATCCTGTATTACCCAGCTGGCTTTCCTGCCTAAGGTGGGACTAGAACTCACAGTCTCCTGGTGTTTGATCCTGTATTACCCAGCTGGCTTTCCTGCCTAAGGCAGAATGAGAACTCACCGTCTTCCAGTTTCTAGCTTGGTGCCTTCACCACGAGACTAAACTGGCTTTCCTGGTTTTTCCTCCTAGTTTTAGAATTATTTTGAAGGGACAAGAATTGTCTGAAGATGGGGCGTTCAGGTTGCCCCCGCTCCTCTGATAAAATGTCTGATGATTTTGAAAAGGTTCCTCATCAGAATGATATCCATGTAAATGATTTAAAAATCTTGTTTTCTCTGGCGTCCCCGGTTTGTCATCAACTTTTGCTGGCTGAAACGGTGCAGCTCGTTTGTTCCAGTGGAAGCATGCCTTATGTTGATCTTCTCCTGATCGTTCGCTCTAAATTCTTGACTCTCTCGGGGTTTGCTTCTATCGTGTCTCTTGTAGGATCTTCACCAAGGTGGTTCTCGAAGCCCCCCTGATCACGGAGAGCGCCCTGGAAGTCATACGCAAGTATTGTGAAGATGAGGTGCGTCTCCCAAGACCAAACTATGTTCCTTCAAATAGGGGACTGCCAATTCCAGCATCCCCAGCCAGGGTGACAAGCAGAAGTCTTTTCACTATCTCAAGGGTGGGCCACTATGGCTCCTTTACGACCTGTGGACTTCAACTCCCAGAATTCCCGAGCCAGCCATGGCTGGCTGGCTCGGGAATTCTGAGAGTTGAAGTCCACAGGTTGGACTTCAGTTGTGATGACCCAAAGGGGCGTGGCACAAAGGCAACGCAGTCAGATAATCAGTAACAGTCCCTTTATTAGCTCCAATTTTGCCCCCAATGTCCAGGTTACCTTCTGGTTGGAGAAAAACTCTCTCAGGAAACAGCCTTAGACTGCAGAAAATTAAATCCAAAACATGAGCAACACAAACTCTAACTTAAAGTCCAAACAAGTCAAACTGAGGTAATTAGTTTGGCAGGGCAGGAGCAAGAATTCCAGACTTGAAGGTACGGCAAAAGTCACACGATTGGGAAGACGCCAGGAACACAGATAAGCCACGACAACACAGGATAAAGTCATGTTTGCTCCCAGCAGCCTGCTGAACACAACCTGCCTTTCTTATCAACTCTCTTCCCAGCTGTGGCTAATGAAGGGAATCAGGGCCCTTTCCTCCCTCGTAAGCCACACAACCCACGTTGCTCCCTTCTCCATTCCTCCCTGCCTGCCCTAGGATGAAAAGGGGGTGGGCCCGGGTCTTCCTCCGAACTCCCTCTCCCTTGTTCTACCTCTTCCCTGCTCTGCCTAGACGGACTGTGCTCTCCTCCCCCAGTTTCCTCCACAGCCAACGGATCCATGTCTTCCTCCTTGGATTCAGACTCCGACAGAGGCAGGACATCAGTTGTCGTTCCAGACACCTAAATATTTATCGCCCTACGAAAAGCATAAGTTGGGAAAATTAATATTTTTAAACATGCTAACAGTATTCATCGGATTTTATTTCCCTTTCCGTCTTCGGACTGGGACGCGTCCTGCCGGTTTCTTCTGGGCTGCTTTGCAGAGCCGGACCTATTTGGGCATGTCGACCCTCCGCGATCTGATTTTTAAGCGCCCGTCCAGGCAGTTCGAATACCTGCATGTCCTGCTGGACCTCAGCTCCCACGAGAAGGACAAGGTGAGTCTCCTGGCCCGAGTGGGTCAGCCTTCGGGCCAAAATAGCTCTGGTACAGCTCTCTTAACAATTTGAATCCTAAATTTTCCAGTACAGGTAATCCTTGACTTACAACAGTTCATTTAGTGACAGTTCAAAGTTACAGCGGCAGTGGAGGTTTTGACTGGTTTTCCACCCTTTGCGATCGTTGCCATGGCCCCATGGTCACGTGACCAAAATGGCTTGGCAACTGACTCCCATTTGTGACGGTTGCAAGCAAAGTCACAGGGGAAGCCAGACTTCACTTAACGACCGTGTTACTAATTTAACAACTGCAGTGATTCATTGAACAACTGACAAGAAAGGTCGTAAAATGGGGGGAGAGAACTCACTTAACCTCACAGGGTGGCGGTTGTGGAAAAAAATACACGTTTTTGCAATTGGATATGTTCACTGCCTTGAGTTATTTGCAAAATAAACTAAAATAAAAGTGGGATATAAATAAGACAAGTCGAAGACATAAAACCATCTTGATGCTTCTTGCTGGGTTTGCAAGTGACCCTTTCCGGTCTGGCTGTGCTCCCGTCTCAGGTTCGTCAGCAGGCCCTTCTCTTCATTAAGCGGATGTACGAGAAGGACCACCTGCGGGAATACGTGGAGAAATTTGCCCTCAATTACCTGCAGCTGCTGGTCCACCCCAACCCTCCTTCCGTTCTCTTTGGCGCCGATAAAGATACAGGTAACTAGTCCCGACGAGGAGCCTCTTCCAGCAGGCCTTGGTTGCCTTCAGGCACAAGTAGGCAGATCTACATCTGGGAAGTTCAAGCTCACTACTTGATTACATTCTGCCTGCTCTGCAGGAAACTCCTCATACTCTCAGCCTTCGCACAGAGAGATAAAGTTGTATGGAACGTAAGGAAGTGGTCAGTTCTGGACCCCTTGCAGCTGCGCAAGGACTCGGGACTAATTCCACACTTCTGGTTTCCCCTCTGCTTGGCTGGGTTTTTAGGAGAAAATCAGGCAGAGTTGGGGGCAGGGTTAAGCGTGCCATGAGCCTATAATCCTTACATACTCACAGTTTTAACTTCCACCCCTCTTCAATTCCGTAAACCTTACATTGGGGCCAGGTACAGGTCAACGGATTTCAAGAAGGGTTGGGTTTAGATCAGGGGTTTCCAATCTTGGCAACTTTTAAGCCTGGTGGACTTCAACTCCCAGAATTCCTGAGCTAACAACTGGAGAAGGAATTCTGGGAATTGAAGTCCATAAGTCTTAAAATTTGGAGATCCCTGGAATAGATAAAGAGAGAGAACAGAGAGAGAGAGAGATAGTCTTCAGACTTGGCAAGTTTAAGACTGGTGGACTTCAACTCCCAGAATTCCTCAGCCAGACTTCTGATTTAGACCATTTGTGGGAACGTAACGATTCTAGGCCGATGATGCATTTGATGCTGCCCTTCCAGCTCTGCCTGTTTTTCTCGCGCGCGTATTTCCCAACAGTCCCCTTTGTCTTCCCAGTCACGGCTACCTAGCCTTTTCCTTTTCAACCTTCCTTTCCCTCGCAGAGGTGGCCGCCCCCTGGACCGAGGAGACCATCAAGCACTGCCTGTACCTCTACTTGGCCCTTCTCCCCCAGAACCACAAGCTGATCCACGAGCTGGCGTCTGTCTACACGGAGGCCATTGCAGACATCAAGCGCACCATCCTCCGGGTGATCGAGCAGCCGGTGAGTCGGTGGAGATCCCTCCTCTCCCTCCTCCTGGGCAGAACGGCTCTCCTTTCCTTCGCCTCCCTCGTGGCTTACGCTTCCCAATTTCCAGATCCGTGGGATGGGCATGAATTCCCAGGAGCTGCTGAAGCTGGTGAAGAACTGCCCCAAAGGGGCCGAGACTCTGGTGACCCGTTGCCTCCACAGCCTGACCGATAAAGGTACGTGATCTTTAGGGGGGGAGGAACTCCTGACCACTTGACCCAGGCCACCTGGGCTCTCCGGCCACTCAAGGCCACAATGGTTTTCCCCCTCTGCAGTTCCTCCATCTCCAGAGCTGGTGAAACGAGTCCGAGATCTCTACAACAAAAGGCTCCCGGATGTCCGATTCCTCATCCCGGTTCTCAACGGCTTGGAAAAGGTGCCCTTTGCCTTCTCCCCGGTTTAACATGTTTATGGAGTTATAAGATGGAATAAGATACAAAATACAAAAGTAAATAGAAGGACAGTGGGGAGGAAAAGGGGAAAGAAAAGCGAGGAAGGAAAAGAAAAAAAAATAGTCGACACTCTCAGTAAAGTACATTGTAGTAAAATTAGGCATGTGTCAACTCATAAAATATTTCTACGGTCTTTTTAGTGTTGCCAACAGAAAGTGGGGGGGGGAGGGGTTTGAAAGAGCAATGTGGCAGCTTGGAAAGCGAAAGTGCATTCCGTAAATGTGTTCAAAGATAGTAACCAGGTGACTGAAGTTTCTGCCGCACAAAATTCTAACTGGAGAGCCTGATGGATGACTCTGGGCTATGGAGGTGTCCCATTGGAGGATATGAATTACGATACACCGAGGGGGTAGGGAGAACACCAGGGTCAAGGGTGACAGTGAATTTACGTGTCTCAGAGTCGGCTGCACCCAGGCAGTGCCGGCATGTTAACTCCCAATAAATCCTTTGGAAGTTTTGGAAGTTTGGCTCCAGACTCAGGATTTAAGTGGGGTTAAGAATCCTGACAGCACGAACATCAAATCGCCACTTTCTGTCCTTCGTTGCACCCTTTGCGTTCTTCCGTGAGGCCACCTTAAGGTGCATTACGGGGAGTCCTCCGCTTATGGCCACCATGGAGCCCCAAAGTTTTTGCGGCCAAGTGAAACATTTGCTCAATAAATTTTGCCCCGTTTTACAACCGTTTGTGCCGCGGTTGTTAGGTGAATGACTGCCGCTCGCTGTTAGTCACACGGTTGTTAAGCGAATCCGGCTTCCCTGTTGGCTTGGCTTGTCAGAAGGTCCCAGAAGGCGACCCTGGGACGTGGCCACTGTCGTAAATACGAGTCAGTTGCCAAGCGACTGAATTCGATCCCGTGATCATGGGGATGCTGCAACGGTCATAAGTGTGAAAAATGATCCTAAGTTGCTTTTTTTCAGTGCCATTGTAACTTCAAACGGTCACTAAATGTTGTAAGTCGAGGACTACCTGCATTCTCTGGTAGTGTCTTATTTCGTTGAGTAGGGGATCGGGGCCCCGTGGCCTGCAGGACCAGTACTTCTCGGGTCCCATGAGGACGTAACAAAGAAGCCACTGTCCTTTGAAGACTGATGGAAGTAGGGAAAAAGGGAGGGTTAACAGTGGCCCATTTGTGCTCTCTCTCTCTCTCTCTCTCTCTCTCTCTTTCTCCTTCCCCCCATCCCTTTCTAGAAAGAGGTGATCCAGGCTTTGCCCAAACTCATCAAGCTGAATCCCATCGTGGTGAAGGAAGTCTTTAACCGGCTCCTGGGAACACAACACGGTAAGAGCCCATCCCGACTGCAAACTCCTTGAGTTGGTGTTGTCCTTGCAACGGGGAACCAATGCCAAGACCGGCCAAGGGAGTGATGGAGAAGGACTCAGGTTGTCAAACGGAAGAAGTGAACCCAGCCGCTTCGTCCTCTGGTGGGCGGTGGGCTGGGCTTCCTGGGCTTCTGGAGATCCTGCGTGGGCTAATTCCTCTCGCTGTCCTTTCAAACAGGTGAAGGAAATTCGACGGTTTCCCCCCTCAATCCCGGGGAGCTGTTGATCGCCCTGCACAACATTGATTCCACCAAGTGTGACATGAAGTCCATCATCAAAGGTTAGCTACCTCTGAGCTTCTGCTTGCCTTCCACTAGATCAGATCAGTTGGGGTACATGGTTCCCTTAAAAGGGGCACCTGGGTGTCAGGGCTCCGGCAGTTTCCCCCATTTAAATCCTGAGTCTTGAGCCAAACTTCCAAAACTTCCAAAGGATTTATTGGGAGTTAACATGCCGGCACTGCCTGGGTGTAGCCGACTCTGAGACACATCATTCACTGTCACCCTTGACCCTGGTTTTCTCCCACCCCTTCTGGGTGTATCGTAATTCATATCCTCCAACGGGACACCTCCATAGCCCAGAGTCATCAATCAGGAAACTTCATTCACCTAGTTACTATCTCTGAAAAACTATATATGGAATGCACTTTCAGTTTCCAAGCTGCCATACTGCTCCCCCTCCCTTTCTATTGGCAACTCTAAAAAGGCCATAGAAATGTTTTATGAGTTGACATTGGGTGGGTTCTACAACTCCCAGAACTCCAAAGGCCGTATTGACTGAAGGGTCCCAATGTACTCGGCGCCGGATTGGCCACCCATTGTATCCGGTAGGGTACGTAGTTGGGCGAGCCTTGGAATTCTCACATTATTGTGGCTCTGTGTTTTGGGTTGCTGCCCTCTCAAGGAAATACACAAACGGGTGTAGCCTCTCGTCTTGTCGTGCATCCAACCAGAATTAACAGGGCTGAAAGGGACCTTGGAGGTCTTCTAGTCCAACCCCCTGCTCAGGCAGGAAACCCTACACCAGTTCAGACAAACCCCAGAGAAAGCCATCACAACTGAAGAGGCTGGATTTATTATCAGAAGGCTGGACTGTTACCACCATTGAAGGTTTGGGGGATTGTACAGTAGATGAGCCCGAGGGAGGGAAGAGTCAAGCATGTCATCAGCCTCGAATCTGTTAATCAGCTCTCCTTGAATTCCCTGGGCTCTTCTATGTACACCGATTTGCTTGGGCCATTCAGATTCTTCTCCCAAGCTTAGGCTTGCAATAAACCTTTATGATTTATTTGTCTGGGTTTCTGATTTATTTATTTATTCAAATTTGTATACCACCCCCTCTCCCTAAGGACTCGGGGTGGTTCACAGCGAGATAAAAACATATAAATACAAATATAATAAATTTTTAAAATAAATTAAAAGAATTAAATAGATAGGCTTTAAGAGATTAAGAGTGGGGGATTAGAAAAGTTAAAAACCATTTAAAAGCCGAATTTATAACCCTTTTATATAACTCTAGGCCATTTCCCTTGACAGGAACCAGAACAATCCAAAGATTACTTAACATCCCAGTTGGGGCTCCTGTTCCTTGGAGGCTCATCAAACTGACATGTCTGTGACACACGTGGGGGCCCCCTTTTGCATCCCCCTATTTTTTCCAGAGTAGGCTTTTCTCACCTTGCTCGATTTCCCTGCCCGCAGCGACCAACCTGTGCTTTGCTGAGCACAACGTCTACACCTCGGAGGTGCTGGCCGTGGTGATGCAGCAGCTGATGGAGCAGAACCCGCTGCCCATGCTCCTCATGCGGACGGTCATCCAGTCCCTGACCATGTACCCCCGCCTGGGCGGCTTCGTCATGAATATCCTTTCGCGCCTCATCTTGAAGCAGGTGAGTCGGGGGGGGGGCAGGGAAAAGAGCCCGGGGATCTTAAGAAGCTGGGTTTCATCCATACAGCTGAGTCCTTGACTTTGGACCACCAACAAGCCCCAAACCTCTGTCCCAAAGCAAGGCAGCCCTGGTCCCGTTTTGCAAACTTTTTTTTTTTTGGGGGGGGGGGGGGGGGGGGGGGGACCTTCTGCAGGGCAAAATGCATTCTTTTCCTGGAGACCAATTATAGTTTTAAGTGTGGCATTGCTCCCCACCCAGAGTCCATTGGATCAAAATGGGTGGCTGTAGAAATTGAACGGCTGGTCCGCTCCAAGCCTCCTGACCTTCTGTAAGAGCCTAAAGATCTTGGGGCTTCAAGGGGGGGGCTTCATGGTGGAGCTGGCTTACAGATTAATATCAGATCCCACCTCCCTGACCCCCACTCATCTTATTCCCTCACGCCCCATCTTTTAAGACAGGGGTCACCAACCTTTTGGACCTCAGGGATCACCAAACTCATAATTTTTGATCCCAGCGACCACTAACCGGTTCTGTGGGCGTGGCCTAATTTGTGGGTGTGGCTTGGTGGTCATGTGACTGGCTGGGCATGGCTTGTATGTAAATATTATAAATATTTATATAAATATTGACTTTTTTATTAAAATCAGGCAAAGCAGGCAGGCAGATTGAGTTGCTCACAGAAGCATTCAGTGATCTATTTATCTGCCATCGGCTGGCTCAGTCTGTCATATAAAATTTGCTTGCCGTGAGTCTGCAGTTCAGTCCTAAGGGAGGTTCAGCTGTGCTTAAAAGCCGAGCCGAAGATCTAAAGACTAGCTAGAAAGCAAGAAATCCAGCCATTTCCTGCTTCCTAGCTAATCTAAATCTCCTGGCACAGCAGAACAGATGATGGTCGGAAAAAGGAAAAATAGCAATTTAGCAGGCAAGTTTGCCGGGTAAGAAGTGAGTGGGCGGGGAGGGTTCCTGGGGCCACGTGGGCAGTGCAGCCTGGATTAATGGCTTGGGGGGGGGGGTTCTCGGGGGGTGAGATTTTTCTGCGGCCCACCAAAATTTTCTCACCGCCCACCAGTTGGCGACCGCTGTTTTAGCTTATATTTTGCCTTTTTATAACGTTGTACTATTTATATAATTTTATTATTTTTTATATTGTAAGCTGCCCAGAGTAGCCTTGTGATAAGATGGGCGGCCAATATGAATGAACTGGATGGATGGATAACTCAAGTTGCTCAGCCCCATTTTTGAACTCTGCTTCTTCCCCAGGTGTGGAAGTACCCCAAAGTCTGGGAGGGCTTCATCAAATGCTGCCAGCGCACGAAGCCCCAGTCCTTCCAGGTCATCCTCCAGTTACCCCCACAGCAGCTCAGTGCCGTCTTTGAAAAATGCCCAGAGCTGAGAGAGCCTCTGCTGGCTCATGTCCGCTCCTTCACCCCCCATCAGGTAGGCGCATCGCGTATATGAGGAAGGCCGAGTAACAACGCAGGATATATCCTGGTGCACCATTTGCCCTGGGTGCTTCAATATATATATTCAATATAATATTTATATATATATATATATATATATATATTATATTCAATATATATATATGTATATATATATATATCCTCAAATGAAGTTGCTGGGACAGAAGTGGACCAGAGTTAGGAGTTAGAATTGTTCTTTATTAGCCAAGAGTGATTGGACACACAAGGAATTTGTTTCCAATGCAGAAGCTCTCCATGTACATGCAAAACAACAAAGCGATCATCACAGATACCGGTTGGAAAAGATAATAGGGAAGATGACTAGGATAGTAGTAATAATACACCCCTTACTACATGGGTAAATACCTTTAGGCATAAGACAGTGCTGTGGGAATTAGGTGTTCAGTAGAAGTGGATCTAGGCTTGAAAGCTGAACCCAGAATAATCTTGCATTTGTGTTTCGGAGTCTTTGATAAGTAACTAACCTGCATTTGGCTGCCTGAAGTCCTGCCAGTTGACACCGTGTCCTTCTTGCCCCCCAGCAAGCCCACATCCCCAATTCCACCATGGCCATTCTGGAAGCCACCATCAAACAGGAAACGGAAGGCAAAGAGCTTCAGCCCCTGGAGGAAGGGAGGGGCCCGGCTCCATCCAGGACAAAGACCCTGAGAAGAGAGAGGGAGGTCAGTGCTGTGAGTTTGAATTATTGCACCGGATGCTCGTGGATTGTACTGAATGGCAACAGCAGAGGGCAAGTTTGGCATTAGGGGGGCCGAAAGGGAAGGGGGAATTGTGGGAAAGCTGCCACAGGAAAAGGAAAATCTGGGTTTTGCTTTCCAGTTTTGGTTTGGTTTGAAAGCCAAAGTTTGGCAAAGGACAGAAGCAAAATCTTGTTAAAGTGGGATTTAGTTTTCTGGATGTTAAAGGACTCTGTCCATGAGCTAAAGCAAAGGGTCTTCAAACGTGGCCACTTTAAGTCTTGTGGACTTCAACTCCCAGAATTTCCTCTGCTAACATGACTGGAGGAAGAATTCTGGGAATTGAAGTGCACAAGTGGCCAAGGTTGGAGACGCCTGGCTTAAACGACCCGAATCACTCAGGCCTGCTGGGCCTCACCTAGCTGGATCCCTGAAGGTGCAGAGAGTGGATCTTTAGTGGATCCTAAAACCAAATCTGCCGGATCCCCAGGACGACGCGGAGCCCCAGCCTCTGCTGCCTCGGGTATCCCAGGACATGATTGCCCTGCGCCTGGCCCAGGAGAAGGCCCTGAAGCGGCAGCTGGAAGAGGAGCAGAAACTCAAGCAGCAGCAGCAGCAGCAGCAGCAGCCTCGCCCTGCTGGCTCCCCCACCCCTCCCCCTGCTGAGGAATTGGTGGACCTCCCGGAAGACGTGCCCGAAGCCGAGACCCCCACCATCTTCATCAGCATGCAGGAGGAGGAAGAGAGTTTTGGCGGGGAGTGCTCCCTGCTGGATTCCAGCTTGGAAGGGCCCTGGCCCAGCAAGGTACCCCTCTCTTCTCCATATTGTATGGATGTTTTTGGTTTAGTTCCCATCCTGCCTTGGTGGGTTCTTTTACGAATAAATCAAGCAGGGCCAACACATCTTCCAACCTCCCCACAACCACCACCCTGCGAGGTGGATTGGGCTGGGAGTGATTGGCCTCAAATCACCCAGCTGGATTTCCGGCCTAAGATGGGGACTGGAACTCACCGTCTCCTGGTGATGGGACTAGAACTCCCAGCTTCCTAGCAATTGCCTAGAATCACTCAGCTGGCTTTTGTGCCTAAGGCAGGACTGGAACTCCCAGCCTCCTGGTGATGGGCCCAAATTCACCCAGCCGGCTTTCGTGGCTAAGTCCAAACTACACCTCACCACCACCTGCTTTCTGGCCTGGTTGGTGCCTTAACCCCTAGACCAAACGGGCTCTTTTAGTGGAATATCCTGCCTTCCTGGGGTCGGGGGTTCTTGCTGTCCTCAGGGAGAAAACAGTTGCCCCTTTGACTCCGATTCTGGCTGCCGTCATCACACTGTTTCCCAGGCAAAACCCAGGTTGCCTCTTTGGGTTCCCGATTGGCCCAAAACACATTTTGTCTGAAATTCCCCACTCGGCTTCTGAGTCTGATGGGTGTCGTGTCACTTTCCCGCAGGAGCTGCTCAGCAAGGAAGTGGGCGTTGGCAGCGGCAGCAGCAGCTCAGAGGAGGGGTCTTCCAGCAAGACCCCTGCCCCGGCCCAGTCCACCCCTGTCCCAGAAGAGCCGGCTAAGGACAGCCAAGCAGCAGAGGCCGGCTCAGCCAGCCCTTCGGAGGAGCCCCCGGCAGCGCCGTCCAAGCCCAACACTGAGGAAGAGGAGAAGATGGAGAGCTGATGGGGGGGCTGGACGGGGGGGGGGGAGAGCGGGAAATGGGGGTCTCTGCCTTCCCAATAAAGCATCTCAGCTACCCTTCCTGGTCCTGGGGTGCTTTCTGCAGAGGGAAGCCTCCAAAGGGTTCAGCCGTTTTCCTACCAGCAACGGGGGAGGCTCTCCTTGCAGGCAAGGTGGGGGGGGGGGGGGGGGGGGGTTCCTGCTTTTGGCCAGGGGGTCTCCAACCTCAGCAACTTTACAACTTGTGTGGACTTCAACTCCCAGAATTCCTCAGCCAGCTAAGTCTTGATTATCATTCCCTTTATTGTCAGAGTACGATGAGATTGACAGGTTTGGAGAATGGGCCCTATCCATGGAACTGAATGGCAGAGAAAAGCCGGATTTTACCCCCAGGCAGGAAAAAGCAAAGCTGCAAAGGGAGATTTGGGTGAATCCTGGCTCCGAAACGAACCGGGAGCCCCAATGGCTTCAACGAGAGCCGGCAATGTGCAGCAGCTGCCAGAAAGGGCTAATGCGACCCTTGGTATGAGCCACGTGTAGGGCCTGAGTACACGAGCCGCGGTGGCGCGGTGCTTAAAGTGCAGTACTGCAGGCTCCAGCTGCCTGCGCTTTGCCAGTTCAAATCCCGCCGGGCTCGGCACTTCCATATAAACCATATAAACATATATAAACCACAAAAATATATAAAATGATATAAACCGTAACAATATACAAAATATATATCTTGTTATTATTTATGTATCGCTTACATAATCAGGCAGAGAATCAAACTCCTCCACTTTTGTATTTTTACTAAAACGTTTTGCAAAACGACGTTGAGACTTTGGGAAAAAAATTGTCAAGAACAGCAACAAGGAGAGTAAAACGTGGGAAGAACCGTTGCTGGTGTCTCTAGTGAGAGCCGCCTTGCAACGTTTGAGGGGAAAGAAGAGCACAAGAAGCGACGTCGCCCAAAGCGAGAAGCGACCTGGAACTGAGGAGAAGCTTCCGGCCTCTTAAAACAATGAACCCGGGGAACGACTTGCCGACCAGAAGTTGTGGTTATTAAGAAGAGATTGGACAAGCCATTTGTCTGAAATGGTGTGAGCGTCGCCCTGCTTCAGCAGCGGGCTAGACTAGATGACCTCCAGGGCCCCTTCCAACTCGAACCTGAAGCGATAAAAAGAGTAGCCGAGGCCGCAGACCCCCTGCTGTGGGCGGCGCCTGCGCAGAGAGTCCAGCCCGCGCAGCCTCCAGCTTTTTTAAATCGTTGCCAAGGCGACCTCCGCCCCGCCCCCTCCCCAGGTGGCCCAACCCAGCCCGGCCAGCCTCGCGCGCCGTTGCCCGGCAACGCCCCGCTACTGCGCCAGGACTCCGCCTCTCCCCCGCGCGAGTTCCGGAGCGCGAGGTCGCGACTTCCGGGAGGCGGCGGCCGGGCCGGAGGGAAGATGGCGGCGGCCCTGGTTCCCCCGGCGCCGGCCCCGGACGGAGGCGCGCCCCCTCCCCCGCCGCCCCCGCAGGCGCCGCCGCACGAGATCAAGAGCCAGTTCCGCACCCGCGAAGGCTCCTACCGGCTGCTGGGCGGCCCCGAGCCGCGCGCCCGACCCGCCGCCGCCCCCGGAGCCCCGGCCGCCGCCGCCGCTCCCCCGGCCCCGCCGCCGCCCCTGCCGCCGCCCGCCGGAGCTCCCGCTCCTCCCGCCCCGTCGCTGCCGCCAGTGCGGCTCTCGCTGGTGCGGCTGGGCCTGGCCGGGGGAAGCGAGTCCTGCGCGGACGGAGAGGCGGGCGGCCCTGGCGCCGAGCGGAGCCGCGTCTGTTTCAACCTGGGTCGGGAGCTCTACTTCTACTCGGGCGCCGCGGGCGCCGCCGGGCGGGGAAGAAGGGTGAGCCCCGCGGAGAGGGAGGGGGCGCTGGGAGCGGGTTCACCTGGGGTGGGGGGGGAAAGGGGGCGCAAGGAGGATTTGGGGAGCCCCCAGAAGGGCGGGGACAGCAGTCGGGGGAGACGGGAGGGGGAGATCCGAGGCTGGAGGAGGGGAGTGGGAGATGCAGGGCTGGAGAGGGAGAGGTGGGGGGTGGATGGAGGTGGCCAATGTGGGGGTGTAAGGAGGATTTGGGGAGACCCGGGAGGGGAGAGTCCACGTGGATGGAGGGCAAAGCTTCAAGGTCTCGGCCCAGAAGAAGCAAAGCAGAACTGCCCAGGGAAGGTGGAGGGCAGAACTTGGGGGGTGGGGTGGGGGGGTTAGGTGATGGGAATGGACCCTGGGGTGGGGCTGGGGGGGAGGCACCCAGGTATGGGGGTGCAAGGAGGATTTGGGGGACCCAGGAGGGTGGATGACGGGCAACGAAGAGCCAAAGCAGAATTGCCTGTGAGGGTGCGAGGGGGGGCTGTCTTAATGTGGCTCCTCTAAGCATTTCCTGGCAGGGAAGCCCCCAAAAGTTCTTTTTTCCCAAAAAGGCAACTTGGACTTTCTTGGGTTTTTTTTTTTTTCCTTTCAAAACGTTTTGCTTCTTGTCGTCTGCAGTTCTGACCACATCAGTGAGAACTGAAGAAGATTCTTGGACAGGAAGCGAAACGTTTTAAAAGGGGGAAAAAAATCCCAGGAAAGTCCACGTTGCCTTTTTGGGAAAAAAGCCCCTTTGGGGCAGCTGTGACCAGGAGGGTTGAGAATCTCCACTGAGCCCTGGCAAGGAAGCGTCCCTCAAATTGGAACCTCCCGTGTGCCTTTTTTGGCCCATAAAGTAACAGTCCAAATAGGGAATCTAAATTTTTTGACCGACAATGGGCAAGCCTGAATTATTCATGGCTGCTATAAAAAGAGACCAGCTTTCTTTCTTTGTGTGAGCTCCTGGCCTCTTGCTTTTTAAATATCTCTCGTCTTTCGTGACCTTCCCAGTCCATCGATCTGAAGAAACCCATCGACAAGCGGATCTATAAGGGGACGCAGCCCACCTGCCATGACTTCAACCAGTTCACGGCGGCTTCCGAAAGCATCTCCCTCTTGGTTGGCTTCTCAGCTGGGCAAGTGCAATACTTGGATCTCATCAAGAAAGATACCAGTAAGCTATTTAATGAGGAGGTGAGTCCAGGGCAGCATGGCTTACCGATAGAAGACAATCTTTGTAGCTCAGGGTTGAATTAGGGCTCTCTGAGCCTGGTGGTTTCCTTGCAGACGTTTCATGACCCAGCTAGGTAACATCATCAGCCCTAGAAGAGAGTGGGGATTGTGGGCAGGAGAGGATTGCAGGGTCCCAGATGCTCTCTGAGCTTGGTGGTTTTCTTGCAGACGTTTCATGACCCAACTAGGTAACAACATCAGTGCTAGGAGGGAGTGGGGTTTGCTTTCTTTTGATACGCAGTGCCTTGCTCTGTCAGTATTGGTAGAAGTATTCTTAGTGGTGCCTTGATTTGGCTATGGCTTACTATTGTTGGTAATGATTGTTTATCAACACTTAGCTAAGCAGAGATTAACACCAAAATTAACACCAGACCACCCATTTTCCTCTCACCGTCCGCTGCGCTCCCACAGGGAGGGTCTCCTGCGGGTCCCGTCGGCATCTATGTGCCGGCTGGTGACTCCGAGGAACAGGGCCTTTTCTGGGGGGGTGTCTGCCCTCTGGAATGGGTTGCCTCCGGAGTTACGGACAGCCACGGACCTGGGGACCTTCAGGCGTGCCTTGAAAACCTGGCTCTTTGACCAGGCCGGCTTGGGCTGATTTTAGATTTGGGTGTTTTAATTTTTATATTAAATTTTAGGGTTTTAAGGAGGGGTTTTAATTGTTTTCAGCCAAGGCCTTTAGTTTAATTTAGTTTTAACTTTTCACATATTTATTGTTTTAATTGTATGGCTGTGCACCGCTCCGAGTCCTTCGGGAGAGGAGCGGTATATAAATAAATAAATATTATTATTATTATTATTATTATTCAGTAAACAATACCTCAACCAAAGAACTACCAATTCAAACAGTAAACACAGAGTAATCAAGGAAACTATCAAGAAAACATGTCTACCAACACTCACAGGGCAAGCCAGTGTAAATAAACAAACCCCGCTCCCTTCTAGCACTGATGATGTTACCTAGCTGGATCGTGAAATGTCAGCCAGAAAACCACCAACTTCAGGGGATCCCTGCACGGATCTCTCAGCTCAGCCCAGCTCCATTCAGTGGGATCAGGCAGCTAAATAGATCCTGGATCTCGGAATCTGCCGTTTCCCACATTTCTGGCTGCTGCTTGCTTGGGATGTATGCAACTTGTAGAGCAGAACATCTGGAAAAGACTTTCCTGTTTTCAGTCTCTACTTAATGACTTCCTCCCATTACCGATTCTAATTAGCAGATTCATCAAGCGGCGGCTTTATGGCAGCCCTTCTCAGCCCTCCTCGGGCTTGTGGCTTTACAGCTTTGACAGAACGACGACTCAAAGCTTGGGCTCCGTGGGTAGAACCGTGTCCTGGAGGAGCAGCAATTAGCCCTCAAATGTGCATGGGGCCTTGCGATCTCCCGGCTGTTCTGAGACTTAAGATGGGATCGCCGCCTCCTGCGCGGAGTGGTTTCCAGGGAAGGATCCAGTAGGCGCTCTAATCCACCCCAATTCCCTGGTGCTGGCTTAGATTTACTAAATTCCCCACACGAAGTAGGCATTCAGGACATTCTGGGTATTTTTCGTGCTTTTGCTCTGTCTTTATTATTGTTTTGAAAGGTTCTTAATTTGTAATGCCTTTTTTTGGAATTGTAAGCTGCCCAGAATTATTCGCCGAGATCAGGACTCTCCAAACTTGGCAACTTTAAGACTCGTGGACTTCAACTCCCAGAATTCCTGAGCTAACCTGACTGGAGGAGGAATCCTGGGAGTTGAAGACCACGAGTCTTAAAGTTGCCAAGTTTGGAAACCTCAGGTTTAGACAAAAGTCAAGAGCAGCAGCCAGGGACACAGAATCACACGCAAACCTTCCTATTTGGAAGCGTTTTTAATTTCTCCCCCTTGGCAGGAGTATTGGCAGCTCTCAGCCATTCAGTTTGCGATTTCCAAAATGTTTCAAATATTGGGGTTCAAGGAAGCCGTTGTATTTTTTAACAAAAATTAAAGATAGCAAAGATGCTTGGCCTTAAATTCTGTAGAACAAAGGTCTCCAACCTTGGCAAGTTTAAGACTTGTGGCTTCAGTTCCTAGAATTCCTGAGCTAACCTGACTGGAAGAGGAATTCTGGGAGTTGAAGCCCAGAAGCCTTAAAGCTGTCCAGTTTGAAGACCCCTGTTCTAGATGATCTCCGTCTAGCAATCAGAGGAATACGGAATGGGCTGGATTTTTTTCGGGTGTGCTCAGAATTTGCCTGCAGGAGGGGAATTGAGGTTGGTGGCTAAGAGGGTCTTTTTCACCTTTGGTTCTGTCTCTCTCCCCCCCCAATTTCCCCCAGAGGCTCATCGACAAGTCAAAGGTCACCTTCGTGAAGTGGATCCCTGAGTCGGAGAGTCTCTTCCTGGCCTCCCACGCCAGCGGCCACCTGTACCTGTACAACGTGGAGCAATCCTGCGTCTCGGCCGCCCCCCAGTACACCCTCCTCAAGCAGGGCGAGGGCTTCACGGTTTACGCCTGCAAGAGCAAGAACGCCCGGAACCCGTTGCTGAAGTGGGCGGTGGGCGAGGGGGCCCTCAACGAGTTTGCCTTCTCGCCCGACGGGCGCTACCTGGCGTGCGTCAGCCAAGACGGCTGCCTGCGCGTCTTCCACTTCGACTCCATGCTGCTGCAGGGCATGATGAAGAGCTACTTTGGGGGGCTGCTGTGCGTCTGCTGGAGCCCCGACGGGCGCTACATCGTCACGGGCGGCGAGGATGACCTGGTCACGGTGTGGTCCTTCGCGGAGGGGCGGGTCATCGCCCGGGGCCATGGCCACAAATCCTGGGTCAACGCGGTGGCTTTCGACCCCTACACCACCAGCACGGAGGATGAGGAGAGTGGGGAGCTGAGTGGCAGCGATGAGGAGCTCCAGGATCCATCCGAATTTGGGCGGGTGAGGACCAGCAGCACTCTCTCCCACCTATCCAAGCACAGCGCCAAAAGCACCCCCTCGGTCACCTACCGCTTCGGCTCCGCCGGGCAGGACACCCAGTTCTGTCTCTGGGACTTGACGGAAGACGTCCTGTACCCTCACCCACTGCTGCCCCGTACCCGAACGCTCACCAACGCCTTCGGCACCGGCATCCCTCCCTCGGGCAGCGGGGGCAGCAACCTGGCCGCCGAGTCGGGCGGCGGAGGGGGCCCGCTCCCCCGCTCCCTCTCGCGCTCCAACAGCCTGCCGCACCCGGCCGTCACCAGCACCGCCAAAAGCCACGCGGCGGACGGGGCGGTGCCCTTCAGCATCGGCAAGTTCGCCACCCTCACCTTGCAGGAGCGGAGGGACAAGAACGCGGAGAAGGAGCACAAACGTTACCACAGCCTGGGCAACATCAGCAAGAGCAGCGACAAGCTGAACGTGGTGCCCAAGAGCAAGCTGGACACGGCCAAGGTCTTGGGCACGGCCCTGTGCCCCCGCATCCATGAGGTGCCCCTGCTGGAGCCCCTGGTGTGCAAGAAGATCGCCCACGAGCGGCTGACCGTCTTGCTTTTCCTGGAGGACTGTATTATCACCGCCTGCCAGGAAGGGCTGATCTGCACCTGGGCCAGGCCAGGCAAGGCGGTAAGTGGACGTCGCGGCTCTCTCCGGCTGGGTCAGTTACCGCTTAGAAGTCTCCTTCAAGAGGGGGAAGAGCCCTGGTGGCCGCAGGAGTTAGAGTGCAGTAGCACTGCAGGCAAACTCTGCTCGCTGCCAGCAGTTCGATTCTGACCAGCTCACGGTTGACTCAGCCTTCCATCTTTCTGAGGTTGATCAAATGAGGACCCAGATTGTTTGGGGGGGGGGGGGGGGTGGCAAGAGGCCAACTTTGTAAACTGCTTAGAGAGGGCTGTAAAAGCCCTGAGAAGCGGTATATAAGTCTGCTATTGCTAAGGAAGGAAGGGAGGAAAATGAGAAGGAAGGAAGTTGTAGTGGCACTGTGGTTAGTTTAGTATTTCAGGCTGACTCTGCCCACATCCAGAAAGTTTGATCCTGACCACCTCAAAGTTGACTCAACCTTCCATCCTTCGGAGGTGGGTGGGTAAAATGAGGACCCAGATTGCTAGCGGCAATTTGCTGACTCTAAACCACTTCGAGGGGGCTGGAAAGCACCTTGAATGTAAGTGGTATATAAGTCTAAGGGCTATTCCGTGTTTGAGCCGGGATTGGCCAGCACCCTTCAGTAGGTTAGGCTGGGGCTTCTTCCAGAGTAGCCCTCGAAGTACGGTCACAGTCCCGAGTTCAAAATTTCCGTTGCTAAGCAAGGGAATTGTGGAGTGAGCCATGCCTCCCTTTATGACCTTTCTGGCCACAGTGGTTAAGTGAATCCCACAATCATTAAGCAAATCCGGTTTCATTGACTTTGCTTTTCTAAAGACGACCGGGAAGGGTTACACATAGCGACTGTGTGAGCCCCAGGACATAAATAATACATGCCGGTTGCCGAGCGTCAAAGAATTTTGATCGCCTGGCCATGGGGATACTGCAACGGTTGTGTCGTAAGTCGCTCTGTTCAGTGCTGGTGTAACTTCAAATGGTCACTAAATGGATAATTAGAGGGCTACCTGTAATTTGAGATTCCATAAGGAGGATGAGGGACGCGGTGGCTCGCTGGCCAAGACGCTGCGCTTGTCGATCAGAAAGGTCGGTGGCTCGGCGGTTCGAATCCCCAGCGCCGCAGAATGGAGTGAGCCCCCGTTCCTTGTCCCAGCAGCTTCCGCCAACCTAGCTGTTCGAAAGCAGGTAAAAAAATGCAAGTAGAAAAATAGGAACCATTTTGTTGGGAAGGTAACAGCGTTCTGTGCGCCTTCGAAGGCGTTTAGTCATGCCAGCCACGTGACCACAGAGACGTCTTCGGACAGCGCTGGCTCTTCGTCGGCTTTGTAACGGAGATGAGCACCAGCGCCCCCTAGAGCCGGAAACGATTAGCATGGATGTGCGAGGGAAACCTTTACCTTTACGGAGGAGGGAGAGGAGGAGGACTGTGGGGTTCTTAGCGCTCTCTGGGCCTAGTTCTTTCCTTGCGGACGTTTCATGACCAAACCAGGTAACATCATCAGTTCAGCCCTAACCTAGAACTATTCTCTTCTTCTGCACTTGGTTCCTGCTGCTTTAAGATGCCCTTAAACACAGGTTCCCTCCTGTGCGAATCTCACTTCTCTTCATTTCTAGTTGCATAACTGGGTTTATTTAGTCTTTATTCCCCAGCAAGAGATCCTCTCTGCCTTAGCCTGCTGGTGGATCCGGTGATCACTAGATCCTGTAAGCCTGTCCCGGTACAGATCCAGGTAGAAAAGCAGAGATCGATGGCTTGGTTAACTGTAAAAGGCCAGAATCGCAGTCTGGAAGGAAGATGTGCCATGATTAAGTGATAGGTAGGAAGCACCGATGACCAGCTCAGACTAATTTCACTACTGCCGATTCACCCCACAGGACTAACTTCTTGTGGTCATCTGGCAGCCTGCGGAGAAGGCAGCAGAGTTGGACAGTGGGGAGGAACATGGGCCAGTCCGGGAGTCTGGGGAGGGCTCGGACAAGGGTCCTGCGTCCGATGCAGAGATGGGGCCAAGGCCATCTGGGAGTTAGGTGCTGACTCCGGAGCCTCCAGAATCTGACAGCAGCGAGGTAGAGGAACAGCGGGAGCCTGTTCCCAGTGCATGCATGCGCAGAGGTGCCAGAAGGCAAGAACAGTTAAGACAAAAGAGGCAACTCGGGAGTAAGGCTTGGAAATGATTGGCCCCTCCCATAAGACAAAGGAGAAAGGGACAGGAGCCTTTGCAGGAAGCAACTTTGTCTGCTCTGTTCGGATTAAACCTTGAAGCTCTGTGGGGACTTCGTATTCCGTTTAGCTTTTTACACTTAATTTAGCATTTTAGTTGTTGGCAGCAATTCAAAGGAGAGAAAGGTGGGTGCTTATCTCGAGAAACTGTTTGGAGACTAATTATGGCTGGGAATGAACGTTATTCCCAGCATTGAAATAAAAAGAGAGTTGTTGGGACTAAGTGTGCGGTTAATTACGGTCTCAGGAAGCCTGGGTCAGAACATAACAAGCCACGTGGATATTTAAACCTCGCCCTCACCTTTTGATTTTTTTCAGATCCTGAATTCCCAGAACGGGGGCTCTCCCAGCGGCACAATCGTGTAAGCGGCACTAACTCAACGCTCGGCTTGGAAACCGGAGTGGAACTGATTCCGGTTCCTTCGCTCCACGCAGCAAACGTGACCAAGACGGGAAAAGTTTTCCGACGTTTTCAACGTGTGTACAGGTTGTCTCTCCCCCCTCCCTCCCTCGCCTGGGAAACCTGACTGTGTGGCAAGTTGGAATCCTTAACCGTTAACCTCTCGAGACCGGCGGCGTAGTGCAGGATGAACGGCGCCCTCCCCGCTATTTAAAAGTATTAATTAACAGACTCTTTTTATTTAATGTTAAGGTTTGAGCACAGGATGCTTGGAGGGGCTGATTTTGCACAAAGGTGAACTGAGTTCACAAAGGTGAACTGAGCTATCCCCTTGTCCCCCTTCCCCCCGACCCCCTTCCATCCAGACAGAAATTCTGGTTGCTCTTTGACCCCAGCCCAACTTCTCCCTAACTCCCATCTTCCTGGCTGCTTGCAGGGGGGGGAGGGGGAGAGAAAAAACTCCCCCCAGAAGGAATCGGTTTTGTACAGGGGAGATGACCCATCGTTCCCTGCTGCGTGTAACCGTCCTTTTCTTTCCCTCCCTCCCTCCCCTGCTTCCCCTTTGCTTTAATCCCGTTTTTGCACAGAAAGTTCCAGTATTTCTGTCGGCCGGAGGTAGCCGTCGTACCTCTTGTCCGGCAGAGAGTTCTCTCTTGGACTTCCGCCGCGGACGCTCCTCAGAGACACTGCTTACCAACGTTTCGAGATCCAGCACGATACTGCCAGGGAATTCTTGCCATCCGCTGCTTCCGATGTCTTTGGTTGTGTGGTGGGGCCTCGAGCTTCCGTCTCCCGCTTCCACCTCGGCCCTGTCCAAAGCACAGTGGGAGTTTTTCTGCCCCTCGGTTGGTCCTCGTACCGCGACAGCCGTTGCCGACGACCTGATGTTTCTCAAGGAGAACTTCATCCACCGATCAGCTCCTTTCTGCATCCCACTCACCCCTCTGAATGGGTGTGTGTGCGTGTGTGTGTGTCACATTTTGGGGCCGGCAATTTCTGGCCACATTTGATCCTTTGTCTCAGACACCTTTTTTGTGTGTGTGTGTGTCGTTGTTGCCCGTTACGCATTGGCGATCCCAGCACATCCGCACTGTTGATCTGCATAGACTGGTTCCGCAACCTTTAATGGAACTCCATCCAGACCGATGCTTCTCAGCCACTTGAAGAGATGTGGGGCTTCAACTCCCAGAATTCCCCAGCCAGCCATGATGGGAAAGGGAGTCCATGAATCTTTGAGGTTGCTGCAGTTAAGACACAGTGTTCTAGAGCAGGGGTCTCCAACCTTGGCCAGTTTAAGCCTGGAGGACTGCAACTCCCAGAATCCCTCAGCCAACCTTGGCCACTTTAAGACTTAAGGCTTTGCTGGCTGAGGAACTCCGGGAGTTGAAGTCCACAAGTCTTAAGATGGCCAAGGTTGGAGACTCCTGGCTTAAACGACCCAAATCGCTCTGACCTGCTGGGGAATTCTGGGAGTTGAAGTCCTCCAGGCTTAAACTTGCCAAGGTTGGATACCCCTGCTCTGGACTATGTAGCTGCAGCATCTGATGCTTGTCCGGTCAGTTGCTTAGTTTGTTTAACTTAGACTCAGAGATTCAACTCTTGGGAAGTTCTTTTTGATCACAAAAAGTAAATATTTAGGAGGGTTCGTGGCAAATCCTGGCTTCTGGAGCTATGGTCCTCCTCCTTGATGTGCCCTGCTAGTTCAGACAAGTTGGATCAAGGTTACGTGATCACGAGGGGCCCTTGGTGCTTTCTGGCTCTTGGTGGTTTTCTTGCATATGTTTCATGACCCCAAGTAGACAACATCAGTGGTAGTAAGGAGTGGGGTTTGGTGAGCAAACCTCCCTTCTTACCAGCTACTGATGATGTTGCCTAGTTGGGTCATGAAACATCTGCAAGAAAGCCACCAAGCCCAGAGATTCCCTCATTTCAACCCTGAGCTACAAAGGTTCTCCTTTATTGCTAGGTAGTCATGTTCCTGGGTTGGTTATTTAAGTCAGTAAAGCTCTATTTTCCAACCTTAGCAACTTTAAAGATGGGTAGGCTCCCAACTCCCCAGAATTCCCCAGCCCCAGGAAGCATTCTGGGAGTTGAGAGTCTGAACATCTTGAAGTTGCCCAGGAAACGACGGAATAAGATGTTGAATTCTCGGTGGCTCTTGGCTTGCCTGGCTGCAGCCCGATTTCAAGCCGGGGTTGCATAAGGCGAACAAGCAAGGTTTCCCAACCCAAAAACAAGATTCGGAGCCAACCAAAACATTTTTTAAAAGGCGTTTTAAATTTAGCATGGAGTCTCGAAAACATCTCAACTATGTTTTGGGCCTGTGGACAATTAAGGATAGTCTTGGCGTCTTTTTATTTAGAGAGAGAGAGAGAGGAGTAGAGTTGCTGGAATTGTATTATGGATGATTATAAGTGTCAAAATACGTATGTTGTTTTCGTCAAGGGTCTTTCCTTTGAGACACACATTTTGGTTGGCTTTGAATCGGGTTGGTTGCCACGGTGCTGATTTTTAACCAGTTTTAAGCTTCCCAGTGGACTTGATCAGTGAGAAGAAAAAAATTAAAGAGTTTCGCTTAAATTTAGTGGCTATATAAACAGCAGTGAGGTATAAATGAATAGCATTTCTACAGATGCCCCATTGAATTGTTGGGTATCCATTAGAGCAGGGGTCCCCAAACTTGGCAAGTTTAAGACTTGTGGACTTCAACTCCCAGAATTCCTCCTCCAGTCATGTTAGCTCAGGAATTCTGGGAGTTGAAGTCCACAAGTCTTATAGTGGCCAAGGTTGGAGACCCCTGATCTAGATAGAATACAGCAGGGATCTTCCAACTTGACAGCTTTAAGACTCGTGGACTTCAACTCCCAGAATTCCCTCACCAGTTATGTTAGCTCAGGAATTCTGGGAATTGATGTCCACAAGTCCTAAAACTTGCCAAGTTGGAAGACCCTTGTGTTTCTCCACCTTGATCACTTGAAGACATGTGGACTTCAACTCCCAGAATTCCCCAGCCAGCTTAGCCGTAAGTCCTGTAAATCTCTGGGAAGTGACTCTCTCTATATAGCTTGTCTCCTCCGTCGTCTTTGTAGGTTATGCACAATCTGAGCTGCGCTTTGGCACATTCAAACAAGCTCCATCTGATTGTGCCGATAGCCGAGGGGGAAAAAAAAACCAGTGTTTTGATGAAGCCGTAGGAAAATTCACCTGGTAGGAGCGATTCCTAAAAGCCAGTCGATCCTGGGAGGAGTGGGTATTCCTTGAGATCCTGGGAATGTTTTGTGGGTCTATTTCATCGCTCGCAATTTCCCTGCTCGTCTTGGGCCAAAGCTGTTTAAAACATCCCTGCATTAGTTCGTTCGGGTTGACCAGGGTTGGACCCGCCGTCTGTGTGTGAAAGCTCGGCACAATTCCATACCGACGAGGGATCGTTCGCCGCGCCGTCAGCTTCGTTCAGGGCCTCTTTCAGGGTCTCCTGGTTGCAAAATTCAGCCCGGCCGATCAAAGACTCCCCTCATCCACCCCAGGACGAACGGAGGACCGAACACCTACAGGAGTATCTCCTCTCTCCCCCAGGATTAAAAAGCCATACAACCACGGACCCCCCCCTGCTTCATCCGGAAGCGACGAAGAAAAGGAGAACCTATATTCCCCCATCAGTTCCACTTGGATTCTTTGCAGTGAGACGGACAAAAACAGTATTAATTTGCTTTTCCTTCCTCTTTTACCCTGACACCCCCCTCCTCCTCCCCTCTCCCCCCCCCCATGCATGCCTGCCCCCCTGCGACACCTGTAAGAAGCCAGCTGGTGTCTGGCAGCCAAGTTCCCCTCCCTCCCTCCATCTTTTTGCCTTCTTTTCTCCCCCCCCCTTAAAAAACCCCCACATCTGGAAGCTGCCGACACAACTGCTGTTCCTCCAAACCCCCCCCCCCCGGTCCATCCCCCCTGGTGCCTTTCGTTACTTTACTACTACCTGCTCTAAACGTTTGTTACTGTCGTGTCTGAAAAAGCGTTTAAATTCTAGAAATCGTGAATGCCTATTTATACTAAAGAGACCATTTTCGCAGCTCAGACTCCCCACCCGAGGACTGTTGATTTGACGGCAGGGGATTTGGGGCGCGATGGGGGAGGGGGGAAGAGACTGGGGGGGAGGGCAGGCTTGCAAAAAAAAAAAAAATCAAATTTGAGAGGTAGTCCTCGACTTAACGACCACAGTGGAACCCCCAAATGTCTCTCGCCGAGCGAGACCGTGGCTAAAAGCAAACTTTTCGCCCCCTCATACGACTTGCCTCGCCGCGGTTCGTTAAAGCGAACCGCTGCGCTGGTTTAAGCTTAGCAACCCGGTTGGATCTGGCTTCCCCCGTCAAATTTGATTGTCAGACAGTCGCGAAAAAGGGGGGTGCGTGGAGAGATCACGTGACAGCCCTTCCCGGGATGCTGCAAAGTGTGCCAGTGGCCAAGCGCCTGGATTCTGACCACGTGGCCCCAGGGCTGCTACGACGGTCGTAAAAATGGTAACGGATCCCAAGTGGCTTTCCAGGGCTGCTGTAAATTTGAACACTCACTAAATGGAACTGTTGTAAGTCGAGGACTAAACCTGCAAAGGGCGAAAGGCCTGGTGGGAGGGGATTGTGGGAACACAGCGCGCACACAGGACTCTCCCGCCTCTTCCCATTTGGTTCCGGCTGCAACGTCCTAAAGATGCTCCTTCCAGCGCAACCATCCCACAAAGACCCGGAAATAATCCTGACTTTATTCCTACTGGAAAACCAACAGAGCCGCCTCCCTCCTCAGGAGGTACAGGCGGTAACAGTGCGTCTTCCATGCGCGCAGCCATTGCACCGCCTCACAGCCAAGGAGGGAAGAATAATAAATATTGGGGGGGCGTGGAAGGTGGCGGAGATAAACCCAGAGGGGCTGGAGTGAGGAAGCCTTAAACTAGCGCTATGCCCCCCCCAGCTCTCCAATAAGCTGAGTTTGGCTTCCATGCGCTTTTTTACATTAACATACATGCTTGTCCAACACACAGGGACCAGAGACTGGGGCCTCCTGCTTTGAGGCAGGAAGGCCTGCCACGCTCCCCCCTCCTCACCATTCGAAATAACTTACAAAAGGGTGGGTGGGTGGAACCGTGGAAAGCTACTGAGCAGAGGCTGCCGGCTGCGTTCAAACGTGGAGAAGTGCAGATAGGAAAGTCTGGCAGTTTTAACAAGCATCCCCTCCCACTGCGGAGTCCATGGGCACCTTAAGGCCTTGTGGGGGGGGGGTGTGGTTTGCTTGTGGCCTTCGAGGCAGAACCGGAAGGCAGAGATCACAGCTGGCCCGGTGCACCGTTGGGCTAATTCTTAGAGTCAGGCTCTGCCAGCCCACCAAGACAGACACCGTCGCCTTCCTTCTCACTGGGGAGTTGTTTGCTTCTCACAGGTCACCGAGGAAGGCAGGGTGGGGACACCTTTCTCCGGGCCCTTCGGACCCTCATCTCCCAAAGGGGCCTTGGGTGCAGAAACGAGCCCTGCGACCGACCAGAACAGCAAAAGTCACGGGAAGAATCTCAACGTTCTTTGCAGCGTCCTGGATGAAGCATTTTTGGCACGGCGGCTTCGTTTCGAACTCTTGGGGGGGGGAGGAGCCCCTTTGGGGAACGATGTGCGTTTCCAGCGCAAAGTGCCGTCCAAGATATTTGTGGGTGTGGGTGTGTGTGTTTCTAGAGGAGGGTCTGTAGAGAGAGTGCAAAGATGCTTAGAAAAAGCAGGATCCCCGGATTGCATCTTCAGCTCCCGCTGCTTCCCCTGGCTTTCTCCGTGGAGACAACGGGTGGGTGGTCTCAAAGCAAAGGAAGCCCCCCCTCCAGGAGAGAACCAGAGGGGCAGCTGGACCTCCGGGGCCTGGCCCGGCCTCGCCATCTTGACCCAAGCCAGTCCTCCCATCAAAGGGGGTTGTCCCCCCGTTTCTAGGCTTGCAAGCGGCCAGTGTGCCCGACTCTTCCTTGCCCAGGCCGGGGTTCAAACTGTATCTGCTCGGCCCCAGTTGGAGGCCTCCAACCGGTGCCCACCAGTGCACAACAGCAGGTATCCCACGTGGACGATGCAGGGCCTACGTACCTGGGGAGGGAATGCAAACTGGTCAAGATGCCAGGCCTCCAAAGCACTCTTTTTTTTTTGGGGGGGGGGGGGGGTTTGAGCTGAAAGAAATTGGGATTGCAGAGACCCCATCCCACCCCTCCCAGTCAGAGAATGGCAGGAGCAGTCCATGCAGGTGTCCAGCGGCAAGATCTGAGGTCCACCTCTTAAAATCCCCAGGCTCTGGGCGGCTGAGACACACTTTCGTTGGGATTGAGACCCGAGTGGAGCAAGTGGCCAATTTTAAGTTTCTGGGTGTTGCCCTAAAAGAGGACCTGATCTGGGGGTGCTCACATTGCAGCCCTGGTCAAAAGGGCCCAGCAGAGATTCTACTACCTGAGACTTCTCAGGAAACAACAACTGGATGAAAAAAGTGCTGGTGACCTTCTACCGCTGCACCAGAGAGAGTATCTTAACTCACTGCACCTCTGTCTGGTTTGCCAATTGCACAGTGGCAGATAGGAAAGCACTCCAGAGGGTTAACGTCATTGCCCTGAGGATCAAGGGTTGCCCTCTCCCCTCTTTGGAAGAGCTTTATCGCTCCCGCTACCTTAAGAAAGTTCAAGATATCCTCAAAGATCCATCTCATCCTGAACTATTTGAACTAATACCATCTGGCAGACGGTGCAGGACAATAATAAAAACAAGGACAAAGAGGCTGAAAAACAGCTTCTATCCCAGGGCAGAAACTCTTTTGAATTCTACTGTCTAGTGCACTGAAGACGCTATTTAATTTCGTTGTATGATGTGCAATGACAATAAAGTAAACCAAACTAAAACAGGGAGGAATACCCGTGTTTGAATGGGAACAGCCCAGGTTGCAAATAGTCTCGCCCCAGTTTGAGCAACGGGTGTGTCCGAATGCTTAAAAGGAAAGGTCTATACTCAAGCTGGCCAAAATAGCTAGAAGAGCCACCTCAAACCATCCACTCCGGCCACGTTCTGAAAAAGAAAAACTTGCAAATGTTGGGAGAGTTTTGAACTTGGGAAAGGAGTGTGTGGGGGGGGAGGGAGGAACACAGAGAAGAGACTTATAAAACTATGGGGAGGGAGATAAATTTTGGTGGAAAGGACGAAGGAGAGAACCATTTATGGGTAGAAAGTAGTTCTGCAAGACACAGAGATGATCACAAACAAACAGCTTCAAAATCAGCTTCCTTAAATACATTCCTTCCGGGGTCAGAGGTTATACAGTCCGGGGGCCATGGAATATTGGTGTGAGGGTGGGGGAGAAAATGATGGACTGGGTGGGCTTTTCAACCCCCATCGAGGAAGACTAGAGGTTTTTTCAGAAGAGACTGGACTACCATTTGTCTGAAAACAGTATAAAGTCTCCTGCTTGAGAAGGGGGTTGGACTAGAAGACCTCCAAGGTCTCTTCCAACACTCATGAGTTAGCCCATCTTACAATTCCTCGATTTTTGGACTCCGGATTCTTAAAGCCGGAACAAAGCTGCAGTGAAGGCAGCCTAGCACAGGAGTCTCCAACCTTGGCAACTTTAAGACTTTTGGACTTCAACTCCCAGAATTCAACTTTAAGACTTTTGGACTTCAACTCCCAGAATTCAACTTTAAGACTTGTGGACTTTTAACTCCCAGAATTCAGTTTTAAGACTTGTGGACTTTTAACTCCCAGAATTCAGTTTTAAGACTTGTGGACTTTTAACTCCCAGAATTCAACTTTAAGACTTGTGGACTTTTAAGTCCCAGAATTCAGTTTTAAGACTTGTGGACTTTTAACTCCCAGAATTCAACTTTAAGACTTGTGGACTTTTAAGTCCCAGAATTCAACTTTAAGACTTTTGGACTTTAACTCCCAGAATTCAACTTTAAGACTTTTGGACTTCAACTCCCAGAATTCAACTTTAAGACTTTTGGACTTTAACTCCCAGAATTCAACTTTAAGACTTGTGGACTTCAACTCCCAGAATTCAGTTTTAAGACTTGTGGACTTTTAAGTCCCAGAATTCAGTTTTAAGACTTGTGGACTTTTAACTCCCAGAATTCAACTTTAAGACTTGTGGACTTTTAACTCCCAGAATTCAGTTTTAAGACTTGTGGACTTTTAACTCCCAGAATTCAGTTTTAAGACTTGTGGACTTTTAACTCCCAGAATTCAACTTTAAGACTTGTGGACTTTTAAGTCCCAGAATTCAGTTTTAAGACTTGTGGACTTTTAACTCCCAGAATTCAACTTTAAGACTTGTGGACTTTTAAGTCCCAGAATTCAACTTTAAGACTTTTGGACTTTAACTCCCAGAATTCAACTTTAAGACTTTTGGACTTTAACTCCCAGAATTCAACTTTAAGACTTGTGGACTTTTAAGTCCCAGAATTCAGTTTTAAGACTTGTGGACTTTTAACTCCTAGAATTCAACTTTAAGACTTGTGGACTTTTAAGTCCCAGAATTCAACTTTAAGACTTGTGGACTTTTAAGTCCCAGAATTCAACTTTAAGACTGGTGGACTTCAACTCCCAGAATTCAACTTTAAGACTTTTGGACTTTAACTCCCAGAATTCAACTTTAAGACTTTTGGACTTTAACTCCCAGAATTCAACTTTAAGACTTGTGGACTTTTAACTCCCAGAATTCAATTTTAAGACTTGTGGACTTTTAACTCCCAGAATTCAGTTTTAAGACTTGTGGACTTTTAACTCCCAGAATTCAACTTTAAGACTGGTGGACTTCAACTCCCAGAATTCAACTTTAAGACTTTTGGACTTTAACTCCCAGAATTCAACTTTAAGATTTGTGGACTTTAACTCCCAGAATTCAACTTTAAGACTTATGGACTTCAACTCCCAGAATTCAACTTTAAGACTTGTGGACTTTTAAGTTCCAGAATTCAACTTTAAGACTGGTGGACTTTAACTCCTGGGAGTTGAAGTCCACCAGTCTTAAAGTTGCCAAGGTTGGAGACTCCTGGCCCAGCAGACCAATCAATCACGCAGAGACAGAACTATTAACCTCCCTGGGTTCAGAAGCCCGCAGAGGCCTTCACACCCTCTGCCCATAAGGACACAACGGGAGTGGGGGCCGGGGTGTATGGGGCACAGACAGATGATGGGCTTCCCAGTTCTGCTGGTGCCACCAGACTCCGTATCCACGAAGGAAGGGGGAAGGGTGTGTAGAAAACAGACACAGACCCCACAACGAGGTGAAGGCATGCACCGTGCTCGGAGCGGAGAAAAGGAAGCAGCGTGCGCCCCGAGAGAGCAGCCGACGTACCCTGGAAAAGAGCAGCAAGTGCCGGTACAGAGGTACCACAAGCGGGTATTCACAGAGCCGGGATGCCATGGTGCCACTTCGCTGAAAAGAGAAAGCAGAGGTCAACCTCAGCGGGGCACAGCGTCCACCGACGAGGCAGGGAAACTGGGAGGGTGGGGGAGAGAAACACCCGCCTGGTGGCCTCTATTCCTTGCAGAATGTTCACAAAACCAAGTTCCTAGTCCTTTTGAAAAAAAAACAAACCCAGAGCCGATGGCTCTTTAAAAGGGATAAAACGTTCACATGGGGGAAGGAAGAGAGCAGAGTCCAAGAAAGAGGGGCGCGCACAAAGCAAGCCCAAACGGGTCTCCTTCCCTCCTAACCCACCCCCCTTTCCCCCCCCCTCCCCGCAGGGTCTTACATGGGCTGGCCGTCCCACGCAGGGCAAGAAAGGCTGGCTGAGGTTGGGGGGCCAGGATGGGCTCCAGCCGAAAGCAGCTGGAAGGAAAAGAAAGATGTGGGGCCGAGGGCCGGGAGACGCCTCCACGCTCCGATGCGCCCGGCATGCGAGCAAGCTGCACGGGGCGACAGTCACTGCGCTCCAAAGCGCCAAGCATCGCGCATGCCATGCTAGGGATCCTCTTCGCGTGGTGGAGCGGATTTCCCTCCCCTACGGTGACCTTTTGGCCGCCGTTATTAAGCAAATCACTGCAGGTGTTAAGTGAGTCATGCGGTCGTTAAGCAAATCTGTCTTTCCCCCCCCACCCCCCGCCCCCTTGATGTTGCTTGGCTGGGAAAGTAGAAACGATAATCCCATACTCCCTTTTATGACTCTCATCCCTTAAGTCATTCGGGGGAGAGTTGGGGCGACGGGATGGAGCTGAGTGTTGACTGGCCGGATGCCCTTCCTGACACCTATGTGGAGTTAGCAGCAGATTTTTTTTTTCTTCTTTGAGCCTGGGGAGAGAAATATCTGCCGCTCTCTAGGATTGAACTCTCTCAACCTTCCGAACGGAAGGCGATGAGCTTCATCGCTAGGCCACCACGATGCTCAGAAACGATGACCACATGACCCTGGGAAAGGGCAACCGTTGGGCACAACCTGCCAGTTGCCAAGCATTTTAATGTGATCATGTGGCCACAGGGATGCTGCCACGGCCATCAGTGGGAAAACCAGTCATAAGTCTCTTTTCAGTGCTGCTGTTGCTTCGAACGGTCATTAAGCAGGGCCACTTTAAGACTGGTGGACTTCAATTCCCAGAATTCTCCAGCCAGCAGAGCTTACTCTCTTGCAATCCCTTCCTCTGCAATCTCTCTCCACTTTAGGACATTAAGAGAGAGAGAAAGCAGGCATAGCTGGCTGGAGAATCCTGGGAGTTGAAGTCCACCAGTCTTAAAGCGGCCAACTTTGGGGACCGCTGTACTAGAGGGAACTGGTTGAAGCCCCAGTGATGTCACCTCTTGATGATGTCATCCTGCCCAGGTCGTAGCTGGCTGGGGAATTCTGGGAGTGGAAGTCCGCAGGTCTTAAAAGTGGCCAAGTTTGGAGACCTCTGCACTAAACCAGTAAGTCGAGGACTCCCTGTAGTTTTGGGGGTGCCCCAAGTCACCCCGGGGAGTAAGTAAGGCCAGAGCTGATGAGGATGGGGAAGAGTCTACAGGGGAACACGAGACTTGCCCTGCTGAGATGTTGCTTTCATGCCTTCGATCTGCTCCTTCAAGCGTTTGATCTGAGCTTCCAGTTCCACATTCCGGCTCTCAGCGTCCTTTAGCTGGCTGGGGAGGGGGAGAGGGGGGGAAAGGAATAAAAACAGGCTGTCAACAGAAAGTTGGGGTCTTTGGGGGAGCCAGTCAGTGCTGGCTGGGGAATGAGGTGGCAGTTGAAGTCCACAAAGTCTTCAAATGACCAAGGTGGGACTGTGCCTTGCCGGTCACATCTACCTGACCCATCAGAATGGGGAGGCAGGAAGGGAAAGCTGCAGGTCGCATCTCCGAGGGAGATACACCTGGTGGGACACAAAAGAAGGGCCTCCTCTGTGGTGGCTCCCTCTCTCTGGAACATCATCTCCCACCCCCCAGAGATTAGAATGGCCCCCTCTCTAATACTCTTCCGGCGTCAGGAATCTGGCAGTTACTCCAATTAAATCATGAGCCTTGAGCCACACTCCCAAAACTAAAAAAATATTTATTTGAAGGTAGCATTCTACGTCCAGCATTTACCTGGGCGAAGCCAACTCTGAGACACATAATTCACTGTCACCCTTGATCCTGCTTTCCCCCCCCTCACCCCTCTGGGTGTATCATCCAACGAAAAACATCCATGGCCAAGAATCATCAATCATGCTTTCCAATTAGATTTTTGCATGGCAGAAGCTTCAGTCATCTAATCAGTCTTTGAAGAAAATATGAATGGAATGTACTTTCGATTCCACACTGCCGCCTGCTCTCTGAAACTCCTCCCACCTTCCTTCTTTCTGTTGGCAACTAT
Organism: Bungarus multicinctus; assembly: GCA_023653725.1. NCBI lineage: Eukaryota > Metazoa > Chordata > Lepidosauria > Squamata > Elapidae > Bungarus > Bungarus multicinctus. The sequence goes on along the minus strand of CM042835.1, from coordinate 1,968,908 downwards.
AAAACATGTATACAAAATGTTTTATGAGTTGACATCCGGAAGGCACTGAGGACCTGGTTCTGCCAGCGGGCCTGGGGAACTCAGAGCGGGATGGAGCCCAGCTAATGGCTCATGTGTCTCCAGGGCGGGGGTGGTGGGGTGGGAGTTGGGGGTGATTTTGTTCTATTGTATTATATTAATTGCTTATTTTTATTATTTATTTTATTGTTTCTTTAAATGTGGTTTTATATTCTGTAAGCCATCTTGAGTCGCCATGGGCAAATAGAGGGCAATATAAATTCAGGAAATAAATAAAATAAAATAAACTGGTCTTTTGTTGCCTTCTAAGCTTCCTGGCTCCCCTGGAGAGAAGTTCCAGAGGGACCAGGATGAAGTCTCTCCTGGATCCCTCCCTGATCCTGGCCTCTTCCCCCAAGGGGTTGTCCAGAGGGGATGATTCAAAAGTCAAGACAACGGCCAGGCAGGATCAAAACTTTGACTTTTTGGGACCCCGAAGCTCCCCGTCTCTTCTTCTGCCTATTTTTAAAATTATTTTTATTGCAGTTTTCAGAAAATACAAATCTTATTTATATTCATTACAGCGTTTTGGGATCGACAAATACATATATCTTATATACCTTATTATATACACATCTGCATTGATAATCTCTGTTTTATTTACAGTCACCCATTCTTCCTAATCTTTATATCTATCTTTTAACCACTCGCATCATTTATCCCATATTGTGTAATAATCGGAATCCTCTTTGTCTTTCATTTCCAATGGGAGCTTACCCACTTCAGCGCATTCCAGTGTTTTTTGTATGACTGGATCCTCTGGAGGGATATTAGCTCCTCTCCATGATTGTGCAAAAACTCTTTTGGATGCTGTCAGGAAATGGAGCATAGGACGCTTAATCTTTTTAGGGTATTGGCCCGGGTTGGCCTCTTCCACTCACCTGGCGAAAGTCTGGTTGGCCACCTTGACCACGCTGAGCTCTTGACACAACCGCTCCCGGCTCTTCAGTTCCGCCTCGAAGGCCGCCTGCAGTTCGAGAAACATGGGCTGCTCCGGCTTGGGCCCGTCGGGCAGTTTGCAGGCCTAGGCGAGAAACACAAGCGGTGGTTGCGTAACGCAGAGCGGAGCATCTCGCTGTCTGTCTCTACAGCCTGCACTGCGCCTCCCGATCAGGCTAATAAAACCCAGCATTTCAGTGTTAAGCAGTCTCCTCCTTTCCTCTCCTCTCCTCCCCTCTCCTTTCCTCCTTTCCTCCCTTTTTCTCTTCTCTCCCCTTTTCTCTTCTCCTCTCTTTTCTCTTTTTCCCTCTCTTCTTTTCTCTTTTCTCCTCTCTTCTCCTTTCCTCATTTTCTCCCCTTTCCTCTTTTCTCCTCTCTTCTCCTTTCCTCCTTTCCTCCCTTTTTCTCTTCTCTCCCCTTTTCTCTTCTCCTCTCCTCTTTTCTCTTTTTCCCTCTCTTCTCTTTTCTCCTCTCTTCTCCTCTTCTCCTTTTTCCTCTCCTCTCCTCTCTTTTTCTTTCTCTTCTTTTCTCTTTTCCTCTTCTCCTTTTCTCCTCTCCTCCCCTTTTCTCTGCTCTCCTATGCTCTTCTCTTTTCTCCTCTCCTTTTCTCTCCTCTCCTCCTTTTCTCTTAACTCCTCTCTTCCCCTTTTCTCCTCCCCTCTTCTCTATTTTATTTTTGCACACAGGTCTATGAAATGCCTCTTTCTTTTTTAAAAAAAGTTTTAAATTTATTTTGCTTACTTATTTGCAACCCCTCCCCCCCCAAACAATGAACAAGCGATGGCCGCCATGCTACCTGCCGTGAGGCACAGTCCCCTCCGTCCACCTACCAGCTCCCCCAGAGGCGTTTCCTGTGCTCCGCCCGGTGGCCTCTTGCCAGCAGGGTCCACCTCCATGGCGATGGGCCCAGGGTCACTTCCCTGAGGGTCTTTCTGTCTGGGAGAAGAGGAGATTCTCACAGACCTCGTCTCTCAAGCCCACGGCATCTGTACAGGGAGTCCTCGACTTGCAACCACCCCTTTAGTGACCGTTCGGAGTTATAACAGCACTGGGGGGAAAAGGGACTTACAACCATTTTTCACCTTTACGGATGGTTGCAGCATCACATGATCAAAATTCGGACGCTTGGCAACTGGCATGTACTTATGACTGTTGCAGGGTCCCACGGCCACGGGGTTCCCTTTTGCGATGACCTGGCCAGCAAAGTTAATGGGGAAGCCGGATCTGCTTAAGAACCGTGGGTGACTAACCTAACAGCTGCAGGGGTTCCCTGTGCCAAGAAAGGTTGTAAACGGGCCCCCAATTTGCATAACATCCGTCTCGCTTAACGATGGAAATTCTTGGCTCAAAGGTGGTCGTAAGTGGAGGACTCCCTGTATCTCCAGCTGGTCCTTTTAGACCCTCTATGGCTGGGTTTATTTATTGACAGAGAACAGATCCATGGCTGCTTGTCACACTATATAACCCCAGGTGGCTAACAAGAAAACAATTGTCATAAAACCTCAAAATCCATCCCATAATAGCAGAAGTAGCATAGGATAAGAGCCAGCCCACCAACCCTGCTGGGCCTGCTTAAACTCCTGGCCCAGCTCTTGGGACCGAAATCAGAGCTTCGTGGCCTTTCTGGGTTTCACTGGAAAGCAGGTGGAGGACTTGTCCTCTCACCAATGCCATAAAGCTGGGGAATTCTGGGAATTGAAGTCCAGCCATCTTAAAAGTTCACTAAAATGACACCTGGGGAATTCTGGGAATTGAAGTCCACCCATCTTCAAGTTGCTGAGATGGAGAAACTCTGCCCTAAAGTATGTGCAAGGGGATCCAGTTCTGCAGGTGGAGAAACTGCTGAGAACAATCTTTGGATCCAGAACTATATGGATTCCAGCAAGAAACTTTCTGGTTGCAAGCTGCACAGCCTAGCCTTTTAGGGCAAACTTACACAACCTTTGCAAAGTACAAAAGGGTGACCAAAAAACGCTCCTTACTTCACAGCCGTGTAAGTGTAGGAGTACCCCACAAAGGGCAGCTGCACTCCGAGGGGAGAGGTCTCGATGACGTCCCACAGGGTCTCCTGGGAAAAGAGAAGGAGGGACGTTTCCAGTCAGAGCAGCTGAGCGTTTAGCAGAGAGAACCAGAACTGAAGACAGCATCTCTGATATAAGAGGTTGGGGGAGGGGGGTCTTCTTTTTTAGATGGTGGGGGGAAGGGTTTTTCTAGATATCAAGCTGTTGAAACCATCTCTTATCTCAGACAATTCTGTTTAATGAGTTTTGGTTGGGAATGCAAATAATTCCCAGCGTCGCATTAAGAAAAGTTTGCTTTTACACACAGTGTGTGTTTCCTTAATTTGAACGAAGCTTGGGTCAGAACACCTTTGAGAAGATGTCTGTTTCAGCGTTACTGGGCGGAATGGAGGGTTGCTGGAATGCTGACATGAACAGGACAGGCCCCGGGTGCAGCCGAGAGCAAAAGGGGAGAAGAGTAAGAGCTCACGTACCCCTCCCCCTCTCACCATGTCGGTGAGACAGTCTTCCACCACGTCGAAGTTGCACGTGTCGGTGGCGTTGGCGAACTCGGGCACGAAGGATGGGCTGCAGTCCCGCAGGCCCTGCCACTCGAGGCCGGCGAAGAATGGGTGCTCCTTGAAGTCCTGAACTCCGTTACGTCCCAGGCGGGTCTCCCGGGCACAGATCAGCCCTTCGATTAAGGCCTGGGCTTCCGCGGGGAACTCTGGGGCCGAGAGGGGGAAGCGGAAATGCTCCTTGGAGAAATGAACATTGGGAGAAAGGAGGAAGCAACAAGTAAGGGGAAGCGGAACAGGATATAGAGTATGCACTGATGATGTTAGCTGGTTTGGTAATGAGATGTCTGCAAGAAATCCAGCAAGCTCAGAGAAGACCAAGAATCCCACAGTCCTCCTCCTCCCCCTCTCCACAAACCCCATTCCCTCCGAGCACTGAGGATGTTATCTAGTTAGGTAATTGGAACGTCTGCAGGAAAACGACCTAACCATGAGCCTCGGTGGTGCAGTGTTTAGAGTGCAGTACTGCAAGTTACTTCTGCTGACTGCCAGCTGCCTGCAGTTTGGCAGTTCAAATCCCACTAGGCTCAAGGTTGACTCAGTTTTCCGTCCTCCCGAGGTGGCTAAAATGAGGACCCAGATTGTTGGGGCAAGAAGCCGGCTCTGTAAACCTTCCTTCCTTCCTTCCTTCCTTCCTTCCTTCCTTCCTTCCTTCCTTCCTTCCTTCCTTCCTTCCCATTAGAATGCAGTATTGCAGGCTGATTCTGCTCATTGCCAGCAGTTTGATTCTGACCAGCTCAAGGTTGGCTCATCCTTCCTTCCATCCTTCCGAGGTGGGTAAAATGGGGACCCAGATTGTTGAGGGCAAGAGGCCAACTCCGTAAACCGCTTAGCGAGGGCTGCAAAGCACTATAAAGCAGTATATAAGTCCACGTGCTACTGCTAGCTCAGAGACCACCAAGGACCCCACAGTTCAACCCCGAGCCACAAAGTTTCTCCTCTTATCAGCAGAACAGGGTACCATCAACATCTCGGCCCAGCAATGGGGCACCTTAACCCCCCCCCTCCCTCCCAATCCATCCGGTTGCCCTCCAGCCACCAACCTTGAAGTGCAGAATCTTGCCGTAGGTTTCCACGACCGAGTCGGCCAAGAAGGGGGTGTGCCCAAAGAACATCTCATAGGCAAAAATGCCCAAAGACCACCAGTCGCATTCTGTGCCGTAGGAATGAAGCCCATCTTCCACTGCTTGCAAGATCTCCGGGGAGAGGTAATCTGGGGTGCCCACTGCCACTGTGGAACAGACCTGCCACCGTGAGAATGCGGGTGAGAACCTCGGAACCAGCGTCCAAACGGCCACCTATCTTGTTTCAGACCTGACCCAGGTTGGGGGGGGGGGGTGTCTTTGGAAAGTCCACAAGCAGGAGGTGGGGGGCAGAAGGGGGAACCCCCCCCCAGCTGCCCCTGCCAGATTGCCTTGAAGCACAAACCCTCCATTGGCAATCATAGTTTGTGTGTGTAGCGTTGAGAGGAAATCAGAAAGGTCTTGGGGTCAAAACCACACCCCTTGGCCATCATTAAGCCATGATGGTTATTTTTTTCCCCCCCTCATCAAATCCACGCTCCTTGGAGCTGCCCGCCCCACTTGGCTGGCAGCCTCACCGTCCCGTCCTCTCGAAGCTTCAGACAGGATCCGAAGTCCCCCAGCCGGATGTGGCCACACCGATCGAGAAGGATGTTGTCGGGTTTGATGTCCCTGTCAGGCAGAGAGCAGAGACGATGGGCGGAAGAAATACAAGCGAACTCGGGACATACAGCTAATCCTCGACTTACGCCCCAAAATCTATGTTGCTAAACGAGGCGTGCGTTAAGTGAGTTTCGGCCCATTTTACGAACCTCTTTGCCCCGGTTGTTAAGTGAATCACTGCAGCTGTTAAAGTTAGCCACATGGTTGTTAAGTGAATTGGGCTTCCCCACTGACTTTGTGTCAGCTTTGGAAGCCATATTAGCACCAGAAGCTTCCATGCTGCCACATTCCTGAGCCTGGGAAAATGGGAGGGGGGAATTTCTTGGAGCGTATGTGGTTAGACACAATAGCATTATTTTTCTAAGTCAAGGTCATGTTATCTCTGCACCTGGGTGAGAGGACGTCTCAAGTTGGGATGGAGGGTGATTGGGGCATATGATGCCATGATGGGGGCAGGGGGTGGATTTGTAATTTTTTACTTATTAGAGGGAAACTGGAACTTTCAGATTTGGGATTTCCCAGATGTGTGTTCTGACCCAAACCTTGTTCCAAGTAAACAAACACCAAACAGAGATAAAAGCAAAACCTTCTAATGTTTCTCTGTGAATTCCGTTCATTCACAGTTAAAAGACTATTAATTGTCCCAGATAAGAACGAGTCCTGCCAAGGTGGTGCAAGGCTGCCAAGAACACTCGATTAAATTGCAAGGAAATATTCAAAACCAAAAGTCTCCAAACACAAACCAAGATAGTCCGAACATCCACAAGACTTGAAGTGCAAGAACTTCTTTGCTTCCTGCAAACAACTGCAGTTTCTCAGCTGGCTTTTATCTTCTCAAGGAGGGGCCATTACCTTGCAGCCTTACTCCTGAGTTGCCCGTGCTGGTGCAGCTGCTCTTTCCTTCGAGCAGCCCTGCGTGCACATGCTCTGGGCACAGGCTCCTCGGGAACCTCTTCCTCACTGCTGCCAGCCTCCACCGTCTCCGAAGGCAGCACTCCACTCCCTGATGGTCCTGGCCCCATCCCTGCCTCTCACACAGGCCCCTCATCTGAATCCTCACTCTCCGAGACCTCAGCCGTCCTCACCTGCTGCTGGCAAACCACAACACTGTGCCAGTTTACTACTCTAATAAAAGGAAACTTTGAGAAGGTGTCTGTCTCGGAGTTTTTAATTGGAGTTGAGGTTTTCCAAAAGACTGACAGTTTGCACATCAGAAAGTCGTAAAAGGAGATTACGTCGCGACCCAGGGACCCCTGACTATCAGGATCCTGCAATGGTCATGGGAAAACTGGCCCTAAGTCCCTTTCCTCAGTGCTGCTGTAACTTTGAACGGCCACTAAAGAAGTGGTTGTAAACTGAGGATTACCTGTACATGTTAAGAAGGATGTTCTGAAGATTGCACAGAGCAGCCTCTGCTTCCTCACAACCCACCCACCCCCAGCCGATGTACCTATGCACGTATCCCATGCTGTGGATGGAGTCAATGGCCATCACCATCTCAGCCAAGTAGAACCGGGCCATCTCCAGCGGGATGCAATCGCCAAACTTGCTCAGCAGGGTGAGGAGGTCACCCCCAACGTAGTAGTCCATCACCAGGTACTAGAGAAAGGCAGAAGGAGAAAAACCAAGGAGGAGGGATGATTCCGTTCTTCGGCAAGTTGATTGACATCTCCATCATAGTACAGACTCAACCCTAGTATGGTATAATATAGGGTAGTAATGTAGGGTAGGGTAGGTTATAGTACATAGTATATTCTATGCTATATACTCTATACTATACTATATGCCAGGGGTCCCCAAACTTGGCAACTAAGACTTGTGGATTTCAACTCCCAGAATTCTCCAACCAGCTATGCTGAGAATTCTGGGAGTTGAAGTCCACAAGCCTTAAAGTTGCCAAGTTTGGAGACCTCTGCTATATGCTATCATCTCTTTTTAATGACCCCATAATCCCTTGCGAGGTGGAGTCTGGGCTACTGAATGGAGCTGAGTGTTTACTGGACAGATGCCCTTCCTGTCACCAGAGTGGAGTTTTGTCCAGCAGATAATATTCCCATGGTGCTCAGAGAGAGAAATAATCTGCCTCTACCTAGCATCGAACTCTCAGCCTCCTGATTGTGAGGCGAGAACTCTGCCTTTAGGCCACTGCACCACAATATGCTATACTATATGCTATGCTATGCACTATATATTATACTATGTACTTGTGCTGTCCCAGCCAGTCTATGGGAATTGGTTAGTCACTTAGGAATTGTGAGCTGTCCCCTTAAGGGAATGCATCATGGGAAATGTAGTTAAAGGTATCCTGGGAAATAGTTCATGTCACGTGGCCACATCTGTAATCCTGATTGGTCACCAAATTGACCCTCGAGGGGTTGAGGGACGTTTCCTCCCTTCTTGCCTGGACTCATGGACTGATAACAGCTTTCTTTCTATCGCTACGTAATGGGTTAGGAAAATAACCATCTTTTACTAATCTATCTGCATCTGCACAGTCACAAATCCACCTATGTGCATGAGACAGGACAGATTAGTACTATATACTATGCGCTATGCAATATACTCTGTAGTTAGTAAATATGGTATACAGGATATAGTATAGTATCGTATTACAATATTTTAAATTTTCGTACCGCCCATCTCCTCTATAAGGCGACTTGGAGGTCTAAATAAATCAAAGTCCACCTAAATGTTAAATAAATGATGCTCCCATCAGCTGCGGCGGGACTCACCAGGTAATTCTCATCCTGGAAGGCAAAATGCAGCTGTGTGATCCAGCGCTTGTCTCCATTCACCAGGACGTCCCTCTCCTCCCTGAAGCAGGAAACCTGGAGGAGCAGAGAGAGTTGAGGTTTCAAAGAGATGGACATCCCTGGTCAAACCTTCTGCTCCGTACAGTGACGGACACGAGCGGATGAGGCTCTATCTACAGTTCTCTATTCCAGGGGTCTCCAACCGCGGCCACTTTAAGACTTGTGGACTGCAACTCCCAGAGTTCCTCAGCAAGTCTTAAAGTTGCGAAGGTTGGCTGAGGAATTCTGGGAGTTGAAGTCCTCCAGGCTTAAAGTTGGAGACCCCTGTTCTAGTTGGTCTCAGGCAGGGGTGGGATTCAAATTTCGTAACAACCGGTTCTGTGGGCGTGGCTAGGTGGGCCTGGCCATGTGACTGAGTGGGCGTGGCTTTTTTTGCAGCCTCCCCCCCCATTTTGTGGGCCTTCTGGGCCTCAGGGAAACCTCCGGGGGGGGGGGGGTTGCTCCCAGAAGGCTTCCCTGGGGCTCTGTGCAGAATCATAACAACCGGTTCTATAAAACTGGTCCGAACCAGTAGAATCCCAGCCCTGGTCTCAGGCCACCTATTGTCAAACAAAACCTTCCCACCATCGACGTGGGAAATACAGGCAGTCCTCGACTTATAAGCATTTCTTTAGTGACCATTTGAAGTTACAATGTCCCTGGAAAAAGGGACTGAATTTCACACAACTGTGGCAGCATGATCGAAATTTGGGCACCAACTTGGCCCCGAGATGTACTGTGGTCCTCTGCTCCCTTTTTGCGACCTTCTGGCCAGCAAAGTCAACGGGGGAAGCCAGATTCACTTCACGACTGCCTGATTCACTTAATGTCTGCAGTGATTCGCTTAACGACCGTAGCAAAAAAAAAAAACTTGTAAAAATCGGACACCTCTTGATTAGCAATGAAAATTCCAGTCTGAATTGTGGTTGGGGGAAGCTACGCTCCTTTCTTCAGGAAAAGTTGGGACACCAAAGAAGCAGGCCTTGAGAAAATCTGCGCTGAAAAATAAATCGAGGCCATTTTTCTTGGCTTCTCGAGCAGCAAAACGATAAAGGAATCCGGCTGAAGGGACTTATACAAAACTGGAACAGCCTTGATCGAAATGGAAACCCTGCCTAGGTAGCCATGATGGCTTGCCAGATGTTCTGCCTTTTAGTCTTACCTCTCCTCGTTTCAACATGTCCCATTTATTCATTATTTTCATGGCGTACACCTGGGAGGTCCTTCTCTGCTTCACCACCGCCACCTGCGCAGGTAAAACCGTCAAGAGAGAGACATGCAAGATAAAACGAACGATAAATGTCCTGTTGTCAGATGCCTCCTTTTGCTCGCTGGTGCTTCGCTGCTATGTGGAGACAAGGCTGCCAAGAACTGCGGGGAGAGGGAATGAATGTTTGGGGAAGCGAAAGTAAATGCTGCATCTCCTCAAGGAGCTGCCTCAAGGTCTCCCAGCTGGAAGAAGGAGGGAGCTGCATACCAAACTACGCTGGGGACTATCCGTTAGGAAAACATCTTGCCTGAATCTGATTGGTGATACTGGGCTGGGCATTGAGAGATAGTTAAAGAGGGTGGGGAGAAGACCTTGGGGATTTTGATGCGCGATTCTCAGTTCTGGCTTTGCTATACTGCAAGATGCTTGATCGCTAATAAAACGATACCTTTCTCAACCAATGGAGCCAAGGATCGGTTCTATTTAGTTTGTGGCAAGTCCGACCACCTGTATTAGCTTACTCATCGTTGGCTTCCAGATTTGGCTCGGCCTCGGAAGGCTGGCATCAATCTTGCCTGTCTGAATGTGTGTCTCCCTGTCAAGTCTGAGACGCTTTCTCAGATTACCTTTCTACCCTGGGACTCAGATTTCTTTTATCTCTTGTCTTAGTTATGGATCTTCTTCTGCTCCTCAAGGTTATTCCTTCAGCCCATTATGACGGACTGGCTGCATCCTGCCAAACCTCCTTCCCATCACCCCAGACTTGTCTAAAATCTTTTTTTTTTTTTTGGGGGGGGGGGGGGAAGAATCCTAAAATATAAGGACAGTTTAATTTCATACTGTTCCATCCACCTGAAGTGGGCCACTTCTGCTACGACAGAGGCATCCCACAAATACTGGTTTTTACCAGCAAGAACATCCCTTTGACCCCCACTTTAAGGGGTGGGTCTTTAAAGCTACCTTCTACTATGGCCCGACTTTCTTCCTCACCTCGCTGAAAGCTCCTCGGCCGATCACTTTTAGGATCTCAAAGTCGTCTCGCTGCAGCCGGAGCTCTTTTAATCTGGAGGTTACCGGCTCCGCTGGAGAGAAGGAGAAGGACATTATTGGGTTTCTTCATATCACACCTATTTTGGGGTAATTAAATTAAGTATCCCAGAACCCCTGAACTGCAGAGGTTGAAGGAGGAGATGCGAGAATCCATCTCACCAATTTTCTGGTCCTGCTTTAGGGTTAGGGCAGGGATCCCCAAACTTGGCAACTTTAAGACTGGTGGACTTCAACTCCCAGAATTCTCCAGCCAGCTATGATTCTTGACTCTTGACGAATATCTTTTCTTTTATGTACACTGAGAGCATTGGCACCAAAGACAAATTCCTTGTGTGTCCAATCACACTTGGCCAATAAAGAATTCTCTTCTCTTCTCTTCTCTTCCCTTCCCTTCACCTCCCTCCCCTTCCCTCCCCCTCCCTTCTCTCTTCTCTTCTCTTCTCTTCTCTTCTCTTCTCTTCTCTTCTCTTCTCTTCTCTTCTCTCCTCTCCTATTCTATTCTATTCCTTCTTCTTTTCTCTTCTGTTCTTAAAGTTGCCAAGTTTGGATACTCTGGGTTAGGGCATGAAAGCCAGCTGAGTGACTATGGGCCAATCACCAAGAGACGGTGAGTTCTAGTCCCACTTTAGGTATGAAAGCTGATTGGGTGGCTTTGGGCCAGTCCCTCTCTCTCACTCTCTCAGCCCAACCCACCTCACAGGGTTGTCGCTGTTGTTGTGGGGAAAATAGGACGAAGGTGTGCTGGATATGTTTGCTGCCTTGAATTATTTGTAAAGGTGGTGTGTATATATAAACAAGTAAACATTGGTGGCGATTTGGGCTCAGCGAAAAGGCAGGAAGGAGTCACTGGACGGTGAAAATGGCGGCATATACATTTAACCAACCCATCCATCATTTTCCCTTGCTTTTCAATGGCCTGGCCCTTTAAGCCCCCTGCCCCTCCTTGCCCTGGCCAAGCTCTCATCCACAAAATATGATAGTCACGCATACAATCGGCATCCTTGCCATGACCATCCTGGACCGGTGACTCAGCTGGCCGCAAGGACTGAGCTGCTGCAGGCCTTAAAAAATAAATGCATGGATGGCAAAACTTGAGCGGGGGGGGGGGGGGGGAGAAGCCACGTGACCTGCAACCAGGGAGAGGTCAGGTGGCCATCAAATTTAACCTCCCTGGGGGTGACTCAGCTGCCGGCCTGCCCAGATATCCAGATTTGGCAGCGGAGGAAAGCATCGTCAAGGATCTCAAAACAACTTCCTCACATGGCGACCCAAGGATCAAGCGAAGAGATCCAGGAGGAGCAGGGTGGGGAGGGAGGGAGGGAGGGAGGGAAGGGGGGGGGGCTTGGCAGGAGAACAGCTAAACCTGCTGCCAATGAAGCAGCGTAAAAATAGCTGCAGGATGTGATCAAGGCGGCTGGAATGGGATGCCTTCGGGGAGGGGAACGGGACGCCCAGAGGCCATGCAAACAACACAAGGCGGAGGAGCAGGAGCGGGAGGGGGAGGAGGAGAAGTCCTCGACTGGCTGGCGCCATGGATGGGAAGGGGGAGACCAGGCTCATCGTCCCCAGCCAGCCCCTTGGGCAGGGGTCCTCAAAGGCTGCGCGAGGAGGGCCGGAGGCAGTCCAGCAAAAGCACTGGCCACACCTCAGGCTGGGGAGGGGGCTGAGAAGAAGATCCTCTTGTCTAGGGGGCATTGGGGTCTCCACCAGCAGCAATGCCCCGGGGCAGCAAAGTTGGGTGGCTAATTGCAGGATGCTGGGTCCATCCATTGGACTGCATCTTCGGAAAGAGAAGAGAGATGGAGGGAGATGAGGAGAGAGGGGGTGGACGGATGGATGGATATGAGAAGGGAGAGAGGGAAGGGAGAGGAGGAAGGAAGGAAGGAAGGAAGGAAGGAAGGAAGGAAGGAAGGAAGGAAGGAAGGAAGGAAGGAAGGAAGGAAGGAAGGAAGGGAGGGAGGGAAGGAGGGGGGTGATGAGAAGGGAGAGAGGGAAGGGATGGATGGATATGAAAAAGGAGAGAGGGAAGGAGGGAGGGAAGAAGCAAAAGGGAGGGAGGGAAAGAGATGAGAAGGGGGAGGGAGGGAGGGAAGGAAGGAAGGAAGGAAGGAAGGAAGGAAGGAAGAAGGAAGGAAGGAAGGAAGGAAGGAAGGAAAGATGGATATGAGAAAGGAGAGAGGGAGGGAGGAAGGAAAGAGGAGGGAGGGACATGAGAAGGGAGAGAGGGAAGGGAGGGGAGAAGGAGGAAGGAAGGGAAGGAGGGGGTGATGAGAAGGGAGAGAAGGAAAGGAAAGGATGGATGGATATGAAAAAGGAGGGAGGGGAGGAGGGAGGGAGGGAAGAAGGAAAGGGAGGGAGATGAGAAGGGAGAGGGAAGGGATGGAGAAAGGAAGGAAGGAAGGAAGGAAGGAAAGAAAGAAAGAAAGAAAGAAAGAAAGAAAGAAAGAAAGAAAGAAAGAAAGAAAGAAAGAAAGAAAGAAAGAAAGAAAGAAAGAAAGAAAGAAAGAAAGAAAGAAAGAACAGAGGGAGGGAGGGAGTGTTCCTGTGTTTTTATATACCATTCAGAATTTGGTGGTCCAGGTGGTATAAAGAAAGCTGTTCTTAATAAAGGAATGCATTCTCCAGACAGAGAGCCATCTTGTCACCAGTACCTTAGGCCCACTCATTTTTTTCTTTTAAAAAGGAGGGGCACTAAAAACGAAGGGACAAATTTGGACAGGAGGCCTGCAACGAGCCTCCTTCCCCAAGAATCTCCCAGAGGCTGAGAAGCTCCTGCCTGCTTCCTTCTTGGAGGGGAAGAGAAAAAAACGGCTAGCTGGCAGGAGCTGATGTTTGGCACCGGCCAAGAAAGGACCGAAATAGGACCAAATTCCAAGGGCAGAAGGGAAACATTCTCATATTTCTTAAATTTCCGACAAAGCCACATTGGGCAATTGGGTGTAATTTTCAGGGAGAATTTATGCAATGAGCCCTCTAATAATTGATATGACTTATTACAAGGCACATAAATACTACAGTTCTAGACACTATTGCAGAACAAATGCCGTTGTGCAGCTAGATTTATTTGGAGTCAACCTCAGTAGCTGTAGAGATCAAGCACTTTAAAAGAGTTATTTGCAGAATTTTGAAAATATGGAGCAACCCAGTTTATTCGGTGCTTCTCAGATTGACTTTGCAAATCCCATCTGTCTGTCTGTCTGTCTATCTTATCGACCATTCATCCATCCATCCATCCATCCATCCATCCATGCAATGCCTGCCTGCCTGCCTATATCTCTATCTATCTGTCTGTCTGTCTGTCTGTCTGTCTGTCTGTCTGTCTATCTATCTATCTATCTATCTATCTTTGTATCTCTATCTGTCTCTTTCTCTATATATGTGTGTGTGTGTATCTCTATCCGTCTTTCTCTCTCTCTCTCTACTCTAACTATTTTTCTACATCTCTATCTGTGTATCTATCTATCTACCTACCTACCTATCACCTATCTTATCTACCTATCACCCACCCATCCATCCACTCTCTCTCTCAACCATCCATATCTGTCTGTCTGTCTGAGTTACCCGTCACCTGCAGAGGCGCTCTGTTCTCGCCACGAGCCCAGCCCAGCCCAGAAGGTATTTTGGGTTCCTTGAGACCTGGGATTATTTTTGGCCTCTTCCAACAGACACACAGCCCTCCAGCCAAGAGCAGGGTCAGGGGTGTGGGAGGTGGGGGTGGCAGCTGGGTCAGCCTCCCTCCCCAGCCCGGGCCAAAAGCCTTGCCAGAGGCAGGAGAAGAAGCTGCTCCCGTTGGGTGCCTATTTTGGGCACCGGCCGGGTTGGGAATCTGGGCTTGCAACAATTCTCAGATTCCAGCCGGGCCCTGGGAGACTGGCTGCTCATGGCTGGGGCGAGGGTGGGGGGGGCAAGGGGTGTGTGTGGAACATTCCTGCCCATGGAAACTTTTATGCAGTAAACACACTGTCAAAAGCCCAAAGGTGCAGCTTTCCCTTTGGATTTGGCCTCAGGAAAAAGTGATTTTTGCAGTCCCCATCAAGAGCCAAGGGCTTCGGAGCATGTGCAGAGTGCAGCTAGTCCCCTTCAGGTGAGGCCTGAAGCTCAGGGTGAAAATCCGCACCTACAGGTAGTTCTCGGTTTACAACCGCCCAACATTTCCATGGTTAAGTGCAATGAGTTTTGTCCTGTTTTACGACCTTTCTCGCCACCGTCGTTAAGGGAAACGCTGCAGTGGTTCAGTTAGTGGCACGGTTGTTAAGTGAACCTGGCTTCCCCGTTGGTTTTGCCGGTCGCTAAAAGGGGGGAATCGCATGACCCCAGGGACACTGCGTCCGTCGTAAATACGAGTCGGTTGCCAAGCCTTTGAATCTTGTCCAGGTGACCACAGGGATGCTACAATGCTCAGAAGTCATGTTGCTTTTTTAATCTGATTGTAACTTTGAACGGCCACTAAATGAACTGTTATAAGTTGAGGACTAGCTGTCCTTAAGGAAATCTTTTGCAGTGTCCCCCTATCCAGGGGTCCCCAACCTTGGCAACTTTAAGACTTGTGGACTTCAACTCCCAGAGTTCCTCAGCCCGCAAAGCCTTAAGTCTTAAAGTGGCCACGGTTGGCTGAGGAATTCTGGGAGTTGAAGTCCACAAGTCTTAAAGTTGCCAAGGTTGGAGACCCCTGCTTATACATCGCCAAACAGAGGAGGCGACCTCTGACCTTTCCTTTGAAGCTTGGACCGACGGTGCCTTTGTTTAGTGATGGCCTAAAGTTACATCAGCAAGGAGTAAAGTTAAGTTAAAGTAAAGGTAAAGGTAAAGTAAAGCAATGTAAAGTAAAGTAAAGGTAAAGTAAAGTAAGTTAAGTTAAAGTAAAAGTTAAGGTAAGAAACTAAACTAAACTAAAACTGTGGTTTCTTCCCCAAACCCCAAAAACTTCAACATTAGACTGTCTACTATTGACCTCCCCCCTTTCCTAAGAGGTCTGTAGGGGGCCTGCATAAGCGCACCAACGTGCCTGCCGTCCCTGTCCTATTGTTTCTTTTATTTTTCTTATATGTATCCATGTATTCATCATTATGTTTTTACTTATGCCTCTTATCTTGTAAGCAATTGACAAATAAAAATAAATAAACTAAACTGTTCCGTTTGTCTGAACACCCCAATTTTCAGCCCTGGAGGAAGCCGCAAACAGGTGAATGGTTAAATCCAGGCAATCTCCTGCCCTCCACAACCTTGCTTTGAAAACTTCTCCCTGCCCCACTTCGCCCCATCCCTCAGCAGGCCTGCCCCCTTCCCCCCCCTCCCCCCCCCTTCCCGGCAGGGCCACTTTTGCAAGGAAAAGCAAGAAAAACCGAGCGATTTCTCCCCTCGGGGAACCCAGAGCCCCATGGAGCAAACGAGACGAGAGAGCGAGGAGAGGGCCCAGCCTGTCCTACGCAGGACGCCTTTTATGGCGTTTTCCAAAGTCACAGCAGCCGAGAGAGATGCCTCACACGGCAGCCCCAGAAGCCCCAAGCTCTGCGCTGCCCGACAGACAGGTCTCCCAGATCAACCAGCGTGGAGGACCATAAACATGGAAGCTGTCTTGGTCTGCATCAGAGATGTCCAACCTTGGCAACTTGTGGACTTCGGTTCCCAGAATTCCCCAGCCAGCATTCACGGATTCGAAATCCACAGTCTTCAAAAGTTGCCAAGGTTGGACACCCCAGTCTACGAGCCAGTCCTGTTAACACTCAGCTCTTCGATCCACCAGAATAGAGCTGGAAGGGACCCTGGAGGTCTTCTAGTCCAACCCCCTGCTCAAGCAGGAGACCCTATTCCATTCTAGACAAGTGACTGCCCAATCTCTTTCTAAAAACCTCCAGTGATGGAGCACCTACAACTTCTGGTGGCAAGTAGTTCCACCGGTTAATTGTCCTCATTGTCAAGAAGTTTCTCCTTCATTCCAGGTTGCTTCTCTCCTTGATGAATTTTCATCCCTTCCTTCCTTCCTTCCTTCCTTCCTTCCTTCCTTCCTTCCTTCCTTCCTTCCTCATAGAATCTTAAGGCTGGAAGGGATCTTGGAGGTCTTCTAGTCCAGCCCCCTGCTCAAGCAAGAGATCCTATACCAATTCAGATAAGTTGCCGTCCAGCCTCTTCTTAAAACCCACCAGTGATAGAGCGCCCACAACTTCTGGTGGCCAGCGGTTCCACCGGTTAATTGTTCCCCCTGTTAGGAAGTTTCTCCTTAGTTCCAGGTTGCTCCTCTCCTTGTTCAGTTTCCACCTGTTGCTTCTTGTCCTGCCTTCAGGGGCTTTGGAGAATAAGTTGACCCCTTCCTCTTCTTTGGGGCAGCCCCTCCAACACTGGAAGGCTGCTATCCTGTCACCCCTAATTCTTCTCTTCTCTAGACTGGCCAGACCCAAATCCTACAAACATTCTTCATCTGTTTTTGTCTCAAAAAAAACCCCCCAGACTTTACTTTCTCATGAATAAACCACAAAAAAATCATGGATTCCTAGGGCTGGAAGGGATCTTGGAGGTCCCGCTTCCCAAGGCAGGAGTGGGTCCTTATTCGAGACACCGGGCAGCCTCCTCTATTCAATTCCCCCTTCCTCTAAGGAGACGGTGCTTAAAAGGTGAGAGAGAAACAAGGGATTCAAAGTTTGGTCCTGCCTCCAGTCAGAGGGAAACAAGGAAGTGCTACTTCAAAAATAACTTAAACCCTAACAGCCACAAATCCAGGCTTCCAAGTCCCCGGATCTCAATAATAAACACACACAACCAAATGGTGAATATTGAAGAGCAGGTTAATTGCACCCATTCCTCACTGTCACTTTAGACTTTTCTTGGGAACAAATTCCCAGAAGTGTGACTCACAGCCCACAATTAGTCATGGCCTAATTTATGAGAGGGTGGTAGGTATCGCTTTCAACCCCCCAAAACATACCAATTAGAAACGAATCTTTTTTTCAAGTTTCAGAGTTCTGACTAACCCAAGTAGGTGGTAAAAGAGAATTGAAGGTATTTTATTTATTTACTTATTTATTTATTCACTTGGGGGAGGGATGTTTATTTTGTATTGATTAATAAATAACTCAAGGCAACCAACACACACAATACTGCTTCCTCCTCTTTTTTCTCAACAACAACCCTGTGAGGTGGGTTGGGCTGAGAGGGAGGAACTGGCTCAGAGACACCCAGCCTATTTTCATAATCCTAAGGGCAGGACTAGAACTCACCATCATCTGGTGGCTGGCCCAAAATCACCCAGCCAGCTTTCATGCATAAAGCGGAGCTAGAACTCACCATCTCTTGGTGATTCACCCAAATTCACCCAGTTGGTTTTCATACCTAAGGAGGGACTAGAACTCCCAGTCTCCTAGTGATTGGCCCAAAGTCACTCAGCCGGTTTTCATGCATAAAGCGGAGCTAGAACTCATAACCTCCTGGTGATTGCTCCAAAATCACCCAGCCGGCTTTCATGGCTAAGGAGGGACAAGAACTTCTCTGTCTCCCAGTGTTTGGCCCAAAGTCATCCAACTGGCTTTCAGGCCTACGAAGGGACTAGAACTCCTTGTCTCCCAGTTTCTAGCGTGGGGCCTT
This sequence comes from Bungarus multicinctus, assembly GCA_023653725.1. NCBI lineage: Eukaryota > Metazoa > Chordata > Lepidosauria > Squamata > Elapidae > Bungarus > Bungarus multicinctus. Next base: position 1,951,022 of record CM042835.1, on the reverse strand, counting down.
CACCACTCATTTGCAAAGCAATGCCCCCAAAGCCACAAACTCCCTGGCAATCTGTAGCGCACCCCCCTCCTTCTTCTTCTCACTGCCCTCTTTGGGGTGGCACCTCAACCGCCATAAATCAGGTTCTCCCCAGCCCCCCATGACTCACCCCACTGCAGGAACTCCGTGATGTATTTCTCCTGGGCCAGGGGCGAAGTGCTGAGCTCGTGATGCACGCAGAGCAGGAGGTCCACCAGCGTCTCCAAGCCCACCGCGCTGCGGTCAAGGACCAGCTCCTCCAGTTTCTTCAGTCGGACCTCTGCTGCCATGGGTCCAGCTTGGCTGGGCGTTGGGGACACCCCAGGTGGGCTCTCTCCAGGTTGGGTACGCTGTCCGCGGGGCCCCCGGCTGCAGCCAGGGGGAGGAGGGGCTACGTCGAGTGGGCCCCCTCCTGGCTGACCATCTCCTTCCTGGGTGGCCACACGAGTTCTTTAATTCACCGGTGTCTTGGGAGGGATGTCCGGTACGAAGATGTCCAGTGTCCCACGAAAGGAAGGCTGGACAGCTTCTTCACCACTCTGTCACACGCACAGCCTTCTCTTTCTTGCACACTTCAGCTTCAGCCTTTCCTCCCTTCCTGGTGCACACACAAGGTCTACACAAACACACACACACAGAGCCCCCCACTGCTGGCTCTCCTGCCTGCCTTGTGGCCACCCAGAGTGGAAGCAATGAGGCTCTGTTTTTCCCCCCCTCCCGGAGCACACAAACACGCAACACGCCAGCTTTCCACGCCTTTCCCAGGGTCCCAAGTGCGCTGCCTTTCGAGCCAAAATAGGCTCCTTCTCCGGGTCTTGCACACTCCCTCCCCACACCCCCTCCGTCCGTCCGTCCGTCCGTCTCTGGCTGCCCGTGCTTGGCACACCCTCTGTGGCTGGCCTTCCCTGCCTTCTCTGCAGAGTCCAGGCGCCCCAAGCTTCTCCCCCACCCACCAGGCCCCCTCTGCAGGGGTGTGTGTGTGTGTGTGTAAGAAAAGCACCAGCCTTCTTTCTGCCCCCCCCTCCTGGGTTCCCTCTCCGGCTCAGCCCCACCCCACCCCGACCCCGGGAAGCCAGACCTTGCCCTCCTGCACCGTCCTGCCCAATCCAGCCTGGTGCCAAGGCCTGCGCAGAAGCCAACGGGCAAGGGTGCCCATTTAAAGGTCTCAGGCCAAGCGGCTCCTCTCCTCCTTTTAACCCTTCCCTGCCTGGGAGTCTAAACACATCCCAGGCCCGTCACGTTATATGAGTCTGCAGCTTCTGGCAGAGGGTTTAAAAATACCTCTCCAGCCAATCAGAGTTATGCTGTCCACTTTGGGGGGGGGGGTCTTGACATTGTTTGCTGCTAATGCACAGCTCTCCAATGAAGAGAAGGACGAGGGGTGATATAACCGTCTTCCAGTATTTGAGGGGCTGCCCCAGAGAAGATTTGGGGGTCGAGTTATTCTCCAAAGCCCCTGAAGGCAGGACAAGAAGCAACAGGTGGAAACTAATCCAGGAAAGATCCAATTTAGAATTAAGGAGAAACTTCCCAACGGGGAGGGCAATTAACCAGTGGATCTACTTGCCTCCAGAAGTGGTGGGTGCTCCATGACTGGAGGCTTTTAAGAAGAGACTGGACAGTCCCTTGCCTGAAATGGTAGAGAGTCTCCTGTTTGAGCAGGGGTTGGACTAGAGAACCTCAAGGTCCCTTCCAGCTCTATTCTGATTGATTGAGAACACCTGAGTTTAAAAAGCCCCTCCTGCTTGCTCCCCGCACTCACTGGGATCCTGGAGGACCAGTCTTCTGAAAGATCACACGCAAACCCTTCCTTGCTGGCATAACTCATTCACACACTGAGGGTCTGGCCTGATCCAACCAAGCCATTTTCCTACCAATGACTTCCTTCTTTCTCCCTGGGGAAAAAAAGACAACGCCTTGCTTTAGGTTGGTGAAGTCGATGAGAAGGGCCTGGAAAACCAGCGTTTTCATTTTGCAGAGCGGACAAGATTTTAGAACCTTTCGGTGCAAAACTCATTAAATACCCATTTATGCTCACAGGAGCGATACAGATGTAAACAAATAAGGGGACTGTGGGACTCTCCCCCTCCCCACCCATCCAGGCCATGAGGACATTTGAGGAGGGGGTTTATTTCTGACTGAGGCCCCCCCCCCAACTGCGTGCTGTGATGGGGGGGGGGAGTAGTTCGCTTGCTGGAAAGCATCCCACCCCCCCTGCAACCCGCCTTGCAAGCTGTTTCTGGCCAGGCTCCACCAAGCTAAGTTTAGAACAGAAACATTCCTGCAGCCTAAATGGAACCATGGAGCAGCCAGCATTTTGGGGGGGGGGCTGGGAGGGAGCTGGCTGGGAATGGTTTGCAAGGGTTCTCGGCCTCCCTTTTTCATTCTCCTGCCCCCGATAAATGTTTGGGGCCTTGAGTTAGAGGCCCTCACGCTGTCCCACGTCAACAGGGACATTGCAGGCTGCCCTTTGCAGGCGGCAAAAGTCAAATTGCCACGATTTCTTCACCGCTGGTTTTCTCTCTTTGGTTTCCTCAGGAGCAGAGGTAGAAGCAAGTGGGGGCCCAGGGGGTCAGAAAAGTCAAAATGGCTTCCCTGTGATCCAAGGGCCAGGCTTAAGGTTAGGAATCTGGGAGTGTATTTTCTTACTTTTATTTTTTAAAAAAAATAGATTTAATAAAATGTGGTTTTATCAAAAGGCAGTTCACAAAAACTTTCTACTAAAATTGGTTAGTTGGAAAAGGCGCTTCTGGATTCCCGATTTTAAAACAGATTTGGGCTCCCTGCCCCGTTTTTATCTCACATCAGGATGTCCAACAGACCACGGCAATTTCTTATCTGCAAACAGGACTTACTACCTCGAAGGTATTAAGCCGTTTTGTTTCTGTTTTTCCCCTCCTGTTTCTAAGGAACCGGCCTTAGAATTCTCCCTCATGAATCAGCTTGCGTGGCCAACAGCAACCCCTAGTGTCCAGCCTGGGAATGGCAGGGGATCCAAGAATTCCCCCTTCATGGCTTCCTTCTTAGGCCAATTTATGTAACAATGGCAGATTTTCAAGTTTCTCACAAGTCTTCATCAAGCAAGGCAACGAAAAGTGTGTCCCTGGGAGGACTGAGATAGCAAGGGGGATGAGGGACAGGGGTGGTGGAAGAGATTTTTGCCAGGGCTTTTATCTCTTCAGAGCAGAGTTTTCCAACTTTGGCAACTTTGAGGCCTTCAAACTCCCAGAAGTGGTTTCACTGTGTGCCCAGCGGAAAATGAGCTCAAACCAGGCCAATTCACGTAATACTCACCCAGGAGTTTTGCTTGTGTCGGTTCATCCGTTGCAATCTACAGTTTAAAATTTGCTATCGGTGACCTTTTGGCTCCCAAGTGCGGTAAGACAGATCATAGATAGAACAATAGAATGATAGTAGAACGATAGACAGATGAAACAATACAGAGTGAATAGGGTGAATCGATAGGATGAATGTACATAGACAGAGATATGTGATAGATAGATGAGAGAGGATAGATATAGATAGAAAGATGATAAAGGAAGATAGATGATTGACAGAGTGAATAGATAAAGCAGATGAATATACATAGACTCAGAGACGTGATAGATAGATGAGAGAGAATAGAGAGAGAGGTATAGTGGGTGAATAGATATAGATAGAAAGATGATATAGATAGATAGATAGATAGATAGATAGATAGATAGATAGATAGATAGATAGATAGATAGGACAGACAGATGATAGATGATGGTAGATGAATGGATGGACGGACAGGTGCTAAATGCTAGATGAAAGATGCTAGTTGATAGATATATGGATATATATCTATAGATAGATATATGGATGATGGATAGACAGGCAGAGATAGATAGATAGATAGATAGATAGATAGATAGATAGATAGATGGATGGTAGAGACAAATAGACAGAGTGAATAGAGAGGATGAATATACAGAGACAGAGAGAGATGTGATAGATGAGAGAGAGATATAGGGAGTGAATAGATATAAAAACAGATGAGATAGACCACTGATCAATAAATAATATTGACGTCTCCACTCACAGGGGCAGTGGGAACTTCAGGCACTATTAGAGGCTCACAGTTCCACAATGTTGGGTGTTTTTAAGCTGAGATTAGGGGTTTCCTGTAAGCTCTAAAGTCACCTCCCTTTACAGTATTATTGTGTTATTGTATTGCTTTATATTTATTTATAACTTTGTTATCTCAACAGCTTTCAAGCAGCCGCCATAAAAAAAAAAAACCTGGGAAGGCCGAGAACAGTAAAATGGTGATAAAGGGAATTTGTGGCCAGCAGCTGTCCCTGACTCCAGATGGCATCAGCAGTTGGGCCCCTATCGAGTGGCGATGCCACCACCCAGAATGCCACTTGCTGTCCCCATGGAGGGGGATCCTGGCCAGATCAGGCGACCCAGGCTCTGAAAGAAAGAGCTGCGACCTTCCATGGCTGCCTCTCCAAATCCCCCCTGGAAGTTGGCAAGGAATCTACACCTGCTTTTCACAGGAAACTTCCCCAACCTGGTGCCCACCGAGTGCACTGAGATTGTCTGAGACAGGGGTGGTTCAACTTTGGCCAAAGCCACAAGGGCAAAGCTGGCTGGGGAATTTTGGGAGTTGAAGTCCGTAAATCCTAAAGTTGACAGGATTGGATCTCCTTGGTGTAAGAGAACCAGGGTTGAACACTAACCAAGACAGGGAGCTTCTGACCACAGAGACACTCAAGGGGGAAAGAGACCCATCGCCTGGGAAACCGGACCCCCAACAGGGCACAAGTGATGGGTGGGCAGATGCTGAACAGAGAAGGGCAGCTTCTCCTACTTAGTCCGAACCTCCCCCGCCCCAACCATCTTGGCTGAGCTTTATGGAATTTGGAGTCCAGGGTGGGGCAAATCCACATTCAAGTCCATCCTGGTCTTCTTTGAAACCTAAGTGCTGGAAGGGATCTGGGAGGTCTTCTAGTCCACCCCATGCTCAACCTTCATCCCATCCAGGACAAAAAGGTTGTCCAATCTTCGATGGAGCGCCCCATTTTGGGGGGGGAGGGGAGCGTCGGAGGGTCTCCCAGGGGCTCAACAAGGGAGGTCCAAGCTGGTTGCCCCATCCTGGATGGGAAGGAACTTGGAGGGGGGGAAGCAACTTGGCTTGGGAGGGGCCCATCGGCGCGAGCCCGGGGCTGCTTTGGAGTTGCGCGGGGCGCGGGGGATGTGCGGGATCCCAACCGAGGTGGAGGGGGGGGACAGATCGGGGCTGGGCGCAGCCTCGCCGGAGCGGGAGAGCGCCTGGCCGCAGGAGGAGCCCCGCCCCAAGGAAGGAGGAGGAGGGAGGAGGAGAAAGCGAAGTTAAGAGGGACGGGCGGGGGCCGGGAGGGGCCGCGGGGGGGCGTCGGCGGGGCGGGAGGGGAGAATGCGGGCGGGGGGAGGCTAGGGGCGCGAGTGGGCCGGACGGGGAGGGAACCGGGCCGGAGGGAGGGAGGCGGGCGGGCAGGCGAGGGGGGCCGGACTCCCGCGCCCGAACATGGCCTCCTTCCCCGCCGAGCCTCCCGGCCGCGGCCCACCCGCAGCCCCGCCGCCCGCCCCGTCCGCGGGCAGCGGCGGAGCGGAGCCGCGCAAACTTTCGCCAACTTCGCCGCCCGCCCCGTCCCGCGCGGAGCCCGGCGCGGCTCCTCCCGCAACAGCGGCGGCGGCGGCGGCTTCTCCTCCTCCGGTGTGCCCAGCTCCGGCCGCTCCTCCCGCTGCTCCGGCCGCCGGCCTGCCGCGCTTCTCGGCCGAGCAGGTCTCGTGCGTGTGCGAGGCGCTGCTGCAGGCGGGCGACCCGGGCCGGCTGGGCCGCTTCTTGGGCTCGCTGCCGGCCGAGGAGGCGTCGCGGCTGGAGGCGTCGGGCTCGGGCGAGAGCCTGGCCAAGGCGCGGGCGCTGCTGGCCTTCGAGCGGGGCGACTTCGGCGAGCTGTACCGGCTGGTGCAGAGCCGGCCCTTCGGGGCGCCCCACCACCCCTTCCTGCAGGACCTCTACCTGCGGGCGCGCTACCGGGAGGCGGAGGCGGCGCGGGGCCGGGCGCTGGGCGCCGTCGACAAGTACCGGCTGCGCAAGAAGTTCCCGCTGCCGGCCACCATCTGGGACGGCGAGGAGACGGTCTACTGCTTCAAGCGCCGCTCCCGGGCCGCCCTGCGCGACTCCTACGGGCGCAGCCGCTACCCGAGTCCCGAGCAGAAGCGCCGCCTGGCCCGCGACACCGGCCTCTCGCTCACGCAGGTCAGCAACTGGTTCAAGAACCGGCGGCAGCGCGACCGAGGAGGAGGAGGCGGCGGCGGCGGAGGAGCCGCGGGAGGAGGAGGAGGCACGCCCAGCAAGAGGTAAGGAGGAGGAAAAGGAGGCCCTCTGGGCATGGGCAGAGCGCGCCCGCGGGTGTTGGAAGGACGCCTTGGGCACGGCTGGCAGGGACAGAAGTGGAGCCTCCAGGGGCCTGTGCAGGCTACCCGGACTCTTGCGAACCCCTTGGGTGCGGAGTGGGTGGGAGGTTTGCCCCCATAATCCCCGGCGAGGCTGCGGTTCGAAGCCTGGACGAGTCCACCCCAAAATGGGACGGGGGATCCAGCCCTAAGAGTTGCGGGGGGGGGGGTGTCTCTAACTCCTGCACGTGTGAATCCTAAGCAGCCTCCCCCCCCCAAAAAAAATATCTGCAAGCAAGCTACAAACCAGGATGAAACTTTAAACCTTATCCTTGGGGGAGGGAGGGGTTTCACTTGTTGCCCCCAGCCATTTCTGCACAGGGGAGGAGGAGACACCCCTGGAATCTGGGGGGTGCAAGGGGGGGTGGTTTTGCAAAAGGCTTGCTGGGAGGGCTTGCCCCCCCAAAAAAAAAAATTGGTTCCTGGGCTTCAACCTGGCCAGGTGCAAATTCCCAGCAACCCCAAAGACACAGGTGGTAGCTCCCTTCTGCCCCCCCACTCGCTTTGACCATGTCCTCCTGAGCCAACGAAGGAGACCCCACCCTCATCCCGGTCTGTCCCCCCACCCATTTCACTTCCCTGGGTTCCCAGATCATTCTTGGGGTGCTAGAGACGAGTGTGTGAGGTGGCTTCACTTCTTTGGAGTTAGCAGAACTTTCTGAGGGGGGCGGGAAGGAGGGGCCCTTACCAAGGGAAGAGAATCTGTGTAGCCGAGGGTTGAAATGAGGGGGGGCCTGGGTGCTCTCTGAGCTTGGTGGGTTTCTTGCAGACGTTTGGTGAGCCGACTAGGTCAACATCCCTCACTGCTCAGTTATATCAGCATGAGTAGCCCTGATGATGTTACCTAGTTGGGTCGTGAAACGCCTGCAAGGAAGCCACCAACCTCAGGGAGCACTCAGGAGCCCCGTTTTCCTCCTCCTCTTCACCAAGCCATGAAACTCTAGAGCGGGGCTTCTCAACCTTGGCCCCTTTCAGACGGGTGGCCCACAACTCCCACAATTCCCCAGAGGCAGCCGATAATCTCTGCTGGGTCTTGGGGCAGCTTAGAAGAACCTCAACTGGGAGAACTTCCCCGCCCGCCGCATCCTTTCAAGGGAATTGTGACGGGAGCCGAAGTCCTGCCTCCACTCTCTCCAGCCCAGCACAACGTGGAAGCCTCTTCTCCTTTGTTGTGAAATCTGAGTCCCAGGCGTTGGGTTTCGCTGGGCCTCCCGATCTCCTCCCTTCCCAGGCCAAGGGTGGAGACCCAGAACCATCTCCACCTCCTCCTCCTCCTCCTCTTCCAGATAGCTGGTTGGTGGATCTCCACCTCTTCCTCGAGGGTTGGGAATGCTTACAAACCATGGGCTGAGAGTGAGGAACCTTAGAGTAAGCCCAAAAGGAAGCGGTTAGGCTGTGGTTGAACATAGCCATGAGTTTGACAGCTTGAGGGTGGGACTCACATGAAGCTATCCCATCATGAATTTTGGGGAACCATGTTTTAGGACAGGAGTCTCCCAATGCGGCCATTTTAAGACTTGTGGACTTCAATTCCCAGAATTCCTCAGCCAATCCATAAAACTATCTTTCCATTTTCCTACACCAGGAGTGTCCAACCTTGGCAACTTTTAAGACGTACAGGTTGGGGAATTCTGGGAATTGAAGTCCACAAGTTGCCAAGTTGAGAGACAGACACACACACACCCCACTGCTCTAGGAAAATAGAAAGGTGGTTTATTCAACCAGGGGTTGGACTTCTTCGGAAAGAGGGGGCTGAAGTTTCCATATTGCGCCTGCATTACTACTTTGACCCCTGCAGCTTAAGTTTATTTGTTTGTGTATTAAATTTATATGCCGTTTATCTCGGCACTGGTCAGGTTGGCTGAAATATGGGATTATTGTTTTTAGCTGACGGCAAAACAACTGAACTGTGCCTTTGTACCAGCCAGCTACTATCCAAGGAAATTGGATCACATTTTGTTTATTTGTTGATGTCCCGCCTTTATTATTGTTCCTTAAATTAACTCAAGGCAGCGAACGTATTTAATACGCCTTCCTCCTCCTCATTTCCCCCACTACTACAACCCTGTGAACCTGTTGGCCTGAGAGGTAAATCACCTAACCGGGCTTTTACGCCTAAGGCAGGACTAGAACTCACCGTCTCCCGGTTTCTAGAAATTCCTGGAAATTCCTTCTGAGCTTGGCAAAGAGAAGGGATTGACTGCAGGGTGGAAGTTGGCGGCTGCATCAGACGGAGCTCCCTGGTGCAGCTCCTCTTCACCTCCTAAAAGAAAAGTTGTAGGAAGAAAGTTGAGTAGCTTGTTCCGGACCAGAGAAACGGGGGTCCCTAAATGAGGCCTTCCCTGGGGTCCTAACTGGTGGCAGGAATTTGGGGAGCTGCAGAGAGGTTGACGGTTGTTTCTCCTTAAGGACTGTCTTGGTGGGGCAGCCTGTAACCCAGAATTACAGCTGATTTACAACAGTTGAGCCCCAATTTTCTGTTGCTAACCAATTAAGTCAGTTTTGTCCCATTTTACAACCTTTCATGCCACAGATATTAAGTGAATCCCTGCAGGGATTCAATTAGTAACACGGTTGTAAATCTGGCTTCCCTGTTGACTTTGCCAGATCGTAAAAGGGGATTGTGGGACTCCAGGACACTGGAACTGTCATAAATACGAGTCAGTTGCCAAGCATTGATCCCGTGACCTTGGGGGGGGGTACAATAGTTGTAAGTGTGATGGATGGACATAAGTCACTTTTCAGTGCCTTTGTCATTTCAAACAGTCGTTAAATGAATGATTATAAGCCAAGGACTAGCTGTACTAGGGGATTTATCCTCTGACCTCTCCTGCAGTGAATCCGATGGGAACCCCAGCACAGAGGACGAGTCCAGCCATGGTCCAGAGGAAATGGAAGCCGTGGGAGGCCTGTCCGCCAGCCAGGAGGGCATCGCGGCCCCTGGCAGCCTCTTCCTCCCGGGGGCCTGCACCAGCGCCTCTTCCATCCTTCTGAACGGGAACTTCATCACAGCCAGCTCCCCGCCCGCCATGCTCCTCAACGGGGGCTCCGTGATCCAGACCCCCGCCGGAGGGGTCATCCTAAACGGGCTGACCCTCGGAGACAACCAAACCATCACCCTCAGCCCCGTGGCGGCTCCCAGCCCGCCCATCCTCCTGAACGGCTCTGCCGGCCTGCTCACTCCCAAGATGGAGGAAGTGGGCCAAGGCCCCCCGGAAACCCTCTCCCCAGCCACGCTCATCCTCAACCCGGCGGCTCCCCAGGGAGAGGTGAAGTCAGAGAGCGTCAACCCGCTGGCGTTCAGGATGGAAATGAAGTCAGAGGAGGGGCAGGGGGCAGCTCTCCCTCCCCTCCTGTCTCTTCCAGAGGCCTCCCCGCTCCTCTCCGAGACCAAGGGGGCGCTCTTGGCCGCGGTGCCCCTGCCCCAAGTGGTCCCTTCGAATGAAGAAAGCCCCGCAGTCCCCCTGTTGCCCGTAGCCCCTCAAGCGGCAGTGCCCCCGAGCCCACAGATTGTGCCTCTTGCTAAACTGGTCCCTGTCGGTCAAGCTCTGGCCACTCCCCAGGGAAGAGGGCCAGTGGGCGGCGGGCAGGGGTCCCCAGCGGTGGCATCTCCTGCCGTCACTGCCGGCCCGCTCCTCTCTGTCCCTGGGTCCTCTACAGCCCCGGCCACCCTCCTCCACGTTTCTGCCCCATCCCTTCTGCCGCTCAGCCAGGTATCGCCCCCTTCGCAGGTGGTCCCCCTGTCCCAGGCGGTTCCCGGGGCCCAGCTGCTCTCCCCACCTCAGATGGTTCCCGTGTCCCCCACCCAGATCTACACCATGCCCCACGGGGCTCCGGCACCTCAGCAGCTGGTCTCCATTCCTCAGGTGGCACAGGGCTCCCAGCTCATCTCCTTGCCCCAAGTCGTGCCCACCTCTCAGGTGGTGACTCTGCAACAGGGCGTGGGCAGCCCCATCCAGATCCTGACCAGTGCCGCCCCCATCAAGGTGGGCCCTGTGGCTGGGACCCCACAAGGCACAGGGGTCACCGGAGGCATCGGCCAGAACAACGTCCATCTCCTCAACACCGGCGTTGGCGTCGCCGCCCTGCAGCTTCCAGGCACAGCACAAGGTATTTATCTGCCCCGGCTTCCCAGGTGGTTGAACCTTGTCCAGTCATAATGGAGGATCTCTCCTAACATTGTGGGAAGGCTGGGTGTTCTCCAGAAAAATCAACAGTGAACAGTCCAGAATTAGAAGGAGGTTCCTGCAGTGGTGATATGCTACCGCTTCGCACCAGTTCGCTTGAACCGGTTGTAAAAAAAATGGACAATCAGCTGATAGGAGAAAAGAGAAAAGCGTGGGATCGACTCTTCCTCTGGCCCCTGCGCTTTCCCCTTCTTTATCCTCTCAGCTGATTGGCGCTGCAGAGCCTCAGCTGGTGTTTGGAAAGCTGCACGCCGGCATTAGGCAAAGCACGCCCACTAAGCCACACTCACCAATCCGGTGGTAAAACAACTTGAATCCCACCACTGGGTTCCTGTTCTAGAAATTGTGGTTCCTCTGCCAATAGAGGAGAATATTTGTAGCTCAGGGTTGGTGATCTCTGAGTTTGGTTGTTTTCAAAGGTATACCTGCATAAGCATGCATGCATGCACGCACGCACACACACACACATATTCCTGGAATCCTTGTGGTGGTCCATTTCTAGATGTCACAAGAATTCCTCTCGGGTCATCTTGACAAAATCTAGATGGGGTTATTGTGAATTCCTCTGTTGTGCGTTCCACTTTCTCCCCGGTGATGCAGTGGTTAGAATGCGGTACTGCAGGCTACTTCTGCTGACTGCCGGCTGCCTGCAGTTTGGCAGATAGAATCCCACCAGGCTCAAGGTTGACTCAGCCTCCCATCCTTCGGAGGTGAGTCAAATGAGGATCCAGATTGTTGGGGGCAAGAGGCTGGCTCTGTAAACTGCTTAGAGAGGGCTGGAAAGCAGTGTGAAGCGGCATATTGCTATCTTCCTTCCTTCCATGCTGCACTGTGGTTCGAATGCAGTACTGCAGGCTAATTCTGCCAACTGCCAACAGTTTGAATCTCACCAGGCTCAAGGTTGACTCAGTTTTCCGTCCTTCTGAGGTCGGTAAAATGAGGACCCAGATTGTTGGGGGCAAGAGGCTGACTCTAAACTGCTTAGAGAGGGCTGGAAAGCAGTGTGAAGCGGCATATTGCTATCTTCCTTCCTTCCATGCTGCACTGTGGTTCGAATGCAGTACTGCAGGCTAATTCTGCCAACTGCCAACAGTTTGAATCTCACCAGGCTCAAGGTTGACTCAGTTTTCCGTCCTTCTGAGGTCGGTAAAATGAGGACCCAGATTGTTGGGGGCAAGAGGCTGACTCTAAACTGCTTAGAGAGGGCTGGAAAGCAGTGTGAAGCGGCATATTGCTATCTTCCTTCCTTCCATGCTGCACTGTGGTTCGAATGCAGTACTGCAGGCTAATTCTGCCAACTGCCAACAGTTCGAATCTCACCAGGCTCAAGGTTGACTCAGTCTTCCGTCCTTCTGAGGTCGGTAAAATGAGGACCCAGATTGTTGGGGGCAAGAGGCTGACTCTAAACTGCTTAGAGAGGGCTGGAAAGCAGTGTGAAGCAGTATATAAGGGCTACTGCTCCAAGCTGCCGTTTCTCCTCAACCGTTTTCTCCTTCCTTCCCAAGGCCATCTCCTAAATCTGGAGAGTGGGCAAACACCGGGGTTGAGCGATGGGAAGCCACAATGCTAGAGATCTTGTCTAAAGGGGGTCCTCTATTGTCCTTCCGTTCCAGGTAACCTCCTCCTGGCCAACCCAGCCACCGGCAACAGCACCATCATCACCGGCATGGCCGTACAGCAAGGCAAACTGAACCTTACCGCCACCTTCCCGGCTAGCATGCTGATGACCCTTGTGCTCTCCGCTCCGACAGCTTCAACCTTGACTCTTCCAATCAAGCAGGAGGTAGCAGTGGCCACCCCAGCAGCTCTGGGAGCCACCGAAGGCAACGCTGGGTTGCTTGCAGGAGTCCCTTCGGTGCTGCCTACCGAAGTCTCCCCTCTTTCGTCCTCCAACAGTGCCGGTCCGGACAGCGTGGCCTTCGGACCGGACACCGGCCAAGGCGCTCTCCTTTCCAGCTTCTCCCAGCCAGAGACCCTGTCCATGTCCCAGCCACAGGTAGTGTGGTCCAACCCGGTGAGCATGGACCTTCAGGGGAACAACTCCGAGGGGCTCTTTGCGATGGTGGAGAAGGGATCAATGGAGGAGCTCCGGCTGCCCGAGGGTGAGGGTCTTTTGCTGGCTGCTGCTGGGGGGGACCCACTAGGTCCCGAAGGTCTGGACTCAGGTGAAAAAGTGCTGACACAGCTGCAGTCGGTGCCAGTGGAAGAGCCTCTGGACCTGTAAGACTCGGGCAGTGGGTGAGTTGTCGCTTTCCGGGCAACCTTCAAACCGAGAATTCGGACCTCCTGATCTTTCCCAGAGTTTGGAAATACTCAAAAAGTGCCTCAATCAGAGAAGACGCTTCCCTGCCCATCTTTGCACAGAAACGGTGTCACACTACAAGGGTTCTCCACACGACCCTTCATTCCGACCATAAGAGACCACTGCTGGTGCGACCAACAAGGGCGTCCCTTTGTGGTCGTCGGAGTAGCAAACACTACAATCCCGGGGAGTTCTTGGCTTTCGACCGGTCGTTGAATGATCACGGAAAGTTATGGTGGGCTTTGGAAAAGCAACTTATGACTTCTCCTCAAAGTTACGACACCGGCGATTCCTCCTTCCTTGGGGTCAATGGAATCGCATTTCGGGTACCTCACAACCGTCTCACATTTCCAACCGGTTGTGATGGCCTACGGTCTTGTGATCACAATTTGCTGCATTTTTGTAAGTTTCCTATCATGTTTTTCAAACGTCCATCCAGAAGAATGGATTTGCTTAAATGGCCACAGTGTTCTGCTTAACTGTGATGACTCCTTTTACAGCTGTTGTAAAAAAGTGGTCTTAAATCAAGCCCCGTCGCTTGGTGCTTTGATTTACGACCGCAACAACTTACAATTGAAATCCCAGTCACAATTGTGGCCCTAAGTCAGAGGTCCCCAAACTTGGCAACTTTAAGACTTGTGGACTTCAACTCCCAGAATTCTCCAGCCAACTATGCCTGCTTTTTTCCTCTCTTAATCTCCTAAAGTGGAGAGAGGTTGCAGAGGAAGGGATTACAAAAGAGTAAGATATGCTGGCTGGAGAATTCTGGGAGTTAAAGTCCACCAGTCTTAAAGTTGCCAAGTTGGGGGTGGGCCTTCCCTAAGTCAAGGAGTGCTTCATACAGCAAAGGAAGAGCTGCTTCCATTCCTCACTGTGAAAGTCAAACGTTTCATTCTGTATCTTCTTTTAACTTCCTTTCTACTAGATACTCCTCTCTATTTCCAAAGTTACACTACATCATGGGAACCTGGGAACGTCCCACTCAATCCAGGGAAATTTTATGACGTAAAGAAATATTTCCTGTCCTCTCATCCATGGTGCTAGGGATGATCCCAAAATGGAGAGGCAGGAAAATTATCCAGTTTCCATGCTTTCATTCTCGGGGGGTTTTTTTTGGTGGCATTGAGGACAACCTATCATCCCTCAAAAAGGTCACCTCTGGAAGTATGGAGATAAGGAAGGGGAAGAAACTGAGCACATCTGGAGCATCCCTGTGGATAGGTTGGAGAAGGCCGTTCTGGGTGATGAGCGTGCAATCTTAGTTCGAATAACCCCGTTCCTAAATAAATCTAGTCCTTCAGAGCAGAAAAGGGCAGCTTGGATGTGTCTCTATCTGCACACATGCCTTGGTGGTGGAACAGACGTTTTGAATCTAAAGATGAGAGGACTAAGAAAATGTCAGGCTAACCATGACCATCCTATCCATGGACAATGCAAAAATGGTGTGGATTCTGCACGGGTTGGTCCTACAGTTAATGGTACCTAGATTCTATATACAGAACAAGCTTCTTAAGCCACTATGATGATGTTACTCTAGAACATCTTTTGTATTTTGGGACTGACAGCCAAAGGCAGCTGTCCACCATAGTTACTTTCACCTGCGATGGATGGAACGGCTTGAGTGATAGAAATAATTCTGCATTATTGCAAAATGGAGTTCCTCCCCAAGGACCCCAAAATGAATTGCTTCTCTTTGAACACCTTGAAATCCTAAAGCCAGTGCTGAAAAAAATATGCATAAAATCTGTTTTTAAAAGAGGCCTTCTAAAAAACACAATTCCCCATACTTTGTGTAAATTAGGTGTAATTCTGCTACTTGTATGTTTGAGTTTCTATTATGTGGATATAAGGAGAAAAAGTGCCATTTTATTAATACTACATTCATGCAACCTTTAGGAAATTTTGTTGAGTGACATGTGATAATGGATTTTAAGAACCGAAGCTATGCCAATTATGAAATGAAGTTGGAATTTACTATAAATTGAAGATGCCACATATAGTGTGGAGAAAGTCAAGACTTAATGCAGTGTTTTTCAACCTTGGCTACTTTTAAGATGTATGGACTTCGGCTCCCAGAATTCCCTAATGTAGCTGGCTGGGGAATTCTAAAAGTTGAAGTCCATACATTTTAAAAGTACCCAAGGTTGAAAAACATTGGTGTAATAGAATAATCTTGCATTAAACATTCCTAATAGGCTACCTGTTTACAGTTCCTTCAGAAATATTAATGCTTTTTTAAGTATTAAAATATGTTCCATATAAGCAAAAATATTTTGTTGTAAAAGCAATTTTGGAAATCCTGTTTTTTCAAGCTGAAACAGAAATATTCTTGAGGGAACCTTGCAGAGTTGCATTTAGTCAATATGGACAGAACTAAACTAAATAAGACAGCCCCAAGCTCTACAGGTAATCATCGTAAATTGTGATGCCACCCTGCCTTCCCACACTGATTGACCACAATTTGTGACATTTTTTCAGCAAAAAATTCTCATTCAAATGAATGGACTTAGGAGCATCATGTTTGCTTAATGACTGCTGGCAAAAAAAAAGGTAATTCACTTCCAATCATGTGTGCCTCGACTTTACGACCGAATTGCCAATCCCAGTTTTGGTCCTAAGTTAAGGACTACCTGTAGAGGATAAGGCAGCTTACTTGCACTTTACGACTTGCTAGGGATGGCAATTTTGCTTCCATCTAATTCTCACTTTACTGACCAAGCTTTCTATTCAGTAGTTTTAACAACAATGCAGAATTATCTAATTTGCAAAGAGTTAAAAAAAAAAAAGTCAAGATGACGGCTGCAACTATGCAGTGAAAGGCCCGCCTTGTTTATAGGTGTCAAAGGGCGGGACTTTGATCACAGGAGGCCGCCATCTTGTCCTTTTGGACCTATCCGTGCAGACACCTCTGCATATTTGGCACAAAAGAAAATATGCACATTGGCTATTTGTGTGCCCACTTCTAAAGGATACCCACAAGTATTTTTGCCATAGCAAAATACATGTTGTGCATACTTTGTCTCCAATCAACACAAAGTTGGTTGTGTCGTTTTCTCCCCAGCTACATATTTTTTGCAGGTCGCTTTGGAATCGCAAAACGGCACTACAGTACTTTGAAATGTATATTTTACACACTTATCCGTTCCAGGTTCTGGCCCAGAGAGTTTTTTAAAGACAGGTAGTCCCTCGACTTATGACTGTAATGGAGCCTGCCCATTATGGTTATGACAGTCATAAAACAGATCATGTAACCGACCCAATTGTATGACCTTTTTTTCTGGGAGCTCTTAAGCAAACCAGTGCTTTGCTAGGTTTTGCTGAAAACCGGAAGTAAATGCCAATTTTCAGCAAAACCATCATAAAATGCAGCCATGTGACCATAGGATGCTGCAAACAGCTATAAATATGTGTTGCCGAGTGCCTGAAGTTTGGTCACATGACTGTAGGAGGGGAGGTGACTCCCAAAATTTGAACTTGGGTTACAAGTAGCCCCAAAGTAGGTCTGTTCTAACTTTGAACAGTCACTAACTGACCAGTCATAAGTCAAGGACTACCTATTTCTCCATTAACCTTCATGCTAAGAAATATTGCAATTAGTTCCAGTCCTCAAGGACAAAAATGTGTAACTCGAGTGATTCCCTCCCCCCCCCCTTTTAAATACATGCAAATAACATTTTTTTTCTGAATTGTTCGGAATCTGTGAACTCTTAGGGAGTTGAGGTCCACTTGGTTCAGAATATTGTGTTGTAAGGTGGGAAACTTCACAATTCATTCTATTGAGAACAATTCCACTATTACGGCGAAGCAATCACTGTTTTCCAACACTACCACTTTCTTGGTTAAGCAAATATAGCATTGTAATTTCTCTAAGTGTGCCTTCTCTCCCGTCAGGTACTAAAGAAACACATCTGTGCCCACCGTTTGTGAGAAGCAATCATTTCTATAAGATATTTTTATATCTCTCCTTTGTTTTTTTTACATCTTTTTGTTGTCTTTTATATATATTTTATATATATAAATATATATAAATATATATTTTATCCTAAAACTCTTGTCTCTGTGCCTATGTTCATTCAATAGGGAATTCAGATTGTACACTGGTTTATGAAAGTTTGTCTCCATAGTTGGGGATTGTTAAATTGTTGATGTTTAAATCTTCTCAAGTTTGTATAAGTACGTTTTCAAATTGGCGCGTTTTCAAGTTTGCATCGGGTAAAGTCACCTGGCCCTCTAGACTGCTGAGACTACAAAGCCCACACTACCTTAGCATTGCTCTTGCTGGCTGGGAGTAATGGGTGTTGAAATCTGTGATACCTGGAGCCACTTTTGACCCTGGTTCTACAGTTATTAGTGGGCACATATGCTCAGGGTCACCCTCTTGCCTTTTTCGAGATCCCCTCCTACCTCCTATAAATCATAAAAGATTCGAACAGATGGCCATTCCTAGACCCTCCAGTGCGTGGGGAGCAACCTAGGAGCTTCCTGTGGAAAATGGGCTTGTGAACCTGGAGCGACTTCAACCCCAGAACAAAGCTGGTTCATCCCTCAGGGAAGAAGTAAAGCAGTCCAGGTTGGATCGTGTTACGCAGATGGCTGTGTAAGTAATACCACCTTGGGTGGAAGGAGTGGGGGCTTTTCTGATCCTTGAATTGGATGATAAAGCATTGGGGGGGGGGGCTGGAGGGGACCCACACCGAATCTCAGGTGAGGTTAACCCTTTGCAGGGATTAAACCTTGCGCTGGTATGAAAAATGCAGGAAGGAGAATAGCTTGTAAATTGCTGGAGGGATGAAAATTGGACCAAAGGAATAGCACCATGAAGCAGTAGAACAAAGCCAGTCAGATTTATGTATGTGCTTTTGATTTATTCATTAGATCAGCTTTCTTCAACCTTGGCAACTTCACACTCATCTATATTCAATTGATAGATGGATATATATGGCATATTCAGTGTATATTTTATGCAATATTCATCTAATGCGTGGATTCTGGGGAACTCCTAGAATTTCCCAGCCAGCAAACGATTCTGAGAGTTGGTTCATGCATCTGAAAGTTGAGAAAAGCTACATTAGATTAATATTGAATATATATACATTTCAATAGCATGCTGGCTGGGGAATTCTAGTTGAAGTCCATACATGAAAGCTGACACGGTTGAGAAATACTCCATTAGATGAATGAGCCACCTTGCTTAAGGCAGCCTAATTAAAATGCAATCTGCTACCTTCAAAAAATAATGAACAAGTTACTATATTTCGCGATTCCTCATTTTTCAAGGAGTACCTCGTTCTAAGGCAACTCGTTCTTCTTGCTTGAGGGATGTGCCAGAAACAGCTACTGCATAGTACATCTGCAAGACGTAGTCCCAAAAACATCAAGCTCCATCACATCGCTATGGCTACTCTCTCTTGTGGTTTTGATCCACCTGCTCCGGACGATCCGGCCACTTAACCATCTTTCAAAAAGATTAACTTCTATATGCTGGAAATGAGGGAGAAACAAAGTTGCAACTACTTTTTAAGAAATGCTGCTGCTTTTTGCTGAATGAGGAAAAGGAAAGCAGCCCATCAAGCAACGCTCCGGGTGCCAACTGAGCATGGAGCAAGGATAGCCCATAAGCCACAGTAGGGGGAAGAAGGATCCCCCATGCGGAGAGTTGAAATCCAGCAGAGATTTTTTGAATCAAATACAGTCTTGCCTTCCAGCTGTCCCTTGCTGGAAATAGATACTACTGCTGCCTGCAGCTGCAGGTTTTTTTGTTTGCAAGTTGCAACAGGTTATTCGTCTTGCGAATAGCTGCCTGCTGAGTCCGAAACATGATCTCTGCCTGGGAAGAGCAGGAAGCGGCAGAGGTAGCAGCCTTGCTCTTTGCCTGCACTATCACCACCTGGCGAGGCCAGGAACAAAGGGAGACAAAAGCCCCTGTCAAAGGGATCCAGGCCACCCCGTGAAAAAACAAACAAAACCCACTTGTTTTGCTCAGGAAGAGGAACCAGCCACCCCCACCTGTTTGTCCTGAGAAGAGGAACTTCCCTCTTATTGTCCTTCTGAGTTTTCCCCCTTTTTTTTTCCAGAAGAGGCGCGAAGCCCTTGAAAAAATGGATCAGGTAACCTTGAAGACCTTTGATGACAAGTTTGGAGCTTAGGGACAGTAGTTGAGCAGTGGCTGCAGAAGCATCTGTGCCCGGTTTAGCTCTTTGTCACTTAACAATAACCGACAATAACCACGCCGGAGCCAGCATGAAACAAGGTGCGAACCAGGAAAGCTCTGATTTTTGGATAACGGGCTGACCTCTGAGCAGGTCTCCCAAGCCATCCCTTTTCTGTGGGTCTCCCCCGCCCCTCTGTAGGGGGCATCTCACATTTCCATACCCCCCACAACCTCCTCCACTGAAAGGTTTACCATCCCAGGGTGACGTGGTAAAAAGTCTCTCTCGCTCTCCTTGCGGAGTTGGCCAATGGCTGGCCACAGCTGCAGCCTGTGTGGGCTGGGCCTGTAACCGATACCCCCCAAGACATCCACCCTGGGCAACTGTCTCTAGAGCCAGGAGACAGAAAGGAGCCCTGAGAGCACCGAGACCTGGAGAAGAGAGGAGAGACATGGCCACCAAAGGGAGGAAGGTGGAAGGCACCAGTGTGGCCTTCCTCTTCTCTTGGACTCTCTTGTCTTAGTGAGGCACAGCTGACTTGGTCTTCCAACTACAGAGGACCACTTTCCCCTCTCTGCATCAAGGGAAGCAGGGTCTTCTGCAGGGTAGATGTTGGGTGGCCTTGGTGGGCCACCGTAAGTTGCCTTTGAAGGCCACAAAGTTTTGGAGCCTCCGCTTGAGGTCCTCTGGGAAAGAGCCCATCATTCCCCACTTAATCATGAATTTTGGCTTCACGCAAGAGCAAGTGGCTTGCGTGTGTGAAGTCCTACAACAAGGGGGCAACATCGAGCGCTTAGGACGTTTCCTCTGGTCCCTGCCAGCTTGCGACCACCTGCACAAGAATGAGAGCGTTCTGAAGGCCAAAGCGGTGGTGGCTTTCCACCGGGGCAATTTCCGAGAACTCTACAAGATCTTAGAGGGCTATCAGTTCTCTCCGCACAATCACCCCAAACTTCAGCAACTCTGGCTCAAGGCTCACTACACCGAAGCGGAGAAGCTGCGTGGAAGGCCGCTGGGAGCCGTGGGAAAATACCGGGTGCGTCGCAAATTCCCTTTGCCTCGGACCATTTGGGACGGGGAGGAAACCAGTTACTGTTTCAAGGTAGGTCTTGTTGGAATTGTGTTTTGTCCAAGGGTGTTTCTCAACTTTTGTGGACATCCCACTCCTAACAAAGAAAACTCTTGTTTCCAACACCCGAACATGTCAATTCTTCAAGCAGAAAAAAAGCATCAATTGCTCTTTGAAAAGTTTATATTTGGGATAAACCGCTTGATACTCCAGTAAGGTTATAACAAGTCCTCTCTTGCCTAAATCTACTATGTTCTTCTAATTATCCTTCTGTATTTCTATCGCACTCAACTCTAGGGTCACTTGATTTCCACTAGAATAGATTTTACCTAATTGCCATTAGGGTATTTTATTTTAATCTTTAAGCCCTTGCATTGCCTCTGTTTCCTCTTTCACGGATCCAACACTCCTACTTTCTCCTCCTGCCAAGAAATCTCTCCTGCTGATCCTCATCTCTTTGTTTCTTTTCCGCCCTTCCATCCTACTCTCTTTCCTACTAGTCTTGCCATAACACTGGTTTGATACAAGAAACCTGCCCTTTGAAATGTCCTTTTAACCATCGGGACATAAAACTTTTTCAGGCTGAGCGCTGCCCTTGGTCTTTGGAAACTGGGGTTCTATTTCAGGAAGTAGAAAGGGGACAAGACAAAAATGTTTCTTGGGTGAAGATTAAAATTTCACCTGATTTGATTCTGGTTAATTTGTTAAATAATTAAAGATCTGCACCGGAATATCTCTCCCATGGGTTTACACTTTTTTTGTTCTTATGGAAAAAAGGAAAAAGTTGTAGCCACTTTTAAAGGAGCCCGGGATGGCAGGCCCCAGACTTTCAGGGATTGTGTAAGGTTCAGGAGTCTCACTTTACATCACTGCTCAACACTTTTTAACTCCTTGCCTACATCTTTAAAAGTCAACTGAAAATACATAATACAAGTTTTCCTGCCATTCTTTCCCTGTTATCCTTGCCTTTGTATTCATCTTATTTACTGCAAAATTTAGATCGGGAGATAGTTGGGGAAAGGGTCTCTTGCCTGCTTCAGTTTTTCATGCCATTTCCCACTTCCTCTAAATTCCTCCAGGAACATTCTGAAATAATCATCTGAGGGAGGCCCTAATAATGCATCTCCAAGAACATTCTGGAAAAGTTTCAAAACACATTTATTTTATGCAGCCTTTGGCAGCCGAGAGAGATAATATATGGCCTAGCTCCGTTATTATAGTCAAGCAAGTTTTTCCTTCGCCATTAAATTATAGAAACAGCTCAAACCTTCAGGCTTTGCAAAATTTCACCCTTGATTAAAAATAAAAGAAGGGGGCAGGATTGAGTGCTCATTTTTGGAAGACAACCAAGATCAAAGAATGATGACATTGCCCCCTACGGGTTACATTGTAACATTTAACCTGACCTTGAAATATATACACTTAAAACAATACTGTTTGCTTTTGAAGTTGGTCTAACTGGCAAAAGCAGACAAAGTTACTTGCAGCAGTTCAGAAAAACAAAATGAAACGAAAACAGGATTTTGAAATAATAGGAAAACTGCACTCAGGTTATTGATTCTGGATTCCTGCAAAAAGGTAAATACATTTATAGCAAATACAGATTTTGTTGCCCCAGCTGGAAAATGTTTAGAAATTAACCATAAAAATGCTCAAAAAACTGAACTACTGTCTGTGTCTGGGTAGGTTAGAGTTCAGTACCATGCAACACAAAGCTAATTACAATTAACTCACTAATTACAATTAGTGCAGAGAGGAAATTTTTGCTTTTACTACTTGTGTCTGATTATTGAGTCCTTGATTTATGACAATTGGGATGAGAATTTCAGGTGTGACATGATGTGGTCATTAAACGAGCCACTACGTGACTGTACCCAATTTTACAACCATTTTTACTGCTGTTAAGCAAATCTGGCTTCCCCCCATTGACACCGCTTGTGGGAAGCCAGCATGGAAAGACACAAATCACGTGAAAAGGGGTGGTAACTTCGAGGATGGATTGTAAGCAGGGGTGGGATTCTACCAGTTCGCACCTGTTCGCTAGAACCGGTTATTAACATTCTAAGCAGTTGGGAGAACCGGTTGTTAGAAGAAATTCCTGGCCTAATCCTGTAAGGAAGGCAGGAAGGAAACATTCTGGGGTTGCTTACAGAAACTGCCTCTCCGTTAACCCTTACTACATTCTTGGCAGGACTAGACTTCCTGTCTCTGGAACGTCTCTGGAGTTTTTTTCCCCCTCCTTTGCTGGTACTTTGCTTGTATGGAGTGACCATTCAAATTACAATGGCACTGAAAAAAGTAACTTATGACCCTTTTTCACACTTACGCCTGTTGCAGCATCCCCACAGTCATGAGGCCAGGCGAGGAGATGCGGGCCTCGATGTGAGTGATATTGAGTTGCCCACACCCAGCCAATAACATGACCACCAAGCCACGCCCACCACCTAAGCCACACCCGCAGAACCGGTTGTTAAAATTTTTGAATCCCACCCCTTTTTCTGAGGCCTTCGTAACTTTGAACTGTTGTTAAACGAACGGCTGTAAGTCGAGGACTACCTGCAATGCTAAGTTCAATGACTTTTCCTACAGGAAAAATCCCGGAGTGTGTTAAGGGAATGGTATATCCACAACCCCTACCCGTCCCCTCGTGAGAAAAGAGAGCTGGCAGAAGCTACTGGGCTGACCACAACTCAGGTCAGCAACTGGTTCAAGAACCGGCGCCAGAGGGATCGTGCAGCAGAGACCAAAGAGAGGTGAGGGGGCTTCTCTGCCAGCAGGAAATTCAAGCCAGCTATTCTGGGTTTATTTACTTGTAAAATGTATTAGCCGCCCATCTTGCCATATGGATAACCTCTAGGAGGCTTACAATATTCAATTTTCAAACATTAAGTTTCTGACAGCAGCAGCATACAGAAAATCCGATGGGGCCCGGAGCAGAAAAGTGGTCCTGGGGCTAGACACGCAGATGATGGCCAGGGTGAGCCAGGAAACGGGAAATGAGACAAGAGCAGGTGTAGAACAGAAACGTTGGGGGAATCTCAGGTGAGAGGGAAGCGGAGGGAAAGACCTCCCTTGCTTTTTCATCTTCCATGCCACTGCTTCTGCCACTAAGACAGCGTTTCTCAACTCCAGCCACTTTAAGATGCGATGGGTTTTAACTATGTGGTATGACTAATAAATGGATTTTTTTAAAAAAATATCTGCAGGGTACGGTCCCAAAAGTCAAGAAAGTGGCAATGACAGATCAACTGCCTGCTTTTTATGTAATACCCAGATAAAACAGAAGAAAGGAAGAGTGTTTTGTAGGTTTGCTGCCTTAAGTTAATTCCAAAGTAATAAAGACATTAAAAATCTAATCAATCACAGATAAAATCAGGAGAGGGTTTAATCTCCCCATTGGGGCCACCCTCTTGATTTTTCTGCAGGCACCTTTGAAATATCCCAGATCAGAGATGGCTGAAATATTTATTAACACGCGCCAACTGATTAGGTTACTTTTTAAGACCGATCGATTTAGTTGGCATCTTGGCAATAGGATTTCGGAATCTTGCAGACGTGGGCATTGTTTCTTTTTTCTTTTTGGCTGCAGGGAGAACGGCGAGGGCGGTGTTTTGAAGGAGGGACATGGCCTGCCCCGAGACAAACAGATGATCCCCAGCTCCGAGGATGAAAGCTCCCCCATTGACAGCCCCTCCCTGCTCTACCCGGCCTTGCAGCTCTCAGTTCCCGAAGGATCCTCCATTCACAATGCCCAACGGGTGGATTACCTGCAGAACCAGCCCCTCCACAATGGCCTCCTGGGGTCCTTCACTTCCACTCTCGTAAACCTGGGGTCCTGAAACAGCACAATAAGACACTGCCACATTCTCAGAGGGCTGCTTCTTAGTTCTAGCCCCTCCGGGTATAAATATTCCCGTTTCCAACCGCAAGGATCATCACATCGTGTCTCTTGGTAAGAGGGAAACCCTGTGGTACAACCATATTCTATCACCACATTTAATACTGAGCAAAAACAAACCATGTTCCACGAAGGGTGGAAAATGTCTTTTTTTTTTGCAACTGAGAGAAAAGCTGAAGCCATCCGATCTGAAATTTCTTCTATCTGCACATTCCCTGACTGGCCAAATTCTTGATTTCTGCACTCTCTGCACCCTAAAGCAACGGCAGGGAAGTCACTTCGCTGCAAAAACAACTACAGAACCCAAGCAGAAGTAAAGAGCAGGCGAGTAGCTAACAGCACAAAATCACGAGTTTAAGGTCAGGATGGGTGTCTGCAGCAGGAACATCTGTTTGAAGTAGAAAGCACCCAATTAAGATTAATTAGGACTTAGGCCTGGACAGCTGAGCACATACAAACACTTATTCCCCAGAGAGAACAGATGCGATTTGCATATCACCGTGCCAAGAACCTTAATGATTTGGATAGAGAACCGCGTTGGAGGGGATTTCAAACGGAACCAAGAAACGAAGGAGGTGGGGAAATCCTGGTATTGATCCTCTGCCCGTGATTCCTTTGGCAGAGAGGTCCAGCAATAGGATTGGAATAACCCTGGAATATCCCTCTTGAAAGGTGTAGGATGGGCATTTAGGCTTTTGGGGACCGATTGCGGAATCCAATGGCATGCAAGTAGTCCCTCAAAGCCAAATCACGTTTTTCTGCCAATTTTTTAAATAAATGCAAAATTGAAAAAACAAAGTTTATCTAGGGTAGAGATTCACTAATTCTTGGTTTGCGTCCAGGTATAAAAACCTACTGCCAGCTTTCTTCTTGCCTGCACGAGTCTTTGTGGGGTTGTTAGTCTGCCTTGCCTCTTCACCCACCTGCCATGGCTCCAAAGAAAAGTGTTGGGTGCAACGATGTTCTGTGGTAGTTTCTGGAATTAGTGAAAGGGGCTGCGATTTTCTATTTGAGGACATTTCCTAACCGATTGGGAATTATTTTTAAGTAGGCATGCACAAGACCGCACAGTGGGCTTAGAAATCTCTAGGGTAAATAGTATTTCTGTGTCAGATTTGTGAAGTACATCATCGGTCTTCCAACCCCAGATCTACATTTGCAGAGTGGGGATCCTGTAACAAAAATGCTACTTGGCTTTATAAAGCTGTTTTAAAGATCATATTAATGAAAAACTCGTAATAATAGATTCCAAGTACAGGTGGTCCTCAACTGAGAACAATTGGAACCAGAATATCTGTTGCTAAGCAAGGTGAGTTGTGCCCTGTTTTACGACTTTTTTTGCCATAGTTGTTAGATGAATCACTGCCCTTGGGAAGGGAATCATGCAGTTACTAAGTGAATCTGGTTTCCTCCTTTGACTTTATCGGAAGCCGGCCTGGAAGATCGCAAGTGGCAATCACAAGACCATGGGATGCTGCAACCTAAGGGCCTGAATTGTGATCATGTGACCATGGGGATGCTGCCATGGTTATACATGTGTGAGGGAGACCCAAAAGTTACTTTTTTCAGTGTCATTTTGAATAGTTGTTAAACGGGTGGTTGTTAAGTTGAGGATTACCACCTGTTAAGGCATGATTAGGAGTTCTGCTGCCTACATGACGTGGGAGTTATCTAAATATATATATTGATTACTTCCTGCTGCCTTTCACTTTCATAACCACTCAGATCAGAGAAGAGACACAGAGGCACCCAATCAGTTAAATGTACTGCCATATTTTATTTTAATTATAAATAGTGTGTGTGGGGGGGAAACTACCAATAAATATATAAATAGGTAAAAACAATGGAAAAATCCATTGAAGCTTAAAACAGTATTTCAAACACAAATTGATCTGTGTAAGGAGGACACAATCCACAAGAGGAAAGGGATGACTCAGCATTCCACCGAAACAAAACGCAAACCAACCAGAAATATAAGAGTCTGACTTAAGCTCCTCCTAAAGACAAAATTCTCCCTTCTCAATATGAAGCATTAACCCTCCTTAGCTCAGAACCAGTTTCATCTCTTTAAAACTTCCTAACTCTCCTTGAACAAAAGCAAACCTGCAGATTTATTCCTTCCTTAGGATTTTGAGGTACTGGCCCACCTAATGGGGTTAGTGGGAACTCAATGCCACCCAGAGCAAGCTCTGAAATGGACTTGCCTCAGTTAAAAGTTTAAAACATCTAGAAACCATTTACTATATAATAAAGCCTGAAACTTGGTATGGAGCAAGCGAGTCTATATGGACCTCAAAAATTCCATTTGTACTCACCAAATATGGAACTAAACTGCTGGTAACTAAACTGATGGGGTGGATCTGAGAACATCTATGGCACAAAGCTGTGGGCGACGAAGGGCAGATAAAAGCTTAGACAATAAATATAGATCTTAGATGTTTGTCTCCAGTCCATTAAAATTATTTTTAAAAGTAGATCCTTTCCAATTCATTTGTGCTTTTAGATCAAGGATAAAAGTTAATATAAAATCTCAAACTTGGCATGTTCTCAAATAGACCCATATGGTCCCATCATCCAGAGCTGGAGGTTCCACTTTCTCCTGCTGTTTTCTGCCTGCAGTTGATCCTGCTTTGTTCAAGATCACTAGAGATCCATTTTAGACATAGATAGAACAGCATATGTAGGACCATAGTGACTAGAACATCTGGAAATATGGGGAGGGGGGGGTAAAACCATTCCATCTATTGATATTTTCGTTCTGCTCAGGAAACCCAAATGCCTAATGACAGATTAAACTTTGGTGGTGGGATATGATACAAGGAAAACAGCAAGGAAAATGTTATTGCTTGATACTTTGCTGAAATGGAGCAGGCACACACCCTATTGCAGAACCCTGGGTAGGGAAGTTCCAACATCATCAGCAGAGAGAGTGTTCCAGACCCCACTGAATAGAGATACATTACCATCACAGTGGGGAAGAATCAAGGAATACAGCCTAACAAACGTTGCCCATTGTCTGGGTGCCAGGAATGGATTTCTCAGCAAGCAGCAGGTGGAAGGGTTTGGGCGGTTCCGGTTCCTCATCGCCACTGGAGAAGTCGTCTCTCACAATTCGGTTGTTGAGGCGGCTGAATCGGCGAGCTTTCATGCTGTGGGAAAGAGCATAAAATGGAAGATTAGAGCCTAAGAAAGATTTTTCTGTTTGGATTATCTGTCTAGCTGGCTGGGGAATTGTGGGAGTTGAAGTCCACAAGTCTTAAGGTTGCCAAGGTTGAACACCCCGTTCTACAACATGGCTGACTGATTCTTTCTAAGAATTACCTTATCCTTTTATCATCCATTGTTGCCCAAAGCAAACATACCAATATGGCTTCCGCTCCTGTTTTGTCATAATACGCCACAGCTGGGCCAGCTCCCTTGTAGCTGCAGTGGAAGCCATGCCTGGGCAAGTGCTATGAAGAGATTAAAACAATGGTTTGATCAAACTCATCAAAGGCAGGCAGCCAAGATATTGTCAATGTCTCTAAATCCCTCAAAGCTTTCAAGAAAACAATGTTTCTATAGTGAGCGTTACCCAAGCCAGGAATTTGACCGCCAAAAGTTTGATCCTGACTGGCTCAAGGTTGACTCAGCCTTCCAAGGTCAGTAAAATGAGGACCCACATTGTTGGGGGCAAGACACTGACTCAACTGCTTAGAGATAGCTGGAAACTCTAAATGTTATTGCTAGCCCAGGCCAAATGTTTGGCAAATACAGATACTTGGTGCTTAACTGATCTTCGTAAGTGTATTGTGTGATTTTTTTGTATTTTTTTCACATATTTATTATATGTTGTTGCTTTATGGCTAAAATGCCTGGTCTTTGAGGATTTGCTCCCTTATTTATTTGTCCATCTTTGTAAATGTTCCCTAATTGGTTCCTGGTGGCAATATGGTATTTACAAGATTCCAAATGGCCTTGAATTTAAAAGCCCCTAGTTAAATCACAGCATAGCAAAGAGCTCACTGAGGCTGTTAAATAAGTCAGCCCCAACTTCCACCAAGAAAGGACAATAAATTGGCATTACAGGCCTATTCTAGCAGTGATGATATACAGGTAATCCTTGACTTACAAAACGGTTCATTTAGTGATTGTTCGACGTTACAACAGCACTGAAAAGAGTGACTTATGACCGCTTTTCACTTTATGACCACTGCAGCATCCCTGTGGTCACGTGATTTGTATATCCCCACGGTCACATGATTTACCTTTGGATGCTTGGCGACTGATACTCATATTTATGACGGTTGCATTGTCCCAGGGTCACGTGATCGCCTTTGATCCCCTTTTGCGACCTTCTGACAAGCCAAGCCCAGGATTCACTTAACGGCCGTGTGGCTAACTTCGCAACCGCAGTGATTCGCTTGACAAAAGTGGCAAGAAAGGACGTCAAAGGGGGGGAGGGGGCAAAGCTCTCTTAACACACGCCTCACTGAGCCACAGAAATGTCGGGCTCCGCTGCGGTCGTAAGTCGAGGACCACCTGTATCTTGAGAGAAGCTAAACCGCTGCAGGCCCACTAAGGGTGGCAAGCAAAAGTCGGCCGGGGTCTCTCCTCCCAGCCCTCACCGGATGAAGTGCTTGCGGTTCAGGCGACAAAACATGATGAAGCCGTTCACGCACTTCTTCTTCAGCTGCAGGGGGGGTGAGGAGGCGTTGCTGCGTTTCTCAGGGCCTGCCGGGGGCCGCCGGGCTCTCCTGCCCACCCCGGCCACCTTCTTCTTCTTCTTCTGCTTCTTCTGCTTCTTCCTGCTCTTCTTCCTCGGGGGGCCTCCTGGCGAGGCCTTGGCCCTGGGGAAGGAGGGCGTCCAGGTGCTGTCGCTGTTCTCCTCGCTGGAGGAGCCGGGGCCTTCGGCTCTCACCGGGGGCGGCTCCTGAAAGAAGAAGGCGCAGAAAGAGACTGGGACAATGGCAGCTGAGCTCCAGGGACTTGCCCCGGTCATAAAAGAGAACTTGGCCTGGCAGGAAGAGGACTTCGGCCATCTCAGGGAAGGCTCATTTCACCTGGTGGGAAAGCGCTTAACGATGCGCCAGGACACGCACTGATTGACTGGAGAGGGCGGGCCCCTGCGTGAGGTGACCTGCGCTGGGATTGGTGGCTGGGCTAAAGGGGGAGGTTCCCTTTTTTTCCCGCCTTTTTTTCTTCTGGGTTTGCTCTGGATTGCTCCTTAGATTTACCTCATGATGTGCCTGACTATATGCATATAATTTATATATAAATGGATGTGTGTATGTGTAATATATATATATATATATATATATATATATATATATATATATATATATATATATATATATATATATATATATATATATATATATAATACACACACATAATTTTATACACACACACATATAATACATATGCATAATTTTACATATATACACATATATAAGTTTGTGTGTATAATTTTACCCATACACACATATACACACACAGAGAGATACATACACACACACATAGAATAACAGAGTTGGAAGGGATCTTGGAGGTATATATTATATACACACATACACACACACACATATAAAACTACAGGTTTGCATCTGTGCCTGACTTCACTGGGACACTTGCTGTGCAATTCCCTGACACGTCACTTAATTAGGATATAATACTCCTCAACTTACAACAGTCTGTTTACTGACCCTTCGAAGTTACAACAGCACTTTAAAAGGTGACTTATGACCACTTTTCACATTTATGACTATTGCAGCATCTCCATGGTCATCTGATTTACATTCGGATGCTTGACAATGGACTCAGTCGGATTTGTGAAACTCTTGCTAAAATAAATGGGAGGAAGGGTGAGCCCACCTGAATTCTACCTGTCTCCAGTGAGACAGAAAATGACATAAGCTTTATGTCCATCGGGTCAGGAAGAGTCAAAAGTGATCAAAAGACGGAACAATGACAACTTCTATTGTTTCCAACCAGAGGATGCTGCCTCTGACCCTTCAAGCAATGTACACCTGATTTAGAGCTGCAGCATTAATAGATTCTCAATTAATTTCTTCAGTTTTGTTTTAAAGCCATAGCAATAGAGTGGTGACAATGATACCTCTTGGACAGAAAAGTACATCCTTTAAATATAGGCCTTAATAAGGACATCAGAAGAGTCCATGACCTGATTTCTCTGGCTCACAAATTACCAGTTCCGTTCCTCTCAATCCATTCCCCACCTCTTGGATTTGTTCGCTCCACGAAGATAATATTTCATTCACTCTTGACATGGGGCTGGACTCGGATTTACCTGCTTCGCTGTAGGAAAGGTAACAGTGATCCAGCGTGAACGCTGACTGCAAGAGAGGAAGGAAGAAATCGGAGGGAGGGAGGGCGTTGGAAGGGGAATTAATGAAGACAGGGGAAGGAAAGAAGGACAGAAAAGAATAATCGGCTTCAAATATAAGATTTTACAAGCAGGTATATTACAGTCATCAACACAAAACCCCGTCTTAAAATACCATTCAATCTTGTTTCTTTATCATTTATTTATTTATTTTATTTATTTATTATTTATATGTCAACTGCTTACAAGATAATAGGTATAAGTAAAACATAGTTATGAATACATGGATACATACAAGAAAAAAATATAAAGAAACAATAGGACAGGGACGGTAAGCACGTTGGTGTGTTTATGCACGCCCCCTACAGACCTCTTAGGAAAGGGGTGAGATCAATAGTAGACAGTCTAAAGTTAAAGTTTTTGGGGTTTGGGGAAGAGACCACAGAGTCAGGTATAGTATTCCAGACATTGCTCTCTCTGTTGCTGAAGTCGTATTTCCTGCAATCAAGTTTGGTGCGGTTAACCTTGAGTTTGTATCTATTGTGTGCTCTTGTGTTGTTATGGTTGAAACTGAAGTATTCATTGACAGGTAGGACATTGCAATGTATGATTTTATATACTATACTTAGATCGGACCGAAGGCAGCATAATTCAAGGTTTCAAGGTCTAGAATTTCGAGTCTGGTGGCATAAGGTATTCTGCAACGAATAAAGGAGTGGAGAACTCTTCTTGTGAAATATTTCTATTCTCAATTGTGTTAATATCAGATACGTAATGTGGGTTCCAGACTGATGAGCTGTATTTGAGTATTGGTCTAGCAAATGTTTTGTATGCTCTAGTTATTAGTGTAATTTAAACTGAAGTTAGTCTTGGATCAGTTTAGTGGTGCATGATCTGCAGAGTGGTTAACAACTGGGACAGTGTCTTCATCTCAAAGAGTTGTTTATTGAAACTTAGAAAGGCTATTCAAATAAAAATAAATAAGCATGCAGTTGTGCATGGCAAGAGTCAAGGAGCTTGACCATTGAAGAAACTGCATGTTGACCAAGATATTACACATTGTAGATCTTAAGAAAAGCACGTGGCTCCCCAAGACACTTTAAAAATTGTTACTGAAATGCCATAGTAACTGTTTAATTTTTCTTTCCTGTTCTAGAATAATTTACTCCTATGTCTTCTCACTTCTTTACCCCGTTGAGAGTCTCTGGCACACAATTCGGATGCAAAGTATGGCCCTTAGTCGAAAAGAAACTACATATTCCAGATATAATCCAGTGCGATTCACTGCGTCCGAGCTCTCCAAGGTCTTCAGATAATTATTAGCTACTCTACATTGTAGCTCAAGGTTACAAGGACATTGAGGATCTTCTGAATGCAAAACCTCTGCTCCACCATTAAGCCATTCTTGGCTTCTCAGTCTGCTTTTCAGGCAACTGCACATAGTGCATAAAAATATTTTGCTGGACAATTATAAAGTGTATGCAATTAGTCTCAAGCCAAGTATGTTAACCAGTCTCCACTGAAAAATATCCCTTGTGAGCTAACAATAGGAAACTGTGTTGCACAGTTATTCATTAACATCCCCGAGCCAACCTTTGATATTACAATCAGTTACAAAGGGCAAGTGTGTGAGAACCACCTCAGATGGAGAGAAGTAAAAAGGACACACAACAGACCAGGCTGCTTTTTTCAATCGTGGCTATTTATATCTGGGACAACAATACAGAAAGCAAGGATGGGGAGAGTTAAAGTGTCAGACTAGAAGCCGGGAATTCTGAGTGGAAGCCCAGTCTCAGCTACAGAAGTTCACTGGAAGTTGAGTCACAGCCACTGGACTTTTCTTGTTAGTTTGAAACGTTTCACTGCTTATCCAAGTAGTTTTTGGAGTCTGAGCAATTTGCTTAGGGGAACCCCAAATATGTCCTCCAGGGTGGTTTCATTTCTCACCTAATCTGAATAGGCTTGTTAGATGAGTAGGCAGAGAGTTGTTAAGAGTCCTAAATCCTTTCTCCTAGGTGGATACTGCTCTTGCATCAATCCTCAGGAAGATTTTATGCTGCTCTTGCATCATAATCTTAGGAAGATTAAGACCACTGTACAGGAACACTGGGGAAGCCTCATTTAATGACCGTGTGTGAATCACTGAGAATCAGTCACACACTCTCAACACAATCTGTTTTACAATGATTGTGGTGGGGAAAAACAAGAGGCAAGAACACCATGTACAGGTAGTCCTCGACTTACAACCACAATTGAGCCCAAAAGTCTTACGGTTATGCATGGAAAAAAAGCAACAGTCGCTTCTTCAAACTGCCACAATTAAGAGAATTACTGCGGTTGTTAAGTGGATCGCATGATTGTTAAGCAAATGCAGCTTTCCCTGTCAGTTGCTGAACATCCAAAATTTGATCACATGACTATGTGGTTGCTGCAATGGTCATAAGTGTAAAAAAAGGTCCTAAGTCACTTTTTTCAGTGGTGGTGTAACTTTGAACAGTCACTGAATGAATGTTTGTAAGTCGAGGATTACCTGTTCACTGCCTTGATCTTTTCCATGAAAGAGAAGATATAAACCTAGCAAATAAAGAAATAACACAAATACCAGGAACTACATATCATGCTGCATGATGGGATTTGTAGTTCCATGCTTCTGGAAAACACCAGGTGGGGAAAGGCTGGAATTCAGACTTCGCAAGCCGAAATAGATGAATAGAAGATAAAGAAAGAATGTAAACATAAAGCTGAGTAGCAGAGTCCTTACCTTTCTCAACAGTGTTCCAGTAGGGGTATGCGAAAAACTGCTGCACTGAGGAGACAAATATGCATCTTCGAATAATACTGCAAAGAAGGAAAATGTTATTTGAAAAGTGTTTTAAAGGCTCCCCTCATCACATTTTAAGAGAAGGTTCCAGAGAAGCAAGCTTCCATCTTATCCATATATCACATTTACTGGAGGGTAATACTCCTCCTTAAAACAATCACAGTGCAACATTGCAGATATCTGCTTCCAGTGATTCATAAAATCTTTGGATGCTCAGTGTTTAGTTCCCACAGAAATTGTTGTCTGTAATAGCCCAATAATGCTGACAGTTTTAAAATATTCCACTTCCGGGAAAATCTTTCTAAATCCACTTGTTCTGCTCATATTTAAAGAGGAGAGCAACTCAGCTCAGGAGGAAATGGGCCTGTGGATACATCCCCTTTTTGGTAAGAAACAAAAAAAGCTTATTTGGAAATAAGCTTTTGGGAGGAAAGAAAAAAGGCTGCCTATCAAACTTATCTCACCCAGGATAAGGATTCCCGCCCTCCTCGCTGTCAATTTACCTGGAGAAAGCTCCTCCGGAACACCTTGGAGAATGTGGGCGGGGAGTAGCCGAGCAGGTGAGGAGAAAAGTGAAGGGCTCAACCCCAAATCAGAACAGCTGTGGCTTCGGGTTCCAATCCCAGGGGAATACAGCTGCATGCTTCCCACTGCAATATCAAATTGATAGGATATTATTTATTTCGACGTACAGGTAGTCCTCCACTTACACCTTTTGTTTAGCAACCGCTCAAACTTATAACAGCACTGATAAAAGTGACTCTAGACAAGGCCTCTAGAACCACTGCAGCATCCCCACTGTCAAATTTGGACACTTGGCAACTGGCAGGTATTTATAATGATTGCAGAATCTTATGACCGCCATTTGCGACTTTTCTAGTTAGCGTCTGACAAGCAAAGTCAATGGGGGGAGTCGGATTCACTTAATGACAAAAATAGCAAAAAGTCATAAATCAGGGGAGACTCACTTAACAACCGCCTTATTTAGCAACTGAAATGTTGGTCTCAACTGGGGTCGTAAGTCAAGGACTCCCCGTACTCGTTTTTAGAAGCAGTTGAACGTAATAAGGAGCAAACCTATTAACAGCACCTGCACCTCTCGGTAGCATTTAGCAATCCTCTTAACCAATAAAACATACCAAATTTCACAGAGTTTCACTCTTACTAAACTTGTTGCCTTGATGACTCTTCAGCAGTGCCCTTTTTTTGAGCCTGTCTGCATATTTTTGGGCAACCACTTACCATTGGAGAACTTCAAAGGGGATTGGATGGAGAGCCAAGGACTGGCTTTGGGTCCTTCTTCCTCCTCTTCTTCACAAGAGGAGTGATAGTGCACGAGCTCTTGTCTGAAAACAGTTGAGATGGTTATCAAGACAATGAAGAGAGACAAGAAAAGGAAGGACTACAGGGGAATTTTTTTCTGTTTTAGGGGGACAAGATATCATTATTTTAATGTCTGCTTTTGGTTTGCAGAGGCTCCATCCTCAAAGCTTTCTCAATTAACAATTAACTCACACTTTTTTAACCCTCCCCAATCTTTAATTCCTATCAAACCATCTATCGTATTACAAAATAAACTTCCTCTGTTTTGAATGCAGGCAGGTAAAGAGGTCTAACTTGTATTAATCATATCTGACACTTGTTATTAGATAAGATTAACACAGTAACACGCAGACAAATGTAAGTGAGCAACTGAGGTCTTAAAGACCCTTGTTTCATCTGCTTTAGAATGGAGATGGCACACTTGACTTCAAAAAGTCCTTGTCTGTTTTAAAAACATTTTTAAAATGGTCTAATACAAACCCACAGCCATTTAGGAATTCAGTTTTACAAAATATAAAAATACCACACTCAATTCCTACCTCATCAATGTGTGTCCAGGCGCCCCACTGTATTGATGCAGTTTATTGTAAGCCATTTGTGCTGTATACACAGAAAATGTATTCTCATCCTTATATTCCTGGTCATCATCAAAATTCCAGCCTGTCAGTAACAGTTACAAGGATAGAGGAAAAAAAATTAAACTCTTTAGAACGCAATTTATATTCTGTGGGCTATAAAAAATTATTGCAAGCAAAATTGGAATAGAATAATATTTTCGCCATGTAAAGAACATCTTTCTGAAAATTCATAAAAACCAGACCTGAATTAGGAAGGAAGAAAAGGAAGGAAGGAAGGAAGGAAGGAAGGAAGGAAGGAAGGAAGGAAGGAAGGAAGGAAGGAAGGAAGGAAGGAAGGAAGGAAGGAAGGAAGGAAGGAAGGAAAGAAGGCAGGCAGGCAGGCTCATGTATACATGCATGAGTTAAAATTTAATATAGATGAAACAACAACTCTGGAAAATAAAAAATATAACGTATTCAGGGTGGAATGTTTTTAACAGACTAGTGGATTTATCAGATACTAGCAAGAAAGTTGCTAAACTAATGCATGCCACGAGTTTAATGAGAAAATCTATTTCAAGCAACCAAAAATATTTGCATCTTAATGTCAAGTTCTATCTAAAAATATTTCAGCGGGTAAGGGAGCCTCCCTATTAAAATGACTTATTGGAAACTAGCAGAATATTTTTTCCTGCCCAGTTCATAATTATTTGGAATTCACTACCGTGCCACATAGACAATAGTGGCTTATATACACATATGGAAAGGATATACTCCTTGCCTGTTAGCAATTAGAGTGAAGCAACTTGTTTAGAGAGACATGGCAGTGCAAAATACTGAATGCCAGAACCTGGGCTGAACATCAGGATTGGAAACATCCAATGGCTGCTGATTGGTTATTGCGGGAAACAGAATACCAGACTAAGCAAATTGTTGGTCTTGTAAAACAGAATTCCTTATGTTCAAACACCAATGCAAACTAATAAATCATTTTTTTTCCTTTGATGGAAACAAGCCCTCATTAACCTCTCCCATATTTCAAGTTACGTTGTCTGTCACAAAGGAGCAATTTATTATCCACTGAATTTTTTTTTAACAAAGCAACTACGTAAGAAATTGCACCTGCAGGATCAAATGGGACTCCAATTTTGGTGAGATCCAGAAGATTAGTGTTTGCAGGCTGGTTAGGCTCTAGTAATGGAACTTTAAAATTGGGAAAGGAAGTTGATTGCTTCTGGAAGGATGAAAGTATAGAAGACACATCTCCCACATCAGGCAGACTCTCTTCCTCCAGGTGTGGGACAGCATGGGCAGAGTCCTTTCCAGTCTCCAGGGCAAGGTACTTGCACACTTTCCTGTTCACACCACCACGCCGATCTACAAACCAAGTGATACAAGCATGTTTGAAGAGCTAATGTCTCATTAGAGCAGGAGCCTTAAAATGCTTCTCCCGTAAGGAAATTCTGCACTGAATTTATCCAGCTGCAGTACCAATTTCCTTAGCTCAATCCGTTCCCACATCTTTTATTTCCCTTTTTAATTCTCCACAGGAGGGCAAAACCCCACTTATCTAGTTTCTTTCTTGGCTGAGCTATGCAACTATTGTACAGTACCTCCTGTCCATCAAAAGCAACAAGCATATTGCATAACATCCACTGCTTACCTCTGTCTGGCATCAACCCAAGATTGAAGTAAAGTAGGAGTCTCCAACTTTAGCAACTTTAAGATATGGCTGGCTGAGGAATTCTGGGAGTTGAAGTCCCCAAGTCTTAAAGTTGCCAAGGGTAAGAGACCCCTGAAATAGAGAACAAGGAAACATCAAAAACTAGTGAAGCCATGAATGGATGTGAGGCCTGGGCTGTAACAAGAAAGTGCTGCAATGGCTGATCATGCAGAGAAAGGAGGGAAAACCTACAGAAGCATTAAGTGTAGTAACCCCAAGCTTGTGGAATACTTCCCAGACCTGATTTGCGCGTCCGTCTCTTCTTTCTGGGTTTCTTGTAGACAGCCAGGGGCTTGGGAGTTTTTGTCCGTGGTGTGACTTCTCTGCGCTCTCTCTTCAGGGCAGGTATCACCACCGGCTGAGATCCAACTGCTTTTATGAAAGAAAAAGATATGGACCCTAATTTTTGCTCAAGTATATATATTCTCTGTATTGTCCGACCGTGGGTGTTCTCTGCCTCTATTCTAGCATTTCCCTACCTTTTTGCTCCTCGCCACCACCTTGGAGCAGCGACCTGGCTCTATCGATGCTTGTCTGTAGATGTTCTATGTAGCGAAGGACTCGGAGCAGAATTTCTTTCTGGTTGAATATTAAAAATGCAAAATTAAAGAGCAGAAACAGGAAAAGAAACACCTGCCATTTGTACTCAGTTTGAAATAAACACACACATTACATCTGTTGTGCAACCGGGCCCAATTTCAATGTCTGTGTAGATCCAAAATTATAGCACATTTCTTGAACATTTAGGATAAATTCTATTATTATTATACCTTTGTCAACCTCTTACAACTGGTCCGTAATGGTATGGGTAACATCTGAGCCAATTCTTTAAGTGTGTTGGTGTAGTTATTGCGTTTTCTTCTGTTAAAAAGAGAGAAGGAAGGTTAGATATTTCTTACAAATACATACATAGATTCCCTCTCTCTATGCGTAGGTACTTGCTATTTTTATTCTCTAGAAGTAATAGATGATAGTTACTCTCATGGTCCAAATACAGAATTTAGCATCCTAATTAACTTAGTACCATCCTTTAGATTAGAATGTTATTAAATTGTTAAATATTAATATTTAATACATTAATATCACTGAAATAAATTTTAGTATCTTCCATTTCATTCTATTCAATGCGACAGTTCAGATAGATGCATATATGTACTATATGTCATCCATAAGTTAGGGCTATATTAAAACAATCTTTGTTTAACCAGATAGTAGTGGTTATTATCATTGCCATATCATCATCATTGAAGATGTTGGATTTCAGGTTGTTTGTTTTCTTTCCTTACCTGTCATCACAATTTTGTTTGAAATTGTTGCTCTTGGCTTGCATTTCCTCAGAACAAACCCGCCCTATTTGGTCCCACATCTGTAACAAGCAAAGTGAAAATTTATTGAGTCCTGGATCATGAATCACAACAAAATGTGTTGGGGAGAGTGAAAGGAGTGTGAGGAAACCTTTTAAGACAATGTTTGGCAACTTGGCAACATTAAGATGTGTGGACTTCAACTCCCAGAATTCCCCAGCCAGCATACTTGCTAAGATTGAAAAACACTGCTACAGTAGAAAGGCCAAATTGCATATACAATGGGGTAAAGAGATTAGGAGGCAAGAGTTCCTCAGGGGGAGAATCCTAAAACACAGAAAATGTGCCCTGAATGGTATGCTGCATTTTGGAATTAAATGGAAAACAATGCTCTATTTTCTTGCATAGACTAAATGGAAACCAGGCCTACAGAACTCATATGCTAAATGCCTACTTGTAGCAAGGGCCTCAACTGAAGACTAGAGCATCAGCTGTCAAATTCATTCCAGACACCAATAAGAGCTGCACTTCAAAGAGAAGATCAAAAGTGGTGCAGATTTGTTCCAAAAACAGGATTTGGTCAAAGCATCAGAGAGAGCAACATTTAAGAAAGATGAAAATAGCTATTGCAATTGTTCTGTTGGAAACAGACATTGTCATTTCTTTTGGGAGGAATAAAATGCCATCATGATAAGAGAGGTAACTAGGAATCCTGACCTGACTGGGAAGAACAATGGAAAAGAAAACCAGCTATATAAATGTTTTTAAAAAATAATGAAAAATCAATCAATCAACGGGAGGGAGGGCACCAATATGGTAAAAGAACAGTGAATTCCGTGGTTCAAAATGGCAGTGAAGCTTCTTGAAAGAGATTCTCCAGAAATGACAGAAAAGTAAGCATTTAAATTGTGATATATAAGGAGAGAGCGTAAAAGGGCACAGGGGAATAGATCCGTTTGGGGAGGTATTCTTTAACAATGAAATGGTGGTCATGAGCCCATCCAAAAATTAAATTTTGGTTAACTTTCTTGGATGCTACAAACTGAAGGCCAGAAAGGAAATAACATCCAATTGTGGCTACCTATAAAAATCCTGTATTTTGGAGAGAGAACGAACCCAGGTTTTTCCTGGAAGTCCTGAGGGAAGAGGAATATTTGGGAAAGGGGTAGCAAAAAGGTAGAATTTTGTTTCCCAAAGGAGAAAAGAAAGGAAGTTTGAATATTAAGACAGCCCAGATTTTGTTAATTAGCTATTTTCATCAGATTTTGTTGGAAGACTTCCCCTCGGGTGGCCAAAGATGGTGAGGATGGCAAATGGACACCAGGATCAGATGCAGGAAAGGGGAAAATTGGAAAGAATTGAAGGAAATGAGAAAAGGAAGAAGGGGAAGGAAGAGGAGAGGAAAAAGCAAAGGATGCTGATGATGAGGGAGGATGATGAGGCGGAATATAGCTAATTTCTCTCTAGGGAGGCATCGAGAGCCGGTCCCCTGGTGTGTCTGAGGAACAGATCCAGCCAAGGGATCTCTTTTGCACCCCACTTTAAGCCTGCCCTCATGTCTTTTGACCAACTTGCTCAATACTGAATCCCAACCTGCCCTTGTGACTTATAAACCACGATGGGCAGTGCCATGCACCCCCAGATCATCATGGGTTATTTAAAAAAAAACTAGTTTGGCTGCTCAGGGCTGCAAACTATTCCAGCCAGGCTTAGCCTGAGTTAGAAAAGGAGAATCCAGAAAGGTTTTTGACCAGAGACAGGATCACGGTTTATGTATATTTTTTGAGGTGGGGTAGGAGGAAAGAGAGGAATAGGTTGGGGGGAATCCCCCCAATTCCTCAGATCTTAATAAACTAGCAATGGGGGGGACGACCCTTCATGGAAGGGAGGCGAGCAGCTGATATAGGATCTCCTCAGGATACCTTCGCTGCCATAAAGTGGCGAACACGAGCACTGGGGGGGGGGGGGGGGAGGGGACGGAAGGTCGAGTGCGAAGCACAGTCACAGCGGCGCGCGCTCGCGTCAGAGCGAGGCCCGCGCCATTCAGGGACGAGCGCGCTCGCGCCGGGGAGGGCGGGTGCGGTGGGACAGGAGCCCGCGGGGAGAAGGGAGGGGGGCGGAGCCTGCCCATGAAAGGCCAGAGCGGCGGGAGGGGGTAATCCCTTCCCCCTCTCACAGGAAAGGCGGAGAGAACCGATTGGTTCGGAGGCGAGGGGCGGGGAATGGGAATTTAAAGGAAAGAGAGGCTGGCCAATCGGTTGGCGCCACTCTCGTTCCCGCCAAAATGCGGGAGAGGACGCCAGTATAAAAGGCACGGGATGAGCGCCTGACTGCTTTTTTTTAATGGGATGGGAAGTTGTAGTCGGAGGTTCTTCTTGAGAGATGGCTGTAGACCGAGCACCTTCGCTCCTCCGTTGTTTTTAATCAATAAAGCAGCGTTCGTCAAACTTCTCAACTTGAAGATGTGTGGACTTCGACTCCCAGAATGCCCCAGCCATGCCATTTCAAGCACTAATTTATATATTATATTTCTGAAGGATAACTATGGTACCCACCCCTGTTAAGACTTATTTATGCACAAATAAATGGAGGGATATATTTACACAAATGTATCCCAGCCTCACACGCAAACCATGTATATGTTCAGTGAAAGTCACATTTAATGCATTTGCCAAAACTGGTATGCTAAAAGATCTTAGTTCTTAACGTTTCTAGCCTACTTAGGCTCCACTGTTTAAAAAGATACTCCATTTGTTTTTATTTATCCTTTGAGAGCAAAAATAACCCTCAGAAGTTCTATATAATTGGTGTGATAATGCCAATAAAAGGATCTAGCCAAGAAACGACAGGAAACAATCATAACACAGCAGGAGGAAAAAAGTTTTCCAAAACAGATATTTTTAATATCTATTTTGAACCATGAGATAAGTGGCAAATAAATTTGATCATCTTTGAACTAAAATGCAGGGAAAATAATAACACTTGAGAAAAAGGACCCACCCAAAAAGAGGTTGCTTTCTTCTCATCCTTTCCTTTGAAATCCCTTTTTTCTGCCCCCAAATAATGTTTATTCAAACAATATTGATTTAGCTCTCCAAGGCAATTGTGGTTTTCATAGAACAGTCGAACGCATAACAAATAAAAACCAATCTCTGAAATTTCACCCACAAATAAAAAAGCTAGCTGTTTTTCAGATAGGAAAACTAGCCTGTAACGAGTGACCTTTTCAACCAAGCTGATATTCCTAGATTATGCTTGCATTCTGCTGCTGGGGATTGTATATTTATTTATCCAGGCTGTATTCACAGCTGTGCTTGGTTCCTTTCAGCATCTAAGCAGCTTAACGGGTTTAATGAACTGTTCCATTCGATAAAAGCTTTTAGGGTGCCTTTGATTTCTTTCTCAGCAGATAAAACTATATTGTATATTTTTTATATTTATTATTATATGTGTGTATAGAGGCTTCCTTGATGTAAAAATAAATTTTAAAAAAACTTTTAAGAGGTACTTGCTGACTTTTCCAAAGTAGAGAATAAACACTTTCTTCAGAATTCTGGGATATTAATGCAATTTGTGGTCTTTTCTGCCCTGACTCTGTTCCTATATCTTCAATGCAAACACCAGAAGCAAAACAAAGCAAGAGTACCTGATGTTTACCTTGAATTGAGTCTCTTTGCAGGGACTGTTTGTGTGAATCATGTGGCTCCTTCACAGCAGCCCAGAGGCTGAGAAAATTAGGGGTTTGTATGACACAGCAGAAGTGATTCCTGCTTTGTTGCTGTGACACCCCCCCCCCCCTCCATTCAGGACTGCAACATGATGGCAACTTTACTACACATCTCATCCCAGAGAATCTAAAATGCATCTGGCAGTTCTTCTTCTTTTCCATTTTCTTTTCTAGTTGCAGCAAGGCAGACCTTCTCTTGGCTGCCTGGCCCTGCTTTATCCCTTTCTGTACGAAATGCAGCAGCTTTTGTATGCCGACTGCGACTTATCAGATCTCATTTTCATAAACATCAGAAGGCAGAGGCAGCAGAGGAAGAAATGAGCCGGGGTTGGGCCAGATTTCTCCAGAGGTGATTTTAGAAGGCTGCAGGCGTCTTTTCTCGCTTTCGATGACATCCCTTTGCGTCGGGGGAATGACAGCAGGGATCTGTAGGTAAGTCAGGTACCACCTTTGATTGGGGTATTCCAAAGAAACCATCTCGCTTCTTGGCAAGGAGTATTTACTTTCCAAAGTCGAGGGTGCTATTCTCAGCTCTTGCTTTTACAAGACCAAATGTTGCTGTCACTTTCTGATAGAAGAGAATATTTACAGCTCAGGGTTGGACTGTGGGCTAGTAGTATTGATGATGTTAACTAGTTTGGTTATGAGATGTCTGCAAGAAAATAATCCAGCTCAGAAAAGGGAAAGCATCAGTCCTCCTCCTCCACCATCTTTCCTCAAACCACACTCCCTTCTAGCAGCGACGATGTTAACCTAGTTTGGTAATGAAACATCTGCAGGAAAATAATCAAACTCTGAAAGGATCAAGAACCCTGCAGTCTCCCCCCTCCTCCTCCATTCCACAAATCCCACTCCCCTCTAGCAGTGATGATGTTATTGAGTTTGGTAATGAAATGTTTGCAAGAAAATAAGCTCATAAAACACCAAGGACCCCCAGTCCTCCTCCCGCTCTTCCTCCTTTCCGCAAACCCCATTCCCTTAAAGCACTGATGGTGTTAGCTAGTTGGGTCCTGAAATGTCCACAAGGAAGCCACCAAGCTCAGAGAGCACCAAGGACCCCAAAATACAGCACCTTTGTTTCCTTCCTGTACAGGTGGACGATTTAAATGTTTTTGATTCACAGACTTGGCTAATGCAAGCGAGCATGACAGAGGAACCCGAGGGAATTCTCAACGGCGTATTCTCCTCCTCCCCTGACCCCATTTCACCGAGCCTCCCTTTCCTCAAGCATGGAAGTTGATGGGACAACGACCTTCAGAGTATCAGAAACCGGAAGGGAAGACTCTCCTTAAAACCCGAGTCCATATGGCCCCACTCCTATAATGGATAGCGTGGAGAACTCATCCTCCCTTCAGCTGCCTCAGTGCCCTCTCAAAGCTAACACGACGTCCCCGTCTGCCGTGGACATCCCCTATTTGCTAAGCGACAGCCTGACCGCTCTGCTGTCCATCACGGGCAACCTGTTCATCTGTACGGTCATCTTGCGGAATAGGAAGTTGCGTTCCAACGTCACCAACTACTTCCTGATCTCGCTGGCTGTGGCGGACTTCTTGGTCGGGGCGGTGGTCATCCCCTGCGCCCAGTTCACCGAGGTGGGGTACCCTCAGGCCAGGCCCCAGCTGTGCCTCCTGATGCTTTGTTTGCTCCTGATGTTTACCCAGGCCTCCATCTTTGGGCTGCTGGCCATCGCTGTGGAGAGGTACATCTCCATCCTGAAGCCGTTCCAGTACCCCTCTCTGCTGAGCCCTCGCAACTCCCTGCTGGTGATTGCGGCCTGTTGGCTGCTGTCCCTCTTGACCGGCCTGGTACCTCTGATGGGCTGGCACCACCCGCTGCCCCCCAGCAGGGAGTGCCTTTTCAACAGCGTCATCACCAACGCCTACATGGTCTACTTCAACTTCATGATGTGCATGCTGGTCCCCTTGCTGGTCATGTTGATACTGTACGGACGCATCTTCCTGGAGGTCAGGCGCCAGATCCGCAAGGTGGCCGAAGGGGAAGTCAACATCAGCGCTCAGAGGAGGCGCCGGTTCATCGCCCGCAAGGAGATGCGGACGGCCACCTCGCTCTTCATCATCCTCTTCTTCTTCATCCTGTGCTGGCTGCCGCTTCACGTGCTCAACACCATCATGCTCCTCTGCCCCACCTGTTGCATCCCCACCCAGCTGATCCTGGCCACCATAATCCTCTCCCACGCCAACTCTG
This sequence comes from Bungarus multicinctus, assembly GCA_023653725.1. Classification (NCBI taxonomy): domain Eukaryota; kingdom Metazoa; phylum Chordata; class Lepidosauria; order Squamata; family Elapidae; genus Bungarus; species Bungarus multicinctus. The sequence goes on along the minus strand of CM042835.1, from coordinate 1,906,949 downwards.
CCATCAACCCGGTGGTTTACGTCTTCCGCGTGCGATCCTTCCGAGACGCCTTCGAAAGCACCCTCCTCTGCATCCGCGGCTCCAGCCCGCTCTCTGCATCTGGGACGATGCCCGCCAACAGTTTAGGGGTGCCCCTTCATAACACTTTCCTGCCAGGCAAGTGAATTTAGAAACCCGGCGTTTGGGTGGAACGGTCACACCGTTCTTCAAATTGGAAAGAAAACATCAGAGCCATTAATCTTCTCTCCACAAGAGGGGGCAGGAAGACCTGAAAACATTTATCTTTTTTGTGCTGTCGTAGCCATGAAGGAAAGAAAACCTTGAGCATCAGCCAGTGACCAACTTAAGAGCTCACTGCGTGATTATTTTTCAAAATTGTACCAAGAACACTGCACTGGACTCACTTCCCCAGAACTAAGTATAGACTTCTTGAAAAACTAAAGATTTGCTTTCTGGATCGCGTAGCTATTGATGAGTTGCATTTACTGAGTAGGTGCTGAGTAAGGAAGGACATGTTCTAAGACAGGGGTGTCCAACCTTGGCCACTTTTAAGACTGGTGGGCTTCAACTCCCAGAATTCCTCAAGGCTGGCTGAGGAATTCTGGGAGCTGAAATCCACAAGTCTTAAAAGTTGCCAAGGTTGGATACCACTCAGTAAATGGCAAACTCTTGCTACTGTTCTCATTGTGTAAAGACAATTTGTGTCACTTCCAGAAATGCAGGGTGGAAGTACTTTTCCATATTTCTATCTTCGTTTCTCCACATGTGATGAAAAGACTGTAGGGCACCTCAACCGTAGTCCTGCCAAGACCCTTCTGAAAAAGCCATCTGAATTTCTCCCCATGGGAACGTAGGATTTTACTTGATGTATTCAGCTGAGTGTTCTCTGGGAGATAATTGATATTTTTAAAATAAATGTGTCTTTATGTAATGGTGATGTTCCAAAAGACATAACCGAAGGATGCATGAAGTGGTAAAAAGATCCAATATCGAATTATTATGAAGACACTTTCAGAGGCTGGGGGGAATGAAAATTGCACTGAGCTTGGGTGGAATAAGAGAATGACTCCTGGGCCTAGAGGTTAGCTCATGTTAACCCTCTCCTGTTGGGTGGAGAAGGCACTTATGCCAGAACAGACAACACACCAAATTCAGGGAATTGCAGGACCTTGAGGAATTATAGTAGAAATCACGTTTACACACAAATTCATACTGAAGAAAAATGGTAAATTTGGCTACAAATATTGAATTCTACAACACATCAAATCTTAAAAAATATTTTATGGTTTTAAATTTACATTAGTTTTATTTTTATTGCCACCTATCTCCAATTCACTTCTGAGACTATGTTAGGATTAAATTCACAAGTTATTTGTGATAAATTTATGATACTGGGATATCAGACTTCATGCCAGACATAATCAATCTGTTCTCCAGACACTCAAGCCCATAAATCACGTACTTGCTTACTGAATCAAAAACTCAGATCAGTTGCTTTATTGCAAACAAGGTCCTATATTACATCTTTATTGCGGACAGTAGAAATCAAACTATATGTATTTGTGTGCGAGACGAGGGTTAAATCTTTTGCCTTTTTAGTGAATCGATTTTTACCATTTTTCCCTCTTGAGAATTAGAGAAATCTGCTTGGTATTTACCTAATTATTCCATTTTAGACTATTTCTTGCTTCACCACTTTCAGCCCTTAAAGCTAGAGATCTGTGATTAGGATAGGGTTTTTTTTCCTGTTGGTATTAGGATTTGATCAGGGAGGTGATGTATTTAATGGAATTAGAAAACAGATCCTGCTTTCCTTATCAGAGGTATTTAAAATATGCATTTAGTGAGGTAAGAAGACAGCATTCACAGGATTTAAAATACTGACTTTCTTTGAATGAAAATACATGTAGGCATGCGTAGCCAGTCTCAAACCTCTGGACAGAAAATAGAAAGCAAGAGGCATCTGGTTGCAAAAAATACTCATTTGGTTTGATCCAAGAATCTTTAAGGTATGCTGCCTAACCAGGTGGTGAAGACAAAGAGGAAAGAAGGTCAAATTACTTGCCCTGTCAGAAATATGATAAAATTGTACCGTCTCCAAGTGCAAATAAGTTTTATCTAACATCTAACCATCATACAGCACCAGACGGGAGAAACTCAAGTTATTCATAAATATAATTCTGTCCAACATCATGAAATACTAGGCAGCAGCAGCAAAAAAATAAAAGCAACAACAAATTCAACAAAATGTTTATTATATAAAAAGAAGGGAGGGGAATCAAAACCCTACATGGTAGAACATACTGAAGTGATGGAAATTTCATGCATCAACATGTCACGGAACTGCACACTTGTGACACAAGAAACACCGGAAGGATAGTTGACTATAAGATATCCCCGCCTTAAAACTAAAGGCAAGAAGATTCCAGTCTTTTGAGAAGGATCCTAAACGTGGCCAGGCTCATGAGCCACCTCAGCCTGTTTACTTGCCAGCAATGAGGGGATTCCTCAGCACTACAATGACTGAGTCTCCCCGCAGGAACATCTTGGAGATGTAACGGTCTTTGTTGACCGGCTTGGACTTCTTCTTGCCTTTCCCACTCTTGGGCACCTCGGTCCACATCTCCTTGACGTTCTCTAACACCATGTTGCAGTGCCTGGTGGAAGAAAGCGCTTGGCGTTACGCAGAGGCGAGAATCCCTGTGCGGCTCTTGGCAACTTCGCAACCACCCTGGAAGAAGTTCTGGAGAGAGGTAGATCCCCACAGAATTCAAGGCTGAAAAAATATTCTGATCTGAAACGGATCTTTGAATCCGTTGCGCAAGGTGTTCATGCTACCCACTGGCAGCTACCAGAATGGATTTGATTTAAATCAAGTAAACTAGTAAAAGGGCTTGATTTAAATCAATTTAAATCATAATTTTTAAAGAGCAACTGACATCTCTGATCCGCTGTTGACTCACCGACATACCCAATATTCCAGAATATACAGCCTCATGCTACATAACTAAGCTCCATTTCATGCTGAATAAACTAAATTATTAATGTATTTTAACTAGAAAACTATAGATTTTTTACCCCAAAAGCATTTTATTATTAAAATAAATTTGACTTAAAAAATCCAATTTAAATTATTTTTTTATTTTTTAAAAAAATCAATTTTTATCCACCCTGGCAGCTACTTAAAGGAGTTACGAGCTTTCCTGGGAATTCATGGTAAACGTATTATTGCAGTCCATAGGAATCCCACCTGAGCCCAGGAAAAGCACCTGTTCTTTAAGGGGCCACTGACAGTTGTGTACAGTCTATGCTGGATCCAAAGCACCTTTACTTCTCGGGAACCCCATAGCCGCCTACAGCTAGTCCTCGACTTACAACCACAACTGAGCCCAAAATTTCCATTGCTAAAGAAGACAGTTGTAAAGTGAGTTGCGCCCCCTTTTTTTAATGACCTCTTTTGCCACAGTTAAGTGAATCACTAGCATTAAATGAATCATGCTGTTAAGCGAATCTGGCTTCCTCCATTGACTTGGCTAGTTGGAAGTCAACTGGGAGGGTTACAATTGGTGATTCGCATGATTCTGGGACAGTACAACCATCGTAAGTAGATGCCAGTTGCCAAGCACCCAAATTCTGATTACGAGGGGATGCTGCAATGGTCTTAAGTGTGAAAAGCAGTCGTCACTTTTTTAATTGCAATTATGCCATTGTAACTTTGAACGGTCATTAAATAAATTGAGGACCCCCTTGTATTCGTTCTGAATAATAAACCTTAAACGAACGAGAACACTACCTAACTGTTTCACTAAAAATATAAAGGAAGCCCACAGATAATCCTCTGACGGATTGGAGGCATGCCCAGGTGAGAACCTACCTATCAAAGGCCTTGACACGTCCCAGGAGCTTCTTGTTATTGCGACAATTGATGAGCACCTGAGTATTATTTTTAACGGATTGTGTGAGCACCGACAGAGGCCCTGTGTTGAATTCCTCCTCCTCCCGCTTTTGCAGTTCTTCCGGAGTCATCTCACTTTTGGGCTTATTTAAGAGACTCCTAAAAAAAAAAGGAAAGAAAAAAAAGGAAAATAAATACATAATATTAGATTTTGAGGTTATGCCCCAAGCCTTTAATTGGATGAAAATAAGCTCTCTTAATAGCACTATATTTCTTTTTAACAAATCAATGCTTCCTTTTAACAAATCAATTTCTTTTTAACAAATCAATTCTTTCAATTTATTTCTTTTTAATCGATCAATTATTTCTTTTAACAAATTATTCCCTTTTAACAAATCATTTATTTCTTCTAACAAATTATTCCTTTTTAACAAATCAATTCTTTCTTTTATTGAGGGGAGGGGAAGAAATGCAATAGATAAATCATGCCTCCTGTTCAGACGACCACCATGCATAACTAAGGGGGAACAAGAGGAAAAGCCTCGTATTAATCCCTCCCAGTAATTCTGCAACAGAAAAGCACCGACTTCTACTCTGCATATTTTCTAAATGTAGAACAATTACCGTCCAGATGCAACGTGTATAAATCACCGGACTACAGATATAAACCGGCTTTTCAGAAGAACAATAGAAAGTTATTACTATTATTCGCCTACTTGGGGTCCCCTTGCTCTCTAGTTTCCAACTACAAAGATACACACTCATTGTATATCTTGGGGGGGGAGGGGAGAATGCAGACCATAAAGTCAGAGGAGGGGCTCCTCCCCCGCGGTTACTCCAGAAGAGAGCCGAGAGGGAAAGTTTTTTCCTGAGGGGCGCCTATTCCAAGGTTTACGGTAAGGCCGAGAAGAAGCCTCTATACTTATTTTACACACCCACACAACCGCACACCCACACAAACACATACACAGAAACAATTCCGTCTCCCACCCCCCCGTCCCGCGCCCCCTAATCTCCCCTCCCCCGGCCTCCCTCACATGATGCCGCTGCGATGGATCCGCCGCTCGCTTGGGAAACGACTCCGGCGCGGTGAGATAGGAATACTTTCCGCTTCCGGGCTAAACGGAGGGCGCGCATGCGTGAAAGTAAGGGGGAGAAGGAAGGGAGGGGTTGGGCTCGCCGGAGCAACGGTGACGGCGAGCCCAGCGGGTCAAAAAAAGCAACAACCCGCCAACACCCTCGTGTTTTCCCACCGCGCATGCGCCGGGGGGACCAGTTTTTGTGGTGGTGGAGTCTTACTGGGGCATGAGGCGCGCGGAGCTTCCACGCGGGAAAGCCAAAGGGGCCGAGTGGAAAAGAGCTTGGCCTTTGATTTCATTTTGTCCCCTCCTGGCTGAAGTGGCTGAAACTTGACTGGACTTGTCTGAAGTGATTTGCTACTACAACAACCCTGCGCTGTAGGCCAGGCTCTTATGAGAGACCCACGACCGAGTGGGGCTGGCAACCTGGGCCTCCCCAGGCCTGGTTTCGCCGCCCTGGAGTCTTTGGGCCCAAGAACCCAAACCTCAAGCAACTGTGTCACCCCACCCTTGGTCCAATTAGCCCGCCTCCTTCCCGTGGCTTAATGGCGACTTCGAGGTTTTGTTTACTGCATATTTATTGCCTAAGATGGAGTAGAGGAGGCTCCCTCTGCCAACAGCCACAACCCCTGCCAGGTGGGCTGGGCTGAAAGAAAAAAAACGCCAGCTCAAAGTCAGCCCAGCCGCTGAGGGAGGATTCGAACTCGGGGCCTCAAAATTCCAGGTCCGGCTACTCCCCTCTCCCCCCGCAAGACGCCGGACCAGCTTAACAAGGTCCCGGCCATGTCAAAATGACCCTCAAAACGACCCCTTTGAGCCGGTCTTCGATGGACACCCACCACGACCCCCCTGGATGGAGATCCCGGCCTTGTGGCTTCCCTTCCCCTTCCGCTTCTTCTTCGCTTCAGATCCAGCTCTGCGTTTCCACTCTTGGATGTCGGGAGCGGGGGAGAAAAAGCCCCGCTGCCCCCCACTTCGAGAAAAGACAAGGAGGCCAGAGCTGCCGTTGCTGATCTAGCAGAGGGATCTTTCCAACACAGCAACTGAAGAGCGATTTTGAGGTTTCTGTTGGGAATCCCTTTAAGCTGATTGATTGATTGATTGATTTGTATCCTGCCTTTATTATTGTTACAAATAACTCAAGGCCGCAGACGGACCTAATACGGGTAGTCCTCGACTTACGACCACAACGGAGCCCAAAATTTCCATTCCTAAGCGAGACAGTTCAGTCTCCCATTTTACGAACTACATTGATTCACTTAACCACAGTTGTTAAGTGAATCAGTGTCGTTATTAAGTTAGTAACACGCTTGTTAAGCGCAGGAGCCATGGTGTCACAATGGTTAGAATGCAATATTGCAGGCTAACCCTGCCGACTGCCAGGAGTTTGACCTTCATCGGCTCGAGGTTGACTCGTCCTTCTGAAGTTGGTAACTGCTTAGAGAGGCCTGTGAAGCAGTGTTGTGGTTCGCTGGCAGCCGGTGCAGATGGCAGCAGAATCGGACACTGGGGAAGAACAGGGAACCAGTCTGGGAGTCTGGGGAGGACTCAGGTGAGGGTCCTGCATCCGATGCAGAGATGGGGCCAGGACCATCTGGGAGGGGGGTGCTGACTCTGGAGCCTCCGGAGTCTGGCAGCAGCGAGGCAGAGGATCCAGGGGAGCCTGTTCCCAGTGTGCGTGTGCACAGAGCTGCTAGAAGGCGAGAGCAGCTGAGACCAAAGGGGCAACTCGGGAAGTAAGGCTGGGAGGTGATTGCCCCTCCCATAAGGGATAAAGGAAGAGCAAAGGGACAGGAGCCTTTGCAGGAAGCAACGTTGTTCACTCTGTTCGGATTAAACCTTGAAACTCTGTGTGGACTTTGTACTTCGGTTGGTTTTTTATAGTTCATTTGGCACTTTAGTTGTTGGCAGCAATTCAAAGGAGAGAAAGGTGGGTGCTTATCTTGAGAGACCGTTTGGGAGTCATTACCGGCTGGGAATGAACATAATTCCCAGCACTGAAATAAAACAAGAGTTGTTTGGACTAAGCGTGGGCTTAATTATGGTCTCAGGAAGCCTTGGTCAGAACAAGCGGTATATAAGTCTGCTATTATGCTATCTGGCTTCCCTGTTGACTGTTTGTCGGAAGGTCACAAAGTTAGTTTAGTTTAGTTTATTTATATATCGATCCCTCTCCCATTTGGGACTCGGGGTGGTGTACAGCCAAGTTAAAACAATACAAAGAAATTTAAATTTAAAAACAGATTAAAACAGATTAAATCAGTGGCTGAAGTTAAAAAATAGTAAAAATAATAAAAACAAGGGTCTATAAGATAACAAATTTAAAATCTTGCAATACTGTTAGGCCAGACCGGCTCGTTGAAAAAGATGAGTCTTCAATGCACGCCTGAAGGTTCGCAGGTCAGGGATAGTCCGCATCTCCGGGGGTAACTCATTCCAAAGGGAGGATGCTCCCACAGAGAAGGCCCGTACCGTTGGGGTCGCCAGCCGACATCGTCCAGCTGACGGCACCCCAAGGAGGCCCACCCTTGTGAGAGCGCACAGGCCGACGGTGGCAGAAGGCGGTCCCGTAGGTACCCGGGTCCCAAGCCATGGAGCGCTTTATGGATGACCACCAACACCTTGAATCGCACCCGAAAGGCTACCGGCAGACAATGCAGCTCGCGCAGGAGCGGTGTAACATGGGAGCTACGATGAGCCCCCAGAATCACCCGCGCGGCCGCATAATCACCAACTGGAGCCTTTAGATGCTCTTCAAGGGGAGCCCCATGTAGAGAGCATTGCAGTAATCAAGACGGGAAATGACAAGGGCAGAAGTGACCGTGCAAAGCGCGCCCAGATCCAGAAAGGAGGATCACATGGCCCTAGGACACTGCAACTGTCATAAATATGAGCCAGTTGGAAGCATCCGAGTTTTGATGTGACCACAGAGATGCTGCAGTGGTCGTAAGTGTGAAAAATGGACGTCACTCACTTTTTCAATGTGGTTGTAACTTTGAATGGTTACCAAATGAACTGTTGTAAGTTGACAACTACCTGTGCTCCTTCCTTCTCCTATTTTCCCACAACAACAACCCTGTCGGATGGGTTGGGCTGAGGGAGAGTGACTGGCCCAAAGTCACCCAGCTGGGTTTCATTCCTAAAGTGGGATTAGAACTCCCACTCACCTGCTGGTTGGCATAAAGTCCCCAAGCTGACTTTTATTTATTTATTTTATTTTATTTATAAAATTTTTATACCGCCCTTCTCCCTAGGGACTCAGGGCGGTGTACAGCCAATCCAAAACCCCGACAATGATACAAAAGTTAAAAAAGATTAAATTGAATATTTGGCCGAATATAAAAGCCCACCCCACCCCCTTAAAACCCCCAAATTAAAATTACTAAAAAGCAATGGAGACAAATTAAAACCCTCTCTCAGCCCAGGCCGGCCTGCTCGAAAAGCCAGGTCTTCAGCGCGCGCCTGAAGGACCTCAGGTCCATGCCGGTACGCAGTTCCGGTGGCAGAGTATTCCAGAGGGCAGGGGCCGCCACAGAGAAGGCCCTACCCCTCGGGACCGCCAGGCTCAAAGTGGGACTACAACTCGCCATCTCCTGGCCCAAAGTCACCCAGCCAGCTTTCGTAGCTAAGGCAGGACTAGAATTCATGGTCTCCTGCTTTCTAGCCCGATGCCTTAATCATTAGACCAAATTGGCCGTGATTACTGAAGCTCTGCTGTTGCTCCCAGGCCTGAAATTCTCCCTTTTGGAAATCAGTTTTCTTTCTCGGGTGCCTGGATACTTCATGTCCCATTTATAGAAACACAGGAAACTGGCGGCACAAAAAGACTTTATTTCCACTGATGTAATTGGGGGAGCTGAAGTATGTTGGGCCTAGACACGTTGATTTGAGTTTGTTTAGCTCCTTTTCAAAATCTAAGTGCCTTGTCCAAAATAGAGATGAAAAACTAATTCTCCTCAACTTGATTCCCAAAGCAACATCCGACATTCAAACATTGTCAAACCTTTTCAGATAGGCTGTGGCAAGACAGTGCACCCTAGCCAGCTTGTTTACACAAAAACATCTGCTGCTGAGTTTTTGCAGCCTTCTTCCTAAGTGTTTTTCCAAAGAATTTTGATTTAGAAGGGTTGAAACCTGTTTCTTTTGTTGCTTGCCTTATAATACAACTTTTTTCATTTGATGTGTGATGACCCAAAGGGGCGTGGCACAAAAGCAACAAAGTCACAAAAGTAGGTAAAGTCCCTTTAGTTCCTCCAACTTGGCCCCCAATGTCCAGTTATCATCGGCTGGAGAAAAAACTCTCCCAAAAATAGTTTTTAAAGGGAAGAAATTCTGTCCGAACCAAAAGTACATCTAAATTATAAATAAAAACCAACACAAACTATGCTGCAGCAATTAATGAGACAAGGCAGGATAAGGGATTGCAGAACTCAAAAGATAACAAAACACACACAGTTGGGAGGATACCAGAACCCAGATAAGACATGACAAACAAAGATAATTCATGCTTTGCTTCCAGCAAGGTGCTGTGCGCAAACACCCCTTATAGCCTGTTTCCCCAGCTGCAGCTAATGAAGGGAATCAGGGCCTTTTTCTCCCCCGTAACCCACGTTGCTCCCTTCTCCGTTCCTCCCTGTGTGCCCTAGGATGAAGAGGGAGTGGGCCTGGGTCTTTCTCTGAATGCCCAGCTGGACTGTGCCCTTCCCCAGTTTCCTCCACAGCCACCAGAGCCACACTTCCACTCCCTGTCAGCTGTTCCACCTCTCCCTCAGAATCAGATTCCAACAGGGGCATGACAAGATGTTAAGAATGTGGGAAGGCAGAGAAGAAGATAGTTGACTCAGCTAAAGACTTGAACAGGCCAGGCCCAATTAGACAAAAGACCTTCATAAGGGCTGAAAACTGGACTGGGAAATTGAGAAAAACACTCCAGAATACGGCCATAGCAAACCGTTCTCCCCTGTGTTGCGCAGAAACAACTTGGATGTGTCCAAGTTGTCACCAGGTTGAACTTGAAGACAATATTGTCCTTTTCAGCTGTCAGTTCACAATATGTTTTCATGTTAAAATAAACAGAGTAGCCAAAACATTTGCCAGCCATAGAAACCATAAACAGGTAGCAGGGGTTATTCATTGGGCTAGAATGCAGTTTAAGCACAAGCAAGTGAACTCTGGAAAAGAGCCCAAAGATGGAATGAGGAATCTGACCTTAAGACAGGATTTTGGCCAGCTGGGGTTCGGGGGGCCTGGAAAAGAATCTCTGGATTTTTCCTACTACACACAGTCCTTGAGGTACAACAGTTCATTTACTGACCGAAGTCACAGCAGCACTGAAAAAAGTGACTTACGGCCGTTTTTCATGCTTACGACCATTGCAGCATCCATTGCAGCGATTCACTTAACAATTGTGGCAAGGCAGGTCGTAAAATGAGGCAAAGTTCACGTAGCAACTGTCTTGATTAGCAAGAGAGATTTTGGGCTCAATTGTGGTCGTAAGTTGAGGACTACCTGTACTTTATCTCCTGCCAAGACGCCCAAAAGATCAGCCCCTTAATCTTCCCATTTTTGCTGGGCTCGCTGACCAATTCCCACTAACAGGATTTTCCAACGTTTTTCAAGTTAAGTGGCCAGCCACAAAGGGACTCGGCTGTCAGCAAAATAATCCCATAATCCTGGCCATCGAGGTATGCCTCCCCACCTCCAGTGTTAATTCATTTATGGGTGTGGGAACCGTTTTTCTCCCAGACTGAGTATCCCAAATGAATATGTCATAGATTTCATAGAATCCTAAAGCCGGAAGGACTTCGGAAGTCTTCTAGTGTAACCTTTACTCAAGGCAGGAGACTTTATTGATTTGATTTGTATTTATTTGATTTGATTTGTCAATTGCTTACAAGATGATAGTATAAACATGAGTAAGAATACAGGAAATAGGTACGAATAAATGGGGACAGTAAGACAGGGACGGTAGGCACGATGGTGCCCTTATGCACGCCCCTTACAGACCTCTTAGGAATGGGGTGAGGTCAATAGTGGATAGTTTAAGGTTAAAGTTTTTTGGGGGAGGTTTGAGGATGTAACCACAGAGTCAGGGATGCATTCCAAGCATTGACCACTCTGTTGCTGAAGTTGTACTTTCTGCAATCCAGTTTGAAATGGTTTACCTTGAGTTTGTATCTGTTGTGTGCTCCGTTGTGTTGTGGTTGAAGCTGAAGTAATCATTGACTGGTAGGACATTATAGCAGATAATTTTGTGTACTACGCTTAAGTCCAACCGTAGGCGGCGTAATTCAAGGTTGTCCAAGCTCAAAAACTCAAGCCCGGTGCTGTAGGGTATTTTGTTGCGAGCAGAATAATCATGATCATCATTCTGATAATCATCCTCATCCTGATCAAATGATTTTTTTGGTTTATTGAAAACTTCCAGTTTTGCGACACCCACAACTTCTGGAGACAAACGGTTCTACAGATGAGTTGTTCTCAGTGTCAGAAAATTCCTCCTTAGTTCCAGGTGGCTTCTCTCCTTGATTAGTTTCCATCCATTCTTTCTTGTCCTGCCTTCTGGTGCTTCGGTGAATAAATCCATCCCCCTCTTCTCTGTGACAGCCCCTTAAGTATTGGAAGAATATTTATTTACAGAAATCAGGCTCTAAAATAGTTTAGCCTAAGATTGCAAAGTCGGCCCCAATTGGATCCTGGAATGTCTTGGTTGGTTGGAAGTGATGGGTGTTGTAGTCCTGAAATGCAGAGGGCGCCCGGCTGGGGAAAGCAACATCTAAGAGACGGCCAAGCCAGGGGAGATGGGAAGCAGGTTCCTGGGTGTTCCGTCCCCCCCCAAGCTCTGCATCTTTTCCCTGTTTGTGCAACTGGGTGGGCTTCGTCATATCCTACATTCGGGAGGAGGAATGGTTAATGGGTGGGGGTCTCCTTCTGCCCCCCCGTCCCCTCCCCAATAAATTTAACCCCTAAGCCAAAGAGCCTCTGTGGCACAGTGGTTAGAGTGCAGTACTGCAGGCTACTTCTGCTGACTGCTGGCTGCCTACAATTTGGCAGTTCGAATCCCACCAGGCTCAAGGTTGACTCAGCCTCCCATCCTTCCGAGGTGGATCAAATGAGGACCCAGATTGTTGGGGACAAGAGGCTGACTCTGTAAAACCACTCGGTATATAAGTCTAAGTGCTATTGCTATGTTAAAACTTGGCAAGTTTAAGGCTTGTGGACTTCAGCTCCCAGAATTCCTGAGCTAACATGACTGGAGGAGGAGGAATTCTGGGAGTTGAAGTCCCCAAGTCTTCAAGCTGCCAAGTTTGAAGACCCCTATTCTAATGTGTTGTGCTGAGAGAACCTCGGCCTGTGATTCGTTTCTGAATGTGGTTAGTTTTGTGGGTGATCCCAGAGAAACAGATCTCTTTCCTAGCCAGGAATTCTGGGTGCTGAAGTTCCCACCGTTGCCAACTCCTCTTCTTAAAACTTGGCCACTCGAAGACTGGTGGACTTCGAACTCCCAGAATTCTCCAGCCGGCTCTGCTTCGTCTCTTGAGATCCCTTCCTCTGCAATCTCTCCCTTTTAATGGAATTAGCTTCAACGCTGGGAGTTGAAGTCCCCAAGCTGCTAAGTTTGAAGACCCGCCGCGCCCTAAGCGCGGAAGGACCGGCCGCTTCCCATCGCGGAGAGGGTTTGGGTTAGTTAGCCGGAGAACGGAGCGGCTGCCTCCTTCGCCCGCAAGGGGGCGCCTTCACCCAACCGGTCCGGGATGCTCGCCGGGGCAGGACCCGGGAGAGCGCTCGCCCGCCCGAACAGGTGTCTGCGGGACCGGCGCGCCGCGGCCGGAGCGAGTCCCGTTTCGCCTGGCGAAACAGCCCCTTTGCGGGGAAAGGGGGCTCCGCTGAACTACAAATACCATCCTCCTCCAACAGCCGATTGGGGCTGCGGGGTTTGGACCCGGCTCGGGACGCCGGGATAGTCTCAAAGCCGGTTGCTCTCCCGCGCCCGATGCGAGGGGTTTGGAAAGCCGCGGCTCACTTCCTAGAGCTTAATTCGGATTGTCCCATTTGAAGTGCATGTAAACTTGGTATTTTGGGGCGGTGGGGGGAGGGGGGGGAAGAAAGGAAAGGAGCCCCAACCCGCCGCATCCATTGGGGGGGAGGAAATGGGGGCTCTTCTTCCCTCGCCTTCCCTTTTTCCACCCGATCCTCTCCTGGATCGGGTGGGAGTCTCGACGCCAAGCCGCGCACTGGGCAGCTTAATCCGGAGTCACCTCCCTTGCAAGTCCTGCGCGGTGCTGCAGACGCCGAAGTACCCCCCGCTCCCCTCCGCCCAGGTGGATCCACACCGAGACTCCAACCTGCCCAAAGGAAAACGGCGCAACTCCGGATCGGCGCCGGGTTGCAGCTGCTCTGCGCGGCCCAAACTGCCTGCGCTGAATTCGGCCTCCCACGGCTCACGTGCACCCCCACCCGGAGCTCCCATCCGCAGCCGCGGGGGGGCACCCTCGACCCAGCCAAGTGCCCGCAAATGAGGGGGCAGAGCCCCCCGGACGCCGGAGTGGCAGCCTTGCGCCCAATGGCCGGGCGGCTCCGCCGAAGGAGGCGGGCCAGAGGCTCCCGATTCTTGCCTGGCTGGAGGGGGTGGGGGCTCCTCCGGGGTGGGAGGGGAAGCCAATGGCGCGGATGGGGGAGGGGCGGTGGGAGTAGCCTGGAGGGGAGTGGGCTTCGGGGCGGCGGTGGGGGGGCGCCAAGGAGCGCGGGCGGAGAGAGAGCGGAGGGAGAGCGCCGCCGAGCCCAGCAGCCGGACCCAACCGGGCAAGGAAGGAAGGGAAGGAAGCGGAGCGAGCGAGCGAGAGAGAGCGAGCCGGCCAGCCATGGAGAATGGGTTGCAGGGTCCCAGGTAAAGCCGGCGGAAAAACTCCCGCGGCGGTGTTTCGCGCGTGGGGCCGCAGCTGCATCCTTTGGCGAGGGACGCGGGCAGGATGCGCCAGCGGCGGGCAGTCCGGCTGCTCCGATAGGAAGGAGAGGCCGAGGGCTGGGGTGGCCTTCTGCAGGGGTCTCCGGACCCCCGAGGCACACAGCCACGCGCGCGGGGGGGGGCGTGGGGAGGTGCAGACTTGCAGACTCTGCAAATTCTTCGACCCCTTAACCCCCCGGTCGAGATTTCCAGCGCGACTTGCAATTTGCGAGGTGAAACCCCCCCTCCCCCCCGTTTCCTCCCCCTCTTGCACAGAAGACCCTTCCTCATTCTCGGAAGAAAAAAAAAGGTCCCGTTCTTTTCCCGCCCCTTCCAGGTACCCTGGAAAAGTATTTGGGGAAGGGTCGCGGCATCCCGGCTGGCTGAGCTCCTTTGGAATGTCGATCGGAGTAGAGGCGGGGGGGGGGCAGTCATTAGAAGGGGGACAGGCATTATTTGGCCATTGCAAAGGGAAAATTTAATAAATAAATAAATAAATTGGCCAGGTTTGTCATTGAACACATACATGGCTCCTTGATCTGCCTACTGTAATTCTGCGGAAGAAGAGGGAAGGGGTGGGGGCGAAATGTCTTCTGGGCTGCGAGGAGATCTATTAGATTACAGTAGGGATCTTGCCAAGGGTTTATCAGCAAATTAGAGAAAAGGAGGGAGGTGAGCCCCTGCTAAGCTGCCTGCCTGTGAGTGCGAGGAGACTTCCCCCACTGTCCTGGATGAGTGCATGCAATTCAGCCTCCATATACATCTTGTTTACAGTAAGGCAGCCTTCCTATCATGGCCTCTTGCCTGCTGCCTTTAGACCCCAGATGGGATCTTTAATCGAGTGGATTAGAAGGGGGAGGGAGGGAGGGAGGGAGCGCAGGGAATCCGCCCAAGATGAAGATAGAGGGAGTAGGGAAAACTACCCCCCCCCCCCAAAAAAAAAATACCCCTGCTTGGATAGTTTTGCAGTATTCACCAGTTGTGTGAATGTGTAGTGAGTGATATATATGATTGTCTGCATCTGTGTGAGATTAAATAGATAGAAGGATAGATAGATAGATAGATAGATAGATAGATAGATAGATAGATAGATAGATAGATAGATAGAAGGATAGATAGAAGGATAGATAGAAGGATAGATAGATAGATTTATAAAGATAAGAGATATCTTTGTGTATTCATATTCAAAGGCAAAGGAATATGAATTCATATTCAAAAGAGGGGAAAAAAACTAACAGTAAGAGAACAACAGCTTGCAAACGGCAGGAATTTTTGTACAGTAAGATTGTGGAGAGAGACTGACCCAGCCGATTCCGGCATGTTCCCTTATTGTGACGGTGATATTATTGACCAGCAGGAATGTTGTGAGTGGCATAAAGGAGCCCGTTCCGTGCTCACGTTTAGGAATGTTGGCTTTGCAAGCAGCGCTTCCACCCGCAAAGCTTGGAGGCTGGAAGTTTTAAGTCGCCAAGACGGTTGTGGGAGGGGGAAGAGAGGGGGCTTCTGGGATCGACCTGCATTGGCAGGAGCGCTCCCCGCACCCTTGAATTTGAGAGATTTAGAAAAATAAAATAAAAGCAGTTTCGAAGCCACACCTGCAGACCTGCTCCGGTAGCATGTGGGAGAGAAGGTGATCAGGATATAGGTCAAATCCATCTGGATCTTCCCAAAACTGGGTCACGGAGAGTGCAGAAGGGGCAGTAAGGAGATTTTGGGGGGGGTCAAAAAGAAATGGGAAAAAAAAACCCCACCAGCTTGAAGCCACCTTCTCCCTGGCGCGTGCTTTCCAGCTCGCTGCGAGGAATTTGGACCTGGGTGGGTGCAATTGGGGCCTCGCCTGGCAGGTTGGGAAGGGGGAAGATTGGGTGCCCAGGGGAGCATCTCATTGGCCCCAAGTGGGGGGGGGGGAGCTGCTGCTGCCCCTCTCCTCGGCACGGTTCCTGGGCTGCAGAATTTGCCGCACTGGCTGTTCCGAGCTCTTGGCCCCCTCTGCCCGGGGAGGACAAACCTGGCACCCTTCCACCCATCGGAGGCATCCGTCCAAGGCAGACCTCACTTCGCCCCTCCTTCTCCCTCTTTTGAAACGCTCGCTCCTAGCCTATAAGAGTTTTAGTCTCTCGCGGAACCTGGCTTAAGATGAGTGCGGAGAGGAGAGCTGCCTGCGGGGCGGAGATGTGCATATCAGCTCTCTAGCCATGACTGTATAACTCAGGGATGTCCTGGTCGAAGTATCAGAGGTAAGGCGAAGCTTTGATGATGCTGGGGAAACAGAAGTGGGAGCTTTTCGGCCGCTCACCGCCTCTGTCCTTGTGGCAAGAGGGGAAATCTGCCAACTGCTTCAGCTAAGAACCCAGGATGGGTCTCCTTCTCTCCAAAAGATCGTGGCCGGGATTGATCAAATCCAGCCTGGCCCACTTTGGAATCCAGGGCTGATCTCCTGCCGATCCTGGTTACTTTTTCACAGGTCCTGAGCCATTCCTGCCCCCTCGAAGACGCAGCTTTTTTATCAGATATGGTGTAGGGTCTCCCGCTTGGGCGGGGGGATGGACTAGATGTCCTACAAGGTCCCTTCCAACTCTGATTATCTGTTAGCTCCGGCTGGTACCAGGAGGGCACGTTGCTGGGACTCCGTGGACTTTCGCCTCAAGGAGAAGCTTCACTGGCAACTTGGCAAGGGGCAAACCTTCCAGCACTGCCCCAGTCTCTTTGGGAGCGCTGGCTTGGGGTGCCCACGGCTGTTGCCCAGCCAGGGATGGCAACTTCTAGGAAGCTATTAGGGCTGGGAGGAGGGACTTCTTTTAAAGACGTACGGACCTGCTGCCGGGCAAACCCTTCCCATCGGCCTGATCCGTTGCTTCCGGCTTGGGCTGCCTCTTCTGCATGGCATCCCTGGCACTGCTCCGGGTTCTCCCCCACGGCTTCGCTGGCACCCTCTGGCGGCCGCTTCTCGCTGACTCCTGCTTCCTGCTTCAGCCCTTTCCCCTCTGCAGGCATCTCGACTGGCTGCCGTCCCAAGCCAGCCTCCTCCTCCTCCTCCTCCTCCTCCTCCTCCTCCTCTTCGCACATGTCCTTCCTCTCCCCGCTGCTGTTGGCTGTTTTCCTCCGGGCAGGGAAGCCGGTGGGCCCTCGCGTGCCGGAGGATGAACACATGACCGGTCTTGTGTACATCACGTGTTCCCGGCCCCGTGCCAGGCCGTGACGCGGTGGGCGGAGGTAGGATCCAGTTCCACATATGGAGAGGAGCCCGCTCGGCTCGGGGTTGGCAAGGAGTCGGCGGTCAGCGGATGGCAGAGACCGAGGATGGGGCAGTTAGGCAGGAAGCTGGGCCTGAGGGTGCCTTCCCCGTGGGGGGCTCTGGGGCAGGTGAGTCCTGGCACCGTCCAGCCGCTGCGGCTTCCCGCTCTGCCATCTCTTGCTTCTCTGCTTGGCTTGTCGGTGCCTTCTCCTTCCCTTCCCCTTCAGGCTTTGCTGCGTTCTCCTCTGGTGGATTTGACGTTCAGCTTTGGGGGGGCAGATATTCTCCTCCTCTTTGCTTTCCTCCTCCTTTTTCTCCTTCTCTCTTTCTCTTCTGGCTTTTCCATCAGTTCCTTCCTCCTTCTCTGTTCCCTGAGCTGCTCTGGGACATTTTGTTCTTCGGCGATGTGTTTTGTGCTCAGCTGTTTCTTTGCTTGCTCGCCATTTCTTAAATCTTCTCTTTCTCCTCCTCTCCCGAGGTTCCCCATATCTTTTATTAGTTTTTTCCTGTCTCTTTTTTCTGTTATTTTAATCTTTCTTTCTTCCCTTTCTTTCCTTCCTTCATTTTTTCTTCTCATTCTCACTCCCCCTTCCTTCCTCTTTCTTTCTTTCTTTCTTTCTTTCTTTCTTTCTTTCTTTCTTTCTTTCTTTCTTTCTTTCTTTCTTTCTTTCTTTCTTTCTTTCTTTCTTCTTCTTTCTTTCTTCCTTTCTTCCTTCCTTCCTTCCTTCCTTCCTTCCTTCCTTCCTTCCTTCCTTCCTTCCTTCCTTCCTTCCTTCATTTTTTCTTCTCATTCTCACTCCCATTTCCTTCCTTCTCTCTCTCTCTCCCCACCTCCATACATATACAAATACACATTCTTGCATCCTCTATCCTACTCTCTGTCCAAACCGAATCGGCTGTTCCTTTCCAACCATGTTTCAGGCTTCTGGCATGTAGGCCCAGTTTGGGGAGTGCCTCTCTCGGCTCGCACACATCTTCCAAGCAGTGATGCAGAATTGTTGTTACAAAAACTACGGTCACATTTGTGAAGCGGCGAAATCTCAGGCGCATGAATCTAGAACTTGAAGGAAGTGAGTTTGATTTGGAATCCAGACCATGTTTTTCTGTCCCCCTGTTATGCTTCCGTGGATGGGACTAGATGGTTTGGGACTTAATCTTTGGGCAAGATTGTTGGTTTGAGGGGTGAGGAGGCCCTCCTGGAGAATGAGAGCCAGAGCAGAGCTTGAGTCTCTTGAGAGGAACCTTTGCAGATCTATCTGGGCCTTCCAGGTCTCAGTCTTCCCCTTCTGTGAATTGGGTTATAGTTATACTCAGTATGGTGCTTTTAACTCTGGCTTGTTTTGTGGTCTTGGACGAACCAAGGGGGCCGTAGACGTTGGTCTTCCCGTCTCTGGATTAGCAAAAACAAAGGGGGGACCAGGAGGTGTTGGGAAGGATGGAGATATTTCAACCTTCACAACATGAGGCTTTGTGGGTGCGGTCCTCTCTTTCCCTTTTCTGCTTGGGCAGCGATTCTAACTAGGCCAATGGGATTTAAAAGGGTGCGTTGCGCCAAAGGAGTCTTACGTGTGGCGTATCTGACACAGGCGTCCTCCCTACACCTTGCAGGCTTCTCTAAAGGCATCCGGGCCAGCCGCCAAGGTCTTTCGGAGCGTGTGACTTGTCCGACAGGCCGTGATTAATTTTCTAAAATAAGAATCTGGGTTTATAGGCGCTGTTAGAAAGCAGCAGGCTCTTAACGTTTTGCAAGCTTTTGTGCCATTAGATAGGATGACCAGGATGGGATTATACTCTCAGGAAGGAAATGTTCTCTGTACATGTCCAGAGGCACTTTTTTGGGCAGCTGCAGATTGCTAAAAGTTTCAAGATTGTGGCGGGAGAGATCAGGAGAGAAAGTTGGAGTTAAAGTTAGAAATAGATAGACAGACAGACAGCAATTATTTTAGTTTTATGGTTAGGAAGGAAGAGAAAGAAAAAGAAAGGAAGGAAGGATGGATGGAAGGAAGGAAAGGAAGGAAGAAAGGAAGAAAAAGGAAGAAAAAGAAATAAAGAGGAAGGAAGGAAAGAAAGAGAAAGTAAAAAAGAGGAAGGAAAGAAAGGAGGGAGGAAAGAAAAGAAGTACAGGCAACCCTCGACTTACAACAGTTCATTTACTGACCGTTCAAAATGTTGAGGCTCCCCTGTAAATACAGCAGATATAAATAATGGAAGACATACATTTGCCTGAACTGGCCGAGGGCCTCTTCTTGCTTGAGCCTGGGGGCTGGACTAGAAGACCTCCAAAGTCCCTTCCCACTCTTATTATCTTCAACCCTACCCCAGGCACAGGGGAAAGGGAAGGGGCAGAACCAGGTGCAAATTAAGACCTAGCGACCACCCCAGTGCACAAGGCCGTAAAGAGGAAGAATTCTGGCACCGGTGCTGGATTTGAGAGGTGCTTGCTGAATTCTTCTGCCAAACGAGAAGGAGGCTGCTAATAATTTAAGGTGGACCCCAAAGGCCATATATAAGTCGCCTCCCTAAAAGATCAATGGTAGATCTTTTATTTTTTATAATAAACATCATTTATTCCAGAGTAGAATTTTGCAAATGTTGATTTTTTTTTCCGCATATAAGGTAATCCTTGACTCACAACCGTTCATTTAGCGACTGTTCAAAGTTACGGCAGCACTGTAAAAAAAGTGACTTGTGTCCATTTTTCACACTTATCGACTGTTGCAGCATCCCCAGGGTCACATGATCAAAATTCGGACGCTGGGCAACTGGCTCACATTTATGATGGTTGCAATGTCCCGGGGTCACATGATCTCCTTTGGTGGCCTTTGATCACATGACCATGAGGATGCTGTCAGGGTCACAAGTGGTCCCAAGCCCCTTATTTTTTTTTCATTTGCCGTGGTAACTTCGGCCATTAAACAAACCCGTCGTAAACCAAGGATTGCTTGTGCTTTCTATATTTCATTTTCTGGATCACTCCCCAGCACCTGTACAGCTGGAATTAGTACGGATGTTGGTGGGGCAGAGGTCAAAAAAGTCAAGATGGCAGCTGTCACGGAGCACCTGAAGCCCTGCCCCTTGCTATGACATCACACGCGCATGCCCCCTTGGATTCAGCCTATGGTTTTCGCCCAGAATTAGCAAGTGGCATGTAAGAACGCTGGACTTTTGAAACCTAGAAACAATATTTTGGGTCAGAGATAGATTGTGTTCCTCTCCCTGCACTTCTGCCAGGTTTTTAAAGTGAGCATAATAATCTGCAGAGCATAAATACTTTTGAGTTGGAGGCATGTTCAATTCCTCTACCGCATTTCTCTCTCTGTTGGCTTGGATCCCTTAAGCATCGGTCCAGAAATCCAGTGTTTTTTTCCGGGTAATGGATTTGGGGCGGTATGTACTGCACA
Source organism: Bungarus multicinctus (assembly GCA_023653725.1). NCBI lineage: Eukaryota > Metazoa > Chordata > Lepidosauria > Squamata > Elapidae > Bungarus > Bungarus multicinctus. The sequence goes on along the minus strand of CM042835.1, from coordinate 1,886,395 downwards.
TTTTTTTCTACGTGTTTTGGAAGTTCAGTAAATACACATTTATTGTTGTTTAACTTCTGGCCATTCCTTCCATCTTTCGCCACTCGTTTTGGGGTGCATTTATCACCCCAAGTCATGACTTTGATGAATTTCTACCAGGCTTGGCTGTCTCTATGGGGCGTGTCCGGACAGATAACGTCATCTTGTTAATTTATTTGATTTTATTTTTCATTTTTGGGTCTAAGCCCCCCAGAGTTGTTGCAAAGACAGCCTCTCGATCCAAATAACAACAATTGTGTTATCGGATTGAGAAAACTCCTGTCTGGTTCACACATCCCTCTAATCCAGGGGTCCTCAAACTTGGCAACTTTAAGACCTGTGGACTTCAACTCCCAGAATTCTGGGACTTGAAGTCCACAAATCTTAAAGTTGAATTCGGAGAGTTACAGTCCACAAGTCTTAAAGTTGAATTCGGGAGTTACAGTCCACAAGTCTTAAAGTTGAATTCGGGGAGTTACAGTCCACAAGTCTTAAAGGTTGAATTCGGGGACTGGACAGTCCACAAGGCTTAAAGGTGAATTCTGGAGTTACAGTCCACAAGTCTTAAAGTTGAATTCTTGGACTGGAAGTCACAAAGTCTTAAAAGTTGAATTCTGGACTTGAAAGTCCACAAGTCCTTAAAGTTGAATTCGGGGAGCTGGACAGTCCACAAGTACTTAAAGTTGAATTCCTGGGAATGGAAGTCCAAGTTAAAATTTGAATTCTGGGACTTGAAGTCCACAAATCTTAAAGTTGAATTCGGGGAGTTACAGTCCACAAGTCTTAAAGTTGAATTCTGGGACTGGAAGTCCACAAGTCTTAAAATTGAATTCTGGGACTTGAAGTCCACAAATCTTAAAGTTGAATTCGGGGAGTTACAGTCCACAAGTCTTAAAGTTGAATTCGGGGAGTTACAGTCCACAAGTCTTAAAGTTGAATTCTGGGAGTGGACAGTCCACAAGTCTTAAAGTTGAATTCTGGGACTGGAAGTCCACAAGTCTTAAAGTTGAATTCTGGGACTGGAAGTCCACAAGTCTTAAAGTTGAATTCTGGGAGTTACAGTCCACAAGTCTTAAAGTTGAATTCTGGGACTGGAAGTCCACAAGTCTTAAAGTTGAATTCTGGGACTGGAAGTCCACAAGTCTTAAAGTTGAATTCGGGGAGTTACAGTCCACAAGTCTTAAAGTTGAATTCTGGGACTGGAAGTCCACAAGTTTTAAAAGTTGAATTCTGGGACTTGAAGTCCACAAGTCTTAAAGTTGAATTCTGGGACTGGAAGTCCACATGTCTTAAAGTTGAATTCTGGGACTTGAAGTCCACAAGTCTTAAAGTTGAATTCTGGGAGTTACAGTCCACAAGTCTTAAAGTTGAATTCTGAGACTGGAAGTCCACAAGTCTTAAAGTTGCAAGTTTGGAAACCTCTGAAGTAATCTATAAAACGCCCTTCTGCAGATTTCCCTCCTGTTGGAATTGTTGCTAGAATTGTTCAGAGTTCTAAGTTAGAGTATCAGGAAACAAGCCAAAATTGTTTGCTTGTGGTCAGGACAAACTATGTTTGGGATGAACCATCTTTGGTATAACACTCAGGATCGGGCACTTCATTGGCCCGGAGGCCTCTGAGGTTTGATGGCCGGCAGCCGTAATCTTAGTTCTGGTTACTGGGAGTTGTAAAAATAGTCCTTCACTTACAACAGTTCATTTAGTGACCGTTTAGAGTTACAACAGCAGTTGGGAAAAGTGATTGTTTTTCACCCTTACAACCATTGCAGCTTTCCAATGGTTATATCTGATCAAAACTCTGATGCTTGCCAGCTGACTCGTATTTATGACGGTTGCATTGTCCCCTTTTGCAACCCTTCTGACCACAAAGTCAACAGGGAAGCCAGATTCGCTGAACAACCGTGTGACTGACTTAACAACTGCAGTGATTCACTTCACAAGAGTGGCAGGCAAAGGGGTAAAATGGGGCGAAACTCACTTAAATGTCTCGCTTAATATCAAAAATGTTGGGCTCAGTTGTGGCGTAAGACGAGGACTGGCTGGATATCCAATTTGGAAGGACCTGTTGTCTTTTCTAAGAGAGTTGAGAATGAGATGGGTTGGTTTGCTCTTTTCTTGGCAAGTTTAAGACTTGTGGACTTCAATTCCCAGAATTCCTGAGCTAACATGACTGGAGGAGGAATTCTGGGCGTTGAAGTCCACAAGTCTTAAAGCTGCCAAGTTTGTAAAGCCCTGATCGATCGATCTATCTATCTATCTATCTGTCTGTCTGTCTGTCTGTCTGTCTGTCTGTCTGTCTGTCTGTCTGTCTGTCTGTCTGTCTGTCTGTCTATCTATCTATCTATCTATCTATCTATCTCAAGGGTCTTCAAACTTGGCTAGTTTAAGGCTTGTGGACTTCAATTCCCAGAATTCCTGAGCTAACATGACTGGAGGAGGAATTCTGGGCGTTGAAGTCCACAAGTCTTAAAGCTGCCAAGTTTGAAGATCCCCTATCTATCTATCTATCTATCTATCTATCTATCTATCTATCTATCTATCTATCTATCTATCTATCTCAAGGGTCTTCAAACTTGGCTAGTTTAAGGCTTGTGGACTTCAATTCCCAGAATTCCTGAGCTAACATGACTGGAGGAGGAATTCTGGGAGTTGAAGTCCACACGTCTTAAAGCTGCCAAGTTTGAAGAGCCCTCGTAAGAGAAATTTGCATTCTGATTTAAAAAAACAAGAGTCCAAGAGGGTAATGAGAATGATGGAGTGATTCCCACCGTTGCAATGAAGTTGATGGCATCTCCATATCCTAAACCTCTTAATGCCATCAGCTCTATGCGTGGAGGAACCGTCCCCCACTGGTGGGCGATTATGGGTCTTGGAATCCAACAGTGATAGACAACATTGTCTTTTCGATGGAAGAGTTCATTGGCCTTCCATACAACTCGGGGGCTTTTGGGGTGGGAAGTATCGTTGGCTTGTTCTTAGGGTCAAGATTTGCCAAAATACGATTTTTATTCAAGTTTTATTACAAGCTGGGAGCAGCCCGTAAAGAGGCGTAAAGGGAGCTTAAAGTCCAGTCCACTATATAAGGTGGATGGACTTCAATTCCCAGAATTTCCCTGGCTTAGCATGTTAATGACCTTTAAAATGGGTGGACTTCAATTCGCAGAATTCCCCAGCCAGTATGCTAACGAACTTTACGATGGGGGGACTTCAACTCCCAGAATTCCCCAGCCAGCATGGCTGGCTGGGGAATTCTGGGAGCTGAAGTCCACCCATCTTAAAAGTTCACAAGGTTGAGACTGTAAGAGAACCCTAACTGAAGAAGGCAGATATGTGGGCCAGGTTTGGAGTCGAACTTAGTCCTTGGCGTATCTGTGGGGTGAGGTCAAAAGTCAAAATGGCACCCTCGAACCACTGGACACCCCACAGGCTTCCCAAGAGATCCTTGCCTGCCTTCCCAGAAAAAACCTCCCTCCAAACCAGGAGCTGAAGCACCTCGCAACTGCCGACACCAGGTGTGTGTGTGCACGACTCAAGCTTGTTTAGCGATTCACACACCGCATTTCCTCTGCTAATTGCTGGCTGATTAAGGAGAGGAGAAAGGGCAGCCCTGTTTTCCCCCACCCCGCGGTTTAATTGCACGCTTGCGAATCGAGCGTTGCCGTGTACACAATTCAGTGGCACAACACCAGATTAGCCCCCGAGGGGGAATAATAATAATAGTAATAATAATAATAATAATAATAATTAATACAGCCAATCCTCCTTGACATACGACAGTTCATTCGAAGCTACACCTTCCCTGGCTTACGACCGTTTTTCACACTTATGACGGCTGCAGCGTCCCCGGCTCCTCTTTTGCGACCTTCTGACCGAGCCAACCCAATGGGGTAAAACCAGGCTCGCTTTAAACGCCCACCTTGCTGGCTGAACGACTGCAGTGCTTCCCTTAACAACTCTGGCGAGGGAGGCAAAGCTCACTTAACACGCTTCTCGCTTGGCCACGTAAACAGGGGGACGGGACACCCAATTGTGGCCGTAAGTCGAGGACCCCCTGTACCGTTACGCTCAAGGCGGCGCCGAAGGGCGTGCCAAGCGTGCCCACGGAGCTAGGCAAATGGCAGCTCCCTGCTCTCTCTGGCACGAAACCCGTTCCTAAGGCTGGCACCGTCTCCCGCCTGCCGCCCTCGATATCATTGCCTCCGGCTCTGTCCCCCACCGGTGACTAATTTTGGGGAGGGGGCCTTTTTCGTCTGCAAGGAAGGGGAACCGGCTCCGATGTGGGCAAGGAGGCTGAGATTTAGGAGCAGCCGCCACAGAGATGGGTTAGAAGGGGGGGGAGGACATGGCACACCCCAAGTTGCACCCAGCGGTGCATTTGAACGGTGGGGTGGCGGAAGCAGGTGAGGGGAAGGGGGCTTCGCTCTCAGCCGCTGCCTGCCTGGCTTTCCCAAGCTTTGGGTCGTGGTGTATGGGGGGGTGGCATCTGCCCCTCCTGCCTCTCCTCCAGCCCCCTCCCCAGCAGCCCGGCCTTAGCAGCAGCCCCAGTTGGCAGAGGGCCCAGGGCTGTGCGTTGCAGCCGGGGCGTCCAATGGCAGCGCCGTGTTCCCAACCGAAATTAGCAAGCAAACAGGAAAGAGGCCGGGCCGCTGGTTGGCTGCTCGCGGCCTGGCCCGTCCCCCCGCCCGTCTCTCGGCTCACGTAGGCCCGCCTGAGCAAGGGGCCTCTGGGCTGCCGTCCAAGCAGTGTGTGTGTGTGGTGGGGAGGGCTCAGGCCTCTCCGGGATGCAGAGGGCACACGGCGGTGCAGGGAGCAAGCTCTCAGGCTGGTTGCCCGGCATCCGAGCTTGCCAGGGTGGGTGGCACCAGAGCAGGCAGCCCCGAAATGTACCACCCACAACCAACTGGGCTGTTGCAAGTGCAGGGCCACGGGAGTCTTCCAGGGGGGGTGGGCTAGGGGCCCCCCCAGGCTGGCATTCTGCAGAGGCGTCCCAAGGCAGGGCTGCCAGCCAGCATTCAAGAGAGGCCCTCTTTCTACCCAGGAGACCCCTCCTCAAATCTTTTCTCCTGACTCTCACTGCTGAGCATGCCTCTCTTGTTTCTTGGGGGGGGGGGAAACGGAGCACAGGGAGGGGGGTGGGAAGCATAACCTGGCTTGTTGGTTGCTTTTTTTCCCCCTTCTGTCTCCCGCCTGTTGGAAGGTCAACCAAGGTTTTAAACATCAATATTTGGAAATGTTTTCTTTGGGAGGTCCAAAATCAGGAGTTTTTGCAAATGGATTTTGGGGGTGGGTGGGAAGGAAGCAGAGATCTTTCAAATGTGGATTTCCTGTTGCATGGGGGAAATTCCCGGGCTCCCCTGAGCACAGAATGGAGGAAGAGCATTGTTTCTTTATTCTATTGGGGTGGGTGGGTGTCTGGACTATGGTTTCCATCATCCTCTTCCAGCATGGCTTGAGGAAGATGGGGGCTCTAGTCCACTCAGGGCTCTTCTTTAGACCTCTTCCCCAATGTAGTAGTGTTGCTCAGGCTTGGACATCAATGTGTGGACTTCAATTCCCAAGCTTTAGGTTTCCTTGCTGGGGAATTCTGGGAGTTGAAGTCCACCTATTGCACGCTGGCTGGGGAATTCTGGGAGTTGAAGTCCACCTATTGCACGCTGGCTGGGGAATTCTGGGAGTTGAAGTCCACCTATTTTCAGGTTTCCTTGCCCTCTGGCTGGGGAATTCTGGGAGTTGAAGTCCACCTATTGCACACTGGCTAGGGAATTCTGGGAGTTGAAGTCCACCTATTGCACACTGGCTAGGGAATTCTGGGAGTTGAAGTCCACCTATTGCACACTGGCTAGGGAATTCTGGGAGTTGAAGTCCACCTATTGCCCGCTGGCTGGGGAATTCTGGGAGTTGAAGTCCACCCCTCTTCCAGTGGCCGCGCTTGAGAAACCCCGCTCTACATAGCCTCCGTCGCCCCCATGGCTATCTTCTTCACGGCCGGGTCCCCCTTTCAGAAACCAGAACTGAATGGAGTCCCGCTTTTATAGGGCAGTGGGTGAAGCGGCTACGCCAGGCAGGCCTGGCACCTCCCGATCCTGGCACCGTCCGCTAGGACCCCTGTTTTTCTCAGGCGGGCTGTAGGGGCATTTCTGTCCCGGCTCCTTCTGCCGATTCGCACGCTGCTGTGTATGTTCTTGGCTTCCTCCCCTGGCTCAGCCTGGGAACAGGCCCTGGACGAGCGCCAGGGAAGAAGGTCTGCCTTGCCGGCCATTTGCATCCCTGGGGTGGGAGCGCTCCCCCACCCAACCCTCAAGGCCACCCAAGAAGCACCAGGTTTTTCCCCCTTCCGGCGTCCGTCCGTCCGGCAGAGTCTCCGAAAGAGACCTGCTTCTGCCCCTGGGAAGCCAGTCCGGGTGACTCAACCAGGGTGCCTTCCTCCCGCCAGCCCTCTGACCCAGTTGGATGCGCGCCTGCCTGCCTGCCTGCCGAGAAGGAGAGGGCATTTCAGGCTGATTTCTCAGCCGGGAAGCAAATACACCAGACACACACACACACACGCACGCTAGGTTTCCATCGGTTGCTCTGCAGAGGACTCTAGTTAGAAGAGCTGGGGGCGGGCAGCGGTTATCCCCTCCCACATCTATGCACAGCACCTGTCGAATCCCCCCGAATCCCCCCAAGGTCATGCGTGCGTCAGCTTCCCGAAGCCGGCTCCCCTTAGCGTTGATGTGCCGAAACAACTGTCCAAGGAGGCCCTGGCCTTTTGGCTTCCCGAAATACCCGCGTACCGGACAAGCCCAGATTCTCGGGCCAGCCCCGAACGGTGAGATCGTCCTTCTCCCGCAGGGAATCCTCAAGCCCCACATTTCCCTCGCTAAGCGAGGCTATAAATGGATTTTTGCCCCGTTTTATGACTTTCCTCGCCACCATTGTGTAAATCAGGGGTCTCCAATCTTGGCCACTTTAAGACTTGTGGACTTCAATTCCCACAATTCTTTGCTGGCTGAGGAATTCTGGGAGTTGAAGTCCACAAGCCTTAAAGTGGCCAAGGTTGGAGACCCCTAGTGTAAATCACTGCGGTTATTAAGTGAATCACACGGCCGTTAAGTGGATCTAGCTTCCCCGCTGACTTTGCTTAACAAGAGGTCGCAAATGGGGATCACTCGGGACGCTGCGCCCGTCACAAATACGAAGCCATTGTCAACCTTCCGAATTTTGATCACATACGGGTTGCTGTAACAGTTGTGTGAAAAATGGTCGTAAGTCAATGTTTTTCAGTGCCCTAAATGAATGGCTGTGCACCAAGGACTATCTGTATTGTGCTTTCTAGGGGCCAATTTGCTTTCCTCTCGGTCACCGCAAGGCTTGGTTATGCCAGGAGGGCTCCTGTGCTATTGATAATGTCGAATTTCCATCCTAAATCATGCAAAATAAGGAAGGGGAAAATAACTTCTTGGTTGCCGGCATTAGTGAGCTAGATTTATAAAGGGGGCTGCAGCGATTCCCAAAATCTGGCACGGTGTTTTTCAAACTCGGCAGCTTTTAAGATCAGTGGATCTTCGACTCCCAGCATTCCCCCCAGCCAGCTTTGAGGAAGAGGGCTTTGCTGGCTGGGGGAATGCTGGGAGTCGAAGTCCACCGATCTTAAAAGTTGCCCAGAGTTTGAGATCCGGGCAAAGCTGCCCGAATCCTCCATCCACTTTTAAGGAATTGCTCCTTTAGAAGCAGACGCAATACAGAAGGGGCTGCAGAAGTTCAGAAGGGTCTCTTTGTTTCCAACAATTTTTCGGTCTCTGGAATAGGGTGGGTGGGTGGGAATCCTAAGCCCACCCACTCCAAAGAGGCAGCCAACTCCAGAGACAGCCGGTTGTGCCTACCGCTCTCCGTGCCTCAGTGTCCCGATTTAACATCGGCAGCAAACAGACTCAAAGCAGGCGCTCGCTTTCCTTTTCTTTGGCAGACTTACCCGGTAGCCTGCACCCCTCCCCCCCCCCCACCCCAGTGTGCATTCAGGTAAAAAGGTGGCCTACCCCTCCCTTCTGTATATAAACAGGGCTCTCCAGATGCAAAGCCATAGGGCGTGGAGCCGACTGGCTTGCCAAGAACATTGCGTTCCCACCCAAACCAAACCAGGGGGAAGAGGCTTTTGTGTGGGTGTCAGGAACGAGGTGGGGGGGGGGTGAGAGGTTTGGCTTTGAAGGGCACTTAAGCCTCCCCCCCCCCTTCTGCAAGATGGACCGTTGGGGGTGGTTGCAGGGTGCAAAATTTGATTTTTGAAAACATTTGGAATCCTTTTGCTTCTTTTTGCAAGTGGTTGAATGGGGGTTTTTTTGGGGAGGGAAGGGGGCGTTCTGAACTGGGAGGGGGCCGCCCAGAGCGCCCTCCAAAGCATTGCAAAGATTTTACACAGAGTTGGAAGGGATCTTGTAGGTCATCTAGTCCAACCCCCTACCCAAGCAGGAAACTCTGCCCCTGTTTGTTTTAGGAGTGGTGCCCAAAGGTTGTACAAGAGAGAGAGAGAGAGTCTCTCTCTCTCTTTCTCTCTGTAATGAATGAAACTCTCCTCCTCCTCCTTCCTTCCATTCTGCCTCCCCTCCCTTCCCTTGTCTCTCCTCCCACGACCGAGCAGCAGTTGGCATCCTTCCCTGTTTCCAGTACACTATGTCCTCAACTGACGTGGACAGAACAGCCAAAGGCTTTGCCAAGAGCACGTGCAGCAGGGTTCCTGCTTTGGAGTGGGCGGGAGCCGAGAGATGACACATAGACACACACACACACACACACACACACAAAACACAGACACACTCAGATGGGAGTGGGTGGGGACGGCTGCAGATTCGGTGAACCTTCTGTAGCACACTCAGGCTGAGCGAAACCCAGCACAGATGAGCTGCCGGCATCAGCTTGGTTGGGAGACTCTTGTTTTAGAAAAAGGGGTGTGTGTTTGTCTCTCTCTCTCTCTCTCTCTCTCTCACGCACAGACACACACCAGACTGAGCTTGATTTGGGTTCTACAGATGGTGTTTCTCCCAAATTGCTTGGGCAGTGGGTTGGAGTAGATCAGGGGTTGCTAACCAGCAGGTCGGAGACCGCTGGTGGTCCATGAGAAAATGTTGATGGTCCGCAGAGAAATGTCACCCCCAGAGCACCACCTCAAAGCAATGAATCCAGGTTGTGTGGGAACACAAGGCTTGCATCCCTTGCTTTGCGAAAAAATACGAGGTAGTGAGGGGAGGGGGAACTTGCCCCACGCACCTCGTCTGGCCCCCGGGCTGCTTCTTTCTGCTTCTTCTTTCTTCTGCTTTTGGCTGCATGCAAGGAAAGCAGCCAAAGTCTTTTTTTCTCTCCCCCAAACTCCGCCAGAAATGAGTCATTGGGACCCCGCAAGGCCTCCTGCTCCAAGAGGCTGTGCCGGCAAAGACTCATTTCTGGCGGAGTTTGGGGGAGAGAAAGAAAGACTTCTGCTTCTGCTGTTTTCCTTGCATGAAGCCAAAAGTCTCTCTCCCCCCCCCCCCCCCCCCCCGGAGAACGGAGCTGGAGACAGTATCCTGCAATCCCAAATAAAGAATGATTGACTGGTAGGAAAACAGGGTGGGGAATTTTCCTGCAGACTTTTTGGGGGGGATTTTCCCAGGGTCTCTGGTCCATGGGATTTAAAACGATGGGTTTGGTGGTTCCTGAGGTCCAAAAGGTTGGTGACCCCTGGACTAGATGACCTACAAGGTCCCTTCCAATTCTATTATTCAGTGTAAAATCTTTGGAACACCTTGGAGGGCGCTCTGGTCGAGCCCTTACAGCCCCCTCTCGGTTCTCTGCCGGTGGGGAGAATGCCCCTAAGCATGCACCAAGTTTTTCTTCCTCTCTCACGAAGGTCAGTTTGGACTGGGGGGGGGGGGATTGCAAATCTGGCCAGGTTTGGCAGGGTGTGTGTGTGTGTTCTTGGCACGGGACGAGGGCCATGGCATCGCTTTGCACCTTGCAGGACATCCTTCTGAGTGCTCCAATCCTTAAAAAAGAGACAAATAAATAATCAGCAAGGGTGGCAGGCCACAGCAGCCCCCTGGGACGCTCCAATCCTTAAAAATTAAAACTAAAATTAAAACGAACAGCAAGGATGCCGGGATCCACCAGCCCTGTGTGGCCGCTCGAATCCTGATGGTTTAAAATAAAAGTTAAAATAAATCAATAAATAGCAAGGGCGGCAGGACACCCCAAACCTCTGGGAAGTTCCAATCCTAAGCATCATTCTAATTTTTGGAGGGGGGTTGGTGGAATCTGGATATATTCCTAACCACCCAGGTGGAGGGCCAACCTGAGTTTCTCCACGCCTCGGTGCGATTGTGAATTAAATGGTTTAATTTACCAAATGTACAGTACCACACCGCTCCGCCCCTCCCTTCTTCCAGAAGGAGCCCGGGGTTGTTAGAACAAAACGTTGACCCGCGTGTTGGTGGGGCAATGGGGGGGTGGGAAGACCCCAGCCCATATCAGAAGGTTGCAAACTGGTCCATTGACAGAGAAGCCCGTTGCTCTGAGCCTCGTTCGCTGCAGGAAGGCAGATGTTGTGCCTTCCCGACCCAGGTTAGGAGTATCGTGTGGACACCCTCAGCCAAGCAAATTGCTCCTCTTCCTCCTCTGGCTGTTTCCCAGGACGACCCCCCCCTCTTTTGCCCCAGAGGGAAATGTGGGGTAGAAACCCCCTGCTTCCACAGACAGTTCTCCTTTGAAACCTCCCATTTATCGTTGATCCCATTCGCCAGGCTGTCCTAGTTGAACGAAGGAAGTGCTCTGGATGGAAGAATTGAGGAAGGGGCTGTCTGCAGTGGCAAGGGAGGGAGTGGGGAGGGGGCTGTTGGCATGCCAGCAGAGCTTTTTCTGCCCATCCACCCCCTTCTCTCTCTCCATCTCTCTCTCTCTCGTTCACTCTCTCTCTCTCTCATTCTCTCTCTCTCATTCTTTCTCATTCTCTCATTCTCATTCTCTCTCTCTCATTCTCTCTCTCATTCTTTCTCTCCCATTCTTTCTCATTCTCTCTCTCTTTCTCATTCTCTCTCTCATTCTCTCTCTCTCATTCTTTCTCTCATTCTCTTATTCTCATTCTCTCTCATTCTCATTCTTTCTCTCCCATTCTTTCTCTCTCTCATTCTCATTTTCATTCTCTCTCTCATTCTCTCTCCCCCGCCCCCTTTTGCGGTTCTGTGCTAATCAGGGGGCAGCAGTGTGGCCCCCTGCACTGGTTGGTAACACGGCAGCGTGTGCGAAACTCCGATATCCTCAGTGGAGGAGGCACATTGACGTCAGAGATGCTAACGGAGGCTTGCAAGGAGATGAGTGCGAGCTTTTGCGTCGCCACTCGCTGACGAAGGAGAGCTCTCTGGTTGCGTGCAGAACATGTCCCCGAAAAGAAAAGTTAGGGTCCTCACCCACCGTAGGGCATCCGAACGTCGAGGAGAAAGAGGTGGGCGGGCGGGCGGGTGGGTGGCAGCTGCAAAGGGGACGGGCCCAAGCGCCGAGATCGTGTGCTCAGCCGCTGGGTCCCCCGTGGCTTCTCCGCCACTGCAGCTTTGTCCCTCTTCAGGAGATCTTGTCTTTGGAGCTGAACTAAAATTAGAACAAAGAAAGAGAGAAAGAGGGAAGGAAGGAAGGATGGAAAGGAGAGAGAGAGGGAGGGAAGGAAGGAAAGAGAGAGGGAAGGAAGGAAAGAGGGAAGGAAGGAAGGAAGAGAGAGAGGGAGGGAAGGAAGGAAAGAGAGAGGGGAGGAAGGAAGGAAAGGAGAGTGGGAAGGAAGGGAGGAAAGGAGAGAGAGAGGGAAGGAAGGAAGGAAAGAGAGGGAAGGAAGGAAGGAAAGGAGAGAGAAGGAAGGAAGGAAAGGAGAGAGGGGGGGAAGGAAGGAAGGAAAGAGAGAAAGAGAGAGAGGGAAGGAAAGGCTTGTAAACAGCTTCCAGGGCTGGTAGTGTCACATGGATCCTCGCCCGCAGTCTCTCCAAGCTAGATGATGATGATGATGATGACGATGATTGGAATAACCTTAGGGACTAGAAACTTGAAATGGGCGTGGGTGCAAATGAAACTCGACATTTCAGGAACGCTGCATTCCCCAGCCTGTGTTGCTGCACAGATTGTCCTCGTTTATGGAGGCCAACGTTTCTGTTGCCGAACGAATCATTTGTTAAGTGAGCTTCGCTCCGGGTTTATGACGTTCTCGCCCCAATTGTTCAGTGAATCACCGTGGTTGTTAACTTAGGAACATGGTCGTTAAGTGAATCCGGCTTCCCTGATTGACTTGGCTCATCAGAAAGTTGGCCGCGTCGGACCGCAACCGTCGTAAATATGAGTCAGTTGGCAAATGCCTGAATTTTGATCATGTGGCCCTCAGCAGGCCGCAACGGTCGTAAGTTCAAGAAACGGCCATAAGTCGCTTTTTGTCAGTGCCGCCCGGAACTTCAACTGGTCACTAAAGGAACCGTTGTAAGTCGAGGACTGCCCGTGTTGTACAATTGACTGTCGGTAAGTCAGAAGTCTCGGGATTATGCAGGATACGAAGCAGCGGCTGCTCCTGAATTCTTCAAACTGCCGCGGTCATTAAATGAATCTGGTTCCCCCCACCCTTGACTTTGCTGGTCAGAAGGTCGCAAAAGGGGAATCACACAACCCCCGGGACTCTGCAACCGTCATAAATGTGGATCCATTGCCAGCCAACGGAATTTTGATCGAATGCAGCAAAGGTTGTAACTTTGAAAAACGGCCCCAAGTCACATTTTTTCATTGCCATTGTTAACTTTGAACAGTCACTCAACAAAATGTTGTAAGTTGAGGACTTACCTATATATATATATGTGCTTGCGTTGGGACCTCGCTCAGAATTTGGGCATCCCAAGCAAAACATTTTGCTTCCAGGAGGATGAGGGGACTGGAAGCTCAAACGTATGATGAACGGTTGCAGGACGTGGGCCTGGCTAGTCTAGGGAAGAGAAGGACCAGGGGAGACAGGAGAGCAGCCTTCCAATATTTGAAAGGAGAGAGAGAGAAAGGAAAGAGAGAAAGGAAGGAAGGAGAGAAAGAGAGAGAGAGAGAGAGAAAGTGAAGAGAAACAAGAGAGGGTGACCGGAGGCTGAAATATACGATGAACAGTTGCAGGAACTGGGCCTGGCTAGTCTAGGGAAGAGAAGGACCAGGGGAGACAGGAGAGCAGCCTTCCAATATTTGAAAGGAGAGGGAGAGAAAGGAAAGAGAAAGAGAAAGGAAGAAAAGAGAGAAAGAAAAAAGAGGGAGAGAAAAAGGAAGGAAGGAGAGAAAGAGGGAGAGAAAGAGAGAAAGAGGGAGAGAAAGAACGAGGGAGAGAGAGCAAGACAGAGTGACTGGAGGCTGAAACATACGATGAACGGTTGCAGGAACTGGGCCTGGTTAGTCTAGGGAAGAGAAGGACCAGGGGAGACAGGAGAGCAGTGTACCGATATTTGAGGGCGGGGGGTTGGACTAGATGATCTACAAGCTCCCTTCCAACTCTTGTTAATCACACTTTAATCTGATTTTGATGAACAAAAGGACCAGGGGAGACAGGAGAGCAGCCTTCCAATATCTGAGGGGCTGCCCCAGAGAGGAGAAGGGGGTCAAAATATTCTCCAAGGCACCCAAAGGCCAGACAAGGAAGAATGAATGGAAGCTGATCCAGGAGAGATTCAACCTGGAAATAAGGAGGAATTTCCTGATAGTGAGAACAATCAATCCATGGAAAAGAAGTTGCCAACGGAAGTTGTGGGAGCTTCATCGTCCCTGGAGGCTTTCAAGAAGAGATTGGACTGCCGTTTGTCAGAAAGGGGGTAGGGTCTCCTGCTTGGGCAGGGGGTTGGACTAGATGACCTCCAAGGTCCCTTCCAACTCTGTTCGTCTCTTAAATCTCCAAATCTTAAGTTGTATCCGAGCCATAAAATTACAATTTCTGCTTTGCGGCGGCAAGATTGCGTTGGAATTCAATTCTTCTCTGTTTGCCCAGCTGGTACAGGCAGTCCTCGACATACATCCGTTCCTTTAGTGACCGTACAGAGTTGCAGCGGCACTGAAAAAAAAGAGAGACTTGGGACCGTTTTCCTCTCTTACAACTGTTGCCACGTTCCCCAGAGTCAGGTGATTAAAATGGGGGACGCTTGGCAACCGACTCGTATTTACGACGGTCGCAGAGTCCCGGGGCCACGTGATCTCCATTGGCGACCTCTTGACAAGGGAAATCCAACGGGGAAGCTGGGTTCACTTAACGACTGTGTCCCTCGCTTAACAACTGCAGCAATTCACTTAACGATGGTAGCAAGAAAGGTCCTAAAATGGGGCGAAAACTCACTTAACAACCGTCGATTAAACTCGATTTAGTGACTCACTGAATCAACTGGGGACACAGCAACTCGTAAGTACGAGTCAGTGGCCAAGCATCTGAATTTTTGATCATGGGGGCTGCTACCGAGGTCGTATGTGCAGAAAATGGCCACGAGTCTCCCCCCTTTTTTTCCAGCTACGTTGTAACTTTGCACGGTCACTAAATGAACTGTTTTAAGTCAAGGACTACTTGCAAAATAAAGAGACCCGCCCATCTCAGCCAACCAACAACACAACGCCGACTTGTTCCAAAAAACACACACACAAGAACCGACAAGTGTGGTGCGATAAGAGGCACCCCTTCCCAGCTGTTCAACTTCTGGTCTTCTGGTGGGACTTTCCCTGAGTAGCCGCAGAAATTTGGAGGCTCCCTTGCGGTCGTAGGTCGAGGACTTCCTGCAGCCACGTGGTGCCTGTTTGCGGCTCCCGCGTGCCGCACACCTGTTCTCAGGTTGGCACGGGAGGCTGGCGTGAGGCCAGCCCCGTTTTGGCGCCAGCCTGGCCGGCCTGATGACCCCCGCGGTTACCAGGCTGGCTACCGGCTACGCCTCTTTGCTGGCCCTTTGGTTTCGGGAAGGCAGGGGAGATCCCCACTAGGCCACTGGGCCCGCTTGCTGCCTCTTCTCTGCCAAGCAGAGCCGCAGGTTGATGGGCAGAGCGCCAGGGCACAGGAGCGGAACAGCCAGTAGCCAGAAGGGGAACCGGAGAAGGAGGGAGGGATGGTGGAAGCAGACCATGGGAGGATCAGGAAGTACAAAGTCCGGCTTGGTCTGCTCGGCAAGCCAGAGATCGGCTATGTGGTGGCGCTGGAAGCGGACGAGGGGCAGGAGGTGGTACAGGTAAGGGGCTGGGATGGAGCCCTCGGGGCAGGGCCTGCTGGCACACGGCAAACTTCCACCTTCCCCTGCCTTGTATGATGTTTTTGGGCATGGAGGGACCCATCCCTTGAAGAATCCCAACGGGCCCATCAGCAGAAGGCTTCAGGGCTTCCCGGCTGGCTTTGAGTGTCTTCCTAGGAGAGGGGGCCTTTGGTGGACTTCCAGAAGACACCCTACAGCTTGTTCAAGGCATTTCCAGGCCGAAGCGTCTCCAATATAGCCAACCATTTGGAGCAGAATTATGCCAGGAAGCTAAAAAAAAACCCAAACTTTGTTGAAGTTCTTTGTTGAGGTTCTTAGAGATTTGAGGTGCTTTTGTTCAAGTCTCCCTGGACAAGATCTCTCTTGGACCCATCGGTGGTGAGCAAATGAGTCTTTTCACGGCGAGAGGTTCCTTTCTGGAATTTGGGAAGGTTTGAGAGGGCTTGGTCGCCGACATTGCTTTGGCAAAACTAGACCTGGGTGGCTCAGGAGGGGGGATCTCGGTCTCTCCCAAGAGTTGGAAACATCGACACATCCGAGGAGAAAGAGGAACCCAAGAAAACTGGGAAGAAATGGGCCATCTTGAATCCCACGGGGCTGGGGAGAGAAGGAACCAGAGGGACGCCGAAGAAGAACGATGATTGAGTCCGGGAGCGTGAAAAAAATGTTAGAGTTTGGAGATTTGTTGGGAGGGGAACTTTTAATTTCACCTTAATTCAGAAGATGGAGGGCGCCGAGACATGTTGCCGGGAAGGCGATTAATTCGAGGAAAGTTCCTGTTTTTCAACCGTTGGGTGGCGTGTACCTTCCCCTATTTCTGCTCGCACGACTCTGCTCCTCGTCACTCAACCTGCTCCGGGAAAGTCCCACCAGAAGACCAGAAGTTGAACAGCTGGGAAGGGGGGCCTCTTATCGCACCCCACCTGTCGGTTCTTGTGTGTATGTGTTTTTTGGAACAAGTCGGCGTTGTGTTGTTGGCTGGCCGAGGTGGGCGGGTGTCTTTATTTTGCAAGTAGTCCTTGACTTACAACAGTTCATGTAGTGACCGTGCAAAGTTACGGCGCTGGGGGGAAAAAGAGGGACTCGTGACTATTTTTCACACATATGACCTCGGTAGTAGTCCTCATGATCAAAAAGTCAGCTACTTGGCCATTGACTCGTACTTACGACCGATGCTGTGTCCCCACAGTCATGCGATCTCGCCAGCAACGACCACGGGGAAGCCAGATTCATTTAACAACTGGGTTACTAACTTAATAGCCATAGTGACTCACTTAACAACAGGGGCAAGAAAGGTCTTAAATTGTTAAGTAAGACTTAGCAAATGTCTTACTTAACAACGGAAATTTGGGGCCCAATTTGTGGTCATGAGTCAAGGATTACCTATATCCTTTCATGCCAGATATTTTTTTTAAAAAAACACCTGCTGCCCTAATCTGCAGGTTCAGGTCTGATGCAGGAAAGGAGTTGCTTTTACACACGGAGTAAGGCTAGCATCGGTGTGTCGCACAGTCGGTTGCAACTGTGCATTTTGCTCAGGAAAATGGCTTCTTTATTTATTGTGTTTTTTTAAAAAAATTACATTTCTGCCTGGCCCTTCTTTCCTAAGTGATTCTGGGTGGTTTGCATGTCATCAGTTTCCTCCTTAGTATTTTAGCTGTGAATTTTCTTTCTGGAGTGGTAACTTTCAGCTGGGTGGACTTCAATTCCCATTCTTATTCTGGGAATTGAAATCCACCCAGCTGAAAGTTGCCCAGCTTAAAAAAAAAAAAAAACACCGATTCAAAAAATGTGTAACGTAGACCAAAAGAATGTCAGTTGTTAGTCGCCTGTTTAATATACATTTCTAGAGCCAGAAGCAAAACTCGGAAAGAGAAGTTTAAGAAAAGAACTGAAAATTTCATACGCTGATTTCTATGTGCATCCTGTTTGTGCTTTTCGGTATTTCTTGTGAGATGCGATGGGGAGGTAGAGGAGAAAGAAAACCAGAATTTGAAATGCCCTTTTGTGTATTTGATTTTTTATCCTGCCTTTCCTCTTCCTCCTTCTGTTTTCCCCATAACAGCAACCATGAGGGATAGGTTGGGCTGGGGGAAGAGACAGGCCCAGAGTCACCCAGCTAGCTTTCATGGGTAAGCCAGGACTAGAACTCCCAGTCTCCTGGTGACTGGCCCAAAATCCCCCAGCCTGTTTTCATGACTAAAGTAGAACTAGAACTCCCAGTTTCCTGGTGATTGGCCCAAAGTAACCCAAATGGCTTCCATGCCTAAGGCGGGACTAGAACTCCCTGTTTCCTGGTGATTCATCCAAAGTCTCCTAGCCAGCTTTCATATCTAAGGTGGGACTAGAACTCTTAGTCTCCTGGTGATTGACCCAAAGTCACCCAGCCTGTTTTCTTGACTAAAGTAGAACTAGAACTCATTGTCTCCTGATGATTGGCTCAAAGTCTATCAGCCAGCTTTCATGCCTAAGGCATCGACCTCAAAGCCTTTTGGTTTCTAGGCCCGCACCTTAACCACTGGGCCAACCTGCCTCTCACCAAACCCACGGTCACCTAATGAACTTCCTGCCTAAGTGGAGACTCAAACTCAGATCTCTCTACTTCTCATTGGTGCGTTCCCCATTAATCTTGCCTACCCAGCAGTCCCCACTCACTGGTGACCGTCTCCTTGTTCCTCCCGTCTCAGGTCCACCACCGAAATCCGGAAGGAGAAATCGCGAGACGCAGCGCGATGCCGGCGCAGCAAGGAGACGGAAGTGTTCTACCAGCTGGCCCACACCCTGCCCTTTGCCCGGGGAGTGAGCGCCCACTTGGACAAAGCCTCCATCATGCGGCTGACCATCAGCTACTTAAGAATGCATAAGCTGCTGAATTCTGGTAAGGATTTCCCTGGGGGAGATCACAAAAACCAGGGAAGACCCCAAACAGATGTTCTCAGAATAATAACAGAGTGGGAAAGGGACCTTGGAGGTCTTCTGGTCCAGGGTGTCAACTCGTAAAACATTCCGATGCCTGTTTTCGAGTTGCCATAAACAAGAGGGGTGGGGGAATCTGAAGGAGCAATATGGCAGTTTAAAACCAGAAGTGCATTCCACGCTTATCTTACAAAGATTGTAGCTAGGCTACCGGATCTTCTGCCCGGGAAAATCCTTCATTGGAGAATGTGATGGATGACATTCAGGGCTCCAACAAATCCACCCTCATTCAAATCAAAAGTCCCTAGCCGCATCTCAGAAAAAGTAAATTGGTTTATTAGAAGTTGCCATTTGGTGCGTGGCTGGGTGCAGCCGATACTAAATCACATCATACATTTCCCCCTTGACCCTGGTCTTTTCCTCACCCCCTGGATGTGTCTTTTCCAATGGGACACATCCATCTCCAAGAGTTATCCATCATGCTCTCCAGTAACTTTCTTATGCTCCGACAATTTTGGGCTGCCGAGGTGATTATCTAGGCATTTCAAGAATGCCTTGTTTTCCCTCCCTCCCTTTTTCTGGCAGCTAAAAAGACCAAAGGAGTATCTTTTTAGTTGAGACCCAGCCTGTGAAGGTGCTTCATTGGAGAATCTGATGTATGACACACCCAGGGGGAGGGGCCACAGGGGACCATAAATTACGTGTGGCAGAGTTGGCTTCATATGGGTCAATGCCGACATGTTGCTCCTAATAAACCTTTTGGATTCTTCTGAAGCTTGGCTTGAGGTTCATGATTTAATTAGGGCAATCGCTGGAACCCTGACAGCAGGGGTGTCCAACCTTGGCAACTTGAAGACTTGTCCACAGGTCTTAAAGTTGAATTCTGGGAGTTGAAGTCCACAAGTCTTCAAGTTGAATTCTGGGAGTTGAAGTCCACCAGTCTTAAAGTTGAATTCTGGGAATTGAAGTCCACAAGTTTTCAAGTTGCCAAGGTTGGACACCCCTGTTCTAGTCCAACCCCCTGCTGCCATTTTTGCTGATATTTTCCAGCAAAACCATCCTAAAACATAGTCATTTAATCTGCAGGACGCTGCAAATGGCCATCAAAATTGCCAAGCGTCAAAATTCTAGTCCCTCTTGTGAGAAGGTAGACCGTCAGAAGTTCGAATCCAGGGGAAACTGTCACATAGATAGGTCCATCGGAAGTTTGTACGAATACTAAGTGGCCGGTTGTTACGTCAGGGGCTACAGGTATACTTTGTACTGCATGCAAAAAATAAATAAATTAGGTAGAATCACACATTTTCAGCCCCCTGCCCACTCCACTCCAGACATCTCTGTCCTGTGACTTTGGTCTGGGAAATCACTCTGAATCTATTATCCTTGCCTTAAAGCCATTTCTACACACTCTTGTTGAACCAGGAGAATGGCGAGAGCAAGTCAAAGCGGAGGAACAGGTGGATTCTTACTACCTGAAGGCCTTGGACGGTTTCCTGATGGTCCTGACCGAGGAAGGGGACATGATCTACCTCTCTGAGAATGTCAACAAGCACCTGGGTCTCAGCCAGGTGAGTGGGGGGGAGCTCGCACAGATTGGGGGTCCAACCAAAGGCGAGTCAGTCTGGACAATGGTTAAGGCACCAAGCTAGAAAGTGAGAGCTTGTGAGTTCTAGTCCCGCCAGCTGAGTGACTTTGGGCCAATCACTAGGAGACAGGGAGTTCTAGTCCCACTTTAGGCATGAAAGCCGGCTGGGTGACTTTGGGCCAATCACTAGGAGTCAGGGAGTTCTAGTTCTACCTTAGGCATGAAGGCCAGCTGGGTGACTTTGGGCCAATCACCAAGAGACAGGGAGTTCTAGTCCCTCCTCAGCCATGAAAGCCAGCTGGGTGACTTTGGGCTAGTCACTAGGAGACAGGGAGTTCTAGTCCCACCTTAGGCATGAAAGCCGGCTGGGTGACTTTGACCAATTACTAGGAGTCAGGGAGTTCTAGTTCCACTTTAGGCATGAAGGCCAGCTGGGTGACTTTGGGCCAATCACTAGGAGTCAGGGAGTTCTAGTTCTACCTTAGGCATGAAGGCCAGCTGGGTGACTTTGGGCCAATCACCAAGAGACAGGGAGTTCTAGTCCCTCCTCAGCCATGAAAGCCAGCTGGGTGACTTTGGGCCAGTCACTAGGAGACAGGGAGTTCTAGTCCCACCTTAGGCATGAAAGCCGGCTGGGTGACTTTGGCCAATCACTAGGAGTCAGGGAGTTCTAGTTCTACCTTAGGCATGAAAGCCAGCTGGGTGACTTTGGGCCAGTCACTAGGAGACAGGGAGTTCTAGTCCCACCTTAGGCATGAAAGCCGGCTGGGTGACTTTGGCCAATTACTAGGAGTCAGGGAGTTCTAGTTCCACTTTAGGCATGAAGGCCAGCTGAGAGACTTTGGGCCAGTCATTCTCTCTCAGCCCAACCTACCTCACAGGGTTGCTGTTGTAGGGAATGGAGGAGGAAGGTGTGTTGGATATGTTCACCGCCTTGGGTAATTTGTAAAAATAAATAAAGGAGGGATACAAAGAAATAAATAAAAATAAAAGCGAGCCGTTCTTATGAATGTTGGATCTTGGAAGCATTTTTTTTTGCTGCCGGGGGGGAGGGGAATTTAAGACAAAGCATCTCTGTCAGTCTTTGGGAGGTCCACCCCTTGCTGGCTTTTTCTATTCAAATTTCAGAGGGGTCAACTTCAAAATCCCTCTCCCACCCCTTGATTTTTGAATGGATCTTTTTGTTCTTCAGGGTTTAGCTTCAATTTCATCTTTCTGATGATTTTGGAGAGCTCGAGTCGGGATGGGGAATAAGTTTCGGAAGGCGATTTTTTTTCCCCCCTAGAAATGAATTGAATCCCCCCTTTTTGCTGAAATCTATTTCAAACGAACTGCTCTTGCCTCAAACGCTTTGGGCTTTTTGCAAAATTCCCCGATCTATTTTTTTCCTCCCCCCAAAGCAAACTTTCTCAAGCTTTAAGTCTCCCCCTCCGTGTCATTTTTGTTCTTTGGCAAAAGTTGGGTTTAAAGAAAAAAGAAGAAGACATTTCTTCCCCAGGGAGCCTCCAAAATATCTTCCTTCCCAATCTGGAATCTTGTTCTGAATGTGGCAGAGAGGAAGGGAGGAGAAAGGGGGCTTTCGGATGGGCTGGCTCTGGGGAGCCCCGCCCATCCGTTGGACCTGGCCGATGTGGGCATGTGGGCCAGCATATTGGGGGGGGGATGTGGGCTGATGGGCGCCCAGCCTTCCTCCCGGCTTCTCCTCTCCCTCCTGCATCCTCATGTGCCTTTTATATATAGATATATATATATGTATATGTTTTCAGAGGTTTTCGCGGGTATTTGTATGTGGATCTTTGGTTCTTCGGGTTTTCTCCCGCGTAGAATTGGAAATATCTAGGCGACGTTTCGATGAAGTCTCATTCATCATCTTCAGGCTTGTGTCTTTGGCCTTGTGCTTCTCGGAGTAAAGTTATTACTTACTTACTTGTTTCTTACTCTGAGAAGCACAAGGCCGAAGACGCAAGCCTGAAGATGATGAACGAGACTTCATCGAAACGTCGCCTAGATATTTCCAATTCTACGCGGGAGAAAACCCGAAGAACCAAAGATCCACATATATATATATATATATATATATTTATATTTGCCCCCGGAGATACGGGCCATTACCGACATTCAGACCTTCCGGCGCGCAGTAAAGACCCTGTTTTTTCAACAGGCCGACCTGGCCCAGTAACGATTTTTGGGATTTTAAATTTGGTATTTTAAATTTTTTATCAGTTTTATATTTGTTAATTGTATATTCGGCCTCCAATTTAATCATTTTAAATTGCTTTTAATTGTATATACTGTTTTTGTTTTAATTGGCTGTACACCGCCCCAAGTCCCTTTTTTGGGAGAGGGAGCGGTATAGAAATTAAATCAATCAATCAATAAATATATATTGCCCTGTTTCCCTCCCTAGCTGGAGCTGATTGGCCACAGCGTGTTCGATTTCATCCACCCGTGTGATCAGGAGGAGCTGCAGGATGTGCTGAGCCCCAGGCAGGGTGAGTCTCCCGTCGCCATCCTCTTCAGAGGTTTTATGTTTTGATGGGGGATCGCTGCGAGGTCTCCTTTCCGTCAGCACTGGGCTTCTCTGGTCAGAAGGAACCGGAATTCTGCAACTGGTGTAATTCAAACTGTAGGTTGTTGCTTAAGCTCCTCTAGCAGCAGCTCCTCCTCCTCTTTCTCTTCTCTTCCTCCTTTTGCTTTCTCCATTTCTTCCTTTTCCTTCCCCTTCTCTCCTGTTCTTTCTCCTTCTCCTGCCCCTCCTTCTCCTCCATTTCTTTCTCATTTTTCTCTCCTTTCCTCTTTCCTTCCCTTCTTCCCTCCATCGTTTCCTCACTTCTTCCTTCTTTCCTTTCTCCCCTCCCACCCTTCTTTCCTTCCCTCCCTCTTCCCTCCCATTCTTTCCTCTTTTCCTTCCTTCCTTCTTTCCTTTCTCCCCTCCCTCCCTTCTTTCCATCTTTCCATCCTTCTTTCCATCCTTCCTTTCTTTCCCGCCCTCCATTCTTTCCTCTTTTCCTCCCTCCCTTCTTTCCATCTTTCCATCCTTCTTTCCATCCTTCCTTTCCTTCCCTCCCTCCATTCTTCTCTCTTTTCCCCCCTCCCTTCTTTCCTTTCTCCCCTCCCTCCCTTCTTTCCATCCTTCTTTCCCTCCCTCTGTAGCCTATTTGAATTATATCTGTGTCGTCTTCTAGTGCACTTTGCCATGTTTTCAAAGTGAAACAAGTTAAAGCAAGTTCGATAATCTCCGGCCGCCCATTTGGCTTACTCTCTTTTGACTCCCCAAAGCCAGGAACTGGGACCAAACATGCCCCTCCCTCCTTCACGCTCTACCTGTTAGCTCCCCCAACCTCCCTCCAACCCCCCAATATATCCTGATCCGCATTTGATCCCGGCTCTCCCCAGGTTTCTCCAAGAAGGCGGAAGTGAAGACGGAGCGGAATTTCTCCTTGCGCATGAAGAGCACGCTCACCACCAGGGGGCGCACCGTCAACCTCAAGTCTGCCACCTGGAAAGTGAGCAACTCCCTGGAGTTGGAGGGGGCGGGGGGGAAGTACAGAGAGAGAGAGAAACAGAAGCAGATTTGGGCAGGGGGTGGTTGAGGAGCCCCCCCCCCACTCCCCAGGAACAGTATTCTGAAGGAGAAAAGGACAGAAAGGGGCAAAACTCACTTAACTGTCTCCCTTAGCAACAGATATTTTGGGGCTCAGTTGCAGTTGTAAGTCAAGGACTTCCTGTAAATGCCAAATAAATGCATTTATTTATTTATTCTATAGAGATTCTCAGTCTGTAGAGTTAGTTTATTTATTATTTATTAAATTAAATATACATGCATACATACACACATACATATATATATACACATATACATATAACTTATTATATCATCATCGTCTTTTAAGAACCCCATAATCCCTTACGGGGTGGAGTCCTGGGCAACTGAATGAAGCTGAGTATTTACTGGCCAGATGCCCTTCCTGTTGCCAATGCAGAGTTTTTTTTTTCAGCAGATATATTCCTAGTCTGCCCAAAGTGAGAAATAGCTGCCTCTAACCTAGGATCGAACCCACAGCCTCCTGATTGTGAGGCGAGAGCTCCACCTCTAAGTCACCGCGCCACTCTTGTAACTTATTGTATATATGATTATTTATTTATTTATTCATTCATTCAATTCATTTCCCGCCCATCTCGTAACAAAACCTCTCCGGGCGCCTTTTTTGGGGAGGGTGAATCCCTCCTGGCACCCTCCAAAGGCGCCAGCCGGAATGAACGGGCGCGGTTTCCACCCAGCGGTTGCCCCCAGCTTCCTCCCTCTGCCCTTCCAGGTGCTGCATTGCTCTGGGCACATGCGCTGCTATGCGCCTTCCAAGCCAGCCGCAGGGAAAGAAGGGGAAGGCGGCTTCGCGGAGCCCCCGTTGCGATGCCTGGTGCTGATCTGCGAGGCCATCCCGCACCCCGCCAACATCGAGACCCCCCTGGACAGCGGCACCTTCCTCAGCCGCCACACCATGGACATGAAGTTCACCTACTGTGATGACAGGTGAGCGGGAGACGCCCGGGAGACAGCCACATACGCACACCCCTCTCTTCGTCCACCCTCTGGGCAATTGGGGAGATAGCGACTGAGGGCGACGCATTATCCGGCAGCCATTGAGTTCTGTCTGGGGATGATGAGTTCCTTGATCTCGGCTGGGACATTGTGCCAAGTGGTTGCAACTGTGGTGTGTAGGATGAACGTGGCTGATGAGCAAACAGGGTCAAATCCACAGGTAAAAATCTCTCTCTTTCTGTCTGTCTCTATCTCTATATCCATA
This sequence comes from Bungarus multicinctus, assembly GCA_023653725.1. NCBI lineage: Eukaryota > Metazoa > Chordata > Lepidosauria > Squamata > Elapidae > Bungarus > Bungarus multicinctus. Next base: position 1,861,856 of record CM042835.1, on the reverse strand, counting down.
TTTATCTCTTTTTTCTCTCTCTCTCTCTCTTTATCTCTATATGCATATTTATCTCTCTTTATCTATCTATCTATCTATCTATCTATCTATCTACTATCTATCATCTTTATCTATCTATCTATCTATCTATCTATCTATCTATCTATCTATCTATCTATCTATCTATCTACTATCTATCATCTTTATCTATCTATCTATCTATCTATCTATCTATCTATCTATCTATCTATCTATCTATCTATCTATTTCCATATTTCTCTCTATTTGTCTATTTATCAATGTATATACACTTCTCTCTTTCTCTCTCTCTCTTTGTCTGCATATCGATATCCATATTTCTCTATACACACACACCTACTTCTCTCTCTATTTATCTCTTTATCTATATCTATCTCTTTATCTCTATATCCATATTTATCTCTCTTTCTCTCTCCTTCCCTCTCTCCCTTTGGCTCCCCAACCTGGAGAGTACTAAATAAAATAAATTTTAAATTGATTTCTGAAGGAGAAACCTTGAGATACCTAAGCAACCCCCTCTATATTCAGTGTTCTCCACATGAGTTTGGACTCTCCTGCATTGCAGCTTTTGTGGTAGCGCCAGAAAGATCCACACTAATGTGTTGCATCCATGTTGGGTACACTTGGGGTTCTACCGTGGTCTAAATGAGTGGGGTAAGGGAACGCCATAACTCCAATCCAGTTCAGGTAATCCTTGACTTACAGCCATTTGTTTAGCAAATGTTAAAAGTTACAAAACAACTTTGAAAAAGGTGTGTCAGGATTCCAGCAGTCGCCCTCATTAAATTATGTTTCTCAAGCCAAACTTCAAGAAACTTCAAAGGACTTCCTGGCCCTGGCCTGGATGAAGCCAACTCTGGCCCACGTCATTTCCAGTCCCTGTGACCCTGTTTCCCCCCTCCCCCCTGGGTGTGTCATAAATCAGATTCTCCAACTGAGCACCTTCACGGGCTGGGTGTCGTCCATCACGTTCTCCAATGAAATATATTCACGGGCAAAAACTCTGGTAGTTTCGCTACAATCATTTAAAGATAAAGAGTTGGAACGTACTTCCGCTTCCAAACTGCTGCACTGCTCTCCCAGATTCCCTTCCTCCCCCTCCCCTTTTTTTTAATGGCAACTATTAAAACAGGCACAAGAGTGTTTGACAAGGTGATTTATGGCCAGTTCTCACGCTTATGAGCATCGTAGCATCGTCACAGTCGTACGATCAAACTGGGTGCTGTCTGGGGAATTCTGGGACTTGGGAGTCCACAGGGTCTTAAAAGTGGCCAAAGGTTGGAGACCCCTGTTCTAGTCCCATCTCTCCTCCTGGGCTAGGATTGTCGAGATGGCCGGTTACACCTCCGAAAGCTTGCTTGGCTGCTCCCTCTACGAATACATCCACGCCTTGGATTCGGATTCCGTCAGCAAGAGCATCAACACCCGTAAGTCCAGCATGTGGCAGGGCCCGGCCGATTCTTTGCCATCCTCCCGCGTAGTTCCTCCTGCTGCCATCCACCCCACATCTAGACGATGAAGGCTTGGGGGGGGTCGGTGGGAGGTCGGTGTGGAAGGGGTCTTGGGATCCACCCCACCCCCTCCCACCATACCCTCCCCACGAGAGCAAACGCGCAGCCAATCCTCTTCCGCCTTACCGTCTCTTCCCCATCTCCCCTCCCGCTTATCCATTTGTCTGTCCGTTCTAGACTGTCTGTCTTTCACTCCCTGTTGGTAGTGCTAAGCAAGGGCCAAGCCGTGACCGGGCAGTACCGCTTCCTAGCCAGGAATGGTGGTTACATCTGGATCCAGACCGAGGCCACCGTTATCTCCAGCAGCAAGAACTCCCAACCCGAGAGCATCGTCTGCATTCACTTTGTCTTGAGGTCAGCCGCCCCCCTCCGCCCCCCTCCCCGGGGGAGGTGAAAAAAACTTGAAGATGGATGCCGTCCCCTAACACACACACACCCCCGCCCTTCGATTTTACACGCGTTCCAATTCCCCAACCTCCTTTATTTTCATTTATTTAGTTTAGTTTGTCAAGCATGTATAAGAAAACAAGTATGAACATGACGTATAAACATGTAAATATTGTGATGACCTGGGGAATGACAAAAAAATAACAAAGTCACAAAAGTAGAATAAATTCCCTTTAATGCCTCCAACTTGACCCCCAATGTCCAGCTATCCTCAGCTGGATAACAAACTCTTCAAAAAACGGTCTACGAAGGGCAGAAATGCAGTCCGAACCCAAAGTAAAGATAATTAGAAATAGAAAAACCAACACGCAGCAGAATGATAAATTGCAGACTTCCACAAGATAACGCAGCACCCACAGTTGGGAGGACGCCAAAACCCAGATAAGCCTCGACCAAGATAATGCACGCTTTGCTTCCAACAAAGAGCTATTTAAAATGCCCCACTTATATCCTGTTCTCCCAGCTGCAACTAATGAAAGGGATCAGGGCCCTCTCGAAAGCCACATTGCTCCCTTCCTGCCAGGTTTGAACAAATTTGAACACTACGTTGTCAAGAGCCGCAGAAATTTTCTCCATCCAAGCGACAGTGTCCGTTTTCCACATGGTCCCCCTTTCTTTTCCGCAGCCAAGTGGAAGAGAACGGCCTAGTCCTGTCTCTGGAGCAAACGGACCGCCAAGGCGAGCATCGCCGGCTGCCCCCGCCCTGCCTCGAAGGGCTGGACTCTGATAGCGCCTTGGAAGAGATGGACCCCAACAGCGGAGACACCATCATCAACCTCAGCTTTGGTGAGGGAAGGTGGTGGTGGGAAATGGGCATTGGGGGGGGTTGCCCCCTCCCCTAACTGAACCTCGCAATGCTTTCGCTCCCCCAGAACTTCGTGGTCCCAAAATCCTGGCCTTCCTGCGCCCGGCCAACATCAGCGAGGAGGAACTGCAACTGGATCCCAAGCGCTTCTGCAGCCCGGATCTCCAGAAGTTGCTGGGGCCCATCTTCGACCCGCCTGGGGCCCAGAACTCGGCAGGGGGCACCGGGCGGGCAAAACTTCCCGCCCCGCTTCCCAAGATGGCTCCGCTGGTGAAGAAGGTGTCTGGAAGTCACAGTCTGGTAAGGCAACCTGGAGGGACACTCTGGGTGGGTGGGTGGCCTGAATCTATTCATTTGTTTATCTGTCTGTCCATCCATCCATATCTGTCTGTCTGTTTTATCATCTATTTGTTCATTTGTTTATCTATCTTTGTCTGTCTGTCTGTCTCCCTATGTCTATCATCTGTCTATCTCTCTATCCAAATCTGTCTCTATATCCATATCTGTCTGTCTCTTGTCTATAATATATATCTATCCATCTGTCTCCCTATGTCGAATATCTATCTATTCCTCTATCTATCTATCTCTATCTATCTATCTATCTATCTATCTATCTATCTATCTATCTATCTCTGTATCCATATCTGTGTCTATAATATATCTATCTATCCATCCATCCATCTCCCTATGTATATCATCTATCTATCTATCTCATCTGTCTGTCTGTCTGTCTCTATCCATCCATCCATCCATCCACCCACCCATCCATCCATGTCTATCATCTATCCCTCTATTTATCTTTATCTATCTATCCATTTATCCATCCATTTATTTATCCATCCCTCCGTCTGTCTATCTATCTGCCTCTGATTAAAAGGATCTAGGAGAGAAGGGGCCAGAGCCGTACACACTTCTGCCCTCTCTCTCTCTGTTGCTCACCTTGTGGTAACTTTTCCCTGTCTACAACGGCCTTCACTTGACATCTTTGGGGAGTGAGGAAGGAAGAGGCCCTATTTGGGATGGAAATTGGGCCCAAGGCGATGGGATTGTGCCAGTCTCCAGGTTCACTTCCTTTCTCCCCTCTTCTCCCTGAAGTCGGACCTGCCGGAAGAGCTGATCTTCGACATGGAGAACGTCCAGAAGCTCTTCGCATCTAGCAAGGAGGAGCAGAGCATGGAGACGGCGCTGCAGGTATGACTGCTGGGGGGGGAGGGGGCAAGAAAGGCCGTAAAATGAGGCAAAGCTCAGTTATCTACTGTCTCGCTTAGGAATGGAAATTTTGGGGTCAATTGTGGCTATAAGGGCCTTGGTGGTGCAGGCTGTTAATCATCTAGCACTTAGCTCAACTGCCTGCAATTAGTGCAGGTTCGAATCCCACCAGGCTCAAGGTTGACTCAGCCTTCCATCCTCTCGGGGTAGGTAAATTGAGGACCCAAGATTGTTGGGGGCAATAAGCTGACTTTGTAAAAATGCCGCCCAAAAAACCCTAGTAATAAGCAGGCATATACAATGGAATGAAGGCTATTGCCGAGAACTTAGCATGGTGCTCCATAGACTGTAAGCCGCCCTGAGTCTCCGGAGAAGGGCGGCATATAAATGCAAATAAAAAAAAAAAAGTCAAGGACTGCCTGTGCTACCCTCATGGATGAAGAGAAGATCCTTCTTCCTTCCTTAGTTTTACTTTATCCTGTTCTCAGCACAAAACTCATGTTGCTTCTGGGTTTTTCATCCTCCAAATAGTGAGAAAGCAGATTTTGGATTTTCAGCTACTGTGCTACCAAAATACTCAGCCCATTTAGGAAATAACCCCTCCCCCCAGGTTTTGGGGTATATTTCAGCCCCACCCCCACCCCCCCCCTCCAATTCTTTGGCCTGACTTGGTATCTATGGAGATTCTCCATCATCCAGGTCATGGTTGTCCCAAAGTGATTTTTTTTTTCAAAAGGCAGCTGGACTTTCTTGGTTTATTGTTTCAAAATATTTCCCTTCTCATTCAAGAAGCTTCTTCAGTTCTAACAGAATAACACCAGTTGGAAGGGACTTTGAAGGTCTTCTAGACCAACCCCCTGCTCAGGCAGGAAACCCTAGAACATTTCAGACAAATGACTATCCAGTGTCTTCTTAAAAAAACCCAGTGATGGAGCAACCACAACTTCTGGTGGCAAGCAGTTCCACCGGTTAATTGTCCTCACTGGCAGGAAATTTCTCCTCAGTTCCAGGTTGCTTCTCTCCTTGATGAGTTTCCATCCGTTGCTTCTTATCCTGCCTGCAGGGGCTTTGGAAAATAAGTGGACCCCCCCCCTTCTTTCTGGCAGCCCCTTAAATATTGGAAGACTGCTATCATGATTCCCCTAGTCCTTTTTTTCATTAAACTAGACACGCAGTGGAACCTCCGGTCGCAAAGGCTTCTGTTCATGACCAAATCAGGTGGCAAACAAAAAATCCACCTGATTTTTGAATCAAGTCACAATTCAAAAACAGGGTGGCGAACAAAATCGCTGTGGATGTCAGGGCTGGCTGTCAGGGCTTCCAACAAATCCACCCCCATTCAAATCGTAAATCTCTAGCCGCATCTCTCAGTAAAAGAAAAAAAGATTTCTTAGGAATGATCATGTCGGTGTTAACTGGGTGCAACCGACACTAGAATACACCATTCATTTCCCTCTTGACCCTGGTCTCCCCACCCCCACCCCCTGGATGTATATTCTCCAATGGGACACCTCCATAGCCAAGAGTCATCAGTCAGGCTCTCCAGTAATAATCTTCTGCGCCAACAGCTTCGGCTGCCAAGGCGATTATTTGAAGCATTTAAGGAATGCACTGTTTCTCCCATGCGCTTTCTGCTAGCAACTAAAATGACCAAAGGAGTATTTTTTTTTTTTTAGCTGACAGTGGAAAGGTTCCCTTTCTGCGCCAATTTCCCCTTCGGCGCCATTTTGTCCACACATGCGCAGACAGTCGTGCTTCCGGTCACGACCAAATCGGATTGCGGCTGAAATCCTGGAACAGATTACGGTCGCGACCCGAAGCTAATTCCTGCAACCGTTCTAGATTCTGTCTGTCTCCCCGCTCTACTGACAATTCTCTGCTCCCCGTTGCAGGATTACGAAGGCCTCGACTTAGAGATGCTGGCTCCTTACATCTCAATGGACGACGATTTTCAGCTCAGCAGCACCGACCATCCACCCTGGCTGACCGAGAAACGAGGCGATCCGGGGGCAGGACCCCGGACCACCTCCCCTCCTCCGAGGCCTCGCTCTCGCAGTTTCCATGGCGTGTCCCCACGCTCGCCGGAACCGGCTCCTCTTCCCCGCTGGGGCAGCGACAGCAGTTTGAGCCAAGGCCGCCCCGTCGAGAGCCCTCTGGCCAGCTCGCCCTGCGGAGAAGGCCAGATGGTGGAGATGGTGGCATCGGTCAAGATCCAGTCTGTGCAGGATGGGGCCGGTTTGAATGGCCAGAGGTCTCCCTTGGGCGGGAGGAAGAGGTCAGTCGCTGACTTTAACTCTATCAGAATTTGGAGGGTGATAACACGAAACCTATTTATTTCAGCAAGCCGGTCTGGCCTAGGGGTTTTTAGAGTTTTTAATTCGGTTTTAGTTTTCTTAATCCTCTAATCTTTTTAATCTTTTGATAATGGCCATTTATTTAATTCTTTTAATTCATTTTAAGTATTGTATATCTATCTTATATGTATATTTTATCTGGCTGTGCACCACCCCGAGTCCCTCTGGGAGAGGGGGGCGGTATACAAATTTAAATAAATAAATAAATAAATAGGGACGCAGTGGCTAAGAGGCTGAGCTTGTCTATCAGAAAGGTCGACAGTTCAGCGGTTCGAATCCCGAGCGCTGTGATGACCCGGAGTGTAACACAAACGTAACAAAATCCAAAACGTAAATAAATGTCCTTTAATGCCTCCAATTTGGATAATATTCAAAAACAGTCTTCAAAAGAAAGCAATACAGTCCGAACTTAATGAGCAGATAGAGGTAAAATAAAAAAACCAAACAAACTACAATGGTGAAATTTTCACAACGGAACAGGAGAAGTAATTACCAACTTCAAGGCGATAACAAGGCCCAGACTGTTGGAAGGATAAGTTCCAACACCAAGATAAGTTCAGCCCAAAATAACACACACTTTGCTTCCAGCCTTTGCCAGTACGCAGGTCCAAAACTCTTAAACTCAGTTCTCACACCTGCATCCCATGAAGAGGATCAAGGCCCTCTCCTCCCAAGTAGACCACGTCTTTCCCTTATCCTGTCCTCCCCGCGTGCCCTAGGATGGAGAGGAGGTGGGCCTGGGTCCTCCTCTGACTGCCCAGCCGGCCTCTGCCCTTCCCCAGCCTCCTCTATAACCTCCGGAACCACACCTCCACTCCCTGTCGGCTGTTCCTCCTCTCCCTCAGAGTCAGTCTCCACCAGGGGCAGGACAGCGCCAATCACGGAGTGAGCTCCCGTTCCTTGTCCCAGCAGCTTCTGCCAACCTAGCAGTTCGAAAGCATGTTAAAAAATGCAAGTAGAAAAACAGGAACCACCTTTGGTGGGAAGGGAACAGGGTTCCATGCACCTTCGAAGGCGTTTAGTCCCGCTGGCCACATGACCACGGAGACGTCTTCGGACAGCGCTGGCTCTCCGGCTTTGTAACCGAGATGAGCACCGCCCGCTAGAGTTGGAAACGACTAACACGGACGTGCAAGGAGGGGAACTTTTACCTTTACCTTAACACAAAAATAGAGAAAGTGAATCTTTGTCTGGCCCAGCTTATCCCCCTTACCTGTTAAAATTGGAAGTTTAAACTTAAAATCGTTTTGAGGAATGGGGGCGATGTTGCGGCCGTAATTCTTCAATCTACTCGTCGTTGAAAACAGGGTTTCTCAGCCTCAGCCACTTTTACGATGGGTGGACTTCAACTCCCAGGATTCCCTGTGGCTGGCTGGGGAATTCTGGGCGTTGAAGTGTCCCCACCACCTTAAAGTCGCCGAGGTTGAGACACATCGATCTAAAACACGTGCCCTTAATTAGTCATTTTGTTTTCAGAGAAGCCCATCTCTGGATCGGACGGCGCAGCCACCTCAGTTTGAACCCGTGTTTGGCTAAAGTTTTCCGCCGTTCCTCCAACAGGACTCGGGAGGTTAGCCTGGACGAAGAGAGGGATCTCTTCCTGGAGACCAGCTCCCCCAAGCGTGCCCATAACCACGAGGCTGAGAGTTTCCTGATGCCCTCACTTAGCCTGGTGAGTTCCGAGCTGCCCCGTCCATTGGGAAGGAGATTGCCCGGCATGAAGCCGGCACATCCACCCACCTGAGACGCCTTTGCGAGAGACAACCTTCTGTTCTGCCAGGGCTTTCTGCTCAGTGTGGAAGAATGCCTGGATGCCCGGTCCGAGCGGGGCTCCATGGCCCTAGGCAAGAAGCTGCTGGCCCTGGAGGAGCCCATGGGTGAGTGCCACGGGGGTCTGGAACTGAGCGGCGGTGCGAACAAGGCTTGGCGGGGTCAGTATGAAGCTCCTGCCCTGTCCATTTGGCCTGGCGGTGCTGAATGAACGTTTCTCGTGGGTTGGGCGGCCCCTGATGGCAGCTGCTTGTGGGGTAAAAAGTTTATAAAGATGATCCTTGCCTCTTTGGGGGGAATCCCTCCCACGCCCCCGATTGGCTCCTGAGAGTCAAACAGGGGCCTCCGTGATTCCTTGAGATTGGTTGTTTTGTTGCAGATGTTTCATGACCCGACTAGGTGGCAGCTTCAGTGCTAGAAGGGGATGGGATTTGTGGAGTGTAAGAGAAGGAGAAGAGGAGGAGGAGGAAAAGAGGAGGGGAAGGAGGAAGAGGAGGGGGATTCTGGGTTCCTTGGAGTTCTCCCAGCTCGGTGGTTTTGCAGATGTTTCATGACCCAACTAGGCAACATCATCAGTGTTGCAAGGGGCCTGATGTTTTCTTCTTGGCAGCTAAACAGAGAACAAACCCCACTTCCGTTTAGCATTGATGATGGGATACCAGGAAGGGGCTCAGTGGTGGTTGGCCAGGGCTTCCTCGTGAACCCTGGGAGATGTAGTCTCACTGGCACAAGTAAGCAGATCCACTCACAAAAGGCCCAAGTTATCGTGCTCTACCTATGTTGCAAGAATCTCCCTCGACTGCTTGCCTTCCCTTGGGAACAACCAGAGAAGCCCCCCTCGAATTCAGGAGGCATCAGGCTTTATGCCTCTTGCAGCCCTGCCAGGATTCAAGGCTAGTTCCCCGCTTGACGCTTCTTCCTCTCCGGGCTGGGATTTTCCCGACCGTCTCAAGACATCTTTCCATGGCTAGATTTGAAGGGGAAGCGTGAAAAGAAGGTCCCGGCTCCTGATGACCCCCCACCCTCTTTCTCTCTCTCTCGCCCCGCCTGGCTCTCTGCCCTCAGGCCTCTTAGGAGACATGCTGCCCTTCGTGGTGGACGGACCAGCGCTCTCCCAGCTGGCCCTGTACGATGGCGAGGAGGAGGTCTCCGGGCGTGGTGGAGAGCACTTCCAGCTGGGGGAGGAACTCCTAGTGGAGCTGGACCAGGCCACCTGAAGTGGCGCCCTTGACCGCCCCCCCCCCCCAACCACACCTTCATCCCACACTCCTGCTCTGCAGATGGGACACCCGGAACCAAATCCAACCAAATGCCCTCGGGGAGGGGTTCCTCCCGGCCCCTTCCCCGCCCCTCCACCCTCCACTGGCGTTCTTAGGACTCTTCCTACCTCAGTCCCGTCCCCTCCCCCAGGCAGCCTCTCCCCTCCGCAGACGGTTGGGGAGGAAGGCCGCTGCCACCCCTTTTGGTGCTTATCCGCCTGAATGTTCTTGAACCCAAGAGGAAGGGGGCCAGGAGTGGGATCGATTCACGGAGGGCAGGGGAGGGGGGGGGTCTGCTCTCTTCATCCCCCAAAGGAAGAGAAAGCACCACAGAGGGATCCCTCCCCACCCCCCCGGACGAGAAAGAGTGGTGCAGCTACCCCTTGGGAGACTCAGAGCCCATGGGGCTGTACCTTCCCCTCTGTCCTCCGCTCGCTAGGACAGATCCTTCAACACGAGCCCAGGTTGTAAGATCAGCCGTTCCTGGGACGAAGGGGTTCACCCCTTCGAAGGAGGTGAAAAGTGGGGAGAACCTGCTCTGAGAACAGGGTGAACATCCATCCGCGTTAGCCTCTTGGGGGGGGGAGATGGGGGGTGGAATGCTTCACCACAACTTCCCCAACATACTTACGGTGCCTCCCGTTGACCTCAGCGCAAGGTCTCACCTTTTGAAAAGGAAAACCAGACAGGTCCTCGGAGCGTCTGCTCCCAAGAGGACATTTTGGCCAGGTGAGAAAACACCTGTCTTGGACTCTAGAGTGATCTTTCCCCCTTAAAGATGGCCAACTGATGGAAGAATCAGTCCCCAAAACAGCTGGTGCTTCGGCCCTACCTGGGCCTACTTAAAGATCTTTTTCTGTTTACAAAACGTTCTCAGTTCTGCACACATTCGGTGCGGAGAAAATCGGCTGCCATGTAGAAAACAAGGCAAGCTGGAAATAAAAGTCTCAGAACAAAAAAAAAACAACCAAACATCTATTTAAAAAAAAGCATGCCATCTTCCCTTATCAAGCAGTGTGCCCAGGTGTGTTTTGAAGGCAGGGAGCAGATCTGTGACTCGGCCAGCTGTCACGGCAAGCCAAAGCACATCTGGAAACACCTGGATTGGGGAAGACTGGCTAGCTTGAAAATTTTGACGCCTGGGAGTGGGTCGAGGAAAACTTGAATAGAAAAACAACCAAAAATAATTTTAAAAAACCACACCCAACTCCCCATGCAACATTTCGAACCTGCCAGTCGTCAAAACTTTCCAAGAAAAATAGAGGGGAAAAAAATTGCAAAATCCCAAATTCTTAAAAAAAAAAAAAAGGGGATTGCTAAATCCAAAATCCGAAGAGAAATTTTCAGGAGCCTTTAAAAGTACGGACTAAAAAAAGGAAAAAAAAAAGACAATTTCCACGACAAGTTTTTTTGTAGTGAAGAGGAGGACGGCCGTCCTCAGTTTTTAAACTCCGAGTTGGACGGCCTGTCGCAAACATCTTCGATAACGGGGGGGGGGAAAACGCTTTTCGTTAAGCGAGTTTGAACCGGTGCTATGAAATGTTATCCGTTGTTAGAAATGACATTGTTGTCGATATTTCAATCACTATATATATATTTTTTCTACTTTTAACAAAAGGGGAATCGAAATTTCCAAAAAGGTGCTCTCTTGTGTTTTCAACACCTCGATCCCCGTCACGCTTACTTGGAAGTAAGTTGCGCTAAAATCAGTGCAGCTCAGTTCAAAGTAATGATGTATAGCTGGTTTTTCCAAACTTGACTCCTTTAAGATAGGTGGACTCCAACTCCCAGAATTCTGGGAGTTGAAGTCTACACATCTCAAAAGTTTGAAAAACCTCTCTGTAGGAATTACACCCAACTTTTTTAAAACCCGATTTTATGAATGTTTTACTTAGAAGCTAATCTCATGGTGCTCAGTGGATTTACTTTACTTTCAACTCAAATCGATTGCAATCTTACCGGCAGCATGGAAAAGTAACTCTGTTTTGGCTCGTGATGCAGGGAAAAAAAAAATGCTTTCCAATGAAATCCCCAAATTCCATGATTAGAAAGCAACGGTGGTGTGCTGCTACCGGTTCAGACCAGTTCTAGAGAACCGGTTGTTCCGGTGAGCAGTTGGCCCTGCCCTGTCGCATATTTCCCTGTTTTTTAAGCTCAGCTGATTCATGCGGTGAATCAATGGATTGCCGCGCCTCAGCTGTTTTAATCACCGAAGCTCTCGCGCACTCATCGAACTGGTTGTTAAACCGATTGGAGCCCTCCACTGGAAAGCCCCCAAACTCTTTGCATTCACGTAACTCCCCAACGGGCTTAAAAAAAACGAGCCGCTTTTCCATTCTGCAACTTCCATGTCTTCTGGACAAGCAGACATCATCAAAACGTTGATTCGCCTCTCCTCTTGTCCCGTCTTCGGGATTGAGAAGGCCCACCCCTCCCCAAGCTTTAATACTTATGTAAAGGGGTTGCACTTAATTAAATAATCTTGAATGGTGGCCCAGGAAGGAGAATGTGGGCCAGTGTTTAAGTCCCGTTGTAACGTTATCCCAGCGAGTAAAGCTTGATTTAGACTTCCAACTGCCCGCAGGCATTGACACGTATCTATACACCGCAGACGGCTTGAGGTCTTCTAGTCCAATATCATTTCAGACAAATGGTTGTCCAGTCTCTTCCAGTGTTGCAGGATTCACAATTTCTGGAGGCAAGTTGTTCCACTGATTAATTGTTCTCACTGTCAGGAAATTTCTCCTCAGTTCTAGGTTGTTTCTCTCCTTAGATGGATTAATTTCCCTCCATTGCTTCTTGTCCTGCCTTTGGGTCCTTTGGAGAATAGCTTGAACCTCCCCCCTTCTTTGGGGCATCCCCTCAAATACTGGAATACTGCTATCATGTCACCCCTGGTCCTTCTTTTCATCAAACTAGACAGACCCAATTGCAGCCACCATTCCTTGTATGTCTTAGCCTCCAGTTCACCATACCAATTAATTAATCAGAAGACCCTCTGCTCCCTGGAAATAATCTGCCTTCTAATCCCACGAAGCCAATTCTGGAGTCCCACATTCCCGAAGGCAGGATCAGACACCAGATAGGCCAACGACGGCACCCAAATCCCAACTCCGCGTTGCACGGAGATGCACACGTTTCATGCTGATCATTGGACACCCGTGTTGTAATGCGCTTCGTTCCTCGCACACCGCATAGCCACAACATCAACATTCGCAGAATTATAAAGGCCACGGCTACGCAGCCATCTCTGAACAACAGACGGCACATTCCCTGGCGTGCAGCGAGGCCGAAGTCTAAATCAAGCTTAAACACTTGACTGAATATCACATCGGACACTGGCCGTAATTCTCCTCTCCGCGTGGCCCTTACAATCCCCGCAACCTTTCCCTACAAATACACACAGGGACGTTTTTGTCAAATCAATGCCTTTAGCGATGGGTTGGGAGGGAGGTCCCCAAAACGCCCTCTTTAGGAAAAAAAAACAAGTTTACTTGTTTGGGTTTTTCATTTTTCTAGAGATCTAAATAGATAGATATAAATCCCTCAGTTGCTTCGCTCACGGCCTTGCTACTTTTAACAGCAAACTTTGACCAGCTTTTTTTTTTTGCATGTTAAAAGGTTGGATTTCGCACCCGGTCCCAAACCAGGCTTAGTCTGCACAATTCACTGCTTTTCCCTCCTGCTGTGCAAATCCTTTGGATTTAGAAAAAAAAAAAAAATGGAAAACAGAGTGACAGGAGACAATGTAAGCTAAAACCAGTGTTTCTCACGCCTCCCTTAGGTGTGTGTGTGTGTGTGTGTGTGTCCGTCCCGTTGGTGCTTGTGTCCGAGTAAGGTTGTCATTTAGCTTGATGGGGAACCCAGGGACCGGCCACTTTTTCCGTAGCAGAAGCGGCCCAGTTTCCCAGCTAGGTAACAGCCCCAGACAGATCTCTATTCCGGAAGCTGCATATTTGTAGGACTTTTTAGCCAAGTCCTCTCATCCCTCTTGGTGCTTTCTTCTCCTCTGCCCTCCCCACACACGTGGGGACACTCAGTAGGGGGGGAGCACCCATCCACAGGTGTTAACGGGCCTACACAGGACAGGCAAGTCCTGGCCCTCGGTCGATGCACGATCGCCCTCGTTTTCCACAGTGGGGGTCCCCCGCTCCCATCCAGCTGGGGAATGACCGTTTTGCAAAAGTTTCGGGGTCTGGCCCCCTCTCGCGCAAGGCGGCAACGGGATGGGCGAACTCTCTTTCGGAAGTTCCCCTCCCTCCTCTTCTCCCGATCAGCCGCGTAGAAAACCGCCGTCTTAAAGAGGGGCCGGCTCTGCCCTGGACACCACCTTTGCCTCGGTCATGGTTCACCCGTGCCTTCACATCAACAACTTCACCAGCTGCAACCGCAAAACACAGCCCAGCCACGAATCCGGCCTCTTCCCAATCGTTTTCCCGGTTGAGGAGGGAAAGGCGGCCGTGGTCGGTGGCGCACAGCGGAACGAGAGAACGTGGCTAATTCCCAGACCGTCTTGCACAAGGTAGGTTCCTCCTTGGTGCCACGGAGCACGGGACCATCCCTTCCCGACGTTGTCGTTAACGTTGCAAGTTTCGCGGTTCGGAGCGCGAGAAGATCGCCGAAGGGAGCCGTGAGGACAACCCGCTCCGCTTGGACCTACCAACCCGGACTGTTTCCCTTTTCGTCACAAGCCAAGCTCTCACGCACACCTACGTGTACACCCAAGATACAAGCGCACACACCAATGCAGTACACCAAGCATGCGCAATCTCACAAATCGACGGGCCTCAACTGGCTCAGGCAGCTGTTTTTTGTTTTGTTTTTCAAAAGCCGCACTTGACAGACACGCACAGAACAATAGAATTTCAAAGCCAGGTGAAGAACGCAGGATAAGATGTCTCTCTCTCTCTCTCTCTCTCTCTCTTTCTCTCTCTCTCTTCTCCTTCTCGTTTTTGTTGAGTTTGTTAGGATTCTGATTTTAAATCCCCAGCCACAGAGCAAAGGGGCATCTTTGCCTCCACCTACCGTCCGCCGTTTCATTTTGCTTTCTTTGTATCGTGTAACCTTTCGAACCCATCTTCTTCTTCTTCTTTTCTTGGGGATCCTGTTGGGAAAAAGAAACGATGGTTCTCCCCGATTACTGTTGACGTTGACGTTTTGCTGTTATCATAGGAATTGTAGCTTTTTAACCTGATCGTCTGCCCCAAAGTTGGACGCCGATGCCGCCTGCACGCTTCTCCTCTGAATGTCCAGCAGACCAGCTCCTTTTGGGAAAGGAGGAGCAAGAGGCCGGTGTCTCTGGGTTGCCTGGGCCAGCACCCATGTCCACAACCCCTCCTCTCTTGGCCTGCAAGGGGAACGTTTCTCGCCTGCTGTGGCCGTTTGTACTTCTGGGGACGCGTCGTGTAACGGCGATGTTTGGTGCTAAGCTCTCCCCCCGAGCAACGGTGCTCTGTTCCTCCTTGAATTTAGGCCACGGTGTGGCCATGGTGCTCTCGTCCTTCTTTCCGAGTCGCTTGGAACGGCTGCCAGCCAACAACACCCGGGTGCAAACGCCCTCCCGACCCCGATGGAGATCTGACCTCCGGCTGGCAGCGCTGCCCAAGTGCCCATGGTGCTCTGCTCTCTCATGCCCCCTCTGCCCCGCCAGATGGCCCAGAGGCAGTGGTGCTAAGTCCCCTTGCCCCTCTCAGCCCTTACTCGGAGGTCTGTTTGAAAAGCAGAACAGCCACCAAAAGAGCCTCTCGGCTCTTCGAGTCTGCCTTGACCGGGATGTTCTTCCAGAGACCTTCAGAAGAGATGGAGATGGCGGTAGCTCAGGGCGCCCAAACAACACCAGTCTTTGGTTGCGGTTGCTCAGTTGCTAACCACGCGGCGCCCTCCCTCCGCTCTGCAGCGGTGGTGGGTGGACGATGGGTTGTGGGAAGCGAGTGGTTGCTTCCCTTTGGTGGTGGGTGCCACCTAACCCGAAGCAGAACGTCTACGGAGATTTTAAATCTTCCGGGTCTTGCTTGCCCCAAAGGTGGGTGGTGGTGGTTGTTTTTTCCAAAAAGGCAATTGGACTTCCTTGTTTTTCTTTGGAAACGTTTTGCTTCTCATCCAAGAAGCTTCTTCAGAACTAATGAAGCTTCTTAGACAAGAGGCGAAATGTTTTCAGTGGGGAAAAAAATAAGTCCAGTTGCCTTTTGGGGAAAAATAAAAGAACCTTTGGCCTAACCTTGGGACTTGGGACACCAAGTTGCACCCATGATCTGCTTTCTCCAACTCGAGGCCCTCCAGATGTGTTGATCTTCTGCTGCCATCATCTCAGCCAACTCTAGCCATGCTGGTTGAGAATGTTAGCAGCAAATATTCCAAAGTCTGTGGGATATTCCAAACTGATGAGATCGGGGTACAGTACGGTGACCGACTGGCAGCCTACCGACATTGGCGCACTGATTCTCCCATCGTCTTTTCCTAGAGGGAGAAGAGTGGCTCTTCAATGATCTCTGGAAGATCAACCTGCTCCACCCCACTATGATCCAGAGACACAACCTCTTGCTCTTCCGGCCACCCCTTTTACGCACACACACCGCCTTTCGCCCATATTGTTGTTGTGCCAGCCAGCAGTGATAAGATTATGGTCTGGAAGCTGCCTTCTGGAGGAGTTTTCCCTGGTGGACAGGTCTCCTTGAAGTTCAGCCTTGCTCAACGTTCTCTGGTGCCAAACTTTGAGATCTCTGGCCCAGAAGAGCCCTGTTTTATATCTTGATGCTAATGAAGTCCAACTATCTGGCCAGGTGCTCTGTGCGATCTGGATGTGTGCTCTAGAGTTGGGCCCAGCATCCTTGAAGCCTCCAAAGCCAAGATTTCTCCTTGTCCTATCTGCCTTTGAGACTATACATCCGTAGTTAGGGTCTTCCCTTCCCTCAAGTGCCTCGTCGTATTTCCAACTGGAGATGGTGCCAGTAATTTGTTTTTATGCTAGGTTTGTCTGTCACTGGACACCAGACAAAACTACGGCGAGGTTATTGGCGATTTAGCCGTGATAGGACTCCAAATATCTCACCTGTCACATAAACCAGATCATGGCTTGCTTGGCTTGGTCATGTCCGATTATACAAACCTAACAATCCCAGATTTCGGGTTTAATCAATATAGACAAGCATCCCTGCTATGCCATCTCAGGAACATTTGACTTTTGAACACGTTTGTGGCAGCTTTGTGGAAAATGTGTAGTTACGCAAACTGGTTAGAGATTAGAGGCCAATGATTAATAATATAAAGCCTGCTTTTTCAAAATCCGCTGTACTGATAGAAGAGAGAATATTTGTAGCTCGGGGTTGAACTCTTGAGATCCTTGGTACTCTCTGAGCTTGGTGGTTTTCTTGCAGATGTTTCATGACCCAACTAGGGAACATCAATGCTAGAAGGAAGGGGGGTTTTCTCTCTCTTACAATGAGTTTGCTCTAGAGAGAACAAACTACACTCCTCCTAGCACTGATGACATTACCTAGTTTGGTTATGAAACGTCTTCAAGGAAGCCACCGAGTGCAGAATGCTCCCAGAAACCCACAAAAACCTGATGTGTTGAACTTCAGCTTTTATCATCTCTATTCAGCCTGGTCTAGATCATGGGGGCTGAAGTCCCATACCTTCAGAAGGCACAGAAGGAGTAAAAACACACAAGTTTAAAAGTTGGGAGGGAGAAGAGAAGATCACATTGGCAACTGGGAACATAAAGACATGCAAATTGTCAACAGAATTGAATGCAAAACAGGGAGTTTAGGTTAATCCAGAGCGACCTTGATTTTAAGATCAGGCTAGTAGTGTAAATAAGGAAAAGTCTTCACTTTGGATTCCGACAATTGGGGTTAGCTCTTTCAGAGAATTTTAACTGGGAAGGGGGTTCAATTTTTGTTATGTCAGTTTCCCAAGTTCTGATGGCAAGGAATCCGCTCGAGCAGTCAATCCAGGGAGACAATTTGGGAATTTCCCCGCAGGAGGTATGAGAGATATCAATTTCCCCAGAAAATCATCCACCTGTACATCTTAAACCAACCTCCAGCTGGCAGAGAGTTTCTTCACTCGATGTTTCTCAACCATGGTGAGTTTTAAGATGTGTGGACTTAAAAGTTGCCCAAGTTGAATAAAACACCACACCTGTCTTTGAAAATCTGGCTGGCATGACAAGGACTTTTGGGAAGGCTGTTTCAAAGGAGATAACCGTGCAGGAGGCTCCAGCGTCTTCAAAAGCTTTGGGATCTGTTCATATATAATTTTTATATATATATATATAAATATATATTATTTTCCTCTATCTTTGTGTATGGTTAATTTCCCCCCCCCCCCCCTCTGTGGCGGGATCAAGTTTGGCCCCTGTTATGTCTGTATGTATCACTGTTGTGAAACATAAAATACGTCTGGTAACATGCAAAGGACTTTACGTGTGTGCGTGTGTATTTTTAACCTTAGAGGCAAGAATAACAAGGACCAGCAAAAGAAACCCTTGGGGGGAGGGGGACAGGTGGGAGGGGAGGAAAAAGCAGCTTTGTTGAAGCAATTTGGAAAATACAAGCAAGTCGTCCACTCACAACACAAAGGGAACCCTTGGTGTTGCTAAGTAAGAAGTCACATCTGATTTTATGATGTAAGAGCGAGAACCTGTCTTTAAGTCCACTTTTTTCCGGTGCTGAATGGTCGCTAAAGAAGGGCTAGTCCTCCACTTGCAACCGCACACAAAGGAGCCCAAAATTTCACTTGCTAACCAAGAGAAATCCCTCAAAGTCAGTTCTGAAGTCCATATTCCTGAAGGCAGGATCAGATACCAGATACAACATAATTTTTTTTTGAAACCTATGTACCCTGTTTCTTTGAAAATAAGACCCAACTGGAAGATAAGCCCTAGCATGATTTTTCAGGATGCTCATAATAAATAAGCCCTGCCCCAAATATAAGCCCCAGTTAAGATTGGCAGCCAGACGGATGCATTTAGAACCGTATTTTCCCCAAAATAAGACTAACCAGAATATAAGCCCTAATGCATTTTTTGGAACAAAAGTTAATATAAGACCCAGTCTTATTTTCAGGGAAACATGGTAGTCCTGAACAACTTTCTTCATCTGTTTGAGTTTCTGAGTATCTACGGAAAGCCTCAAACATTTGGGCTTCTATGGAGCAGAGAAGCACGCAACAGTAGCTGAATCCTTGCTTTGACTTCAGACTGCAACGCTATGCAGATTAGTCTGAGCGAGAGGGATGGATCAGGGGAGGTGGAAAGAGTCAGACCCAAAGAACAGGAGGCAGAATCCTTCACCTTTTCTGCAGAAACTGTCTTGTCATCACAGCACAGCAGCCACATCATCAGGAATATCTGCACATGATAGGATGATGGTGGGGATCATTTCTACCCTACCTAACACACGCCTAGTATTGCAAGCTGAAATGTTCAGGGAATGAAACAGCCAAATCTGCTTTTTTTAAAATTGAGTTTTATCCCCACCCAGTGGTAGCAAATCAAAAATGCAAGCAATTTAATGTCATCTTTTAAGAGAAACTTAACAATCACAAATGGGTCCAAATTGTCTGTCGTTAAGAGAGAGAGTGAGCTTTGCCCTGTCTTATGAATTTTCTTGCCACATTCGTTAAATGAATCACTGCCATTGATAAGTTAGTAACCTGGTTGTTAAACAAATCTGGCTTCCCTCTTTGTCTTTGCTTGTGAGAAAGTAGCCAAAGGGGATCACCTTGTGACCTCGGGACACTGCAACCGTCATAAATATGAGCCAGTTGCCAAGCTTCTGAAATTTGATCACGTGACCATGGGGATACTGCAGCCATCATAACTGGAAAACGGTTGTAAGTCACATTTTTCAGTGATGTAACTTTGAATGGACACCAAAACAAGCTGTTGTAAGTTGAGGACTAGCTGTAGTGGGAGTGAAGTTCGTTCAATACTGAAATAAACATCAGTATTTCCCTTTTTTTCCCCACACAGAAGATGGCTACATTTCTCTGCCCCCATAACTCCTATGGGAAAATGAACTGTCCAATTGACAAATAGTTCTGAGTTCTATCCCCTGAAAGTTGTTCAACATCACTTCTGAATAACGGTCATCGTGTGATGACCCAAAGGGGCGTGGCACAAAAGCAACAAAGTCGCAAAAGTAGGTAAAGTCCCTTTAATTCCTCCAACTTGGCCCCCAGTGTCCAGTTATCCTCGGCTGGAGAAAAAAGTTTCCCAAGAACAGTTTTTAAAGGGAAGAAATTCAGTCCGAACCCAAAGTAGATATAGATTATAATAAAACCAACACAAACCATGCTGCAGCAATTAACAAGACAGGGCAGAATAAGGAATTGAGACTTCAAAAGGTAACGAAACACACACAGTTGGGAGGTCGCCAGAACCCAGATAAGACTTGACAAACAAAGATAATTCATGCTTTGCTTCCAGCAAGGTGCTGTGCACAAACGCCCCTTTTGAATCCTGTTTTCCCAGCTGCAGTTAATGAAGGGGATCAAGGCCCTTTCCTCCCACGTAACTCATGTTGCTCTCTTCCCATTCCTCCCTGAGTGCCCTAGGATGAAGAGGGGATGGGCCTGGGTCTTCCTCTGAATGCCCAACCAGACTGCCCTTCCCCAGTTTCCTCCACAGCCACTGGAGCCATACTCTCACTCCCCGTCAGCTGTTTGACCTCCCCCTCCGAATCAGATTGCAACAGGGGCATGACAATCAGATGCGACAAAGTGATAGGGAAAGAGTAAAAAAAAAAACATTAAAAGATGGTCAGGTTTCAATTTCATTGTACACATGTTGTGCATTGACAATAAACGTTTGATTGATTGATTGAGGTTGCACGAGAGTTCAGTTATACATACAAGGCACTGTGTATGGCAGAGGTGGTATTCAGCTGGTTCGGACCAGTTCTGGAGAACGTAGCAGAAATTTTGAGTAGTTTGGAGAACCAGCCAATCCCATCCCTGACTGGCACCGCCAATCCCATCTATTCTCCGCCTCCCATTGAGTCCCAGCTGATGGGCTGGCTCTCCTTTGGTTGCCCTGCACAGGAGAACGGAACTGGAAAGCAGGTTAATAGGGTGAGGAGGGATGAAGATTTTACAATATCCTTCTTCTCTGCCACACCCACCAAGCCACACCCACAGAACCAGCAGTAAAAACAATTTGAATCCCACCACTGGTGTATGGTCCTGAATATAAGATTTAGTCAAATTACAAAGGTTGGAAACTCAAGAAGCAAGGCGTAAAACAGCTCAAAAGTCACATTTTACCAACTCCAACAGCTTGCTAGAAAGGAAGCCAACTAAGACTTTCTGAAAAGAAAGGAGCAGACTTGGGTATCCCACATGTGTTCACCCCAACATACGGAACTCCCTTTGAACAGCGATGACTAGAAGAGCTAAAAACAAATAGGGAAGATTGCCAGTTTCCAAAAAGAAATCTACTTGAGCGATCTGAAAGAATTCAAGCGTGAAATAACAGATCCAACCGACTTAGTCTTTTACATGCAACAGAATGTTTGGATTTGAGTGTGATCCAAGAAATGATCACCATTTCATTTATGGCCCAATCCAGAGAAATATTAAAATATTGAATGAATATTTCATTCATTAATATTTTAATATTAAAATGTTAATGAATGAAAAAATGTAGAATGAAGAGAAAGCAGCAAGGAAGGAGAAATGATATGGGTGTCTAAAGCAGTGTTTTTCAAACATGGCCACTTGAAGTGAGTGGACTAGCTAGAATTGTATTTGCTCAAAATTGGAAAAATGAAAAGATTCTGGTGGAGGAGAATTAAAAAAATATTGGAATGTGGAGAAATGAGTAGATTAACATTGGCAATTAGAAAACAAGAAGAAATGGAGTGTTATATAATTTGGGATTTATTTTATAAATGGTTGGAAAATAAAGTAAGAAATTAAATGATAGTTACAATGATACATAATTGTATACAATGCTGAATAGTTATAAAGGAATGTAAACTTAGTATGTAAAATTAGTAATGTAAACTTAGTAAGAAATCTATACAAATATTAATATGTGCACTATTAAATATTAATATATATACCCAGTCGACACACTGTATAACTGAAAAGATAGGTTTATGATTACTATTTATTTGACATCCGTTAGCCCAACATTGCAAGCCACGCCCACCTACAGGAGAAGGCCCCGCCCCCCACTTCGGCCGGATCTTGAGGATTTCAGATAAGCCAGTCGCATCCGGTTCTACTTATCAGGCAACCAATCCGGAGTCCTGGAAACGCCCCCCGGCGGTCCTAAACGATCGCTCTATCTATCCCGATGGCTTTTAAGCGACGCTCTAGCCCGCGAGAGGGAGGAACGGTCTTCTCTATGGCGAGGCGAAGTTCCTCCTCCTTCCAGCTCCGCCCCCCCCACCGAAGTGGGTCCTCGCGGCGCTTCTGCGCGTGAGCGGCACGCGCCAAGCCCCGCCCCACCGCTGACGTCTCCGCCGCAGGCTCCGCCTCCCCGCGCTTTTCCCGCTAAGCGGCGGTTTGCGACGGGCGGGCTTGACGGCTGTTGGGTTTCTCTCTCCCCTCCCCTCTCAGCCCCCCGTGGCTGGTTGTCAGGGCGCCTCGCTTTACGGCCCGGCGGCGATGGCGGAGGGAGAACGGGCGGAGAACGGCAACGGGGGTGGAGGAGGAGGCAACGCCGGGCGGCCGCCGCAGGAAGGGGAGCCGGGGGCGCTGGAGCGAGCCGAAGCCCTCAAGACGCAGGCGAACGATTACTTCAAAGGTAGCGGGGAGGGAGGAAGGGAGGAGGGAGGGAGGAGGAGACGTGGGGGGAGGAGTGGGAGGAGTTAGGGGCGGGGCCTGGGGAGGGTGGAGCCTGCGGGGCGGGGCCAGCCGCAGGAGGGGGAGGAGCCTCCTGCGGGGCGGAGCCAAAGGAGCATTGGCAGGCTAGGGAGAATTAGTCATTTCTCGTGGGCTGGGTGGACTCCAGGCTCCATCATCCCCAGCCGCCCGAGGGTATGTGAGTGATGGGTTTTGTAGTCCAGGGTGATCTTCCTTGGACTGAGAGTCTTGCTCCCATCCTATTTTTTTTAAGCCATTGTGTCTGATGGGCATTAGTATTAGTATTATTAGTTATTATTATTAGTTATTATTATTAGTTATTATTATTTATTGGATTTATATTGCTGCCTATTCGCCCAGCACGGATCCAAGGCGGCTTACAAAATATAATACAAACATTTAAAACCATAAAACATTGTCCACCTGTCCTCCATTCCTGGGGCAGCATGGACTGCGGCACCCATCTTCCACAGCAAGAGCGGCCGATGGGAGTGGGGAGTCTTAACCAGGCTGGGGTTGGAGAGGCCGGCCTCTGGAGGAAGGGGCTGCCCGTGATGGGGATGGTCTCCCTTTCCTGGACCTTGGAGGCCAGCATGGAAAGCGCAGCGAATCGCGAACGTCTTTTGGAGGGAGCCCGGGGCCTTGCTGCCCCTATACAGGGCTTTGACTTGGCTGTGGATGATGGGAAGAAAGCCGGTGGGGAAGGGTCTTCTCTGTCAAAGGAGCCACTTCATTCAACTCCGGTGTTGGGAGCATTGGCAGGCACAGACCTGATGCCAAAGACCGTTGGAAGGAGGAGAAGGACTAGGGGTGACCTGATAGCAGAAGGGGTTGGACTAGAAGACCTCCAAGGTCCCTTCCAACTCTGTTATTCTATTCTAAAGAAAAGGGGATCAAATTATTCTCCAAAGCCCCTGAAGGCAGGACAAGAAGCAACTGATGGAAACTACATCCAGAGAGAAGCAACCTGGAACGAAGGAGGACCTTCCTAACAGGGAGGACAATTAACCAGTGGAACTGCTTGCCACCAGAAGTTGAGGTTGCTCCATCACTGGAGGTTTTTAACAAGAGATTGAACAACTATTTGTCTGGAATGATATAGGGTGTCCTGCTTCAGCAAGGGGTTGGACTAGAAGACCTCCAAGGTCCCTTCCAACTCTGTTATCATTCAAGACAAGGGGATGCTGGCTGGTATCCCGGTTTGTTATCTTTTCTTCACCTGAAACAGGCATGCAATCCAAGGCTTAGGCCTACCTCCATGCAGCCTTAATTATTCTCCTTTGGAGAATAACCTGTCCCTGTTTCCGTAATTTTCTGGGCCAGGAGATAAGAAGAAGACCTGGGTCTGCTCCATCCTGGCCAGCAGAATTTCTCAGTAGAAGAAGAGATGTTTTTACAGACTTGAACACGATTTAAGACCATGTTCCCCAACCTTAGCCATATTAAGATGGGTGGACTTCAAGTCCCAGAATACCCCAGCCAGCAGCAGGGTGTTCTGGGAGTTGAAGTCCACCCATCTTAAAATGGCACTGACTTAGCAAGTCCTTGCATGGCTGTAGGCCAAGGGTCTCCAAACTTGGCAAGTTTAAGACTTGTGGACTTCCACTCCCAGAATTCCTGAGCTAACATGACTGGAGGAGGAATTCTGGGAGTGGAAGTCCACAAGTCTTAAAGCTGTCAAGTTTGAAGACCCCTGATCTACAGTATTTATCTTCTGTCTCCCTATCTATCTATCTATCTATCTATCTATCTATCTATCTATCTATCTATCTATCTATCTATCTATCTATCTATCTATCTATCTATCTTCGTATCGGCACGGACCTGAGGGCCTTCAGGTGCACGTTGAAGACTTGGCTCTTTGAGCAGGCCGGCCTGGGCTGAGATGGTTTTAATTGGTCTCCATATTATCCTCAATTTTAACCGGGTTTTAAGGGGGGGGGGGGGGTTTCTTAATCGGCCAGTGTCTAATTTAATTCTTTTTAACTTTTGTATTGTTTTGGGGTTAGATTGGCTGTACACCGCCCTGAGTCCCTAGGGAGAAGGGCGGTATAGAAATTTTATAAATATCTATCTATCTATCTATCTATCTATCTATCTATCTATCTATCTATCTATCTAATGCAAGGGTCTTCAACCTTGGCAAATTTAAGATTTGTGGACTTCCACTCCCAGAATTCCTAGCTAACATGACTGGAGGAGGAATTCTGTCTTAAAGCTGTCAAGTCTGAAGACCTGCTGTAGGCCCTTCAAGGTAGGCCAAGACACCACAATAACTCCTGGGAATCTATGGTTGTAGGCGGGAAGGACTGGCAGAGTCTGCCCCCTCTTACAGGGAGTTGTTCTCACATTCCCTCTTTTCCCTGGATTTTGTTGTCCCTTCCTTTCCTCTCTTATAACCTATTTATTCATTAGATTTGGAGGCCACCCAACTTCTGAATGACAGTTTACAATTTTTTTAAAAAAGTAAATCTCTTGAGAATTCTGCTGAGAATTCTTGCATTCCTTCGATAACTGTTATCTAGACCAGCAAGTTGAGATGGAACTGGGCCAATTGGATGGCCGGTTATAAGAGCCAGCTTGGCTTAGTGGTTAAAGTGCCTAGGAGACGGTGAGTTCTAGCCTTACCTTTAGGCTGAAGGTCAGCTGGGTGACTTTGGGCCAGTCATTAGGAGATGGTGAGTTCTAGTCCTCCCTTAGGCATGAAAGCCGGCTGGGGGATTTTGGAGCAATCACCAGGACATGTTGAGTTCTAGTCCTCCCTTAGGCCAGAAAGTTAGTTGGGTAACTTTGGAGCAATCACCAGGAGATGGTGAGTTCTAGTCCTGCCTTAAGCATGAAAGCTGACTGGGGGATTTTGGAGCAATCATCAGGAGATGGTAAGTTTTAGTCCTCCCTTAGGCATGAAAGATATTTGGATGACTTTGAGCCAATCACCAGGAGATGGTGAGTTCTAGTCCTCCCTTAGGCATGAAAGCTGGCTAGGTGATTTTGGAGCAATCACCAGGAGATGGTGAGTTCTAGTCCTGCCTTAAGCATAAAAGTTGATTGGGTGACTTTGGGCCGAACCAACCTCCCAAGGTTGTTGCTATGGGGAAAATAGGAAGACGAAGGAGTATTAAGTACTGCCTTGAGTTACTTATAATAAAGGCAAAATAATAATCTTATAATAATTACCTCTGTTGATTGCATGCAAGCAAAAGGGAACCCGAAGCTCTCACACTATGGCTAGTTGTTCTGGATGCCCACTAGAATCATCTTTTTAGAGGGCAGTGATCCATCTGGAGAATTAAGCCCTTAGATCTGTTATAATCAGCAATTTGTAGAGCTTTGTGAATGGACAGCCGGCTGGGCCCGCTGTAAAGTTTTAGAGTTTTTGCTTGGTTGGTAGGCTGGCTGAAACAGAGTCATCCTCCTATTGGGAGAACCGTGTGTCTTTTCTTCCACAAATTGGAAAAAAGTTGCCTGCAGAATAAGAAAGTAGCAATTGAATTCTATTTCTTTTGCCTTTTGGGGATTCAACAGGAAGCTATTTCCCCCGAGTAGGCTCACAGGGACCCTTGTCCTTAGATTTCCAATTGTTGCCCTTGCAAATTTCATTTCTAATGGTGGATTAATCTGCTTTCTTGCTGGCCTAGTGCTTAATTTTTGCCCCCAGGGTTGTGTTTCGATGAAGTTGGTTATTAAACAGTTTGGACTGCCAGAATGTAGCTGGCTTTTAACCCATGCCAGCGGTGGCTTATGCCCTGAAGGGAGAGGGTTTTTTTTTTTTTAAATATATCCTCTTAGTTTCTATTTCATTCTGGCTTTCGTGGATGCTTGTTGTGTAACACAGGATCTTTGTCTCTACAACAAATCTGCTGCTTTTTGCTTTTTTACCCCCTGACGCCCTTGACGCTGGGGGATTTGGAGATGAGAGTTCAGGACAAAATCCACAGGATCAGAAACGTTCTAGAAAGACAGTCAGCTCCTTGCCCAACACTGGGTAGACGTAGTGTTCCATTAGTGTTCCAGGTTTTGCTTCCAGGGTGAGAATTAAAATTTGTGGGGTCCCTGGTGTCCTCAGAGCTTGGTGGCTTTCTTGCAGTCCACAAGTCTTAAAATTACCAAGTTTGGAGACCCCTGATGTAGATGGGTAAGGTAGAGTAGAGTAGAATGGACTGGACTGGACTGGAATGGAATAGAATAGAGAATAGAATAGAGAATAGAAAATAGAATAAAACAGAACAGAATAGAAGAATAGAATAGAATAGAATAGATGACACATGAGAAATAGAGATAGAGAGACAGATAGAAGTGTGTGTGTGTGTATGGCTAGATAGATAGATACTGTTCTTTTCATGCCTTCTTCCTTTCTTCCCTCCCCCCAGCGAAGGACTATGAGAACGCAGTCAAATATTACACCCAGGCCATTGAGCTCAACCCCACCAATGCCATCTATTATGCCAACCGCAGCTTGGCTTACCTGCGGACGGAGTGCTATGGCTACGCCCTGGCCGACGCCACCAAGTCCATCGACCTGGACAAGAAATACATCAAGGGCTACTACCGCCGAGCAACCAGCAACATGGCCTTGGGGAAGTTCAAGGCGGCTTTACGGGATTACGAGACGGTAAGGGAAGGAAACGGGGGTGGGGGGGAGGGTTCCGAGAAGGGGTGGGAGCAGGTGTTATCCCATCCATGGTCCAAGGGCTGCAGGCGGCCCTGGAGAGCTAGTAACACAGGCAGGGCTCCAACAAATCCACCCCCATTCAAATCACAAGTCTCTAGCCCCATTTCTCAGAGTAAAAAAAATTGGTTTAGTAGGAGTTGACATGTCGACATTTCCTGGTTGCAGCCGACTCTGAGACACGTCATTCATTTCCCCCTTGACCCTGGTCTCCCCCCCACACCCCTGGATGTATATTCTCCAATGGGACACATCCCTAGCCAAGAGTCATCAATCATGCTCTCCAGTAATAATCTTGCGTGCCAACAGCTTCGGCTGCCAGGGTGATTATCTGAAGCATTTAAGGAATGCACTACTTTCCCCTTCTCCCTTTCTGCTGGCAACTAAAAATGACCAAAGGAGTATTTTTTTAGTTGACATATGCAGCCCCACAAGGTTGGAAACTTTTTAACATCACACCTAGTCCTTGACGTGAGACCACAATGGAACCCAACATTTATGTTGCTAAATAAGACAGTTGTTAAGTGAGTTTTGCCCCCATTTTACGACCTTTCCGGCCATAGTTGTTAAATGAATCTGACTTTGTTAACACAGTTGTTGAGTGAATCTGGCTTTCCCATTGGCTTTGCTTGTGCCACGGTTGTTAAGTGAATCATTGCAGTTGTTAAGTCAGTCACACGGTTGTTAAGTGAATCTGGCTTCCCCGTTGTCAGAAGGTTACTAAAGGGAATCACGTGACCTGCCCCCCCCCCGGACACTGCGACTGTCATAAATATGAGCCGGTTGTCAAGCTTTTGAATTTTGATCAGATGACCGTGGGGTTGCTGCAGCAGTCATAAGTGTGAAAAACGGTCCTTTTTTCAGTACTGTTGTAACCTGGGACCATCACTAAATGAACCGTTGTACATTGAGGACTGTTATTTACATAGATAAACTACATGTCAGGATTCTGGCAGATTCCTCAATTAAATCCTGAGTCTTGAGTCAAACTTCTAAAACTTACAAAGGATTTATTGGGAGTTAACATGCCAGCACTGCCTGGGTGTAGCCGACTCTGAGACACATCATTCATTGTCACCCTTGACCCTGGTTTTCCCCCCCACCCTCTGGGTGTGTCATAAATCATATTCTCCAATGGGACACCTCCATAGCCCAGAGTCATCCATCAGGCTCTCCAGTTAGAATTTTGCGGCAGAAACTTTGGTCACCTAGTTACTATCTTTGAAAAACTATTTATGGAATGCGCTTTCAGTTTGCAAGCTGCTGCACTGCTCTCCCCTCCCTTTCTGTTGGCAACTCTAAAAAGACCAGAGAAATATTTTATGAGTTGACAACTACATCCTATATTTTCGGCATGGCCCAAGACCGTTCCCTCTTCCCTCGCAGCAGCCCAGACCAAGCCAAAAGGTTGATCAGAGGGGCAGAACTGATCTGGGCCTCCCCTTCCTCTACCTTTCCTCCCCTGCCCAACCCAGGTGGTCAAGGTGAAGCCGAACGATAAGGATGCCAAGATGAAGTATCAGGAATGCAACAAGATTGTGAAGCAGAAAGCCTTTGAGCGCGCCATCGCCAGCGACGAGCACAAGCGGTCGGTGGTCGACTCCCTGGACATTGAGAATATGAGTGAGTCGGGGCAGGAGAGATGGGGGTGTTGTTTTCGGGAAACTTAGCGGGGGTCCCGTTATAGTTCGCCGGCAGCCTGTGCAGACAGCAGCAGAATCGGACAGTGGGGAAGAACGGGGACCAGTCTGGGAGGGTCCTGCGTCCGATGCAGAGATGCGGCCTGGACCATCTGGGAGTGGGGTGCTGACTCCGGAGCCTCCAGAATCTGACAGCAGTGAGGCAGAGGAACAAGGGGAGCCTGTTCCAAGTGCGCGCTTGCGCAGAGCTGCTAGAAGGCAAGAGCAGCTGAGACAAAAGAGGCAGTTTGGGAGTAAGGCTGGGAAGTGATTGCCCCTCCCATAAGACATAAAGGAAAAGCAAAGGGACAGGAGCCTTTGCAGGAAGCAACGTTATTCGCTCTGTTTGGATTAAACCTTGAAGCTCTGTGTGGACTTTGTACTTTGGTTGGCTTTTTACAGTTAATTTGGCACTTTAGTTGTTGGCAGTCATTCAAAGGGAGAGAAAGGTGGGTGCTTATCTCGAGGGACTGTTTGGGGCTCATTACGGGCTGAGAATGAACATCAACCTGAAATAAAACAAGAGTTGTTTGGACTAAGTGTGGGCTTAATTATGGTCTCAGGAAGCTTGGGTCAGAACAGGTCCCTGGCCCAAGAGGCTACTCCTGCTTTTTTTCAAAGATTTCTTGGGCTACCAGCCACAAGGTTGTGCCCACCTACCCTGAGAGTGAAAAGGAGAGAGGGGCAGAATCATAAGCAAGACTTACAAAGAAGAGCTAGAAGGCCCAGTGGCCCAGCCTTGGGGTGTAAATACGGGTGTTACCAACCTTGGCAACTTTTAAGACTTGTGGACTCCAACTCCCAGAATTCCCCAGCAAAGTTGAAGTCCACTCGTCTTCAATTTCAATAGCGTGCTGGCTAGAGAATTCTGGGAGTTGAAATCCACAACTCTTAAAAAGTTGCTCGATGGCTGAGAAACCTCTGAGGGTTGAAGTCCACAAGTCTTCAAAGTTGCATGTTGGCTACGGAATTCTGGGCATTGCACGAGGCTTAAAAGTTGTGTGGTGGATGGGGGGGGGGATTCTGGGAATTAAAGTCCACAGGTCATCATTTGTCAAGGTCTGAGACCCCCTGCCTTAAATCGTACTGGTAAAATGGAAACTAAAGAGAACAGCACCAACCTTTGCTAGGAAGTCAAACCTGATTCTCCACCTGGTGACGGAAGGAGACCCCCTGGAAGGGTCCGGCTTCTCCCAGCCTTCCCTTGACGGTTGCTTTGCTCACCTGAGTCCTTCTCCCACCCCCTTCAGCCATTGAAGACGAATACAGTGGGCCAAAATTGGAGAACGGGAAGGTAACCTTGGACTTCATGAAGGAACTGATGCAGTGGTACAAGGAGCAGAAGAAGTTGCACCGGAAATGTGCATACCAGGTAGCTGCCCCTCCCCCGTCCCTTCTACAGGTAGTCCTTGCCTTACAACCTCAGCTGGGACCCGAATGTCCTTCCTCAGTCATTGCAGTCAGGAAAGGAGTGATCCCATGGCTCGATTTTTGCCACCTTTTTTCTCATGGTCGTTAAACAAATCGCTGTTAAACAGGGTCCAGCTGGGAAGGCTGCCACTTGCAAATTGCGTGACTGCAACCCGTTGCCGATGCAAATTAAAATTGCAATTCTGTAAATTGCAGCGGGGGTGGTGCGATAGTCGTAGGTGGGGGAAGAACGGAGTGTAAAATCACTACCTCTGTTGTGGTTCGCTGGCAGTCGTGCAGACGGCAGCAGAATCGGACAGTGGGGAAGAATGGGGACCAGTCAGGGACTCTGGAGAGGACTTAGATGAGGGTCCTGTGTCCGATGCAGAGATGGGGCCAGGACCATCTGGGAGTGGGGGGCTGACTCCGGAGCCTCCAGAGTCTGGAGCAGTGAGGCAGAGGAACAAGGGGAGTCAGTGTGCATATGCGCAGAGCTGCCAGAAGGCAAGAGCAGCTAAGACAAAAGGGTCCCTCCCATCAGGTATAAAGGAAGTGCAAAGGTAGGAAAACCTTTGCAGGAAGCAACGTTGTTCACTCTGTTTGGATTAAACCTTAAAGCTCTGTGTGGACTTCGTGCTTCGGTTGATTTTTTTTTTACAGTTAATTTGGCACTTTAGTTGTTGGCAGCCATTCAAAGGAGAGAAAGGTGGGTGCTTATCTCGGGGAACTGTTGGGACTCAGTACGGGCTGGGAATGCACATAATTGCCAGCATTGAAATAAAACAAGACTTGTTTGGACTAAGCGTGTGTTTAATTACGGTCTCGGGACAACGGTCAGAACAACTTCCGAGGCTGTTGTCCCTTTGAACCGTTGTTAAAACGAGTGGTCATAAGTCGAGGACAGCCTGCATTGGGAAAAGAGCTCCCTTTCCAGCCCAGGATATTCCGTTCCCCTTTGCTACCTGCCTGCCTGCTTGTCAACCCCTCCTCCTTTCCTTCCTGCAGATTTTGGTACAGGTGAAAGAGGTGCTATCGAAACTCCCCACCCTCGTAGAAACCACGTTAAAAGAGGTAAGGGCATCTTCCTACCTGTTCGTTTGTTTATTACTGTGGCATCCGCCAACGTAGCCTGCTCATTTCACAGTTGCAACTCGGGGTGGCACTCACAGGGTTAAAGCAACAAAGCAAAACATTGTAAAAAAATGGAAGATGAAAAATGAAAATAATTGCATGTTGCATTCGTGATTCCTGCCTTATTCCTTACAACATGGAATATGAAGAGTCTTTAGTCCAGTGTTTATCTTGACAGCCTGAAGATAGATGGACTTCAACTCCCAGAATTTCCTGGCCTGCATGCTAATAAACCTTAAGAAATATGGACCTCAATCCCCAGAATTCCCTGGCCTTCATGCTAATAAACCTTAAGAAATATGGACCTCAACTCCCAGAATTCCCTGGCCTGCATGCTGATAAACCTTAAGAAATATGGACTTCAACTCCCAGAATTCCCTGGCCTGCATGCTAATAAACCTTAAGAAATATGGACCTCAACCCCCAGAATTCCCTGGCCTGCATGCTAATAAACCTTAAGAAATATGGACCTCAACTCCCAGAATTCCCTGGCCTGCATGCTAATAAACCTTAAGAAATATGGACCTCAACTCCCAGAATTCCCTGGCCTGCATGCTAATAAACCTTAAGAAATATGGACCTCAACTCCCAGAATTCCCCAGCCAGTATGCTATTGAAACTAAAGATGGATGGACTCCAACTTCACTGGGGAATTCTGGGAATTGAAGTCCACCCATCCTCTAATGTCCAAGTGGGGGAGAATGCATCATTCTTCAATCACTCTTAAATGTTTTTTGACCTACCCCCAACTTGCTCCTTGGTGATAAGAAAGTGGCACCCCCAGTTATCTCCACTGGTACCTCCCAGTTCTCCTTGCTTCCTTTGAAGTTGCATACCTGTCCCGCAGGCCCCTCCCACCAAGGGGTCTTCTCTTTCCCAGCGCTAACCAGAAATAATCCTCTCCCCCCACCCGCCTCCAAGGAACTCACGAACCTCTTGGGGGCTGGGGAGGGGGCTGGTGACGGGACCCTGTAATTAAGTGAGGTGGATTCGTGTCACCGCCACACACAGGTGCACCTGCTGGGCCTGGCTCAGGTGATACAGGTGAGCCTCTCCTGAGCTTCCCCCAATTCCTCTTATCTGCCTGAAATTGGGGTCATTTTCGTCTGACGCAGCAGAGCAGAGCCTTTGATGTCTGCCTGGAAGCAGGAGAGGGTTTTTTTTCCCAGGTCCCCTGATGAATTCACTCGGGGCGCCAAGTCTCTTTAAGTCAAACCACAAGAGGCGGAAAAAAATTATCCGGGTGATAAAAAAAACACGCTCTTATCTGACTCATCTTTACGACCTCTGGTGACTCTCTGTCTTCTTCCTTCTCCTTTCATCCAGACGGAGAAAATTACCATCTGTGGAGACACCCACGGACAATACTACGACCTCCTGAATATATTTGAGTTGAATGGGCTGCCCTCCGAAGACAATCCATATGTATCTTTTGGGGGGGAGGGGTTCCTTGTTGGGGTGGATGGAGGTTCTGGAAATCTGCGGGTTCTTGGAGAGAAAGGCAGCTGTGGAGTTGCTGGGAAAGAGAAGGAAGGAGGAACGAAGGACAGTGGAGGCGGGGGGGGGAGGAAGGGAAGGGGAGGTGGGAGCGGAAGGGGAGGGAGGAAACGGAAGGAAGGAGAGGGGGGGTGAAGAAGGAAGGAGGAGGAAGGGAAGGAGGAGGAAGAGGGAGGGGAGGAGAGGGAAGGGGAGGAGAGGGGAGGAGGGAAGGAAGGAAGGGGGAGAAGGGGAAGGAAGGAGGAGGAGGAAAGGAAGGAAGGAAGGAAGGAGGAAGGAAGGAAGGGGGAGGAGGAGGAAGGAAGGGGAAGGGAAGGAAGGAAGGAGGGAAGGAAGGGGGGGAGGAGGGGAAGGGAAGGAAGGAGGAGGGAAGGGGAAAGGAAGGGGGGAAGGAAGAAAGGGGAAGGAAGGAAGGGGAAGGAAGGAAGGAAAGGAAGGGGAGGAGGGAAGGAAGGCAGGAAAGGAAGGAAGGAGGAAGGGGGGAGGGAGGAAGGAAGGAGGAAGGGAAAGGAAGGAAGGGGGAGGAGGAAGGAAGAGGGAAGGAAGGAAGGGGAGGAGGAGGGAAGGAAGGAAGGGGAGGAGGGAAGGAAGGAAAGGAGGAGAGGAAGGAAGGGGGAGGGAAGGAAGGAAGGAAGGAAGGAGAGGAAAGGAAGGGGAGAAGGAAAGGAAAGGGAAGGAAGGAAAGGGAGGAAGAGGAAGGGGAAAGGGAAGGAAGGAGGGGGAAGGAAGGAAGGGGAGGAAGGAAGGGAAGGAGGAAGGAAGGGGAGGAGGAAGGAAGGAAGGAAAGGAGGAAGGAAGGAAGGAGGGAAGGGGAAGGAAGGAAGGAAAGGAAGGAAGGAAGGAAGGGAAGGAAGGGGAGGAGGGAAGGAAGGAGGGGAAGGAAGGAAGGAAGGAGGAGGGGAAGGAAGGGGGGGAAGGAAGGAAAGGAGGAAGGAAGGAAGGAAGGAGGAGGGAAGGGAAAGGAGGAAAGGAAGGAAGGAAGGGGAGGAGGGAAGGAAGGAAGGAAGGAGGAAAGGAAGGAAGGAGGAGGGAGGAAGGAAGGAAGGAGGAAGGAGGGAAGGAAGGAAAGGGGAGGAAGGAAGGAAGGAAGGGGAGGAAGGAAGGAAGGAAAGGGGAAGGAAGGAAGGAAGGAAGGGGGAAGGGAAGGGAGGAAGGAAGGGGGAAGGAGGAAGGAGGAGGAAGGAAGGGGGGAGGAGGAAGGACAGGAAGGGGGAAGGAAGGAGGAAGGAAGGAAGGGGAGGGGGAAGGAAGGAAGGAAGGAAAGGAAAGGAAAGGAGGGGAAGGAAGGAGGAAGGAAGGAAGGAAAGGAAGGAAGAAGGAAGGAAGGAAGGGAAGGAGGGAAGGAAGGAAAGGAAAGGAAGGAAGGGGAGGAAGGAAGGAGGAAGGAAGGAAGGAAGGAAGGGGGAAGGAAGGGGGAAGGAAGGAGGAAGGGAAGGAAGGGAAAGGAAGGAAGGGGAAGGAAGGAAGGAAAGGGGAAGGAAGGAAGGAAGGAAGGAGGAAGGAAGGAAGGGGGGGAAAGGAAGGAAGGAGGGAAGGAAGGAGGGAAGGAAGAAGGAAAGGAGGAAGGAAGGAAGGAGGAAGGAAGGAAAGGAAGGAAGGGAGAAGGGAAGGAAGGAAGGGAAGGAAGGAGGAAGGAAGGGAAGGAAGGAAGGAAGGAAGGAAGGGGAAGGAAAGGAAGGAAGGAAAGGAGGAAGGAAGGAAGGAAGGAAGGAAAGGAGGGAAGGAAGGAAGGGAAGGAAGGAAGGGAAGGAAGGAAGGAAGGAAGGAAGGAAGGGAAGGAGGGAAGGAAGGAATAAGGAAGGAAGGAAAGGAAGGAAGGAAGGAAGGGAAGGAAGGAAGGAAGGAAGGGAAGGAAGGAAGGGGAAGGGAAGGAAGGAAGGACGGAAGGAAGGAAGGAAGGGGAGGAAGGAAGGAAGGAGAAGGGAAGGAAGGAAGGAAAGGGAAGGAAGGAAGGAAGGGAAGGAAGGAAGGAAGGAAGGAAGGAAGGGAAGGAAGGAAAGGAGGGAAGGAAGGAAGGGGAAGAAGGAAGGAAGGAAGGAAGGAAGGAAAGGAAGGCAGGAAGGAGGAAGGAAGGAAGGAAGGAAGGAAGGGGAAAGGGAAGGAAGGAAAAGGGGGAAGAAGGGGGAAGGAAGGAAAAGGGAAGGAAGGAAGGGGAGAAGGGAAGGAAGGAAAGGAAGCAAGGAAGGGGGAAGGGAAGAAGGGAAGGAAGGAAGGAGGGAAGGAAGGAAGGGGAGAAGGGAAGGAAGGAAAGGAGGGAAGGAAGGAAGGGGAGAAGGGAAGGGAGGAAGATTTGTATTTCCCTTGTTATTTCCTTGAACAAGCCGCCCCACCCCAGCTGTTCAACGGGGATTTTGTGGACCGTGGTTCCTTCTCGGTGGAGGTGATACTAACCCTCTTCGGTTTCAAGCTGCTATATCCCGACCATTTCCACTTACTCCGAGGTCAGCCTCGGATTCCCCACAGACTTGCAGGGAAAGGAGGGGCAGGAGGGTGGGCTGGCCCCTCCCTAGCAGCTCATTTTCTACCACTTGTGCCCCGTGGTTGGCATAACTTGACCTGATGACCTGATTTTTGTCTCTGGGCAGTGGTTGAATGACTGTAATTGCGGGGATTTAGTCATCACTCCCTTGTCATGGACAGATCATTCCCTCCTTAGACTGGACTTCTGCTCCGCCACCCCCCACCGCAGGGAGGCGGAGCCACTTAGATGGTTCCGCCCCAGGCGCCTAATGGACCCGGAGCGGTTCCAGAGGGAGCTTGGGCCATTTCCTGAGTCTCTGGCTCTCAGCTCGCCTGGAGACCTGGTGGCCACCTGGGATGGGTTGGCCGCCGGGGCTCTAGACCGAGTTGTGCCTCTGCGACCTCTGACCCGGCACAGATCCCATTTGGCTCCGTGGTTTACGGAGGAGCTACGGGAGATGAAGTGCCGGAAAAGACGTCTAGAGGGCATTTGGAGGGCGAGTCGTTCTGAATCTGACCGAACACAGGTGAGATCTCATATTAAGACTTACCTTGTGGCGATAGGGGCGGCGAAATCCTCGTATTTCTCCGCCCTTATTGCGTCGGCAGGAAATCGGCCTGCCGCCCTGTTTAGAGTGACCCGCTCTCTACTTGAACCGAGAGCGCGGGATGACCTCTTGCAGGGTAGAGCAGAGGAGTTTTCTCGATTCCTGCATGACAAAATCGCTCAGATCCGGGAGGGGCTTAACTCCAATTGGATGGTCCCGGGGGAGGTGTCCGGGGCAGGTCTTGTGAATGTTATCTGGGGGGAGTTCGATCCTGTGACCGCCGAGGGTGTGGACAGGTTGCTGGGGGGTCTGAATGCCACCACCTGTTTATTGGACCCGTGCCCTTCCTGGCTGGTTTCGGCCGCCAGGGAGACGACACGAGGCTGGCTCCAGGGGATTATCAACGCTTCTCTGAGAGAGGGGTCGCTTCCGACCGCCCTGAAGATGGCGGTGGTGCGGCCCCTCCTCAAGAAGCCTTCCCTGGATCCAGCTGTTTTAAATAACTTCCGTCCAGTCTCCAACCTTCCCTTTGTGGCGAAGGTTGTTGAGAGTGTGGTGGCACGTCAGCTTCCTCAGTACCTGGAGGAAACAACTTACCTCGATCCGTTCCAATCGGGCTTCAGGCCTGGGCATAGCACTGAGACGGCATTGGTCGCGTTGGTTGATGATCTCTGGAGGGCTCGTGACAGAGGGTTCTCCTCTGTCTTGGTCCTATTAGATCTCTCAGCGGCTTTCGATACTATCGACCATAGTATCCTGTTGCGACGGTTGGAGGGGTTGGGAATTGGGGGAACCGTCTTTCGATGGTTCTCCTCCTTCCTCTCCGACCGTTCGCAATTTGTGTTGGCGGGAGGGGAGAGATCCACCTCTAGGCCCCTGGTTTGTGGGGTGCCTCAGGGGTCGGTCCTCTCCCCTCTCTTGTTCAACATCTATATGAAACCGCTGGGCGAGATCATCCGTGGTCTTGGGGTGAAGTGTCATCTGTATGCAGATGACACTCAGTTATACATCTCCACCCCGGACCACCCCAACGATGCTGTGGGGGCTATGTCCAGGTGCCTGGAGGCCGTGCGGGATTGGATGGGTGGGAACAGGCTCCAGCTCAACCCATCCAAGACCGAGTGGCTGTGGTTCCCGGCGCCCCGATATAGCCAGTTGACTCCGTCGCTGGCTATTGGGGGGGAAATTTTGCCCCCACAGAGAGGGCTCGCAATCTGGGAGTCCTCCTGGATGTGCGGCTGTCGCTTGAACACCATGTCGCGGCCGTCTCCAGGGGGGCATTTCATCAGATCCGTCGGATCTACCGGTTGCGGCCCTTTCTGGATCGGGACGCCCTGCGCACGGTCACTCAGGCCCTTGTCACCTCTCGCCTGGACTATTGTAATGCCCTCTACATGGGGCTCCCTGCGGGGAGCACCCGGAGACTCCAACTGGTGCAGAATGCGGCCGCGCGGGTGATCATGGGGGCGTCGCGTAGCGCCCACGTGACGCCTCTCCTGCGCGAGCTGCATTGGCTGCCGGTGGCTCTCCGGGTTCGCTTCAAGGTTCTGGTTCTGACCTTTAGGGCGATCCATGGCACTGGGCCAGGTTACCTACAGGACCGCATCCTACCGGTGATCTCCAACAGGCCAGTGCGTGCACACAGGGAGGGCCTTCTCCGGGTTCCGTCGGCTGCCATGTGTCGCCTGGCGGTCCCGAGGGGTAGGGCCTTCTCTGTGGCGGCCCCTGCCCTCTGGAATACTCTGCCACCGGAACTGCGTACCGGCATGGACCTGAGGTCCTTCAGGCGCGCGCTGAAGACCTGGCTTTTCGAGCAGGCCGGCCTGGGCTGAGAGAGGGTTTTAATTTGTCTCCATTGCTTTTTAGTAATTTTAATTTGGGGGTTTTAAGGGGGTGGGGTGGGCTTTTTATATTCGGCCAAATATTCAATTTAATTTCTTTTTTAACTTTTGTATCATTGTCGGGGTTTGGATTGGCTGTACACCGCCCTGAGTCCCTAGGGAGAAGGGCAGTATAAAAATTTTATAAATAAATAAATAAATAAAAACTTAACAACCGCTTCTCTGGCTGGGTGGGCGTGGCCGGTTGGTCATGTGACTGGATGGGGGACGTCACTCATCACACCCAGCCCCACCTCCCAGCTACTCGCCTCAAAGCCAGAGGTAGGATTCAGCTGGTTGGAGCTAATCTCACCACTGGATGGCCCTGCCCTGCCCAACTTTCAGCCTGGTTTTTTTTGGGGAGGGGGATATTTTGGGGCCATTTTTTAGGCAACTTTTTGGCCATTTTCAGGCCCCAAAAACCCACCCCAAATGGGCCGAAAAATGAGTGGGGGCAGGGCCAGCCAGCGGTGGGATTTGCCGGTTCACCAAACTGCACAGAATCTTAGCTACCAGATCGGTCGAACCGTTGCAAACCGGCAGCCTCTGCTTGTGCCTGATTCCTCTCCTCCTTCAGGGAATCACGAAACGGACAACATGAACCAGATCTACGGGTTCGAAGGCGAGGTCAAAGCCAAGTACACGGCTCAGATGTTTGAGCTCTTCAGCGAAGTCTTCGAGTGGTTGCCCCTGGTGCAGTGCATCAACGGGAAAGTGTTGGTAAGGGGCCTGGCGGGCTGGCTTGGGCTTGGCAGAAGAAGCCAAGACGGTGGTTACGACCACGTGATGGAAGCCCGGCTGATACATTGGCTGGTGGCCCCCGTCTCGGACATCTCTTTCCCCTCCCCCCCACCAGATAATGCATGGTGGACTCTTCAGTGAAGACGGTGTCATGTTAGACGATATCAGGAAGATTGAGAGGAATCGCCAACCTCCAGACTCAGGTGAGCAGAAGACCTGAAGGGGAAGAAGGCGTAGGATAGGCTCAGGGATATAGCTGGATAAGGGGCTTCCTGCTCAGGTGAGACTTCCATTTGGTCAACGTTCCCCAACCCACCACCTTCCAGCCCCTTTGGACCTCACTTCCCATGTTGCATGACCGTCATGGGTGATGGTTGTGTCCAAGATCTCTGGAAGTGGAGGAAGCCTTTAAACTTTATCACGGGTGGATTTTGTGGGTCCATATCTGTGCCCTCCTGTGTTTTGGGCTTTGCCTCCTCATCCTATTAGCAGAAGCTTAGCTAGATCAAAGTATCTCAAGATACCTTGCACGTTGAGGCTGCTGGTGAAGACCTGGATTCTTGGTAGATGAGCAAAACCCAAGTGAGGTTTAGCAAAATGTTTGGTCTTGTCAAGAATGCGCCTACTAATCTTTCATTTTGTGTGTTGTTGTTTTTGGCTTTCCTTGTTCTCTTCGCTTGACGTCTTCTCTTGGGCAGGTCCCATGTGTGACTTGTTGTGGTCAGATCCCCAACCCCAGGTGAGTCCAGCTTTGTCA
Organism: Bungarus multicinctus; assembly: GCA_023653725.1. Lineage (NCBI taxonomy): Eukaryota > Metazoa > Chordata > Lepidosauria > Squamata > Elapidae > Bungarus > Bungarus multicinctus. Next base: position 1,822,895 of record CM042835.1, on the reverse strand, counting down.
CTTCAACTCCCTGTTCAGCTCTTGGCCTTAACTGAGCCCCACCTCACCCTTAAAACCATGGTTAGGCCCGAAAGACCATGCATGGAAGTCCAATTAATCTATTGCTTGGAGCCGATGCGCAGGAATCTTCTCCGCTAACAGTTTCGCCGGCTTGGAGTTAGATAAGCTCAACGACAATCAAGGGAGGTTGCAGGTAGTCCAACCTGGCTACGTAGGGATTCTAGGCCCGTGATGGCGAACCTATGACATGCGTGCCACAGGTGGCACACGGAGCCATTTGTGCATGCACGCAAGTCCCAGCCAAACTTACCTGCACTGCCAACTGATTTTCAGGCTGTTTTCGCCCTCCCGGAGGTTCGAGGGAAGCCTCTACAAGCTTCTACAAGTGCCAAAACAGGCCCATTTTTCGGCCTCCAAAGGCTGTAGAGGCCCCAGGAGGGCGAAAATAGCCTCCCCCAGGCTCCAGAGGCCCCTCCGCTGGCTGAAAATAGGCACTTCTGGTATTTACAGAAGGCCCATTTTTAAGCTTTCCTCCAGCCTCCGGGTGGGCGAAAGCGGGCCAAAAATCACCCGGGAGGCGCGCGCATGCGCAGTACAGGTAAGACAGGGTGTTATGCGTGCATGCACGGTGGTCACGCATTGCATTGTGAGTGCCGGCACGTGCGCGCTTTCGGCACGCCACAAGAAAAAGGTTCTCCATCACTGTTCTAGGCTGATGCCTCTTTTAACTCCGCCCCCAAGGTCCTACCTCTCCTCCTACGGCCTGGTCTTTGAATCAGCTGTTCTCTCCCCCCCCCCCCCCCCAGGAAAGCTGATTCTGCGAGGCTGGGCGTGGTTCTTTCTTCAGCTGGCATTAACTGATTAATCAATGTAATTAATTTTTCAGCTGGCCTTAATGAAGTAATTAAGTGCTCACAAAGGAAATAGTTCGGGTTGGTGGGGATGGGTCATAAGGCTGCGAGCTACTCTAGGGAGCGGAGGAAGCCAACACCCTGCTGTTAAGAGATCCTACACACACACACAAAGACACAAATTTTAAGAGGAGATAATCCCCATCCTTCCACCTCCGGGAACTTTGTCCACCATTGTAGAGGGGTAAGTAAGATACTCGTGATGGAGATATAGTCCTCGGCTTACGACCATAACGGAGCCTGCCCATTGTGGTCGTAACTCACGACGGCTATTAAATCGAGTCGCCCATGTGGCCGACCCAACTTTACAACCTTTTTTTTGCTATTGACATTAAACGAGTCCTTCTAGCCATTAAATGAATCTCACGGTTGTTAAGCGAATCAGGCTTTGCAATCATCCTAAAATAATCTCCCCGTGCCCAAATTTTGATCACGTGACCACCGGGACGCCATAAGCATGAAAAACGAGCACGAGTCCCTCCTTTCGACGCCCTTGTGACTTCGGTCGCTAAACGAACGGGTTATAAGTTGAGGAGCCGCCTGCAGAAGAAGGGAAAAAAGCCCGATTAAAAATCGGGTTTGAATCGAATACTATACAATATGGGGAAAATGGCATGACTGGATCGAACAAAGATAGTTAAATAGATGATGAACCAATGATAAGTAATATATAAGTTAAATGTTTATATTCGCATAAATTGTATATATTTGTAAATAATGCACAAAATAGGAGTATAAGAAGAATGTCACAATTTGTCAAATCTAAAGTACTTTTACTTTTTCTTGTTTTTTGTTTTTTAAAGTTATAAAAGATTAATAAAGTTTATTAAAAAAAACCCAGATTTTGCCCGATTCGGTTGTTTATGGCTCGCTCTCGTCTCGTTGACCGGACAGGTTGACCTCTCATTCCTTGTCCCTCTTTTAGAGCGGCCGGTCGGTCAGTAAGCGAGGCGTGAGCTGCCAGTTCGGTCCCGACGTCACGAAGAGTTTCCTGGAAAGCAACCATCTAGACTACATCATTCGAAGCCACGAGGTGAAGCCCGAAGGATACGAGGTGGCTCACGACGGGAAGTGCGTCACCGTTTTCTCGGCCCCCAACTACTGGTGAGTCAGGGAGAGGGGGGGATTGTGGTGGGACAAACCCTCCCCCCCTCCCCTTAAATGGATACCCTGAAAGCGGGCAGGAATTGGGGAAACCCCAGTTGTAATTTTTGCAAATTCGGTTTGGTGGGTGTGGCTTTGCGCGTGTGCACACAATTGGGGGGGGGGCGCACCAAGCACACACTTTGCGTCGTGCCAATTCACCTCCTGCAAGACTGCCCTCTCCCTGTCGCTTCAGCAACTGCTGCGCGGCACTCGGCTGTACCGCGCAAAGCAGCTGCGCTTCGAAAGCAGGACATAAAGGTGAGTATGGGAGCCTGGGCAGGCAGGTGAGCCCAATAGCTGAATGTCGGAGAGAACCGGTTCGCTGCTCATTGGCGCTACCGGCTCAGCCAAACCGGTACAATACCACCACTAGTTGACCCGCAGATTGTTCAGGGTAGATCTTTTGCCAAAAAAAGATGCCCTTCCTGGGGGGGGGAGAGGGGGAGAGGAAACCTCACCCCACCCCCAGCATTTACACATAGTCCTCAACTTACAACCGTTCATTCCGTGACCATTCAAAGTTACGACGGCCCCGAAGATAAGGGCTTGCGAGCGTTTTTTGTGCTTACGGACATTGCCAATGTGCTATTGGAGAGTTGGGGGAGGGGGCGGGCAGAGAGCCGCTTCCTGGGCTCTTCCTGCCCCTCCAGCTGCTTTTTTGAGGACATCCGGCCCACCCTCTTCTCCCCTCCCCCCTCTTTCGTCAGTGACCAGATGGGCAACAAGGGGGCCTACATCCACTTGCAAGGCTCGGACCTGCAGCCGGAGTTCCACCAGTTCACAGCAGTGGTGAGTCCCGGCTTCCGGGGTGAGGAGGGGGCCTGGCACTTGGGGGGGGGGGGGGGGCTGCCCTGGCCTTGGGCATCTGGGTGAAGCACCCCGGGAGGAGAAGGTGGGTGAATTTACTGACTTCTCTTTCTTTTTTTCCCTCCTCCCTCCCTTCTTTCCCTTCTCTGCTTTTCCTTCCTTCCTTTTCTCTCTATTCCTTTCTTCCTTTTTTCTCTGTTCCTCCATCCTTCCTTCCCTGCTTCCTTCTTCTTTCTCTCCACTCCTTTTTTCTTCCCTCCCTCCCTCCTCTATTCTTTCTTCCTTTTCTTTCTGTTCCTTCCTTCCCTTTTTCTCTATTCTTCCATCCTTTCTTTCCTGCTTCTTCCTCCTATTCTCCCTCCCTCCCTTCTGCCTTTCTTTTCTCTGTTCTTTCCTTTTTTTCTCTTTCTCCGTCCTTCCTTTCCTTCTTCCTCCCTCCCTCCCTTCTCTGTTCTGCCTTTGTTTTCTCTCTGTTCCTTCTTTTTCCTCTATTTCTCCATCCTTCCTTTCCTGATTTCTCCTCCTCCTTTCCTCCCTCCCTTTTCTATTCCTCCTTCCTTCCTTCTCTATCCCTCCTTCCTCCCTCAGCCTCATCCAAACATTAAGCCCATGGTTTACGCCAACTCGCTGCTGCAGCTGGGGATGCTATAAGCCGCCTTCAGCCTCTGCTGACCGCCTCTCCCCCCCCTCCCCTCTCAGACCACCTGGAGGTCCACTCACCGGGCAGCGGCCGCGATTTTGGAGTTTTCTTATTTTTTTATTTTCTTTTTTTTTACCGTTTCTCCCAACATCAGCCTTCACTACGGAGCAGGACTATGCCGCGGCCAGGGGGAACTGGGGAGGGCAGGCCAGTCAAGGGACGGGCGGCCACGCCGAAAAATAATCCGGCGGCAGGGTTGAGGGAGGCAAGTCCCTTCCCTCAAAGAGCCAGGTAAAGGACCCCAGGAGTGCTTCACCTGTTTGGGGGTGTGTGTGTGTGTGGGAGAAACAGCAGTTGGAGCGTTTAAGAAGCAAGAAGTTTTTAACAAAAAAAAACCAAATTATATATTTTGGAAGACTGTATTTATTCCCTAGGTCCTTGTATTTTTTTTCTTCTTTTCCTTCCCATAATCCTCACCACCTTCCTTTCCCGGCTGAGAAAGGAGATCTGGAGGGGGTGGGAGAAAAGGGTAGGTGGGCTTACTTTTATGGGCCTATATCCCCCCCCTCTCTGCCACCCTCTCTCTCCCCCCCCCCCGCCTTCCATTCCTCTGCCGAGGAACCGTCGGAGCCGAAATCCAGCAAATACGTTCCAAGCCCAAAAAGAACCAGGGGGGTGTATTGGGGGAGGGGGGGGCACATTCCCAAGAGGAACCTGGAGGTCAAGGGTTTCCAACCTTGTGGACTTCCAACTCCCAGAGTTGCCGAGGGAACGCGAATGCCGGAGGAGGAATTCTGGGAGTTGAAGTCCACCCGCCTTTCAAGCTACCAAGGTTTGGAGAGAGCCCTGGACTAGGTGAAGGGAGAGGCCCACTCTCTCACCCTCCCCACCCACCCAAAACACACACACACACACACACATTCAATTTTGTTCCCATCATGGGTCAGTGTCAACCGTGGGGACCTTAAAGACGGGTGGACTTCAACTCCCAGGATTCCCCAGCCAGCAACGCTGGCTGGGGAATCCTGGGAGTTGAAGTCCACCCGTCTTTAAGGTCCCCACGGTTGACACTGATCCATCTTGGCAGAGAGGAAGGAAGAGACCCCCCCCCCCCCCCCCCCCCCCCAAAAAAAAAATCTCCCTTCTCATCCCCCCTTTTGGAAAACCAACCGGCCACCCCTGAATTCTCCTCCAGATCTTCAGCCCCTCAGATCTTCACCCAATGCAGGTCTGGCTCCACTTCTCTCCTCAAGGGAGATCCCCACCCTCGTTTGCCATGCTGGTCAATCCAGGGTCACCCCACTTAGCCACCCCCTCCCCTTGGGGGGGGGGTTTCCCCAAGTCCTAGAGGGCTCCCTTGTGCCCCACCTCCGTGGATGGTTTGGAGTAGGCCTCTCCTAGGGGTGTCCAGGGAAGGGCCGAGTTTGTGGAGCGCCCAGGTTTTGGCAGCTGTGAAATCAGGGCAACTTTTGTTCCTTTGGGGAGAGGGAAGAAAAGAGACACACAACACACAACAGGTACCTCACAGAGACACAAATCTCTTTCTCTTCACCCACAAGGCGGCAGCGGAGACAAAGCCACCTGCTCGCTGGGTAGACAGTGACCCTTCCTTCCTTCCTTCCTTCCTTCCTTCCTTCCTTCCTTCCTTCCTTCCTTCCTTCCGCTACCTCCTTCCCTCCCTCACCATCTTCCTTTCTTCCTTCCTCCCTCTTTTCCTTCCTTCCTTCCTTTCTCCCCTCCCCTACCTCCTTCCCCCCCTCACCATCTTCCTTCCTTCCTTCCTCCCTTCTTCCTTGCTTCTCTTTTCTTTCTTTTCTTCCTTCCTTCCCGCCCTCCCTCCCTTTTTTCTTTCTATTTCTTTTCCTTCTTTCCTCCCCTTCCTTTTTTCCTTCTCTTTTCCTTCCTTCCTTCCCTCCCTCCCTCCCTTTTTTTCCTTCCTTCCTTCCTTCCTTCCTTCCTTCCTTCCTTCCTTCCTTCCTTCCTTCCTTCCTTCCTTCCTCTCTCCAAATTCTCTTCCTCCGAAGCCTGTGACAAAAGAGGGGGCCCATGGGGGTGGGAGGGGCTGTGGAGTCACAGAACTGGGAACGGGGATGAAGCCCCCCCCCGCCCCCGCCAGCCCTCCCCCCCTGCTCCCTCTTGCCCTGGAACGGCTCCTTTCGGCTTATTTGATTTTTACTTTTGTGGCTGAGAAGAGAAGCAAGCGAATAGATGACAAGCACTTTGGTGTTGTATTATTATTATTATTATTATTATTTTCTCCATGCCGACTCTGGAAGGTTTTTATATCCATGCAGGATTTCTTTGCCACTCGCCCTCCTGCCTACTGAGCTATTTTACTGTCTGTAATTAAACCAGAGATGTTAAAATAAAATAACTATTGAAAGATTGACCAGTTTGGAGTCACCCTTGCTTCCTTCCTTCCTTCCTTCCAAAAGATTAAATCCTCTTGAGTGTCGCTCAAGCTTGGCTGCTTGAAGAGAGGTGGACTTCAACTCCCAGCTGGCTGGGGAATTCTGGGAGTTGAAGTTCACCCCTCTTCAAGAAGCCAAGGTTGAGAAATATTGATGTAGACCTGGTTTGAGTCAGCTCCTTAAGCCAGAGAGAACTTTGGCTTGACTTTATTAGCAAGTTGTGTATTATAAGCCATGGTTTGCAACTTCACATGTAACCATGGTTTGCAACTTCACATGTAACCATGGTTTGCAACTCCACATGTTCTGAGTCCATCTCATCGTACTTTCTTTACTGAGCCATGGTTGAGCATGCTGTGGTTTGCATTCTATGCAACTCCAGTCTTAGACCGTTGTTTATTTCTAAGCTACATCCTATAACAGAATTTCTAGCCGGCACACAAGTTTTAACTACAATTCCCAGAATTCTTTGTGGAGTATGTCAAATCAGGGTTCCCTGTTGATTGGTGGAAAGTTCTGGGTGGAGCATCGAAGCTGCCAATGGTGGGAATGGAAAGAGCTGATGGAAACACTGCCACCTTATGGTCAAAACAAGGCGGCTTTCTTGCCACCTTGCCCAACCCCAAAATACAAGTTCCTTTGATATACTTCAGCCTCAGTCCTCATTTACTGGCCATAATTGGGACCAGGAATTCGGTCATTAAGCAAATCAATTGGTAGGTGCGATGAGACTGCATTTGGTGATCAGATTTCAGCCTTCCTTCACTTTAAAGACCTTGAAAGGTTCTAAATGCAAGGATTGGTCGCAAAGTTACTTTTTTCATCACGGTTGTGACTGTGAGTGGTCACTAAACAAGGACCAGCTATTGTCCCCAATAATTCGTACCTATTTCCTGTATTCATACTTATGTTTATTCTTATATCTATTATCTTGTAAGTGATTGACAAATCAAAATAAACAAATAAAAGGTGGGTGGAACCAAACCTTGATACAGAATCCAGTGTAGTTTCTCCAAGACTTTGAATGTATATAAGAGTATTAATTTGAATCAAAAAGGAGGAAAAACAATTTTTTTTGAAGTAAGAGAAAACTTATTGTGATGATCCAGGGTGGGATACAAAATAAAGTCACAAAATCAGGTGAAGCCCTTTTTATTCCTTCAACTTGGCTTTAAAGCTCCAAATATCCTGACTGGAGGCAAAAACTCCCCCACAAACAGTTATGAAAAGGAGTAAATGCCATTTAAACTAAAAATGCCTATAAATTATAAATAGCAAAAACAACACAAACTGCACTGAAGCAGTTAAGGGAACCAGGCAAGATAAGGACTTGAAGACGTCCACAGAGATTGGAACACACACTGGGAAGGATGCCAAACTCATAGGAACAACAGACTAGAGAGATTTCCACCCTTTGTTTCCATCACTTATCCATATACATGTCCGTCCTTTTAAACAGACCTCACAGCTGCAGCCCATGAAGGGGATCAGGGCCCCTTCCTCCCCTGTAGACCACATCATTCACATTGTTCCCTTATTCGCTTCTCCCTGTGTGTCCTAGGATGGAGAGGGAGTGGGCCTGGGTCCTCCTCTGACTGCCCAACCGGCCTCTGCCCTTCCCCAGCTTCCTCCACAACCTCCGGAGCCACACCCCCACTTCCTGTCAGCTGTTCCTCCTCTCCCTCAGAGTCCGACTCCACCAGGGGCAGGACACTTATACAGGGAGATCTGAACTTACAACAGCTCATTTAGTGACTGTTCAAAGTTACAATGGTGTTGAAAAAAAAGTGATGGCTGTTTTTCAGTTACCATCTTTATAGCATCCCTAGGATCACGGGATCAAAATTCAGACCCTTGGCAACTGACTCACACTTAGGACTGTGGCTGTTTTCCACGGTGGGTACATGATCCCCTTTTGGGACCTTCTTGACGAGTGAAATCAACGGGGAAGCCGGATTTGCTTAACCACCGGGCTACTAACTTACCGACTGGCAGCAATTCACTTAATGACTGGGTTCAAGAAAGGTCATGACACAGGGCAAAGCCCCTTTAACAACAGGAAGTTTATGTCGAGGACTTACCTGTACAGGCAAATATTTTGGACTTTTACTCCCCTTTTTTTTCCTGGGGAGGGGAGCAATCCAGAAAGATGCCTCAATGAGAGTGTCATAAAAATATTCCAATAAAGAGGAACCCAGACAAACCACAAACAATCATTCTTACTTTAAGATTCAGAGGTTTATTTCATGAGCCATTTGAAACATGAATAGCCAGCGTAACACAACTTACAGCAATAACCCATCGCAATGAGGTCTAGAGACAGTAGCTAGATCCAACAAGGGAGAGCTATGGCCGGTAGCACCGAATTCGTCCCAAAACATTCTTTTTATACTTTTCTGCATGCGTTTCACAACTTACTTTCTTGTTCTTTCTTAATGACAAGACAGTCTCCACATACAGCCATGTACATCTCAAACCTCTATCCACCAGTTACTTTCAATTCCTTATTTCTCTTGGGTTTCTCTACTTTACAAAATCACATTTCACAGCAACAGCTCAGCAGGATTAGATAGATAGATAGATAGATAGATAGATAGATAGATAGATAGATAGATAGATAGATAGAGATGAATGGACGATAGGTAGGTAGGTAGATACAGACAATGGCAGGTAGGTAGATTGATTGATTGATTGATTGATTGATTGATTGAAAGAATTCTTTATTGGCCAAGTGTGATTGGACACACAAGGAATTTGTCTTGGTGCAAATGGTCTCAGTGTATATAAAAAGAAAAGATACCTTCGTCAAGAGTCAAGAATCATCAGGTCCAACCATAATAGTCAAAGGGTACAATAAGCAATCAAATCATACTAGGAAACAGTCACAAGTGGGAGGGGATGGGTGATAAGGAGTGATGAGAAGATTAATACTAATAGTAGTGCAGACTTTGTAAATAGTTGGACAGTGTGGAGGGAATTATTTGCATAGCAGAGTGATGGCGTTCAGGAAAAAACTTGTGTCTAGTTGTTCTGGTGTGCAATGGCTCTATAGTGTCGTTTTGAGGGAAGGAGTTGAAACAGTTTATGTCCGGGATGTGAGGGGTCTGTAAATATTTTCACAGCCCCCTTTTTGACTCGTGCAGGATACAGGTCCTCCATGGAAGGCAGGTTGGTAGCCATTGTTTTTTCTGCATCAGTCCTAATTCCTCTCTGGAGTCTGTGTCTGTCCTGTTGGGTTGCAGAACCAAACCAGACAGTTTTTTATTATGAATAGTTCTGCTACACTTTGAAGTCTTTCTATCTAAAACTTTGGTTCATGTAGCCTTTTTGGGGGGGTGGGAGTGGGGCTGCTATCCTTCTGAGGCCTATATGGACTCTGATAGTCCAATAGGCTATTTTTCCGCTTCTCACAAGAGGAAGGAAATCTTTGCACCACAACAAAAGGAGGACGTGAAGAAACAGGCTCAGATCGGAGTGAAAACTAGATTAAACTTTGGGGTGAAAAAAAAAAAACCCTAAACACGGATTGGCTTGCCCAGACAAGAGTCCGGAATGTTTTTGCTCAGATCTGGCTCCAGGCTGGTATCTTGTTTATTCCTGAGCCTCTGGGATGGCACGGTGTGTGCGTGTGTGTTTGTGCCATTGGCAAGTGCCAGGATCCTCGCTCCTTTCTCTGCCAAAAGAGCGGGCAGGGAAGGGGGTTCCTCCAAGCCCCCCCAATGGGCTCGACTTCTGCTCCATTCGATTCCCCCCCTTTTCCTTTCGGGCGGGTGCAGACGGGAGTTTCTCTCTGGTCTTCTCCTCCTCTTCCTAGTCCAGAAATCTCACCTGAGCATCATCTGCCTCCGAGATGCATCTCTGGTGGAACTGGTTTCCCAGCCCAGATTTTTATTTTATTTTTTTCCAACAGGGACATGCCAACTCTTTCCCTCCCCCTCCCCCCACTGCACCAATTTTCGCTTGGGAAAAAGAAAAATACCCCTCCCACGCCATGGGGCATTTCTCCTCCGTTCAGAGAGAAGTTTTAAGGAGAACAAAGTTGACTTTTCACCCATCCCTCCCTGCCTGCCTGTTTCTCTTCCCTAGCCAGAAATGACTTGTCGGGATTTTCCCGGCCAGCTAAGAGTTAATTCCATCTCGGGAGGATGAGGTGGGGGGCTTCAGAGGGGGTTTTCTCCCCCCCACCCCAGTAGCAAATCCCCATTGAATGCCACCCGCCTCTTTTAGCCCCCACAACAAAGGGGACTTTATGTGGGCTGCAAAAAGTGGGGTTGACCTAGCAAAGGCCAGGCTGCCTGGTGGGCCTTAAACAAACAGAGAAGAGCTGGTCCTGGGGAGGGAGAAGGAGGGGGAACTTGGCCCCCATTGGGATGATCTCCTCTCTCTTTGTAAGATGACAAGAGACCCACTTTCCAGGGGGATCAGACATCTCCCGTGGCAGCTACAATATGTAGAATTCCCTCTTATTTATTTATTTTTCTGATGTCCAAAGTTTGGAAAAAGAAAGGAGAAAGAAGGAAAAAAAAACACCTGGAGGAGGGCTGATTTTCAGAAGAAACGGGCTCCAAATCTTTTGCACTTTGCTATTTTTTGGACACAATAAATAAATAGATAAATAAATAAATACAAGTTTTCAAGTTGATGGACTGGGCTTGGAGAACACAGGGGGTCTCCAACCTTGGCCACTTTAAGGCTTGTGGACTTCCAACTCCTAGAGTTCCTCAGCCAGCATGACTGGGGAATTCTGGGAGTTGAAGTCCACCAGTCGTAAGGTTGCCAAAGGTTGGAGACCCTCCCCCCCCTCCCTGCCTCAGGGGTCCCCAAACTTGGCAACTGTAAGAATTCTGGGAGTTGAAGTCCACAAGTCTTAAAAGTTGCCAAGTTTGGAGACCTCTAACCCAGGGGTCTCCAACCTTGGCAACTTTTAAGCCTGGCGGACTTCAACTCCCAGAATCCCCCAGCCAGCTGGGGAATTGAAATCTGCCTGGCTTTAAAGTTGCCAAGGTTGGAGACCTCTACTCTAATCTACCTGGTGGGGTTGGGGGAGGGATTTGCCGGGCTCCCTGAAGCTCCCAGCATAGCCCATCCATCACTCCGACCCATTTCTTCCCGAGCCACATAAATGGTGACCTCTGCTGGGGTCGTCCTACCTCGAGGACTAACTGTACCTGAATCAGCCAGGTGTTTCCTTTCATGCTTTAATTCATCTACCTGGTACAGGTGAGGGGAGGGGGGGAGTCTGGTGTCCTCTCCCCCCCAAGGAGTGGGGGAGGGGAGCTCTGCCAGGCTTCCAGCCCGGCCTCTGCCATCTCGGGGTGCCCGCAGCCCCCGCGGCTCCCCCCACCCCCAGCCATGCCGGCGGGGGACGATGGGAGTTGTCGTCCCACCCCTTCTCCAGGAGCCTGCCAAGCAGGGAGAGGCGGCCGGCGGCCCCCGCACGTGCTCCCGGCCGGGGTTGGGCCGGCGAGGCTGGTAAGGGGAGGAGTGGGGGGGGGCACCGGCCCCGCCTCCCGCGGCTGGCAGCCTGGCAGAGCCGCAGCGCCCGTCCCGTCGAGCAGCCGCCGCCCCGCTTTATGCCCCGCGATCGGGCGGCCCAGGAGGGCTGCCTCGCCGGCCCCGGCCAGGAGGAGGAAGAGGAGGAGGAGGAAGGCTCTCCCGGCCGCCACCATGAGGCTGCGCCCGCGCGGGATCCTCCGCTGCGCCCCGGCGATGCTGCTGCTGCTGCTGCTGTTCCATGCGCGGCTCCAGGTGAGCGACCGACCCGTCCGGACTGGGGGAAACTAGGCAGGAGTCAGGAGGTCCATGCGCGACTCCCGGCCCCATGGTCCACTCCACTCCCGCCGGCGCAAACGAGCGCGCCCCAAATCCGCTGCGCCTCTGCAGCCGGGAGATGCAAAGGCGCAGTTGGAGCGCCCGAGGGCGACGCTTTGGAGACCCGAAGAGTTTCCCCAGCTGGGCAGCCGACGCCGTTTCTCGCCCTTTTTACACGCGAGGGTCCCTACTCCTCGTTTACTCCCCCTCCGCAAAGGAAAGCTAAGGGAGAGTCGGAGGTGGGCGGTGGAAGATTTCCCTCAGACCCCTCCCCGCGTAACTTCTGGGAAGTCCTGGGAGGAGCGGAACCTGGTTTGTTTGGGTGGGCTCGGCCAAAAGAGGGTTTAATCGTTTGCGAGATGCCAGTCCGGAGTTCGGCCACTTTGGACCATGCCACAAAATCTACTCGTCTGCCCCAGAGGACGTGGAGGATGGGTGGTTAATTCGGGATTCGCAAGATTCGTTTTTCTCGCCATGCGCATGTAATAGATCCGAACTAAACTGTTGTTTCTCTGTGTTTCTCATACAATCTATGTGGGAATATGCATAATTTTGTATTTATTTATTCTGTCATGTTCATGCAGTGTATATTGGAGGTAGTGACCCTTTGAGAGCTTATGCAACGAAATTTCATTTTAATGTATGCCTATTAGTGTCCTTTCAAAGCGACAGTTAAAGTTATAATCTATCCATCCATCCAAATAGAAATAGAAGGCAGAATAAAAATAGAATCATAGTAATAAATTTCTCCATTCTTCTCTCCATTTGTATCAATCGATCATCTATATCCATCCATCCATCCAAATAGAAGTAGTAGAAGTAGAAATAGAAATAAAAGGCAAAATAAAAATAGAATCTAGTAATAAATTTATCCATTCTTCTCTCCATTTGTATCTATCCATTCATCATCCTATCTATCTATCTATCTATCTATCTATCTATCTATCTATCTATCTATCTATCTATCTATCTATCTCTATTCGCGTACTGTGTGAATGCAGCCGCTGAGTAGCTCATGGTTTCCACAATGGACAGCCTCGAAATTCTCCGAGTTTGCTTACTCTGGCTCCGGAAATATTTGATTTTTATTTGATTTATTAGCTGCTCCATGGCGTGCATACGCGCACCAATTTGCCTACCGTCCTTGTTCTATTGTTTCTATTTATTTTTCTTATATATATCCATTCCATCTATTCATAACTATGTATATACTTACACCTGTTATCTTATAATCGCTTGACAAAATAAATAAATTAATAATAATAATAATAATAAACAAACAAACAAACTCTTGCATTCCCCACCCCCCAGATCAACTCTAAAATTTTTAGGGGATCCTCTCTGGGGAGGTCATGATTACAGAACACCTGGTGCAGATGTTAAATTTGGTGTGGGTGGGATTGCAGCCCCTCCTGCCTTGCAACTGTGCAGGGTGTGTGTGTATGTTTCCCAGGGGCCCCAACCATAGACCTCCTAAAAAGGGGCCCCTAGAGACCCAGTTTCCTCCCCACTTCCCCAAAAAAAGAGGCAGGAGTTTTACAGCCGTACTGAAACTCAATGACCTTTCTCCCTGGGGGGACGGGAAGGTGTGGCCCTCACTTAGTTTCTCAGTCCATGCAAGCACACGGCGGGGGGAAGAGGGTGGCCCTTTGGCAGCTGATGTGCCCCGCCCCAGGAACAGCTGTCTTTCCAGATGCAGGGGGGAGGGAAGAGCCATTCCCCCTTCTGGAGATAAGGATGCCCGGGATCCCAATATTCAAACTCTGTGAAAGCTTCAAAAGTTGGGTTTAAAGTAGGGGCGTCTAACCTAGGTCCCTTTAAGACTTGTGGACTTCAACTCCCAGAATTCCCCAGCCAGCTATTTCTTTGTGTGTTTTTTTTCTCTTCCTTTTATCCTTAATTCCTTTCTGTCTCTCTTCCTCCCTTTCCTTCCCTTTCTTTCTGTTTTCCATTTTCTTTATTTGTCCTTCTTCTCATTCCCTTCTCTTCCCTTCCTCCCTCTCTTCTCCTTCCTTCCTCCCTTCCTCTTTTTTCTTCTTTCTTTTCTTTTCTGTCTGCCTGTTTTCCTGTCTTTTCCTTCCTTCCTTCCTTCCTTCCTTCCTTCCTTCCTTCCTCCTCCCTCCCTCCCTCCCTCCCATTCTTATCTCCTTCCTTCATCTTTTCCCTCTTTTTGGCTTTTTATTGTGTTTATTTTTAAGTATTTTTTTTCTAACATGTGATTTTGAGTCACTTTGGAATGGATCAGCATAAAAATCAATAAAAATCAATCAATTAATAAATCCAACTCTTTCTCTCAATAAAAATGGATGTACGGGTGCATGTATGCATCACTCTGGAACGCCTCAAGCAATTTCAACCAAACCTGGTACACAGATGAGCAAAAAAAACAAATTCTGTGGGGGTAAGACACCCCTAACACCCCTTGGGGTGTGGGTGTGTACCTTAAAATGGCTTCTACTGTACAGCACAATGGAGTTGCCATGGTAGCGGCTTCACAGGGTAACGGCTTCACAGTACTCCACAAAGGGGCTCCCTCTGTTAAGTGGGTTTGGTTCTTACAAAAAACAAGGGGGCTCCCTCTGGTAAGGGTCCCTCAGCCCTCCAAGGAAACATCAGGCGATTGGCCAAGTGCAATCAAACGCTACAAAAATGACACACCAGCGTAGACAAGAAACTCCCGAGAAGAGGAATACAAGACTTGCAATGCTGCGCCAGAGAGCTACTACATCTACCGTAGAGCTTCAGAGACAGTACAACAGCGTGAGTCCCGACTACAGGATTTCCCTGTCTAATACAGGATGACTGGGATAAATACCCTGCCGAGCCACGCCAGGTTATCAGCTAGTCATCTAATAAACTCTGGGCACAAAGCCACTGGAAAACTTCAGCTGACATTATTCTAATTTGTCTGCCTAATTGCTTTATTGCTTTTAACCTTTTAATGGTTTATCCCCTTGTCAGAAACCTAATCATGAGACAGGCGGCCTATAAATTGAATGAATAAATTGAATCGATAAATACCTTTTAATAAGTAAATTTTAACAAATAAATTTTAATACGTTCATTGAATACATTTCATACGTAAGATACATTCAATAAATTTTCATAAGTCAATTGTAAATAAGTAAGTTGAATCCATGCATTGAATAAATAAATACATTTTAATAAAGAAATTAATGCATTCAATAAATACATGAATTGAATAAATACCTTCTGATAAATTAATCAATGAATTCAATAAATAAATGAACTTAATAAATACATTTTAATAAATCAGTAAATAAATACATTTTAATAAATCAGTGAATTCAATAAATAAATGAATAGATGTCATAAATAAATATATTGAATAAATCAAACGCCTTCCCAACCGTGGTGATGAGCCATCCCCTTTTGCTAAAAAGAAGGGGGGAGCACCCTCTGATTGTAGCCACACCGGAGGCGGAGTTTGACTGGGGAGGGCGGGGGGGGGGCGCCCGGTTGGAGATGGAGATTCTCCTCTGGTCCTTCTTCCCCTCTCGTGCTTCTCCCCAGCTGAGCGCCGTTTCTGCTCTACCCCTTTCAGGTCTCGGGGGCCACGGGCGTGGTTGAGCTGCAGGTCTCCTTGGCGCGGAACGAGAAGGGCGTCCTGGCAGATGGACGGTGCTGCCGCGGAGGGCAGGAGCCGCCCTGCCCCGTAGCCGAGCCATGCCACACCTTCTTCAGGGTCTGCCTCAAGGAATACCAGCTGCGGGCACAGCCAGGGGGGCCTTGCGTGCTGGGAGCCGCCAGCACTCCTGTTTTGGGGGGCAACGTCTTCTCGGTTCCCCTCCAGAAACCCTCCGACCGGGATGGGATGATGGTCATCCCTTTCGACTTTGCCTGGCCGGTAAGTGGCTTATTTTTATCCTTGTTTAGGGGGTAGCAGAAGCGTCAAATGTAAGGTGCTCACAACTCCTCTCGGTCTGGCCCAGAGGTGGGATTCAGGCAGTTCTAAAACAGTTTTATTTGGGTTTTCACAAAACAAAAGAAAAATAAAGCGTCTTTTTTTAGTGAAGAGCATGGTTCCAGGTTTTCACATCTCCCTACAGGTATAATCTCAGTTACATATTCATCTTTCAGATTCAATTTTGTATCTTATCACTGCTTTATATGTTCTTTATTAATTTCCCCTCAAATACTTCCCTCGGGTTTATTTTACAGCTTTCTCATTCATTTCTAAATCTATTACATATCTTTTTCAAAATTTTCATAACAATTATACATCCTTTTGTCTGCCCTGTTTACAATTTCATTGCATATCCACATTCAAACATTACATTACAAAACAAGGTTTCCCCTATGGTTGCCAGTTAAGAGTGTGTCACTTTTATATCTTAGGATTCAGGCAATTCTGAGTAGTTCAGAGAACTGGCCAATCCCACCTCTGACCGGCCCCGCCAACCCCCTCTATTCTCCACCTCCCATTGAGTCCCAGCTGATGGGCTGGGTCTTCTTTGGTTGCCCTGCACAGGAGAACGGAGCTGGAAAGCAGGTTAGTGGGGTGAGTAGGGAAGGGGGATTTTGCAGTATATCCTTCCCTTGCCAGGCCCACCAAACCACACCTCCAAGCCACTGCTCCCCCCTCATTTCTGTTGGCAACTCTAAAAAGACCATAGAAATATTTTATGAGTTGACATTAAGTTTGGACAGTCACTAAATGAATGGTTGCAAGTTGAGAATTAGCTTTAGCAGGTTGCTTGAATGCAGCTATGAGGAACCTGTTGACAGGATCCAGTTTTGGAACCACTTTGCGAATTTTTCCAGCTGGATCTGCAACCAGGGAGGTGGGGGGGGGGATTCTGGAATGTGGCTGAATGTCTCCCTCAGGTAGGCAGCAGGCCAACAAACCCCAGACAAAGCTTGAGATCCCGGATCCTCCTCCTGACCAGGCAGATTCCTCCCCCAGGATCTCCACAGATCTGTCCCTGCGGTCTGATCTTTCTCCCAAAGAACCGGGAGAGATCTGAAGGACGGAGGCCATGCCGCTGCATTAATGCCAATTGGCAAGGTTGGGGGGGTTTCACAGCATTCCTCGTTGTGTCTCAGAACTCTGTGGGCTCTGGAAGAAGACATACTACCCCCTTTCGGGCTGCTTGTCGTCAATTTTGATCTCCTGAGCATGGAGATGCTGCTGCAGAGTTGGTCAGGGCGTGGACCGGTTGCGTAAATCACTTTTCCCAGCGCTGTTGTCACTTCAGCCGCTGAACAAATGGCTTCACGTCGAGGCATCTGCCTGTTTTCAGAGGCATCTCTGCAAAATCTGGAAGAAGGGCTGGCTCACTTAACATCCAGCTTGCTTGGCAGTGGAAATTCTGGTTCCAGTTGTGGTCGTACACAGAGAATTACCTGTAAAGCTGCATCCCCAGAAAGCCCCAAATTACCCAGGTTGAGAAATGCTGAACTGGAACTTGCAGATTCTCAGGGTCATGGCTGTCCCGAAGGTGCTATTTTTGGGGAGAGGCAATTGGACTTCTTGTTTTTTTTTTTCCTTTGAAGACATTTCACTTCTCATCCGAAGAAGCTTCTTCAGCTCTGACTGGATGGTGGGGAATGGGAGGGTCGATACTCCTTGCAGACCGCTGGTCATTTGCATCCTTTTTAGAGGGTCGTTGAGGCCACTTGGGGGGGGGGGGGAAGCACCTTCGGGACAACCATCGCCTGGATGACGGAGAATCTCTACAGACTTTTAGCTCTACAATTTGGGATGGCCCCCCCTTCAAATGGTGTGGGAGTAGGAATGGATTTCCAGAGGAAAAATGGCAGCTACAGGAACCAGAAGTACTATTCAGGTGACCCCGAGGACACAGATAAACCTCCAAGTGGCCTCAACGACCCTCTAAAAAGGATGCAAATGACCAGCTGTCTGCAAGCCAGGAGGCTAAATCCTTCCACTTCCCCTGGGTTAGTAAAACGAGGACCCAGATTGTTGGGGGGCAGTAGGTTGACTCTGTAAAAGCGCTTAGAAAGGGATGGAAAGCACTGTAAAGCGGAAGGGCTATTCCAGCTCTCTTCTGATTGAGTTTCTGCTCATTGGAGAATGTCAGTAGGAGAAGAAAAAGCATCTTTTTTAAAAAAGAAAAGAATCTGTTGTTTTTTTTTTTAAAAAACAACTTATCTGTGTTGATCCCACTAATTTCCATCTGAAGGATCACCGGGCGGGGTGGGAGGGGGTGGGGGGGGGAGATGGAGAGGTGTTTGGTTTGTTACAAACCAGAGTTGGTTCCGTTCTGGGAGGCTGCCTTGAGAAACTGAGCGACAGCCACTCGGTTTCTGGCCGCAGGTCCTGGGAAAGGTCATTGAGCCTGGATGACCTCTGACCTTTGGGGCTGTTCTGAAATGCCTTCCCCTCTTCCCAAGGGATTGTCTGCCGAGGGGAGCGGCTGTTCGGAAAAGACCCTCAAGATCCTGCTTTGAATGAATGTACCTCTCTCTCTCTCTCTCTGCCTGTCTGTCTGTCTCTCTGCCTCTCTTTGTGTCTCTCTCTGTTTCTATCTCTCCCTCCCTCCTTCTGTCTCTCTCTGTCTTTCCCTGTCTCTCCCTCCTTCCCTCCCCCTCTCTCTGTCTGCCTGGCTGCCTCTCTCTGCCTCTCTCTCTCTCCCTCTCTCTGTGTCTCTCTCTCTCTCTGCCTCTCTCTGTCTCTCTCTCTGTCTTTCCCTGTTTCTTCTTCACTCCCTCCCTCTCCCCTCTCTCTGTCTGTCTCTCTGCCTCTCTCTGCCTCTCTCCCTGTCTCTCTCCCTCTCTCTCTCTCTGTCTTTCCCTGTCTCTCCCTCCCTCCCTCCCCTCTCTCTCACTGTTTCTCTGTCTCTCTCTCTCTCTCTCTCACATACACACACATACAGGTCGATGCTGCTCGGATCCGGACATCAGTGGGATGTCTGCAGTGGTGAGATTCTACCAGTTTCCCTACCAGTTCGAGAATTGCGCACTTTGTGCGTGTGCATGTCCACCTAGCACCCACCTGCACGCAGCTTTCCAAACACCAGCTGAGGCTCTGCTTGTGCCGATCAGCTGAGGGGATAAAGACCAGAAACGCAGATCTTGCGCTTCTCTTTTCTTTCTCCTCTCAGCTGATCATCGGAGCTTTTTACAACCAGTTCGGCCAAACCGGTTCAAACCGGAAGCATTTCACCACTGGATGTCTGGCGTATAAAAATGTAATCAATAAATGTAATCAATAAAGAACAGATATCTGGAGAGAAGCCAGCTGCAGGTTAACATCTTGAGCTGCCTTCTGAACTGCACCTTTGATGTCCCCACAATGCCTTGATGACGCACAGCGCTGGGGCATTGTGGGAAATTCCTTGCTCAACCAATAGGAAAACAGAGCAGCCCCTGCCACATGCTAAGAAGACTTTGGTGGTGCTGGGTGGGTTGAGCCAATGCAACCAACGTGGTTAGCTTGTGGTTCGGGGGAGTTGCACAAAACCTGGATAACTGGGGGAGTGGGTGGGAAATGAAGCAAACTGGTTTAGTCAGAGCAGCGGACAAGCAGCGATTTAGGGTTTGGAGAGTTCAAAAGAAGCCCCCAGAGCTGCAGGTTGTGTGAAATGAATCATTGGTCCTTCCTGGAAAAGAGACTAAGTGCCCTGCCCTTGTGAGGCTTCAGGGGCAGACTACTTTTCTTACTTTCGGTAGCCTCCAATGTTGATGCTCAGTATTCCCCACCCTTATCCAGTTTAGCCTTTAGCAGGCATGGGTTTTGTAGTTGTAGACCTCTAACGATGCCACGGAGGCTGAATTCATATTGCTAACCCTCCCTTCCCCCCCTTTGGCTGTGGATGACGGTCTCTGGCAGTGTTTTTCAACCTTGGTAATTTTACCAAGTTTAGTAAGGCCTTGGTGGTGCAGGCTGTTAATCATCTAGCACTTAGCTCAATTGCCTGCAATTAGTGCAGGTTCGAATCCCACCAGGCTCAAGGTTGACTCAGCCTTCCATCCTCTCGGGGTAGGTAAATTGAGGACCCAAGATTGTTGGGGGCAATAAGCTGAATTTGTAAAAATGCCGCCCAAAAAACCCTAGTAATAAGCAGGCATATACAATGGAATGAAGGCTATTGCCGAGAACTTAGCATGGTGCTCCATAGACTGTAAGCCGCCCTGAGTCTCCAGAGAAGGGCGGCATATAAATGCAAATAAATTTTTTTTTAAAAAAGTAACTTGGTAACCTTTACCAAGTTTACCAAGGAAGACCTGTGGACTTCCAACTCCCAGAATTCCTGGCTGGCTGGGGAATTCTGGGAATTAAAGTCCATCCAACTCAAAGTTGCCAAGGTTCTGGGGTGCTTTGAGGAACCTACCTGAGAAGCCAATTAATCCGCCTTTAGTTGGTGCTCCGGATGGGATTAAACTCAAGGTGTTTCTCACAATCTTTGCTTTTTTGCATTATTATTATTAAATTAATTACTTTTTCTGCATCCAGTTCAACTAAGTGGAAGTCCGGCTTCGACAGGGTAGAAAGGATTTCGTTCTCATTCAGTCGGTTTGCGCAGAACGGAGCACAGAACTGGGAGAATTGCTGGGGGGGGTGTGTGGAGGGTAGAGGGGGTGCCACATAGGTTTCCAGATGTTCAGGCCGGGAACGCATTGGTAAACTTCTGCCTTGTTCCTTCTAGCGCTCGTACTCGCTGGTTCTGGAGGCCTGGGATGCTGTCAATGCCAGTGATGTCACCAGCCCAGGTAAGGAGTCCCTTCCCCCCCACCCCCCCGTGCTGGATATGGATGGTGGGTGCAAGGTAGGAAGGGGTGGGGTGTTCAGACACACATCTGGATTTTGTGTTTCACTTCTGGAACCTGTATGTACCTCTCCTGTGGGTACCGAGATCGAGGCGAAAGAGCAGGTGGCTGTTCAATGTGCCATTTTTATTTCCCTCGTTGGGAAGTGGCTCAACTAGTTGTTAGCTGCGTAGGAAAGATGGAAAGAGAATAACGTTGTAGCTCTGGGCTTTTGACTTCTGCTTTCAGCTACATTCCTGATCACTGAGCCCTGAACTAGTCACTAGCCTCCGGCCTGTGAAAACTGGAACTTCCATGGAGAGAGGCACTCTACCTTAAAGTAGCTAAGAACAAGCAGGAAGAGAGGCCTCATTTATGGATTTCCAGGGGCGAGGGCAGTGGCACCTGTAGGGGTATGGAGGAGCAGGTAAATGAGTTTAAATGTTCATCCCTGTTGCAGTGGCAGGCAGTGCGCCAGCCTCTTTGTGGACTAGTAACTTGTGTTCTTTTCCAGCTCTGGCCCGGGCACTCAAGGATGGACAAAACGCTTGGGAGTGTTGATAATGTAGAGTTTATTGTAGTAGAGTGTATAAAATACAGGTGAAAACACAAACAGGAAAAAAGGAAGGGGTGCAGGGTAGAAATAAATGCAGTGAATTTTCTTTTCTACTTTATTCAGTGCAGTAAAAACACAAAACAACAGATCCAACCTCAGCTTTTTGCTTTACATTTCCAGTCAATAGAAGCCATTTCTATAATAACCAAGTTAATCTAGTCCTCCAAAACCTAAAATCAAAATTTAATTTCGTTTTCTGTTTCGAGCGTAAAGTCCAGAAGCGATTTCCAAATGCAAACAAAACTAGATAAGTCCTTCTCTTTAATTAAACAATTAACTCTGCCCTCTCTGCCAACACCATCGCTTTTCCCAGCCATTCTTCCATTGTGGGAATGGATGACTCTTTCCATTTTCGCTGGTAATAAAATTCTTGCAGCTGTCAACATCGATGATAAACAAGTTCCAAGTTTCGGACTGTTGATGAACTTTTTGAATTGCATTGAATATGTCAGTTTTGTAGCGGTGAGGTCCTTGCTGCTTGGCTGTTTTCTTGCAGGCATTTCATGACTCAACTTGGTAATAATCAGTGCTAGAAGGGAGTGGGTTTGTGGAGAGGAGGAGGAGAAGGAGAAGGAGAAAGGGAAGGACTGTGGGGTTCTTGGTGCTCTCTGAGCTTGTTGGTTTTCTTGTAGATGTTTCATGACCAAACTAGGGAACATTATGAGTGTTGGAAGGGAGGGAGGTTTGCAGAGGAAACAGGAGGAGGAGGAGGACCATGACTGTGGTGTCCTTGATGCTCTCTGAGCTGGGTTGTTTTCTTGCAGATGTTTCATGACCCAACTAGGGAACATCATCAGTGCTCGAAGGGAATGGGGTTTGTGGAGAGGAGGAGATGACAACAACTGTGGGGACCTTGATGGTCTCTGAGCTGGGTTGTTTTCTTGCAGACATTTCATTACCCAGCTGAGGTGTTTTTTCCTTCCTTTTTCATTGTCTGTTTTGAAGGGCGTGTAAATGTTGTACATCTCTGTGTGCCTGTTGATGGCTGATTTGTCTGAATGCCGACCTTCCAGAAATGCTCCAGTGTTCTTGAACTTAATTGGTCCAGGATGCTCACAGTTTCCCAGTTGAAACTATGGTGACGTTTCCGTCTCTGTGTTGTCCAGTTAAGGGGTTTTCACCCTGACTGCTAGTCGGTGTTCACGGATGCGCTCTGCAAATCTTCCGTCTCGTAGCGACTGTTGCAGTCCTCATGCTTGTATGTTGCGGACGCCTCCCACTTTTTCTGCTGGGGATGCTGGGTCTTTGGGTTTTGTCTGCCTCCCACCAGATGTGGGCTGGTGATGGAAAACAGGACCCTCCACCTTCGTCTTCCTCCCCTTCCTTGGCAGGCTCAGGGCAGCTGATCGAGCGGTTGACCCGTTCGGGCATGGTGAACCCAGGCGAAGGCTGGCAGCATTTAGGGCATCACGGGCGCAGCGCCCTGCTGGAGTGCCGGCTGCGAGTGCGCTGCCACGAGCACTACTACGGGCCCTCGTGCAACCTGCTCTGCAGGCCCCGTGATGACTTCTTCGGGCACCACAGCTGCGACACGGCCGGGAACAAGGTCTGTCTGGACGGCTGGACAGGAAACAAGTGCCAGCGGGGTATGTCCAGGGCTGGCGGGCTGGCGCGGGGCAGGGCAGGGTAGGGCGAGGAAAAAGGGTCTAGAAAAGGGCTGTCCCATTGCCCTGCAGCTCCTCCTACACTGTGGTTGTCCTGCCCCAATTCCCCCCTCCCAGAAGGTGCTTTGGGTGTGTGTGTGTGTGTCACAAAAGCCAAGATGGACGCAAGGAAAAAAAGAAATTGTGGACATTTTTCTGGGGCGGGGAGCAGACAAACAGATCAAAATGATGGGCGGAGCTGCATCCCCAAACCCCACCTGGGCTTCTATATGTCACCTGTGCATTTAAAAAGGGGTGGGACTTTCATCACATGTTCCCAGCTGCCATCTTGATTTTTTTTTTTGACACCTGTCTGGAGGATGTCCCTATGTTTTGCTGTTCTGGAGGTGCCAGAACCTGATATTCCACCTCAAAAACAGAAAGGAACCCCTGAGGCTCAGCCCTCCTTCCTTAACCTTTATCTTACCTGTAGCCAGGTAGACCAACCCCTCTCCCTTCTCCACGCACCTAGCGATGCAAAATTGTCAATTGTCCTGTGGGGTCTCCAGGTTGGGTGGCCCCCTCTCTGCATCCTTTCGGTCTTTCCCACGAACCCCAAAACAAGGACATTCCTCCCTGGTGTAAATCCGTCGGCCGAATCCCCTCCCCTTCGCTCCCTCCTTGCCAGCCCTTTGAGGTAGGCCAGCTCCCTAACCCCCGTATCCGAATGATCATCCTGATGCGCCCACGAAAAGAAGGGGGCAGCCATGTCCTTGCAGCAGCTTTCAAGACCCAGTCCGGAGCCTCGCCTGACGTTGCAACCTTCTCCTTGTGGTCTCTTGCAGCTGTTTGTCGCCAGGGGTGCCACAAAACACACGGGTTTTGCGAGGAACCTGGCGAGTGCAGGTGAGGAGTAAGCAGGCGGGAGGGGATTCTGAGCCAGGGTGGGGCTGCTGGGGGTTCTCAGGGGTTCGCGAGAGCCCCCGAGCTAAGATTCTGTGCAGTTTGGAGGACCCCA
Organism: Bungarus multicinctus; assembly: GCA_023653725.1. NCBI lineage: Eukaryota > Metazoa > Chordata > Lepidosauria > Squamata > Elapidae > Bungarus > Bungarus multicinctus. Next base: position 1,799,219 of record CM042835.1, on the reverse strand, counting down.
AATCCCACGCCTGGCTGGCCTCGCTCCTCCCAAGAGTCCCCATGCGGCCCGTTTTGGATGCAGGTAAGTGCAGGCGCAGGCAGACGGCGAAAAACGGGCCTCCTGGAACTTCAGGAAGGCTGGAAATGGGTCCATTTCCAGCTTCCAGAGAGTCTCCGGAGCCCGGGGAGGCCCTTTTCGCCTTCCTGGAGGCTCAAAGAAAGCCTCCAGAGTCCGGGAAGGGTGAAAACACCCCCTTGCCCACCGTGGTGCAGGAGGCCAACTAGGCCTCGCCCACCATGGCCACGCCCACTCAGCAAGCGGCCAGAGAACCCTTTGCTCAAATTTTTGAAGCCCACCCCTGGTTCTGACCCTTCGACCTCCCCTCAAGGCTTCCCTTAGCCAGCAAGGATGAAACAGGAGTCCAGCATGTCCTCAAATCCTGGCCTGCTCCTGGTTTGGAGTGTCGTACTCCTTCCGTACAATCCGGCGAGGAAAAACATGCGCTGCTCTCGAGTGGAAAGGGGAGGCAAGGAAGATACTGGGAGGGGGAGGGGCGGGAGGGGGGGGCAACCAGGGTGTTGTGAGAAGGGGGTAGGTTGTCCAGACAAGAAGCACCATTGCCAAGTCCATCTTTCTCGTAAGCTCACGTTAGGAGCAGAATCTTGCCCTTCAGATGGGCTTACCGGAAACGTTTTCTCACATTACTTTCTCGGCTGGGACTCAAGGCCCTGTTATCTGACTGTTGCCTTCAAGGACATTCCTGATCGCGCACTCCGCATTTAAAAAAGCCCAGCCCATACTTACCTTCAGCTGCAGCCTCTGTGAAGAAAACAGCTGTGTCCTGTCCCTGTCAATCCAATTTCAGAGGGGGAGGCCAAGCAGCTGACAGGGAGTGGGAGTTGGGCTCCGTTAGCTGTGGAAGAAACTGGGGAAGGGCACAATCCAGCTGGGCAGAGCAGGGGAGAGGTAGAACAAGGGAGAGGTAGAACAAGGGAGAGGGGGTTCAGAGAAAGACCCAGGCCCATCCCCCTCTTCATCCTAGGGCACACAGGGAGGAACAGAGCAGGGAACAGTGTGGGTCGCGTGGCTTACGGGGAGGAAAGGGCCCTGATTCCCTTCATTAGCTGCCGCTGGGAACACAGTGTTTAAAAAGGGAAGTTGCACGCAGCAAGCTGTTGTGAGCAAATTGTGAATTTATCGGTAGAATCCCACCCCTGATCAAGGGTCTCCAACCTTGGCAACTTTAAGACTTTCACCTCCCAGAATTCCCCAGCTGGAGAGAGGTTGTGCTGAGGACCAGAGTGGGAGGGATGTGGTTTTACATATGGCCTGCATCCCACGGGATGGAGTTTCTCTGGTTTGCACAGACTGGTTTTGAGTATGCCGCGGCCCCCGGACCAGGAGTTGGAGACCCTGTCCTACAGGATCAGACGGGGGCAGGCCTGACCTAGCTGCTCCCCCTCCTCGTTTTCTAGGCCATTTGCTGTGCAGTAACCACCCCTCCCTTCTCAGGTGCCATTACGGCTGGACGGGCCCCCTCTGTGACAGGTGTCTGCTCTTCCCTGGTTGCGTCCACGGGAGCTGCACCGTGCCCTGGAAGTGCGACTGCGAGACCAACTGGGGTGGCCTTCTGTGCGACAAGGGTGAGTTTCCCCTCCCCTCTGGGCTTGCTCAGTGGGTCCTTGCCTTGAGATGGGAAGAAAGGGGGCAGCGCAGAAGGGGTCTTCAGCCTGTTCAGACCAGTTCTAGAGAACCAGTAGCAGAAATTTGGAGTAGTTTGGAGAACCAGCCAATCCCACCCCTGCCTGGCCCTACCCTCCATCTCTTCTCCACCTCCCAAGTCCCAGCTGATTGGCTGGGTCTCCTTTGGTTGCCCTGCACAGGAGAACGGAGCTGGAAAGCAGGTTAATGGGGGGAATAGAGGGAATAGAGATTTCACAGTATCCTTCCCCTGCCACACCCACCAAGCCACACCCACCAAGCCACACCCACCAAGGCATGCCAACCAAGCCACGCCCACAGAACCGGTAGTAAAGAATGTTAAGTCCCATCATCGATATAGATAGATGATAGATAGATAGATAGATAGATAGATAGATAGATAGATAGATAGATAGATAGATAGATAGATGATGGTTAGATGATAGATAGATAATAACAAATAGATAGATGATAGATAGATAGATAGATAGATAGATAGATAGATAGATAGATAGATAGATAGACAGACAGACAGACAGACAGACAGACAGACAGACAAATATAGTTGATAATGATAGATATTAATTAACAATAAACAGATAGAAATGATAGGTAGGTAGATATAGATCAGAGGTGGGATTCAGCCGGTTTGGACCAGTACTGGAGAACCGGTAGTGGAAATTTTGAGTAGTTTGAGAACCGGCCAATCCCACCTCTGACTGGCCCTGCCCCCATCTCTTCTCTGCCTCCCATTGACTTCCAATGGGCTGGGTCTCCTTTGGTTGCCCTGCACAGGAGAACGGAGCTGGAAAGCAGGTTAGTGGGGTGGGGAGGGAAGGGAAGGGGGATTTTGCAGTATATCCTTCCCCTGCCACGCCCACCAAGCCACGCCCACCACTGGTCCTTGTGTTGGGTTGGGAAGAAAGGGGGCAGCGGAGACCCTCCGCCAAGAGGCAAAAATTCTTGGCAATTCCTTCTGTAACAGGGGGTCTCCCACCTTAGCCCCTTTAAGACTTGTGGACTTCCAGCTATGCTTGCTGGAGAATTCTGGGAGTTGAAGTCCACAAGTCTTAAAGTGGCCAAGTTTGGGGACCCCTTTCATAGAATAACAGAGTTGGAAAGGACCTTAGAGGTCATCTAGTCCATCCCCCTGCTCGAGCAGGAGAGTCATTAACAGAAGAACACAGATAATCCTTGACTTATGAGCACCCAGAGGGGACAGGCATTTCCGTCGCTAAGCGAGGCAGTTATTAAGCGAGTTCCACCCAATTTTACCACCTTTCTTGCCGCAGGGGGTTAAACAAATCACTACCGTTGTTAAAGAGAATCATGCAGTCATTAAGAAAGGGAGGAGGGAGCAGTGTGGCAGTTTGCAAACCGAAAGTGCATTCCATAAATGTTTTCAAAGATAGGTGACTGAAGTTTCTGCCACGCAAAATTTCTAACTGGAGAGCATGACTGATGACTCTGGGCTATGGAGGTGTCCCATTGGAGGATATGAATTACAATACACCCAGGGGGTAGGGGGAACACCAGGGTCAAGGGTGACGATGAATGATATGCCTCAGAGTCGGCTGCACCCAGGCAGTGCCAACATGTTCACTCCCAATAAATCCTTTGTAAGTTTTGGAAGTTTGGCTCCAGAGTCATGATTTAAATGGGGGAATCTGCCGGAACCTTGGACCAGATCCCCAAAAACCCTTTCCTCCTTTTGTCCTTCTCGCTCAGATCTGAATTATTGTGGATCACACCGCCCGTGTCAGAACGGGGGCACCTGTGCCAACAAGGAACCGGATGAATATGAGTGCCTCTGCCCGGAAGGGTTTGGCGGGCGCGACTGCGAGGATGGTGAGGAGGGACGGCCGGCCGGGGATGAGAAAAGAGGCAGGAGCTGAGGGGGGAGGGGGAGGGGGACCCCCCTTGGCACTCTGCAGAGACGGGGGACAGAAAGGTGGGACCAGCGATGGGCATTCCTGGCATGATGTATTGTTTCGGTAGTCGTCTGCATTAACAGTGTTAGAGAAAGTGGTCCTTGTGAGCAGCGCTGAGAAGCTAACTTCCAATCCTTGCTTGATGGAAAAGTTGCATGAGTTGGTTGAGTTGAGCTCTGTAGCACTGATGATGTTACCTAGCTGAGTCATGAAATGTCCGCAAGAAAACAACCAAGCTCAGGGAGCAACCCCACAGTTCTCCTCCTCCTCCCCCCTTCCCTCCCTCCCTCCCTTCTTTGTTCTTCCTTCTTTTCTTACTTTTTCCTCTTCTTTTCCTTCTCCTTCCTTCCTTCCTCCTCCTCTTTCTCCTCCTCCTTCCTTCTTTCTTTTTTCTTCCTTCCTTCTTTTCTTTCTTTTTCCTCCTCTTTTCCTTCTTCCTTTCCTTCCTTCCTTCCTTCCTCCTCCTCTTCCTCCTCCTCCTCCTCCTTCTTCCTTTTCTTTTTCTTCCTTCCTTCTTTTCCTTCTTTTTCCTTTCCTTCCTTCTTCCTTCCTTCCTTCCTTCTCCTCCTTCTTTCTTCTTTCTTTCTCTTTTTCCTTTCTTTTCTTCTTCCTTCCTCTCCATCCTTCCTCCTCCTCTCCTCTCTCCTCCTCCTTCGTCCTTTCTTTTCTTCCTCCTTCTTTTCCTTCTTTTTCCTTTCCTTCCTTCTTCCTTCCTTCCTTCCTTCTCCTCCTTCTTTCTTCTTTCTTTTCTTTCTTTTTCCTCTCCTTTTTCTTCTTTTCCCCTTCCTTCCTCCTCCTCCTCTCCTTCCTCATTCTTCTTTCTTTTTCCTTCCTTCTTTTCCTTCTTCTTCTTCTTCCTCTCCTTCCTTCTTCCTCCTCCTCCCCTTCCTTCTTCTTTTTTCTTCCTTCCTTCTTTCTTTTTCCTCTTCTTTTTCTTCCTTCCTTCCTTCCTTCCTTCCTTCCTTCCTTCCTTCCTTCCTTCCTTCCTCCTCCTCCTCCTCCTCCTCCTCCCTCCTCCTCCTCCTCCTCTTTTCTGTAAAACCCCCATCTTGCTAGTTCTGATGATGTTCCCTAGTTGGGTCATGAAACACCTGCAAGAAAACAACCAAGATCAAAGAGCACCAAGGACCCCACAACCCTTCTCTTTCCCACCCACCCCCTTTCCACAACCCCCTCTCTTCTAGCGCTGATGAGGTTGCCTAGGTGGGTCATGAGATGTCTACAAGAAATCCACCAAGCTCAAAGAGTAGCAGGAATCCCACAGTTCTCCCCCTTCTCCCCTCCTCCTCCTCCTCCCAACCCCCCTTCCTTTCTAGCACTGATGATGTTCCCTAGTTGGGTCATGAAACAACCAGCAATCTCAGAGACCACCAAGGACTCAGAGAATAAATTGGGGAGTGGGGACTTTCAGCCCCCTTCTTAATCCTAGTGCAAGTACCCAAACCAGCCATGATTTCCGGAGAGAGCTTTATTATTATTATTTATTTATTTATTTGTCAATTGCTTACAAGACAATAGGTATAAGTAAAACATAGTTATGAATACATGGATACATATAAGAAAAATAAAATATAAAAGAAACAATAGGACAGGGACGGCAGGCACATTCGTGCGCTTATGCAAGTTTCTTTGCTCTCGGATGCCGGACTGTGACTAACTCAGATGTGCTTCCACACATTCTCTGGACCTCTATCACTTGTGATGCGCTCATTTGCACAACTGGCTCCTTGACCGACTCTGGTTGTCTTGTCTTCCCAGCCCTCCTTCCTCTGCCCACTTCCAGGTCGCCCTGCCCTTCGGAGCTGTGTGCCAACGGTGGGAGCTGCCGTCCAACTCCATCCGGACCACAGTGTGTCTGTCCACCCGGGTGGCGTGGGAAGGCGTGTCAGGACGGTATGTGGTTTTGCAACACGTGGTAGGGTAGCTTTCCAGAGGCGGATCAGACAGGAAACGAAGTGCGATTTTAGCTTTAGGTTCCAATTTTACAAACACAAATTCCTACGTTCCCATCTAGGAAGGAGATTTTGCAAAGTAATGTGTTGTGATATGTAAGAATAAGTACTGAAAGGAGACAAGATTGTAACTGATACCGTTTTTTCTCTTCTCTTTTTCTTTTGTATTAAAGGATTATCGCTACATTAGATATGGAATTCAATGAAATAAATATGAAAATGGGAATTTATAATAAGAATATTATATATTAGTTAATGATTAGCGATGTGAAAAAATATGAGAATGACTATGGAAGGATTAATATCAGTTGCTATAATGAATTGATTAGATTAATACATTTGTGAAGCATAGATGATAAGTATGGTGATTGAGAAAACGTTATGCGGAATCTGATGCAGAATAGCTGATATGTAATAATTATTAAGTAGAATGAAGGTGGTAAGCTTAAATTAATAACCAAAGGGGACAATTTCTAGAATTAATAGGATAAGGATTGATAAAATTGCAAATATGACCGATAAAGGCCATATGGAATATGAATATAGAAATGAAAGAAGAATTTTTAAATAATGCTGTAAAAAGAATCTCTTAAGAAACTTTTAAAACGGGTGGACTTCAATTCCCAGAATTCCATCGTTGAACTGAATTGAAGTCCATCCATCTTAAAGCAAAGCTGGCTGGGGGATTCTGGGAGACATTTTAGAGATTACCTTATTCTTTTAAAAAAAAAAAATCTTGATTACGGCAACTGGGAGGAGATTTTTTTTTTTAAAGAAAAACCATGGACATTGGGGTTTCAGGGCTTTGCCAGCTGCGAGCTTCCTCATCCAGGAGCAGTGTACCTGTGAATGCTAACAACCGATAGAAGAGGAAGAGGGGGAGGCAGGAAAAAGTCGGGTGGATCTAAAAGCGCACCAGAGAGCTCTCTCTGCTTCTGTTCTTCCTTCCAGATGTGAACGAATGCCACAGAAAGCCGTGTCTTCACGCTCGGGCGTGTAAAAACCTCGTGGGGAGCTATTTTTGCGACTGCTTGCCAGGCTGGATGGGTGCAACCTGCAACATCAGTAAGTGATTAATTCTGGGATTGCAGGAAGGGGAAACTAAATAAATCTGCACAGATGCACAAGAGTTCTTTGTGTCATTCAGAAAAACTGGACCTCCAAGGCTGCTGTACCAGAACTACATTTCCCAGCACCCTTCACAACCCGTTGTGGTGCCTGGGGCAGCTGGGAACTGTAGTTTGCTGTAAGGTTCCCTGTCCTTGGTGATCATCTTAAGCAAAGTTTCTTTAACCTTGCCCACTTGAAGATGGGTGGACTTCAACTCCCAGAATTCCCCAGTCGGCATGCTTTAAGATGGTGTGAACTTCAATTCCCAGAATTCCCCCAGTTAATAAGCTTTAAGATAGATGGACTTCAACTCCCAGAATTCCCCAGTTAATAAGTTTTAAGATAGATGGACTTCAACTCCCAGAATTCCCCAACCGGCATGCTTTAAGAGGTGTGAACTTTAATTCCCAGAATTCCCCAGTTAATAAGTTTTAAGATAGATGGACTTCAACTCCCAGAATTCCCCAGTTAATAAGTTTTAAGATAGGTGGACTTCAACTCCCAGAATTCCCCAATCGGCATGCTTTAAGATGGGTGGATTCCAAACCCAGAATTCAGGGAATGGATGTTCACCCATCTTAAAATTGCCAAGTTTGGGAAACAAAGGTTCTTCAATAAAATGGATGAAAATTGGAGAAACCAGGTGTCAAATCTGCCCTTAGGCCAACCTACCTCCCAGGTAAAGATGTAGCAGGTAAAAGTGGGAGGAAGAGGGTGCCACGGTCCCAAAAGGAACCTCGAAACCCTCAGGGCAAATGCAGGGCCTAACAAACCAGCCTAACATCTGGTTCTTTCATTGCAGCTTTGAAGTTTCTTTTAATCAATAATCTTCTTTTTTTAATCCGCTTTCTGCACAGGGATGAATTTGTGCCAAAAGAGATGCCAAAACGGAGGCGCGTGCCAGGTGTGTGTGTGTGTTTGTCTAAAAATCTACCACCTTAGGATAAATGAAAGACGATTATAGTTTTATCTGCTGCTTTTTCCCTCTCTCGTAAAACGGGGCAAAACTCACTTAACGCATGTCTCCCTTAGCAACAGAAATGTTGGGCTCCGTTGTTGTCGTAAGTCAAGGACTGGCTGTATCCCTCTTTGCTCGTTGTCCTGACCTCAGGGGTGGGATTCAAATTTTTTTAACAACCGGTTCTGAACCGGTTAACGGTTCTGTGGGCGTGGCTTAGGTGGTAGGTGTGGCTTGGTAGTCATGTGACTGGTTGGGCGTGGCCAACTCAACATCACTCACATCGAGGCACGCATCTCCTCGCCTGGCCTCTCAGGACTGTGGGGATGCTGCAACAGTCATAAGTGTGAAAAATGGTCATAAGTCACTTTTTTCAGGCCATTGTAACTTTGAATGGTCCCTCCACACAAGCAAAGTACCAGCAAAGGAGGGGAAAAAAACTCCAGAGAAGTTCCAGAGACAGGAAGTCTAATCCTGCCAAGAATGTAATCAGGGTTAATGGAGAGGCAGTTTCTGTAAGCAATCCCAGAATGTTTCCTTCCTGCCTTCCTTACAGGATTAGGCCAGGAATTTCTTCTAACAACCGGTTCTCTGAACTGTTTAGAATATTAACAACTGGTTCTGGCGAATAGGTGCGAACTGGTAGAATCCCAGCCCTGATTAAAAGCAACTCCATCATGGATTACAGGGCCGCCACCTGACATTGAAAAGTATTAGGGAATAGTCCCAGGGGTGGGATTCAATTTTTTAACAACCAGTTCTGTGGGCCTGGCTTAGTTGGTGGATGTGACTTGGTGGTCATGTTATTGGATGGGCATGGCCAACTCATTATCACTCACATTGAGGCACGCTTCTCCTCGCCTGGCCTCTCATGACTGTGGGGATGCTGCAACAGTCGTAAGGGTGAAAAAGGGTCATAAGTCACATTTTTCACTGCCACTGTAACTTTGAATGGTCCCTCCACACAAGCAAAGTACCAGCAAAGGAGGGGAAAAAAACTCCAGAGAAGTTCCTGAGACAGGAAGTCCAGTCCTGCCAAGAATATAATGAGGGTTAACGGAGAGGCAGTTTCTGTAAGCAACCCCAGAATGTTTCCTTCCTGCCTTCCTTACAGGATTAGGCCAGGAATTTCTTCTAACAACCGGTTCTCCACACTGCTTAGAATATTAATAACCGTTTGTAGAGAATAGGTGCGAACCAGTAGAATCCCACCCCTGCCTGACCTCCCCATGCCCTCTTTTCGCCCCTTCTCCCACAGATGGAGGCTGACAGGCAGAGCTGCTCGTGCCAACCAGGGTACACGGGTGCCGAGTGCGAGACAGAACAGAGGTCCTGCCGAGATGCCCCCTGCCTGCACGGTGGGCAGTGCCAGCAGGCGGAAAACCAGACCTCCTTCTGCAGATGCCCTCTGGGCTTTAGCGGCAGGTGGTGTGAGGTAATTTGAGCCCAGGGTACCGTAGGATTTCTGCAGGGTGGAAGCTCCGCAGGGATTGCACGGCCACGCTGGGGGAGGGTCTGCTTGCATTAGTCTTACAAATAACTTAAGTGGACCACATACTTAATAATCCTTCGCCTTCTATTTTCCCCACAACAACAACCCTGTAAGGTGTGTTGGGCTGACCGGGAGGGGTTAGCCCAAAGTCACCCAACTGGCTTTCATTCTTTAAGGCTAGACTAGAACTCACCATCTCCTGGTGATTGACTCAAAGTCACCCAGTCAGCTTTCATGCCTAAGGTTGGACTAGAACTCCCAGTCTCCTGGCAATTGGCCCAAAGTCACCCAGTCGGCTTTCCTACCTAAGGTTGGACTAGAACTCCCAGTCCCCTGGCGATTGACTCAAAGTCACCCAGTTGGCTTTCGTGTCTAAGGTTGGACTAGAACTCCCAGTCCCCTGGCGATTGGCCCAAAGTCACCCAGTCGGCTTTCATGCCTAAAGCAGGACTAGAACTCTCCGTCTCCTAGTGATTGATTCAAAGTCACCCAGTCAGCCTTCATGCCTAAGGCGGGACTAGAACTCACCGTCTCCTGGTGATTGGCCCAAAGTCATCCAACTGGCTTTCATTCTTAAGGCCAGACTAGAACTCACCGTCTCCTGTTGTGACTGGCCCAAATTTACCCAGCCGGTTTTCATATCTAAAGCAGGACTAGAACTCCCAATCTCCTGGTGATTGGCCGAAACTCACTCAGCCAGCTTTTGTGCCTAAGGCAGGACTAGAACTCACGGTCTCCTCATTTCTCCGCCTGGTGCCTTCTCCATTAGACCCAACTGGTCTTGGTGGCAGCGCTGAATGACTTCTCCCCATGGAGACCGGTGAGCCTTCCCCATGCCCCATAATGCGCAGGCGTTTGGAGTGGAGAGGGACGGGAAGAGTAAAACAATGGACACCCCTGTTCTGACCCAAACCCTTTTCCAATAAAACAAATAATATCCAAAGGGAACAGAAACCTTTTAATGAGTCTTACGAATCCCCGGTTAAAAGGCTGCTGCAAACTAATTAACTTTGATAAGCACAAACTTTGCCAAAACTGCAAGACAGCCAAGAATCACAGATAAGAAATATTTCACAACATAAGAGTCTTCAAATACCAACTTAAGATACTGGAATGTCCACGAGGCTGAGTTTCAAAACATCTTTGCTTCCTGCAAAGAACGTCCACTTCACAGCTGGCTTTTGTCTTCTTGAAGGAGGGGCCATTACTTGCAGCCTTACTCCTGAGTCGCCCGTGCTGCTGCAGCTGCTCTTTCCTGCGAGCAGCCCTGCGCACACGTGCACTTGGCACAGGCTCCTCGGGAATCTCCTCATCGCTGCTGCCAGCCCCCACAATCTCGGAAGGCAGCAGTCCACTCCCTAATGGTCCTGGCCCCTCACCTGAGTCCTCGCTCTCCTCAGCCATCTGCACCTGCTGCCGGCTAACCACAACAGCCCCTCACCCCGAACTTTTCACAGATAAACTCTGACTATCCCCCCCACCCTTTCTCCCTGCCACCCGCACCCCCCTTCGGCTTTCTCCCGCAGGTCTCTGCCAATCCGTGCTCTCCGAATCCTTGCCCCAAAGGCGCCATCTGCCAAGGTGGAGGAGGAAGCTACACCTGCCTGTGCCCTGAAGGTGCCACCTGTCAGGCCCTGCAAGACCCCTGCTTGGGCGAGGGGTGCCAAGGTGGGTCCTGTGTGGGGGGACGGTCTCTCCATCCTGACAGCACTTCGTAGGTGGTTGAAGGTTGCACCTTTGGCAGGTCTGGGCCTTAATGCCGATCTTTTAAGACAGGGTTTTAAAAGATGGGTGGACTTCAATTCCCAGAATTCCCCAACCGGCAGAGGGGAATTCTGGGATTTGAAGTCCAGCTATCTTTCCCAGGACCAAAGTTGAGAAATTCTGATTTGCAGTCTCCAATGAAAGGCATTTCCAATTTCTGTAATCTCCCTACCAGATTTATTTCTGTAATCTCCCTATCCAGATTTATTTCAGCAAACCCTTAAAACCTGGCTCTTCTCCCTAATCTTAGATTAGAGCAGGGGTCCCCAAACTTAGCCACTTTAAGACTGGTGGACTTCAACTCCCAGAATTCTCCAGCCAGCTATGCCTGCTTTTCTCTCTCTCTTAATCTCCTAAAGTGGAGAGAGATTGCAGAGGAAGGGACTGCAAGAGAGTCAGCTTTGCTGGCTGAGGAATTCTGGGAGTTGAAGTCCACCAGTCTTAAAGTGGCCAAATTTGGAGACCTCTGGATTAGAGGCTTGCTTGTACCTCTTAAGACATGCTTGGTTTGACCATGGCGGCTGCGTTTCCAGTCATAATTTTTTAGGGGTAGGGTCTCTGTTTTAGTAGCTTGGCAGGATAGGTTGCCCAGAGTCAGGGGAGAATTGGGTAAAATGAAATTTTCTTTCAATGAAAAGAAAGACCAGGGAGTGACATGATAGCAGCATTCCAGTATTCGAGGGTCTGCCCCAAAGAAGAGGAAGGGGTCAAACTATTCTCCAAAGGACCCAAAGGCAGGACAAGAAGCAACGGATGGAAACTCACCAAGGAGAGAAGCAACCTGGAATTAAGGAGAAACTTCCTAACGGTGAGAATAATTAACCAATGGACCAGCTTGCCACCAGAAGTCGTAGGTGCTCCATCACTGGAGGCTTTTGAGAAGAGGTTGGACAGTCCCTTGTTTGGAATTGTATAGGATCTCCTGCCTGAGCAGGGGGGTTTGGACTAGATGACCTCCAAGGTCCCTTCCAACTCTATCACTCTGTTTTTCCAATATTTTTCCCTCTAGGAGAGACCAACGTCGGCCTCCTGTCTGCCGTCCTTCTACCAGTTCTGCTCCTTGCCGGAGGAGTCCCCGTGTTGGTGTTACTGCTCCTGCTTTGCTTTCAACGCCGCTTTCCGCCGAAAGTCCCCGGTCAAACGGAGCCTCCCGCCAACAACAGCCTGCGGCCGGACGCTGTCCATCTCATCCGCAACTTCACCCCTGGGGAGGCCGAGCGAGGGCCCGGTGCGGCTGACGGCATGGCCAAGATGGCGGGGCTGCCCGCTGGAGGGCCTCCTTCTCCGGGGCTCTCCAAGGTGGACATCTCCAACCAGGAGAGAGCCAGACTCAACCAGTTGAACGTCGGCCTGGTTTTAGCGAAGCCGCCTCTCTGACAAGAAGGAGATGGCGGAGGAGTGTTGGACGCTGTTCTGTCCTAGGCCTCCCTCACCAAAAAACGCACTCAGTCAATTCTGAGTTCCGGCCAAAAAACCTCTTTCATTTACAAGAATGTGAATTATTTCGTTCACGGTCAGCCAACGGCTTGGCACACAGTCTCGCAAAGGTGGACTAATTATCTCAGACCTTTATCAATCCTGGAATGCTGCCCGGTAAATAGTTCCACACTCAGTGCTGACAAGGAAGGCTGGGTTTACAGACAAATCTCCACAAGGCTGGAACAAACAAACGACCGAGCGAGCGAGTTGTTTCCTGCAAAAGCCCCCTCCCCTCTTGCTCCTCTTTTAACCCTGATGGGAGCGGCCATTCATCGTCCACCTGCAGCCTTGCTCCCACTTCGATCCTGAGTTCTTAATTGCTCCTTCCTTATGGCAGCTCTGCGTATGCGCAGGCTGGGAACCGGTTCCAAAACCTCCTCCCGCCTCTGAAGACAGCTGATGACTGCCAGCCTGCTCTGGCCCCATCTCTGCCTCTGATGCAGAGCCTTCCTCCGGGCCTTCCTCAGCCTCCAGGACTCGCCCAGGTTCCTCCCCAACCTCCTCGCTACTGTCCGACTCTTCTGCCAGCTCCGTCAGCTGCCGGCGGGCCACACCGGTGGCGCTTCTCCTGCAGACAAGAGTACCTGATTCCCATCTTCGTTACAGTCCTCTCCGAAAATGGGCAGGACCCGCCTGCAAGGCTTCCTATGTCCCCAGGCAGATGTACCACTGGTCTAGCTGCTGGGCTCACTGCAGTGAGGGAGGGTCTCTCTGGAGGTCTCCGATGGCTGCTCAAATGACAGGACGCCCCCAAAGAAGCTGCGTTTGCAAGAGCAAATAATCGTCTCGTCATTTGAACGGGTTAGGTCGGGGCTGTGATTTGGAGTGGCTGGGGAGAATGGGGCTTTGTAGTCCAGTCCAGTGAGAGGATGCTTGGAAGGGGGGTGGGGTGGAGACAGACCCCCCCTTTTTTTGGCAGGAAGAAACCTCTCGGGCAGACGGGGGTGTAACTTGCATTGTAATATAATGTAATATTCTCTCTTTATTTTTTTGCCGGTTGTGTTTTGATTCAAATGTCCCGTGTTTGGGTGCGGCGAAAGGATTGTGAGGGAATATTTTATAGCCGCCATTTTGCGCACCACCGCATATTTTGGGGTGTTGCATGGAGTGTTGCCAAAGAGCTGTGCTGGCATCCCGATTTTGACCTGGGGAGTGGATTATTTGTCCTTTTTGGAAATTTCCATAATGTGCTGGGACTAATGGACTAGATGACCTATAAGGTCCCTTCCAACTCTGAGTATCTGTTATCTGTTAATGTCTCTCAAGCGCGGCCATTTTAAGATGGGTGGACTTCAACTCCCAGAATCCCCCAGCCAGCAATCCTAAATCCTAATATGGTTTGGCGTCAGAGGTTCAGGTCATCCTCAACTTACAAAACCGTTCATTTAGTGCCCGCTCAAAATGCCAGAGGCAAAAAGTGACTTACAACCGTTTCTCACACTTAACGACCACTGCAGTAGCTCCAACAGTCCCGTGATCAAAATTCAGAGGCTTGGCAACCGACTCGTATTTATGACGGTCTCAGTGTCCCTCCTTTAGCAACCAGCAAAACCAACGGGGAAGCCAGATTCACTTAACAACCGTGGGACTAACTTAATGACTGCTGGGAGCCACATAATTACGGTGGCAAGAAAGGTCACAAAATGGCCTCACTGATCGAATGTCTCACTTAGCACTTGGGCTCGATTGTGGCTGTAAGTCGAGGACTACCTGTACGGGCATCTTTGCCAAGAGTGAGCCAGCAAGGCGTGGCTGGCAGGTCGAACATCAGCCCAGGCCGTTTCTAGCTCTGCCTGCTTGGCAGCTGCACTTAATGGGCTCCTGGAGGGCACCCTGGCATCTCGGGACCGGCCGTTCTGGAGAGATTTGAGGCTGGCAGACCGATTCCTGTCGTTCTTCCCAGCCGGCGAAACCTCCGGAGGCTCTTTGGCTCACCTGTTCCTCCCCTCACCTGTTCGGCTCCCTCTTCGCCCACTTCCTTCGCCACCGTGGCTGGTGCCAGCCAAACCATCACGGAAGGGGAGAAGACAGGCTGCAGCCTGCCTCGCTCTGCCCCGGGCTCCGAGCTTGTGAGAACACGGGGGAAGAGGAGGTTTGGGGCAGGGGAGGCTGAACACCTTGCAACCTGTACGGGCAAGTGAGCCGCTCAGCCGGGCACCTCCCTCGCCCCATCGTCACTCAGCGGCTGGGGAAGAAGGGCGTGGGAAGGGGGGGGGTGATGAAATGGCGCTGGGGGCAGGAAGTGGGGTGATGCTTGCCGAGCACCCATTTTTGGAAAGAAGAAAGGAAGCTGGTGGGGCAGGAACCAGCGATTCTTAGGTACGGAGGGCAATAGAGAGACTAGGCACTCCCCAAATCAAGGAACAGGACAGTGAAGCACCCCCTGGGCTTGACCGATGATCCTAGAGCTGAACTCTGGAGCAGCGAACATTTTGACCTCTCAGTGGACAAATCCAGGTGCAAGTGGCTGGAATGCAGGTGTGCAGGTATTCTAGCCACACTCGCACAAGTGGGGATGCATCCACGCGCTTGCCTGACACTTCTGCAGTCCGGTTCCGAATGGCTCAAGGCCGGTGGCCTAGAAGTGGAGCGCTCACCTCGCAATCGGGAGGCCGTGAGTTTGATCCTAGTTAGAGGCTAATATTTGGAATAGGCTTTCCTGCTCAAGGTGGGGGTTGGACTAGATGACCTCCTTCCAACTCCACTGGTTGGCGACCACTGTTCTAGAACATAGTGGGCCCCGAGAACACCGGGCTGCTTCTTTCTGCTTCTTCCTTCTTCTGCTTTTGGCTGCAGGCAAGGAAAGCAGCCAAAGTCTTTCTTTCTCTCCTCCTAACTCCGCCAGGAAGGAGTCTTTGGGACCCTGCAAGGCCTTCTGCTCCAAGAGGCTGCGCCGGCACGACAAGTCTCACAAAGACTCATTTGTGGAGGAATTTGGGGGAGAGAAAGAAAGACTTCTGCTGCTTCTGCTGCTTTCCTTGCATGTAGCCAAAAGTCTCTCTCTTTCTCCTCCTGAGAACAGAGCTGGAGACGATATCCTGCAATCCCAAATAAAGAACGATCGATCGGTAGGAAAACGGGGTGGGGAATTTTCCTGCAGACTTTTTGGGGTGTTTTCCCAGGGTCTTTGGTCCATGGGATTTAAAATGATGGGTTTGGTGGTCCCTGAGGTCCAAGAGGTTGGCGACCCCTGTTAATCTAGAATAGATAATGGGTCGTGTCCAGGGGGGTTGGGGGGAAATACCACTGCCAAAAACCATCAGAAAATATTTCTGCGACGTTTTGCAAAATAAAGACTCTGAAATAAAATCTCTCTTTATACAATAATAACGCAATATATGTGTATTAACAGAATTCATGGGTGTGAATTCTGTTTTGCACAAACACAAACAACAAAACTCCAGAATGACAAGAGGAACGGAAAAGACACAGCCCACTAGAGGTCGCTAGAGTTTTAACCAGCTTGGCTTGGGCTGCTGGGAGTTGAAGTTCTTGGGAGCAGCTACTGCTGGTTTTTCTCCACCACTGGCAATTGCAAGAGAGGGAAGGAAGCTGCAATTGACTGCAAAAAGACACACACACACACACTCACATGCACGCCTCCCACTCCCCCTCCTTTCCAGCACCGCCTGGCAATTGGCTGCCAAATGCACAGAACAACAAAACGCCAGTTTCTCTGGCTCTCCTATCCTAAGTCCAGGATCCCTGGGAGGCTTGGAAGCTCGGCTGCAACTTGACCTTCGTCCGATGGGCCAGGAAAGGCGTCACAGCAGGGAAACCAGATTGCTGGTCTACAGGCAGCTCTTGAATTTGTTTCTAATCTCAGAGCTGGAGGATTGGGATTCCAATATAGGCCGTCCTCGATTTTCAATGACAATTGAGCCCCAAATTTCCGTCTTCTCAAGTGAGCTGTGATGACCCAGGGTGGGATACAAAAGCAAGTAAGTCACAAAAATAGGCGAAGCCCCTTTAATTCCTTCAACTTGGCTTCCAAGATCCAATTATCATTGACTGGAGAAAAAAAACTCCCCCACAAACAATTGCCGAAAAGGAAGAACTTCCGTTCAAACTCAAAATACATATAAATTATAAATAGAAAAAAACAACGCAAACCACACTGAAGCAATTAATGAGACAAGGCAGGATAAGGGCTTGAAGATGTCCACAGATATTGAAATACACCCACTGAGAAAGACGTCAGAACTCAGATGAGAACTGACAGACTAGAGATATTTCCACCTTTGCTTCCAGCACGGGGCCATGCGCATGTCCGTCCTTTTAAACAGTCTTCACAGCTGCAGCCCATGAAGGGGACCAAGGCCCTTTCCTCCCCCGTAGACCACTCCATTCACGTTTCTCCCTTATCCTCTCTTCCTGGCGTGCCCTAGGATGGAGAGGGGATGGGCCTGGATCTTCCTCTGATGGCCCAGCCGGCCTCTGCCCTTCCCCAGCTTCCTCCACAACCTCCGGAGCCACACTCCCACTTCCTGTCAGCTGTTCCTCCTCTCCCTCAGAGTCAGACTCCAACAGGGGCAGGACATGAGCTTTGTCCCATTTTATGACCATTCTCGGTCGTAAAAGAACCCCATGGTGGGTTTTCCAGGTGCCAGTGTGGGCTCTGCAACCTGTGCTGGACATTTCCCTCCACGCCCACGTTATTGTTTAATGACCGCAATTGGGAGAGCCGAGGTTGCAGTTGTTGAGCCAAGCAGTCACCTAACGGCTAGCTTAATGACTGTTTCCAGGGGTGAGATTCGACCGGTTTGGATGGGTTCGTGCGAACCCCTTGCTCCGAAAATCAGCTGGCAGCGAATCAGTTCGCTGCGGTGAGCATGTGGGCGCATTCGCCCACCTCTTTCCTGTGCTTTATGTCCTTTGTTTAGAGCTGTTGCCAACAGAAAGGGAGAAGGGAGCAGGGCGGCAGCCTGGAAACTGAAAGTGCATTCCATCCATAGTTTTTCAAAGATAATAACTAGGTGACTGAAGTTTCTGCCTTGCAAAATTCTAACTGGAGAGCCTGATGGAAGACTCTGGGCTATGGAGGTGTCCCATTGGAGAATATGAATTACGATACACCCAGGGGGTGGAGGGGGAAAACCAGGGTCAAGGGTGACAATGAATGATGTGCCTCAGAGTCAGCTACACCCAGGCAGTGCCAGCATGTTAACTCCCAATAAATCCTTTGGAAGTTTTGGAAGTTTGGCTCGAGACTCATTATTTAAATGGGGGAAACTGCCGGAATCCTGACAAGCTGTTTTATCCACAGGGATTGCTGTAGAAGGTAAGTATTAGAGCAAGGGCCTTCAACCTTGGCAAGTTTAAGACTTGTGGACTTCAACTCCCAGAATTCCTGAGCTAACATGAGAGAAGGAAGAATTCTGGGAGTTGAAGTCCACAAATCTTAAAGTTGCCAAGGTTGGAGACCCCTGATCCAGATCTATAGAAGGAAAGCAGGGCCTGCAACGAGTGGGCGTGACCAAAGGAGGGCGTGGCCCATTTTGATTGTCATGTCAGCTCTTTGAAAGAAGGCGGGGCTATCTCGTGCTCAGTGGCCAGTGGGACCACGCCCCTATTTCTAGAGCGATCTATTCGTGGCCGGGAGGGGGAGGGCCATACCATTTTTTAAAACAGTGAAATATTATTACTTTTTTTCCTTTACTAAACCAAACGCGCCGCCAAACGCGGCCTCCTGGGGTCTCCCGCTCCTCCACCCACACCCTTCCCCTTGGTTCCTCCCTCCGTCCCCCTTTTTCCCTCCTCCACATGGCCCGCTCCAATTTTGACGCATTGCAGGTGAGAGGCGACCAATGGCCGCGGGAGTCTCATCCTGCGCCTCCTCCCGCGGCCAATGGGAGCGTGCGAAACAATCGCGAGCTCCCCATCGTGTGTCCTTCCGCCGGGAGGCGGCGGCAGGGGAGGGGCGGGATGGGACGGGGGAAAGAAGCGCGAGGAGCCAGCGAGGGGAGGAAAGTAGTCCCCTCAGGCCCTCTCCCCGCCCGCAGGGAGGAAGTGGGCGGGGCCTCCGGCAGGGGCAAGAGCGGATTGGGCGCGGCGGCGACCGCGGGGCGGGGCGTCGGGGCGAGGCCGGAGGCGGCCGTTGGCGGAGGGATCCGGCGCGCGCAGTGAGGCTCCGTGAAGCGGCCCTCGGTGCGTCCCGGCTGGTGCGCCTCCTGCCTCCCTCGCGACGCCGTTGCTGCCCTCGAAGCCTCCGGACGCCGCCGCTACCGCCGCCTCGCCGAGCCGGATCCGACAATGGTGAGGGGACAGCGCGGCTTCCGTCGCCTTTCCGGGGAGGGAATGAAGGGGGTGAATGACGGACGGACGGACTACAAGGCTCATGTTTCCCGGCTGGAAGCCGCGGCGGATGGGTCTTGTAGTCCTAAACACCCACCCAGGGGTTGCCTGGTTATTTGGGCGGGGGGGAGCCATAAGAAGGGCGGGAGACGCTTCCCTGGGGGTGGGGTGGGGGGGCGAAGAAAACGACCCCTCCCCTTGTTGCGGGGTCGGGTCAGGCCCATTAATGGGGGGGAGGTGACGGGGGGGGCAGTGGCCCCAGTTGTGGGGAGGGGCTGTCGGGGGGGGAGCCAGTTCCCGGGGAGGGAGGGAGGGGGGGGCGCCGTCATATCCCAATGCAGTAGAAGAGATGCGGGAGGGGGAGGGGGGGTCGCCTAGGAGCGTTGCTGGGGGGGCTTATGGGCGGGGCGAGGGAGAGGAGGGGGGCGGGGAGGCCCTGGGGGCGACCCAACGTGAATTGGGGAGGGGGGGAGCAGGGCTGTGCCGGACTCCCTCAGTCTTGGGGGGGGGGAATTGGCTGTGCGTGGGGGTTATAAGGAGGGGGCTATTGGGGGGGGGCTCGGTGGGTTGAGTAGCAGAGGAGGAGAGAGAAGGGGGGGGTGCTGGGCAGGTGGGCTAATTGGGGAGGGGGCTGCCCTGGAGCTGGATGCTACGGGAGCCCCTGGCTGGCCATTGCAGGGCAGCATCCCTCTTGGACGAGGCCTGGCTGGGGATGCTTGGAGCAAGGCAAGGGATTTTTTGGGGGGGGAGGGGTTCCTTCTGGTCTGCTTTTTGGGACCAGGGAGGGGCTCATCTAGGAGGAGGACCAGCACTTGGAGGGGGAGGGAAGGGAGCTCCAGACAGACCTCTAGGGAGACAGATGGACAGCAAGCATTGGAGAAGATAAGGGCGGAAGCATATCCTTTTCGGGGGGGGTGGGCAAGGATGGAGCTCTGAGCATCCTGAAAGATACAGACGTCGTCATCTGAAAAAGGTTCAAAAGAAAAAGTGGGGGGGGGGTTGCAATTTGCCTCCCCCTGCAGTGGGGGGGGAGGGGGAACGCCTCCCCTGCTGGTGCCGGTCACATGGCTGCGATTCGGGGGGGGGGAGATGCAGGGGGGGGCAGAACTTTGGACATCCCGTCTGCAGGGGGGAAAGGTATCCGAGGCCTGGGCCCTCCCGGCTGTGGCATCGGGCTGGTCCTCTACAGCATCCGACGAGGCTTTGCCTAAAGAAGGAAATGCCGCCTTGGGTCGCCTCTGACTCCAGCGGAAATGGCAGCGGGAAACGGCTCACGCCACGCTTGCCTTGCCCGTCTCGGGGAGAAAGCAAAAGACGGGGCCTTTTTTTTGCAACCCGCTGCAGAGGAGCCGTCGCCCGTCTTGTCTGGGGCCACAACCTCTGCCAGGGGCGACCGTGAAGGGTCGGTTTGGGTGAGCCGCAGCTCTGGAGGAAAGAAGGCTGTCTGGGTTGGGCTGCTGCTGCCTTGAAAAGCACCAGTGAGGGCAAGTAGAGAGACCTGGACTTGGAAACTTCGTTCGCGGAGGATACACACACACACAGAGCAGATTTGATTTGGCGCTGCAGCTTTGCGGATTACTGGTGTGTGAGGAGGCAAGAACACCACAGAGGCCTCCTTGTCAAGTTCCTCTGGGGGGAGGGGGTTCCTGCTCCCCACTGCAGCTTCCGGCGCCTGGATGACGCGTTGGGATTCTTCAGATCCTCTTCGGAAGTGTCCCCCTCATCCCTCTCCCAAATGGGAAGTGGCTGGCCAGCCTCCTCTTTGGACCTCTGGGCGGACCAGCCTGACCCACCGGCTCATGTTCTCTGCTTCCTGGGTGCTGGTGGTCCTCCCAGAGCATCAAGGCTTCCTTGAGTTGCGACGGGCAGTTTCTGCAGAGCGAATCCGTGCCACAATCCGAGGGGATTTGAGGGGGCAGATTAATGGCTGGTGTTTCTGGGGGCGGGGGGGGTAGTGATTTTCTTGCCTCATTCTGGATCCAGGAAGCATAGCTGTGATAGCAGGAAGAGGAAACGGAGGGTGGGCTGTGAAGCCAGCAGCAGCTCAGGTCTTTTGTGGTGCACTTGAGGGGGGAGACCCCTTCTCCCCCGCCTTCCCCTCTTTTGCTCCATCCTCAGAAGTGCTTCCTCATCCTCACTTCCTCCCTCTGGATCCCCTCCGGTCTCTGAGGCTGAACCCCTCTTTCTCCCCCCCCCTCCTTTAATACAGGTAGTCCTCGACTTACAACAGTTCATTTAAAGACCGTTCAAAATGACAACAGCAAGGAGAAAAGCGATGTGTGGCCTTTTCCCACACTTCGTGCTGTTGCAGCATCCCCATGGCTTGCGTGGTTAAAATTCAAGCGCTTGGCAATTGACTCGCATTGTGATGGTTGTAGCGCCCTGCGGTCCCGTGATCCCCTCCGTGACCTGGAGAGCAAAGTCAGTGAGGAAGCCAGGATTCCCTTAACAGCCGTGTCACCAACTCAGCTGCAGGGGTTTGCTCAACACCCACGGCAAGAAAGGTGGCAAAACGGGGCAGATGTCTCACTCAGCGACATAATCGTTGGGCTCCATTCTGGTCGTAAGTCAAGGACTACCAGCAATGGGAGACACTCCCAGATGGAGTTTTATGACTTGGTGGCTGTTGATCAGCGCCTCTGCTTCACCATGGGAGTCCCAGCAGTGGTCTGGTCACGCCGTGGATCTTGGAGGCGGGTTGGGCTGGGACAGGGCTGGGCACCTCTGGCAGCTTAGCCTCCTATGGACTTCAGCTCCCAGAATCCCACAGGTCCATCAAGTTGCAAGGGTTGCCCAGCCCTGGGTGGCAGCTGCCCCATGGTCCACTCGGGAAGCCTCCCATCGTGTCCTCTTGCTGGCTTTCGCCCAGAAGCTGGGATTGCTTGCACCAAAATTCAGCATGGAAACAAACCTCCTTGTCGTCGGAGAACTTGCCTTTAAAGAGAGCAAAAAGGAATCTCCCGTATAGAAGAGCCGTTTTGCATCCAGCGTTGTGAAAAGCAAAAGCTAGAGACGACGTCTTTGGGAAGCCCAGCCCAGGTGGTCCTGTTCCCCTTCCCCCCCCCCCCCCAAAAATGACACTGAGCAAACTTGGGAAGTCTCAAAGGTGGTTTGTCGCTGCTCTGGGACGGCTGCGCTTGGCTTTCCCGGGCCGTGAGGACTCTGTAGATGCGACGGAAGCTCGGGATAGTGGTAATTTTAAGCCAAGCGAGCCCACAAGCGAGTTCCCTGTGGCTTGCGTGTTTTGAATCTGATCTGACCATCCTTGGGATTTGCAAAGATTTTCCCCAGACGGGGGGGGGGGGGGGGGGCAAAAGGGAACTGCTGACTCACTTCAAGGTCCAGCATCCTGTTTCTCACGGTAGCCAGGATTGCTTCAGACAAGCCACCCACCCATCCAGCGGGAGTTAAGAAGGGCCTGCCGTGTCAGCGTGAAGAACCAGCGGGCCTTTGGATCGGCAAGCGGTCTGAGACATGCCGGTTGCCCTGAACAGGCGCCTCTGGTGGGAATAAATTCCAGAAATCAAGTCGTCAAACTGGGTTTTGTGGCGCTCTCCAGCATGAATCAGCCGCCTTTGTGGACAGCTCTTGCGGTGCGTCTGGTCCCGACTCACGCAGGCTGGATTAGTAAGAGCTCCAGAAGGAATCCCACGGCCTCCTTTAAGTGCAGAAAAGAGGCAGGGGAGGTTGTGAATCCAGAGCCAAGCGAGGGAGGGGCACGCCTTAAATTTATATGGTTGTCTCCAACCCCTAAGGACAGTTGGAGTTGTCTGAATGGGGCTCTTCCATCTTGTGTCAACCCTGAAGCGGCCCTGGCTGAGGCCATCTTGGAGGCTTCAGGTTTGCCACAAAACGGGAGGAGGGAGAAAAAAATAGCTAGATGGGACTTTGTAGCTAAAACAAAGTTTTCCTGTGGGAACCAAGGACAGGTAGCTGGGCAGGGGAGGAGTGAAGTAACCAAGCAACCGTCCAGCATCTTGATTGGACAGTGTGACTTGGGAGGAAGGAGAGCCTTTTTCCTTTTTAATTAGGTGAACTTTCAGAGTCGGCTTTCACCAGTTACGCCAATATGAGGAATCCAATAAAGTGTTCTTGGTTGAATCTGCCTGCCTGGTAGTTCTGCTTTCTATGGGCGTGTTGCTTGGAAGGCTGCCCTTCCGCTCTTTGAGAGTTGCTTGTGGCTGCAGTGAAGAGCCACAAGGTTGGCCCTTCAGCAGAGGAAGGGTGATGAGGATGGGGTTTCCTGGCTGGAGAATTCTGGGAGTTGAAATCCACAAGTCTTACAGGTGCCACGTTTGGGGACCTCTGCCTTGTGTGATTTGCTGCATCTTCAGAGTGGCGGTAAATTGAGATTTTTGGGGTTTCTACAGCGCAGCGCTGAGGATGTGGATTCAGAGCCCTCCCAAAATTTGGAGGGACCTCAGTTGTCTTTTTGGGGGGGCATGGAAAATATCCCTTGCAACTGATGCTTCCCCACCCAGTTCTTACTTTTTGGCAAAAGATGCCAAGGTGGACGGAGGGAGGGATGAGGCCTAGCACTTAACTTCTCTTTTCTGCTTGCAGGCTGACCAACTGACTGAAGAACAAATTGCAGGTGAGTTTCCACACGCACACACACACACATCGCCCCGAGCATGAACGGGATCAATAACACCCACCCGCCCCAGTTGTTGAAGAGCAACAAACAGACTTGCTCAGCAAACATGCACTGAGAGGCAGGTCTTAAAACATATTTCTGGAAAGTCCAGGGACTTTTAGGCAGCTTAAAGTCTGCAGAGATTCTCAGTCCTCCGGGTGATGGTTGTTCCAAAGGTGGTGTTTTTTTGTTTTTTTAAGGAGGCAACTGGGACTTTCTTGTTTTTTTCTTTTGAAGACGTTTTTCCAGGAAGCTTCTTCAGCTGTGACAGGACAGTTGTCGGGAATCACCCTAATTAAACCATGATTCCCGAGCCAAACTTCAAAAAACTTCCAAGGATTCCTTAGAGGCGACATCCTGACCCTGCCCTGCATGCAGCCAATTCTGGCCTACGTCATTTGGAGTCCCCCGTGACCCTGTTTCCCCCTCCCCCCCAACCTGGGTGTGTCATAAATCAGATTCTCCAACTGAGCATCTTCACGGGCTGGGTGTCATCCATCACGTTCTCCAATGAAATATATTGGCGGGCAAAAGCTCTGGTAGTTTAGCTACAATCTTTTAAAGAGAAGAGTTGGAATGTAATCTGGCTTTCCTTCCCTTTTTTGTGGCAACTACATAGGAATGTTTTATGAGTTGACAACAGTGAGGAATGGAGGATTTATATTCTTACATCCTTATTTTAGGCGGCTTTTTCACAAACTCCGCTTGGCTTGTTAGTCTGCGGTTCTTCCACATTCAGGGGCGTTTGGGCTCAGGGCTGCTTAGAAAACCGGAAAGTACTCCTGGGGGGGGCAGCGAGAAGGATGTGGGCACCCCGAGATTCCCCTCCTCCCTCCCCTTTGCCCCTTCCTGAGCCCTTCTGGGGTAAAGCCCTGCCAGGCTTCCTACAGCACTGGGTTTGAGCGCCCCACTTTCCTCTCCCCCCCCCCCCCCCGCAGAATTCAAGGAGGCCTTCTCCCTCTTCGACAAGGACGGCGATGGCACCATCACCACCAAGGAGCTGGGCACCGTGATGAGGTCCCTGGGGCAGAACCCCACCGAGGCCGAACTGCAAGACATGATCAATGAGGTGGATGCGGATGGTGAGTGACACCCCCCCCCCCCCCAAAAAAAAAAAACTTCCAGCAGTAAAGGAGGCCGAATTCTATCAAGAGCCCCATCAGTGGTGGCATAGCTGAACCGCTGGTCCTCTGGCTGGGTAGGCGTGGCCGGTTGATCATGTGATTGGGTGGGGACGTCACTCATCACACCCAGCCCCGCCTCCTGGCCACTCACCTGAAAGGCAGAGGTAGGATTCAGCCGGTTGGGGCTAATCACACCACTAATCGCACCTGCTCCACCCATTTTGGGGGCTGTTTTTTGGCCATTTTTTTAGCTCTTTTGGGGGTTGTTTTCAGGCCCTTTTTGGCTGGAAAATGGCCCGAAAAACAGGCCGGAAAAAGGGCAGGGCCAGCCAATGGTGGGATTTGCTGGTTCGCCGAACTGCGTAGAATCTTAACTACCGGTTCAGTTGAACCGGTGCGAACCAGCAGCAGCTCATCTCTGAGCCCCATCAGGCAAATACAGATGAAGCTTTGCTTGCTCACCTGTCACTCACCTCCAGGTGTGCGGCCCGGTTCCTAACAGGCCACAGGCCGGTACCTGGAGGTCCTTAGGGACCCCTGCTCCAGTATCTGTTGTTTCATTGCAACTGAGTGAGGCTCTATGGGACAACGGACACAAGGGTCTCGCCAATCAGGAGGAGGAGTCCGCTGGTCAGGGTGGGAGTTTGCAAAGCCCCTTGGGAAGGGGCAGTGGTCCACGCAGGGGGCTGCCCACAGCCCCTCGCTCGGTCTCACTGCGCCCATCGCTGCCTTTCAGGCAACGGCACCATCGATTTCCCTGAGTTCCTCACCATGATGGCGAGGAAGATGAAGGACACCGACAGCGAGGAGGAGATTCGGGAGGCCTTCCGGGTGTTCGACAAGGTGAAGCTGGGAATCTCTGCCTGGGAAATGGGCAGGGAGGCGAGTGGAACAGGAAGCTCTGCCAGCCTGGCCCCTGTCACCCCCACCCCCCAGCCTGACGGGAGCTTCTCTCCTTCCAGGATGGGAACGGCTATATCAGCGCCGCCGAGTTGCGCCACGTGATGACGAACCTCGGCGAGAAGCTGACGGATGAAGAAGTGGACGAGATGATCCGGGAAGCCGATATTGACGGAGACGGGCAGGTCAACTATGAAGGTTGGTAAAAGGGGTCCCGGTGAGTTGGGGGAGTTGCTTCTCGAGCCCCCCAAGGGGGGGAGGGTTTCTCTGCAGGTCGGTAAGGGTTAGGGTCTGAATGGGTTGGAGAACCACAACCATGAACAGGGGTGTCCAACTGTGGCCATTTTAAGACAGGTGGACTTCAACTCCCAGAATTCCCTAGCCAGTTGACGTCCCACCCGTCTTAAAGTGGCCACGGTTGGACAGCCCTCGGCTAGAACACAACACATATACTCCACGGTGTAGATCAGGGATCTGCAACCTTAAACACTCAAAAAGATGCCGCTGATCTTGTGGCTGCTCCATCACCGGAGGAGGTTTTCATCCACAGACGGGACAATCGTTTGACCAGGATAGGATAAAGGCCTCCAGTCTTGAGCAGGGGGCTGGACTAGAAGACCTCCAAGATCCCTTCCAGCCCTAGGAGTCTACGTTCTTGTTGATCAGGAGAAGAGAGCCATGGAGGATGGTGGTGACTGGGACCACCAGGGAGGACAGGATAGGACAGAAGTGGGTTTTTATTTCCCTCTGGGTGCAGTTGGTTCCTTTTGTCTTCAGCCACATGTTTAAACCAAGTTAAAAGGCGGTCTGTGGCGTGCCTGAGGGGGGGAGCAAAGCCCACAGCAGGGACGGGGAGGCACTCACCGTGTGTTGCTTTCTTCCGTGTCTCTTGCAGAGTTTGTGCAGATGATGACCGCAAAATGAAGCCCGCAGACGGAGTGGCTGGCAAGGCCCGTTTTCTCCTTCGATAACTTTTCTCCCACACTCACTCTCTCTACTTAAGCAACCTGGTTCTCTAAGCAAACAAATCGGCTGTGGAATAAATCTGATCAAGCAGTTAAAAAGTTGGAAAAAAAAAAAAAGGAAAAAAAAAGAAAAACCTTCCCAAGCTGCATGATTGCACTCATCTCTCCTTCCCTCCTCTTTTTCGCCCTCCCTTCTTCCTCCCCTCCCCAGGGTCCCCTGAGGGTCCCTCTCAGCCCTTCTGGATGTCTTCGTTTCCCTCGGGTATTCTGTTCTGTAGTCAGAGCTGGCCCCATATCTCAGGGTGCAGATTTCTTTCCTTTCGAAAACACCCCCTCCACACACACACACACACAAACACACACCCCAACACACACACCCCACCACCACAAAGGGGTGGAGAGAGTGCAAAAACCCTTCTTTTTTTCCCCACCCACCCCCAGTCCTGTTGCATGTGTCCGGGCATTGCCGTTGGCGCGCGTTGGACCTGGCCGTCACCGCCGAGGAGGGTCTTGCCCTCAAGGAACACCGGGCGTGCAAGCAAGAAAACGGGGAGGGGGTTTATTTTTGTCTTCCCCCTTCGTTTTGTGGGCGGGAGGAGCAGATTCCCCACCGCCCGGATGTCCGTGGCGGAAAGCGGATCCCATCGGCACGACCTGGAGGGGAGAGGCGGATCGAAGCAAGGGGAGGGGGGGGAAGAGGCGGCGAGGGTCCCCAGCACTGTCCCGATTGGCGCTTTTTCCCAAAACCACTTCCGCCACACACTCCCCGTCTCTTTGTTCTCAACCCTGTAAAAAAAAAAAAAATTGTAAATGTCCTTTACAGTTTCCTGCGCGTGGTGTCCAACATCCGAGCTGCTATGTACATAACCTGAGGCGATGGGGATGCGCCCCGCGAGTGGCAGAGG
The DNA here is from genome assembly GCA_023653725.1 of Bungarus multicinctus. NCBI lineage: Eukaryota > Metazoa > Chordata > Lepidosauria > Squamata > Elapidae > Bungarus > Bungarus multicinctus. Next base: position 1,772,026 of record CM042835.1, on the reverse strand, counting down.
CGTTCGGTTGGCAGCTTTGGGAAGGTTGGGGTGGGGGGGGAGAAGGCGTTGGAAAGGGTGGCCGGGTGGGCAGCACCGCAATAAAATAGGGAAGCCTCGGCCGAGCGAATGCCAACTGCGCCCGAACAAGGGCCCCGTTTTCCTCTCTCCTCCGCCAGTGCTTCTTTTAATTTCTTCCGTCGTGGCTGGCGGCTTTAAACGCACCTTCTCGGCTTCGGTGTCTGTGCTCTTAGCTGTGGCTTTCTCCCTTCGCCCTCTCCCCCTTTTGCCCCCCTCCCCTCCCCCTCCTCTCCTGGCGGCAAACGGCATGAGCTGCAAACTTCGCTTCTCTTTTTTTCCCCTCCCCTTTGTTTGGGGGGGGGCAGGGTTGGTTTTGGTTTTTTTAATCCAATGGGGGTGGGGGAAGGAAAGTAATGTTTGGGGAGCTTTTTTTCTCTCTTTTTTTCTTCTTCCGGGCGAGGCCATTGAAACGAGAAGCAGACTCTTGTCTCCCGTATCTGGACAGGGAGAATTTCGCGCTCCGCCGACGCGTCCGCGGAGGGGGGTCTTGCCGGAGAGAGTGGGGAAGGTTGAGCCAGAATGTCTTTTGAAAGCAGGCGGCGTTTGTTCAGTTCAAGCTGTGAAGATTAAAAAATAAAAAATTAAAAAAAAAATTATATCAATGTTTTCCAATAAAATGCAGTGACTACCTGACGTGGCTGGTGTTGCTTTGAAGCGGCGGCTGGTTGGCCTGCCTCCTGGGAAGCCCGCTTGGTCTTGAACCCAGAGGAGGTTTCCGATGAGCAAAAGTTACGCTGAAGGTGCTACCAAGGTCCTGCCGTTGTGTTGGTTGGCAACGTAGATCGGGGGTCCCCAAACATAGGAGAATGTTAAAAAAAGTGCTAGCTAAAGCAGCGCAGACCTATTTTTCTGACCCAAACCTGGTTCCAAGAGAGCAAACGACAGAGGCAGCAGCACAACCTTTTAATGTTTCCTCTATGAATCCTGTTTCTTCACAGATAAAAGGCTCCTTCCAACCAATTAGCTCCGACAAAGAAAGAGCCTTGCCAAGTTTTTCCAAGGCTGCCCAAAAACAACAGATAAGAAATAGCTTTACAACACAAAGAGTCTTCAAATACCGACTGGAATGTTCACGAGGCTGAGTTTCAAAACGTCTTTGCTTCCTGCAAAGAACGTTCGCTTCACAGCTGGCTTTTATCTTTTTGAAGGAGGAGCCATTAACTTGCAGCCTTACTCCCGAGTCGCCCGTGCTGGTGCAGCTGCTCTTTCCTATGAGCAATCCTGCACGCACGTGCACTTGGCACAGGCTCCCCGGGAACCTCCTCGCTGCTGCCAGCCCCCACAGTCTCTGAAGGTAGCAGTCCACTCCCTAATGGTCCTGGCCCCTCACCTGAGTCCTCACTCTCCTCAGCCGTCTGCACCTGCTGCCGGCTAACCACAACACCTATAAAAACTGCAGACAAAACACCGAGCCCTGCAGCGGCCATTCCAGGTGCGGGAGAAGGTCTACCTCTCCACAAAGTATCTGCGGCTAAAACTCTAGCAAGAAACGGGAGCCAAAGTTTATGGGGCCATTCCCCATAGTAAAGATGATCAATCCAGTCACAGTGCACTTGAAATTGCCCCGATTGCTAGGGAAGATATACCTGGTATTCCATAGTAGCCTCTTAAAACCCGTGGTGGGATTGACCCTGAGTCCCCTACCTTGTGAGCCCCCAGACCTCATGGTCATAGGAGGCCAAACTCATGAGGTGCAGCAGATCCTCGATTCGAGGTCAATACTTAAGTGGAAGGGCTACCCATTATCAGAGGCATCTTGAGTAAAGAGTAGGAATGTCCATGCCGATCACCTTATGCAGAAAATCCAACCAAGTCAGGGTTAGTGGTTCGCAACCCTAAATTCTATATCTGCGCTCAATTTGTTTTTGTTTTATACAGGTCACCTTCAAGAAGTGAGAGGAGCCGAATGTCAACTCATCAAATAGTCCTGTGCCTGTTTTAGTAGTTGCCATAAAAAAAAAAGGGCGGGGGGGGGAAGGAAGGAAATCTGGAAGAGCAATTGAAAGCAAAAGTACATTCCAACTCTTATCTTTAAAAGATTGTAACTGAAATACCAGAGTTTTTGCCTGCCAATATATTTAATGGGAGAACGTGAATGATGACATCCAGCCTATGAAGGGGCTCAGTTGGAGAATCCGATTTATGACACACCCAAGCGGGAGGGGGGGGGAACAGGATCACAGGGGACTCCAAATGATGTAGGCCAGAGTTGGCGGCCAGTAAGTTGCCTTTGATGAATCCTTGGAAGTTTTTTGAAGTTTGGCTCGAGGATCATGATTTAATTAGGGTGATTGCTGGAATCCTGACACAAACTTGACAACTTTTAAGACTTGACTTCAACTCCCAGAATTTCCCAGCTAGCCGTGTCTGTTTCTTTTTCTGCTCTACCCCAAAGAGGAGAGATTGCAGAGGAAGGGAGCGCAAGAGAGTAAGCTCTGCTAGCTGGAGAATTCTGGTAGTTGAAGGCCACAAGTCTTAAAGTTGCCAAGGTTGGCTGAGGAATTCTGGGAGTTGAAGTCCACCAAGTTTGGGGAACTCTGATGTAGACTAACAATGGATACCATATTTGTAGCTCAAGAGTTGACTCGTGCTACCTAATCTTAGTTGCTTTTTTGCAGACGTTTCGTGACCCAACGAGGTAACATCGTCAGTGCTAGAGGGGTTTGTGCTGTCTACAGAGTTTGCTCTAGAGCAGGGATGCCCAACCTTAGTCAGTTTAAAACTTTTAAGGCCTGTAAACATAACACTGGAGAATTCTGGGAAGTGACATCCACAAGTCTTAAAAGATGCCAAGGATGGACACCTTTGCTCTACAGACAGCAAACCCCACTCCTGCCAGCGCTGATGATGCAACTTAGTTGGGTAATGAAACGTCTGCAAGAAAACAGCAGGACCAAGGACCTCACAGACCCACAACTGCCCTCCCCCTATAATGACTTCTCTTGTCATCCTTGTCCCCCTCTGATGGGCTCCCTTCTATCAGCCGTTGATGGGAGGAAGAAACCAGTCTACAGCCAGTCCTCGCCTTACGACCACAATTGAATCCAGAATTAAGTGAGTTTTGCTCCATTTTACAATCTTTCTGGCCACAGTTATGTGAATCACCACAGTGGGGAAGCTAGTAACCCTGGTCATTGAGTGAATCTGTCTTCCCCTTGGACTTTGCTTATCAGAAGGTCACAAAAAGGGGGATTAAATGACCTGGGACATTGTAACTGTCATAAGTACATGCCAGTTGCCAAGTGTTGTGGTTTGCCGGCAGCAGATGCGGATGGCTGAGGTCTCAGAGAGCGAGGACTCCGATAAGGGGCCTGCGTGTGAGGCAGGGATGGGGCCAGGACCATCAGGGAATGGAGTGCTGCCTTCGGAGATTGTGGGGGCTGGCAGCAGTGAGGAAGAGGTCCCCGAGGAGCCTGTGCTCAGTGCACATGTGCTCAGGGCTGCTCGAAGGAAAGAGCAGTTGCAGCAACACAGGTGACTCAGGAGTAAGGCTGCAAGGTGATGGCCCCTCCCTTCAGAGATAAAAGCCAGTTGAGAACCCGGAGTTCTGTGCAGGAAGCAAAGAAGTTTTTGCACTCAGGCCTGGTGGGCATTTGGAATATCTTGTTGGTGTTTGGAGACACTTTGTGTTTGAAATATTTCTTGGCAACTTTATCTCGTGTTCTTGGCAGCCTTGCACCACCTTGGCAAGGCTGGTTCTTATCCAAAACAATTAGTTTGAAACAACCTTTTAACTGGGAAGGAACGGAATTTGTAAAGAATCATTAAAAGGTTTTGCTGTTACCTCTGTTTGGTGTTCGTTTCCTTGGAACAAAGTTTGGGTCAGAACATCAAGCATCTTGAGTTTTGATCACCAGGGAGATGCTCCAATGGTCATTAAGCGTGAAAAACGGCCATAAGTTGTTTTTTTTCAGTGCCTTTGTGACTTCGAATGGTCAACTAAGCAAAATGCAAATTCAAGGACTCCATTAACGAGACCATTTATTGATATTTCACATTTTGCTGGCTGGGGATTTCTGGGAGTTGGAAGTCCTTCCCATCTTCAAGTGGCAAGGGTTGTCTCAGATAAAAGCGATGTAGCAGCCTTTGTTCCTTTGGTGAGCTTTTTCCTTGCAACATTTCTGAAATTCCCTTGGGAAGAGTTTGGGGTCTGGGGGTGAGGGGGAGGTCTGTGATGTTCGGAAAGGAGACATTTTGTTGGCCTTGCAGTGCCAGGTCAAGACAGCAGAGGGCGCCTCCCTCCATGGAAAAATCCCCTTGCCTTGATAGAAGGTAGTTTCTTCCATAGGTTGCAGGCAGGACAGTGGCTTATGGGTTGTGTCACCAAGCAATGCGCATGTCCAGGAAGGATGCTCCACTGGAGAGGTTTTGAAGGTGCTCCAGAAATTGTATGCATCCTTGAGGGGTCCTGAATTTGGAATCCTATGCTCTTTTTGGGGTGTCAGGGTTCAAGCAGACAGCCAGTCTTTTGACACGGAAAACCTCTGCACCAGGAGTCTCCCACCTTGGCAGCTTTTAGCCTGATGGACTTCAACTCCCAGAATTCCCCAGCCAGCAAAGCTTTAAGATTTGTAGACTTCGAAAATAATGGAATGTGCAGAAATGAGTAGATTGACATTTGCTATTAGAGAGCAAGAAGAAAAAGAATATTATAAAATATGGGACTTATTTTATCAATGGTTAGATAAGAAATTAGAAAAATATAACATAATATAATATAAACATAACATAATAGTTAAGATAAAATAATGTAACGATATGCTATAAGCGATTACTATGGAAAGGATTGTAATATGATGTTCTATGTTTGATTATTTGGAAATGAATGATACCATAAACTAGGCTTCATAATAGTTGATTCTTGCTCGGAAAAGATGAGATGAATTTATAAATGCAGTCTGATAATGATTTGACAATAATATGATGCTAAGCGGATAGTAGTTATATACATTATGAATTGTAATATAAAACCAGGATGGGAGGACTGTTGATATTGTGCACAAGAGATATGTACCAACTGACACACTATATAATGGAAAGAAGATTTTATTTAATGTTGTATGTTTTGTGTTTATTTTGTCATTTAAAATAAACAACAGTTTTTTAAAAAAAGATTTGTAGACTTCAGCTCCCAGAATTCCTTAGCCAGCAAAGCTTTAACTGGGAGTTGAAGTCCACGGATCTTAAAGTTGCCATGGTTGGAGACCCCTGCACCAGAGTATAGGGTTCCAAATTCAAGACCCCCAAGGATGCATACAATTTCTGGAGCACCTCCAAAACTCTGCAGCTGAGCATCCTTCCTGGACATGCGCTGGCTGAGGAATTCTGGGAATTGAAGGCCACAAGTCTCCAAGGTTGGAGACCCTGGGGAATTCTGGGGGGGTGAAGTCCGCCAGGCTTAAAGTAGCCAAGGTTTCTCTTTATTGTCATGCTCTATATTGTCATTTCCCCACCCCCCATCTGAATTAAATTGCAGAAGAGAAACAGCAGGTGCCTCCTCCTGCACTGAAAAACAGAATTTTTCTTTTTTTAAAAAAAGCACTATCATTTCCCCCTATTCCATTAATAGCCACCCTTGTGGCTTGCGTGTTCCCTTTAAAAAAAAGAAATAAAAATAAAGCTATAGCCTATTTAATCCTTGTCAAAGTCTGTTTAACTCTGATACGGTGTGGAACTGCATGCATTTGCACACACCCCAGATGAAAGAGCGAAAAGGGGTAGGTGGGAGCAGAAGGGTCCCCTTAAAACAGAGGTCTCCAACCTTGGCCACTTTAAGACCTGTGGACTTCAACTCCCAGAATTCCTCAGCCAGCAGAGCTTACTCTCTTGCAATCCCTTCCTCTGCAATCTCTCTCCACTTTAGGAGATTAAGAGAGAGAAAAAAGCAGGCATAGCTGGCTGAGGAATTCTGGGTGATGAAATCCACAAGTCTTAAAGGTGCCTTAAAAATCTCTCCCCACCCATTGAGTAATTCTGGCCAGAACCTTCTTGTCCCAAAACTCGGCTCTTGCTTGGTGTCGAAGCCGATAAGTCACCGGACCCAAGGTGTGATACAATATACTTTTATTTTGGTACCAAGATATAAGGACCCCGGTTCAAAAGCTAACCAAGGGCCCCGATGGGAATCTTACAGTCAATTTTTATAGTCCAGGGATGGTCGCATTCAGCCCTTTGCCCTTCCCCTAATAATGCATGCATAACGGATCATATTGATCGGTTATTTGGATCTCAGCCCCCTACCTAGCTAAATGTGGTGTCCTCTGTTTTTCACCCCAGATCACGGGTATCTTGCAAAGTGTCCTACTTTCGTGTGCCAGCTATGTGGTTTTTCTTATAAGCAAGCTATTCTTGTTCCTGATATCCTGCTAGTGGTTTAAGGTGTTAACTTCTGCCTTGCTACGAATGCGCGGTTCCAACCCCTTTCCTACTGCAGAGCAACTCCAGGTAGCTCCCCCCTCAGCGAACCTCCTTTCAGCAGAGAAAAGTAAAAGCAGTTTTAAACCTTTGTCTGAGGCAGCACCCCCACTCCTCCCATGACCCCCCCGCCCCCCCCATGCAGAGAGGGACAGGAAGGAGCAAGGCTGCTTAAGGCACAGAAATGAAGACAAGAGAATACGTGTTTTATCAGAATTCATATTCCTCACTCTCATGTCCATCCATGCCTGGGTCCTATCATACATCCCATCATCTGATCCTTCACCCTCGTGCCAAATTTTGTTAAAGACCCACATCGTTTGCAAATGCAAGTCCTTGTCAACTGACAACCATTTCACTTCATGACCGTTCGAAGCTACGGCACTGGGGGGGGGGAAGTGACTTATGACCGTGTTTCACACTTACGATCGTTGTTCCCTTGATCAACATTCAGGCGCTTGACCACCGTCTCGTATTTATGACGGGAGCAATGTCCCGTGATCACCAGGTGTGACCTGGCTTGTGACAAGGGCGGGGGGGTGGGGAAGTCTGATTCACTTAACGACCATATGACTTGCTGCAGGTGATTCACTTAACGACTGTGGTCAAAAGGTTGTAAAATGGGATGAAATTGACTGAGCAACGGCCTTGTTTAGAAAGGGAAATTTGGGGCTCAGTTGAGATGGTAAATTCTGCCAAAATATCTTCCTTTTTTTCCTCTTCTGATGGAACTTAAAGTGTTGGGCGAAGGTGTACTTTAGCCTCCTCCATCTTAAGATCCTTACGCCTGCTGCACTTCAGCTCCCATGATCTTGCACAGTTGAGGATTTGTCCTTGTCAGGGAAGGGTGGGGGTGAAGCTAGGGTGATGTCTTGTAAAGAGGAAGCGTGGTCTTAAGCGGTTTCTTAAGCGGTTTCTTCATGACATGTTTTCATTTCATGGCCTTGCTTGAAGAGACCTTTCCATTTAGGTAAAAATGCTGCTTGGAAGAGGATCTTGGTAGCTCGGGGTTGAACCGGTGCTCTCTTGAGCTTGGAGGTTCCCTTGCAGACGTTTCATGACCCTACTAAGTAACATCATCAGTGCTAGAACGGAGAGGGAGTGGGGTGTGTGGAGGGGGGAGGAGGAGGAAGAGGGCTGTGGGGTCCTTGGTGCTTCCTGAGCTTGGTGGTTCCCTTGCAGATGTTTCATGACCCTACTAAGTAGCATCATCAGTGCTAGAAGGGAGGAGGAGTGGGGTGTGTGGAGGGAAGGAGGAGGAGGGCTGTGAGGTCCTTGGTGCTTCCTGAGCTTGGTGGTTCCCTTGCAGATGTTTCACAACCCAACTAGGAAACATCATCAGTGGTAGAAGAGAATGGGGAGGAATGAGGAGGAGGAGGAGGTGGTGCTCGGTGGTGTTCCCACAGACGTTTCATGACCCAACTAGGTAACATCATCAGTGCAAGAAGGGAGGTTTGCTCCCTTTATATACACAACTGGTCTGCCCTGCCAGTATTGGTTGGAATGTGGTTTTCTTCTTGATGGTCCTTGTTTAGGCGGTTGCTGTTGGATTGTTGGCCAGAGTTGCTCCATCCTTCATCGGGACGTTGTTTACGGCTGGGGGATTAATCTAGCATTAACCCCCCCATCGTCCTACCGAGCTGTTGTAGAACTGATTCCCTATTTCCAAAAGGGAGGGGGAGGTATGGCAAGCAAGGGAAAAAACCAAAGCCACTCTCCAAACTGGGGATAATTTTAATTCAACCGAAAGCTAAATGAACTCTCTGGAGTTCATTTCAGCCTCACCCTACCCCACCCCTCCAGTCTGGAGCAAAGGAAAATTCTCTCGTGATTCTTCTGGCTGCCTCATCCAACATCTCCTCCATCCGGAATTTGTGCATCGTCGCTACTTCCAAGAGTCGGGCGGGGGGGGGATGTTGGTTTCATAAGATCTCTGGAAGAAAGAGCTGCGCGGGTGGCTAGCCTGTGGGTGGCTGTGTGTTTCTGGTCCAAATGGAGTAGAAAGGGCTTTCATCTGGCCCGGCCCACCCTTTTTGACTAATGCTCCTGTTCCCCCCCACACCCGTGACTTCCCTTCTTGACTTGAGTTCAAGAGCTGTCGCAAGGCCGTGGATGGGTTGCTCAAACTTCTAGCGCTCGCTGCCAGAAGAGGAAGTCCTGTTGACATCCAGGAGATGCTTCCACCACGGGACCGGAGAGAGTCATGTCATGGAGGGGGCTAGGATGCTCACACGCCCACGCTGGGGAAGGAGGAGCCTCCAGGGAAGGCTTGGAAAAGTGGTGCGACTCAAAGGCTCCCCATTTCCTCTCTCCCCCCCCCTCCCCTGAGGCCATTGGCCGACAGGATAGGTTTAAGAGGAAGGCCATCCCGTTTTGGGGAAGGGGTTCTCCGTCTGCCTTCAGGGCTTCCACTGAGCTCCTCACTCAAAGAGAGGAGGGATTTGTTGAGTTAGCAAGAGGCTTCATGAAATCATGGCATTGGAAAGGACCTCGGAGGTCTCGGAGTCTTAGGGCAGGGGTCTCCAACCTTGGCCACTTTAAGCCTGGAGGACTTCAGCCTCCAGAATTCCCCAGCCAGCTTTGCTTTCAATTCAGCTTTGAATTCTGGGAGTTGAAGTCCTCCAGGCTTAAAGTTGCCAAAATTGGAGACCCCTGTCCTAGTGGAAAACTTGGTGGTATTCACCAGAACCGGTAGGCTCCGATGATCAGCTGAGAGGAGGGAACAAATCCTCCAAATCAGCTGAGCGTCAGGGATCCAACAAATCCATCCCCATTCAAATCATAAGTCTCTAGCCTAGCCACATCTCAGAGTAAAAACAAATGATTTATTAGGAGTGGCCATTTTGGCATTATCTAGGTGCAGCCGACACTAAAATACATCCTTCATTTCCCCCTTAACCCTGGTCTTCCCGCCCCCCCATCCCCCGGATGTATATTCTCCAATGGGACAGTTCCATAGCCAAGAGTCATCAGTCAGGCTCTCCAGTAATAATCTTGCGTGCCAACAGCTTCGGCTGCCAGGGTGATTATCTGAAGCATTTAAGGAATGCGCTGCTTTCCCCCTCTTCCTTTCTGCTGGCAGCTAAAAAGACCAAAGGAGTATTTTTTAGTTGACACTAAAAAGAAGAGAAAAGTGCAGGATGGGCCTTCCACCGTTCCCAGCGCTTCCCCCTTCTTCATCCTCCCAGCTGATTAACGCTGCAGGCCTCGGCTGGTGTTTGGAAAGCTGCACGCCGGCATTAGGCAAAGCACGCCCACCAAGCCACGCCCATCAAGTCAGTGGTAAAACAATTTGAATCCCACCACTGGGACCACCATTTAAATAATGAGCCAGCCGTGTGCAGCAGCTGTCAAAAAAAGCCAACACAGTTCCAGGCTGCATAAACAGAGGGATAGAATCAAGATCACCTGAAGTGTTACTTAATACCACTTTATAAGGCCTTGGTAATAAGGCCACACTTAATGGAATACGGCATTCAGTTTTGGTTGCCACGATGTAAAAAAGATGTTGTGACTCTGGAAAGAGTTCAGAGAAGAGCAACGAAGAGGATTAGGGGATTGGAGGCTAAAATATATGAAGAACGGTTGCAGGTATGTCTAGTCTGATGAAAAGAAGGACTAGGGGAGACAGGAGAGCAGAGTTCCAATATCTCAGGGGCTGCCCCAAAGAAGAGGGAGTCAAGCTATGCTCCAAAGCACCTTAAGTCAGGACAAGAAGCAACGGATGGACACTAACCAAAGAGAGAAGCAACTTGGAACTCAGGAGAAATTTCCCGACAGTGAGAACAATTAACCAGTGGAACAACCAGCCTCCAGAAATTGTAAATGTTCCAACACTGGAAGTTTTTAAGAAGAGGTTGGATAACCATTTGTCTGAAGTGATGTAGGGTTTCCTGCCTAGGCGTGGGCGGGGGATGGACTAGAAAACCTCCAAGGTCCCTTCCAACTCTGTTATTCTATATTCTTCTAGTCCAATCCTTTGCTCAAGCACAGGAGACCGTATACCATCCCGGATAAATGGCTGGTCCATCTTTTCTTGAACAGCTCCAGCGATGGAGAACCAACAACTCCAGAAGGCAAACTTTGCTTCAGGTTGAGGATTTTGTGAAAACGCATCAAGCCAATTCTCGATTTTTGGGGGCTTCTTGGAGGGCAGAAGAGCTGCTGATTGTTCTCAGGAGATAATGAATTGCTTGTGAACTGTGGGGGTCCTGGGTGCTCTTTGTGCTTTGTGGCTTTTCTTGCCGACCTTTTATTACCCAACTGGGTAACATCATCCTTGCAGTCGATACACAGATAAGCAGGGATTAACTCCAGACAAACCATTTAGCAGAAAGCAATATTTTAATCAAAGAACTATCGAGGGGAAAACCACGCTCTCACTCTGAGTGGCAGGACAAGTTACTGTATGTAAACAGAGCAAAAACCCCACACTCACCAGCACTGATGATGTTACCTAATTGGGTCATGAAATGTCTGCAAGAAAACCATCACGCTCAAGGGAACCTTTAAGAAGTCAAAGAAAATCTGGAGATCTCTGAGGAGCTATGAAGACACGAAAAAGGGATCAACTGGTCATTGTAATCCCAGGCATGGTCAGAGATGAGTCCTGTTTGTCTGGGGTAGCCAAAGAACCAGGAGGAATCTGGTAGCATCTTTTCCAGCTAACAAAATTTATTAAAAGTCAGAAGCCTCTGCCTTTTAATAAACTTTTGCTGGCTGGAAAAAGTGGCACCAAACTTCTGATTTCTGATCCGTGGAATGCTTGCCAGAAAGCAAAATCCTTTCATCTGCTTTTTTAATTCTGTTCTGGGTTTTCTAGTGATGAGAAATAACTTTAAATAGGGGTCAGGAAGAACCATGAGGATGAGGTGTTAAGCCTCCAAAGTGTTTGCCCTAACTAACCCTTGTAAAAAAATCCACTTCATTCCCAAAGAATCTTAAAACTTCCAGCAAAACATTCAATTTTTTTTTTAAAAAAAGCCAGCCATGTTTTGTTCTCATTCCCCCCCAAAAAAACCCGCAATCCCATTTGAATAGGAAAAAAAAGATGTTGGGCCAAAAAAATTAAATCAAATAAAAATAAATGGAAGCAACAAAGACCCGGCCAAATAGATTCCTTTGGGAGAAGTTTTGGAAGCCAGAATAGAAGCATTGCGGCTTAGTTATTCTCTTTTTCTGCAGTTTCTCTAGTTGAGTTTATGTGGTGGCGTGGCGGGCGTTTCTCAGTGTTTATGAGCCGCCGAGTGTCTGAAGATCGCCGGGGTTTTAAAAAATAAAATCTAAGAAATAAGTTAAAGTTAGAGGGCGAGATGAAGGTTTATTTTCAGTGCTTCCTTTATGTCTTCAAGGCCTGTCCAGGCTTCTTCAGTGCGACTAGAAGCAGCATCCTGCATTAAGTGGTACCCAGAAAGGTAGCATCACTTGTCCTACGCTACCTGAAGTCAAAGAAGGGCGCTGGAGCCTAAGAGTAAACCTCAGGTTGTTCGCTTGTGTTTCTCCCAGCCCCTCCCTCCAATTCATCCCCCTTTGGAGGCAGAATGGGCCTTCCCTTCTCCTGCAGCCAAAGCCCTATCAGATGCTCTCAACGTTCCTCAACTTGGGTTGGATTAGAAGACCTTCCAACTCTGTTATCCTTCCCCAATCAGCTTTTCCAAGGAGATGCTTCTTCTAGTCCTGTCGATTCTTGGACTCTCGGGGATGGTAGAGGGGAGGGGGCTTTTCCTGCCCAGCTCCCCAGGCCCTCCCCAAATTGCCCCCTCCCCTCCCCTCCCGCCAAGGAGCCCCAAATTCCAAAGTTTAGGACAGGGGACTCTCTCAGCAGACCGACTGGGCTTGGCAGGGGAGGCTGTCCTGAATCCTGAGCGTGGTCGTCCCTTTGGGTGGCCGAAACCAGCAGGGCCGGCTGAGCTGGTAGCAGAAGAAATGGCGGAGGCTGCGGAAGACGGCATGGCGGAAGATGATGAAGAGCCACGGGTCCACGATGGGGTTGAGCGCGCTCAAGCGGAAGGCCACCATGTCGGCCGCTTCGCTGTGGTCCGGATCGATGCCACCGATGTAGGCTCGGATCTAGAGGGCAACAGGAAGCCAGGGGTTAGCAAGCGAGCTCAGACAGCAGCAAAGACCCCACAGTCCTCCTCTTCCTCCTCCTCTTCCTCCTCCTCTCCACAAACCCCATTGCCTTCTACCACTGGTCATCTTCCCTAGTTGGGTCGTGAAACGTCTGCAAGAAAACTACCGTGCTCAGAGAGTCCTCTTCCACTTCCTTTCCCTTCTAGCATTGATGATGTTACCTACTTGGGTCATGAAACGTCTGCAAGGAAACATCCAAGCTCAGGGAGCACCAAGGACCCCACAGTCCTCCTCCTCTTCCTCCTCCTCTTCCTCTCCACAAACCCCACTGTCTTCTACCACTAATGATGTTCCCCAGTTGGGTCGTGAAACGTCTGCAAGAAAACCACCAAGCTCAGGGAGCACCCCTTCATTTCAACCCTGATATTGAAATCCACAAGTCTTAAAAATTAGCCAAGCTTGGAGATCTTTGTTGATTTGTTCCCAGATCCCTCAAAATCGTCCCAAGCTTTGAAAAAAGAACCCACTCAATCGTCATAGGATCACAACCTTCACAAGTCAAGGTTTCTCGCTTCCGCCGATGTCAGGCTTGAAAGACACGTGGGGGGAATTCTATCCTCTATGCAAAGAAACCCCTGGAATTGGGGGCTTCCGAAAATCACCTTTATTTGACTTTTAATCCTGTGCCATGGATCAGACTGACCCAAAGGCCACCCCATTTCAACTTCCTGGCTGGAGGAGTTTCAGATTAATGTGAAGATACTAAGGATGGAGTCCAGGTTATTTATAAAGCACATGACCTGGTCTGGTGATGGATCTCCAGCCTGGTTTCTAAAAATTGCTCTGTTCTTCCCCCAAATGAATAATATTCTTTTGGGTTTTTTTTTCTTCAAAAAATTTGAGAGCAATTTTTGACCTCTTAACTCAGCTGATTGCAAAATTCCTGAGAAAAGAGAGTGGGAACTGAGGAGGACTCCTCTCTTCTCAGGAACAAAATTAGGGCTGGAGGAAAGAAGAAACATGCATAAGGCACACAAGTGGCCCAAAGAAGGTATCCATCCCAAGCCCAGATGTGTTCCCCAGCTGCACATCCCCTGGTGAGGAATGTCTTGCACTCTGACCCAGAAAAATCACAGGTTGCAAGCTCGAAATGGACGTCAGCATCTGTGTGTATCCATAAAAGAAAAATATTTGCAACTCCAGTTAAACTCTGGGGTGTTTGGTGCTCTAACCTTGGTGGCTTCTTGCAGATGTTTCATGACCCAACCAGGAAGCATCATCAGTGCTAGAAGGGAGAGGGGTTTAGGAAGAGGAGGAGGAGGAGGAGGAAGAGGAGGATTGTGGGGTCCTTGGTGCTCCCTGATCTCGGTGGCTTTCTTGCAGATGTTTTATTACCCAACTAGGGAACATCATCAGTTGTAGAAGACAGTGGGGTTTGTGGAGAGGAAGAGGAGGAAGAGGAGGAGGAGGAAGAGCAGGAAGACTGTAGGGGCCCTTGGTGCACTCTGAGCTAGGTTGTATTCTTGCAGACATTTCATAACCCAGCTAGGTAACATCGTCAGTGTTAGAAGGGAATGGGATGCCCAGAATGGAAGAGAAAGGAGAATGGATGACGGAGAAGGGAAGAGAAGGAGGAAGACTGTGGGATCCTTGGTGCTCTCTGAGCTTGGTGGTTTTCTTGCAGACATTTCATTACAAAGCTAGATAACATCATCAGTGCTAATTCCAAGTCACAAGAGCACTGGAAAAAAGTGACTTACAACTTTTGACCATTGCAGCATCTCTATAGTCACAGGATTAAAATTCAGGCACTTGGCAACAATCCTCTGTGTGTGTGTGTGTGTGTGTGTGTGTGTGACACGATCACCATTTATAACTTTCCCAGCCGTCTTCCGATAAGCCAACTCAATCGGGGAAGCTGGATTTGCTTAGCGACTCCATTATCCACTTAACAACTGCAGTCATCGTCTTAAGCACCGTGGCCAAAAGGTTCTAAAATTGGGTGCAACGTTGCCTAACAAATTCCTTTGCTTAGTGGCGGAAATTCCACTGCCTGCTGCGGTTGTAATTTGAGGACTGTCTACACAGGACGTTGCAAACGGAAGATAACCCTGCAGCTGTCCCCTCCCTGACCTATTGTTCTGACCCAGGCTTCAGTAAACCGTAATTAATCACAAACTTATTTTAAAAGCAAAACCTATTTTATTGCAATGCTGGGAATTGTTTCCATTCCCAGCCGGAACTAATCTTAAACAGTTCCCCAAGATAAGCACACGCCTTTCAGTGGAATTATGTGGAATGCTGCCCAAAACAGAAGGATCCAATTAATTATAAAAGAAACCAACCCAAGTATAAAGAGCTTCAACTATGACTCCGAAACCGACCAAACTACTTTTCTTCCTGCAAAGATTTCGTCATCTTGGCCTGACTTTTATTCCTTATGGGAGGGGCCAATCACCTCCCAGCCTTACTCCTGAATCGCCCCTTTTATTTCAGCTGTTCTTGCCTTCTAGCAGCTCTGTGCACACGCACACCGGGAACAGGCTCCCCTTGCTCCTCTGCCTCGCTGCTGCCAGATTCCGAAGGCAGCACACAACTCCCAGGCCCCGTCTCTGCATTGGACGCAGGACCCACGTCCAAGCCCTCTCGAAACTCCCTGCCTGGTCCCTGTTCTCCCCCATTGTCCGATTCCACTGCCGTCTGCACCAGCTGCCAGCAAACCACAACTCCTATATTCTCTTTACGACAAAGCCCAGTTAAAAAATTGATGCAAAAATTAATAGCCGGCTTTGTTAATGGAGCTGGAAGTTTACAAGAAGGATGACTTTTTGAAGCAAAGCTTGTATTTATAAATGTTGATCTGTATTTTTAGCTTGTGCCCAACAGAATGTTTTTTTAAAAACTCTTCCTTTTAAAAAACAAATGGCTGCTTTTAAAACAACAACCGAGGAATATTTACTTTTGGCAGATGTTTAACTGCACAAAGAACTTCAGCAAGTTTTACCCAGTTGGAAGAACCTTTGATCAGGTAATAAGAATAGAATAGAATAGAATAGAATAGAATAGAATAGAATAGAATAGAATAGAATAGAATAGAATAGAATAGAATACTTTATTGGCCAAGTGTGATTGGACACAGAAGGAATTTGTCTTGGTGCAAATACTCTAAGTATACCTAAAGAAGGAACATTCGTTAAGAATCAAGAGAGCCAGGACCAGCCAAAGAAAGAAAAGAATTAAAGGATTTACACAAATTCCCAGCTCAGCGAATGGAAAGTTTTGGGATCGTTTTATATCACTTCCCAACAGACCTAAATTCATTAGGAAATTCACATGCTGGCTTATAATAACAAGGGATGGTATCTATCTATATACGATTTAATTTATATCTATATACAGGTAGTCCTCGACTTAAGGCCACAAATGAGCTCAAAATTTCTGTGGCTAAAGGAGACATTTCTCAAAGTGAGTTTTGCCCCTGTTTTATGACCTTGCTTCCCACAGCTGTTAAGTGAATCACTGCAGTGCTTCAGTTAGTAACCTGGTTGTTAAGGGATGCTGCAAAGGTCGTAAGTGTGAAAAACGGTCGTAAGTCTTTTTTCAATGCCATTGTAACTTCGAATGGTCATACAATGAACTACCTATATCTATCTATCTTCTATATCTATTTCTATCTATATCTATCATCTATCTATCTATCTATCTATCTATCTATCTATCTATCTATCTATCTATCTATCTATCTATCTATCTATCTATCTATCTATCTAAAAGCGAAATGCCCCTCACGCATCATCACAAAATCTCCAGAACCATAAAGCCTACAAACTTGTCATTTGGCCCATAGGTTCCTCTTGGCTTCTAGGGGCTCACTAAGAAAGGATTTTTCCAAAGGACCATCAGAGCATTTAGAGTATTTCCTATATGATTATTAACATGCTCTGATGCTAAGGAGCTCTACTCTCCCTCCCCATCTGGAAAGGAATCTGTTCCAAATGCAAAACACAAGCAGAGGAGAGGAGGTTCATTTCAGTTTTACTTTCACAGCAGCAAGTTGTTTTAGTACAGAACAGTTGAGCTAAGCCACGCCCAGGCTCCTTGCTGTCCCCTCCTTCCTGACACAGTAAATACTCTTTCAGTTTCCAAACAGCCCTCAACTCTCTCACTCCTCACCTGAAAAGAAATCTGTTCCAACTGCAGTTGAACTAAGCCATGCCAAGTCTCCTTGCTGTCTCCTTCTTGCTCACACAGCAAATACTGTTTCAGTTTCCAAACAGCCCTCAACTCTCACACATTGACAGGATGCTAACCAAATGAATACCAATGGATGCTGGTAGGCAAGAGGCAGAATTCCACACATACACACCCTTATTTTCTTCCTCAAAACCTAAGACCGACCACATAGTTTTGTAGCTAAGTACAGGGTATCGAGCTAGTATACAATATACTATATTTTCTATATCTGCAATATACTACATCTATATTCTCTATTCTTTCTGCCACCTGGTTTAATCCCAGATTAAATTAAACCGCACTTCAGATTAAAATCTTCATTGGATGAAATGCCATTTTCTTAGGAATGCTAGTTTATAAAGCACTTTTAAAAGCATTTGCAGTGCAGGAAGAAAAACACAATTTTGGTTGTGTTGCAAATGCCGCAGCTGTGTTTTTAATAAGTGCCTTTTTGTAAACACTTGTTTTTTGTTTTTTTTAAAAATGTGGGTTTTGTTTTGTTTTTAACTTATCCAAATTCTCCCTTAAATATCAACCTGATTCAGGGCAGAAAAACAGTCTATTAGTCAGCTGTGCTAAATTCCCCCTCTTTCAAAATGGAAAGGTTGGAGCGGTTCTTTGTAAAAGAATGGCATCTTTGGAAATAGATCTCCTCACAAGTTAACTCGGATACTGCAGCTGCCCAAGAAGCCAACGCAGTCCCAGGCTGCATTAACAGAAGGAGAGAGTAAAAGATCACGGGGCATTTTAATATGGCTTTATAAGCTTTTGATAAGGCCACACGTGGAATATTGCATCCAGTTTTGGTCGCCACGATATAAAAAAAGATGTTGAGACTCTGGAAAGGATGCAGAGAAGAGCAACGAAGAGGATTAATAATAATAATAATAATAATAATAATAATAATAATAATAATAATAATAATAATAATAATATTTATTTATATACCGCTCTTCTCCCGAAGGAGTCGGAGCGGTGCACAGCCATACAATTAATAAATATGTGAAAAGTTAAAACTAAATTAAACTAAGACCCTGGCTGTAATCAGTTAAAACCCCTCCCTTAAACCCTAAAATTTAATATAAAAAGTAAAACACCCAAATCTAAAATCAGCCCAAGCCGGCCTGGTCAAAGAGCCAGGTTTTCAAGGCACGCCTGAAGGTCCCCAGGTCCGTGGCTGTCCGTAACTCCGGGGGCAACCCATTCCAGAAGGCAGACGCCCCCCCAGAGAAGGCCCTATTCTTCGGGGTCACCAGCCGGCACATAGATGCCGACGGGACCCGCAGGAGACCCTCCCTGTGGGAGCGCACCGGACAGTGAGAGGAAAATGGCAGAATGTGGTCTTGTAAAAAATTAGACTAAAATATATAAAGAACGGTTGCTGGAATTGGGTAGGTCTAATTTAATGAAAAGAAGGACCAGGTTGGAGACGGACGGACAGGGTAACATCTTCCAATATTGGAGGGGCTGCCCCAAATAAGAGGAGAGGGTCAACCTATTCTCCAAAGACCCCCGAAGGCAGGACTAGAAGCAACGGATGGAAAACTCACCAAGGAGAGAAGCTACCTGGAACTAAGGAGGAATTTCTTTAACTGCAAGAATAATTAACTAATGGCATGCAGGGGTGGGATTCAAAAATTTTAACAACCGGTTCTGTGGGCATGGCTTAGGTGGTGGTGTGGCTTGGTGGTCAGGTTATTGGCTAGGCGTGGCCAACTCAACGTCACTCACATCGAGGCACGCATCTCCTCGCCTGGCCTCTCGTGACTGTGGGGATGCTGCAACAGTCGTAAGTGTGAAAAAGGGTCATAAGTCACTTTTTTCAGTGCCATTGTAACTTTGAATGGTCCCTCCACACAAGCAAAATACCAGCAAAAAAACTCCAGAGTTGTTCCAGAGACAAGAAGTCTAGTCCTGCCAAGAACGTAATAAGGGTTAACGGAGAGGCAGTTTCTGTAAGCAACCCCAGAATGTTTCTTTCCTGCCTTCCTTACAGGATTAGGCCAGGAATTTCTTCTAACAACCGGTTCTCCGAACTGCTTAGAAAGTTAACAACCGGTTCTAGCGAATAGGTGCAAACTGGGAGAATCCCACCCCTGGTGGCATGGCTTGTCTTCAGAGGTTGGAAGGGACCTTGGAGGTCATGTGATCCAACCCCGTGCTGAATCATTGGTGCTCCATCCTTGGAGGTTTTTAAGAAGAGATTGGACAACCATTTTGTCTGAAATTATATAGGGTCTCCTCCTTGAGCACGGGGTTGGATTAGATGACCTCCAGGGTCCCTTCCAACTCTGTTATTCCATGTTCTAAGTTTTAAGAATCCAGCATCATGAGTCAAAGCCTTGGCACTGTTAGCTCCTAAACTCGGTGCTGTAACCCGATCTGAAGGACTTGAGGGTGGCATGATAGCAGGATCCCAGTATTTGAGGGGCTGCCCCAAAGAAGAGGGAGGTCAAATTATTCTCCGAAGACCCCCGAAGGCAGGACAAGAAGCAATGGGTGGAAACTCATCAAGGAGAGAAGCAACCTGGAACCAAAGAGAAACTTCCTGACAGTGAGAACAATTAACCGGTGGAACAGCTTGCCAAAAGATAGTGGTGCTCCATCGCTGGAGGTTTTCAAGAAGAAACTGGACAGCCATTTGACGACCAGGATGATGTAGGGTTTCCTGCTTGAGCAGGGGGTTGGACTAGAAGACCTCCAGGGTCCCATCCAACTCTTGTTGTCATTCTGCTCTTTCCTTGTTTTAGAAAAATCTTTGCTCCGCTTGAGAAGCCGCTACGCCTCTGGGGATGCTGGTTGAAAAATGACTAAGCTTTGCTCTCCTCACCCCTCATAGATGTCCAGAAGGGCCTCGAGCTAACGGTTGGGCTGGCTGACGTTGGATGGGAACTGTAGTGCATCGGATCTAGACAGCCCCCTTGGCTTGCCCCCGTTACGTGAGGCTTCCCGCCAAGGACTAGGAGGGGATATTCTGGGAAAAGAGAGCTGAGAAGATGAGCTGAATCAGAAGCTGGAAGAAGAAAAGGATGGCGGTCCCGCCGTGGAAATTGTCAGGAAATGGTCTTTCTTGGTCAGGTTCTCAGGGTAGTATATGTGCTTCTCAACCTTGCCGCTTTAGGATGGGCAGATGTCAACTCCCAGAATTCCTCAGACTGGTTGCTAATGAACGTAAAATGAAGCTGTGCTGGCTGGGGACTTCTGGGAGTCGAAGTCCACCCCTCTTAAAGCACGCTAACTGGGGAATTCTGGGAGTTGAAGTCCATACATCTTTGAGTTCAAGAGTATGCTGGCTAGGGAATTCTGGGAGTTGAAGTCCATACACTTTCGAGTTCAGGAGTGTTCTGGCTGGGGAATTCTGGGAGTTGAAGCCCACCCTTCTTAAAGGCAGTGAGGTTTTATTTTATTTATTTATTTATTTATTTAGTCAAGCGATTATAAAATAATAGGTATAAGAATAAACATAGTTTTGAATACATGAGATAGATACTGATAAGAAAAAAATAAAAAGGAACAATAGGACAGGGACGGTAGGCACGTTGGTGCGCTTATGCACGTCCCCTACAGACCTCTTAGGAAAGGGGGGAGGTCAATAGTAGTCTAAAGTTAAAGTTTTTGGGGTTTGGGGAAGAGACCACAGAGTCAGTTCTCCAAAGAAAAGGGGGTGCTAGTTGTAAGAGACCCCGGGTGCAGGCTGGCTGGGAGTTTTGGGCCTGGAGTCTCGGCCCTTCTGGAAGGCGCCAGATTGAAGAGGGCTCGTCTCAAAACCTTTGGCCGCTGGCCAACCAGGCTGTCCATGCCAGCCTTGTTCTAAGTCAACGGCTGCATTTTGTCTTGGAGGACAACCTTGGCCAGCGGCCAAACGCAGGGACCCAATTAAATTCGATCCCACTGCTCTGGAATGAAAATGACACTCGACCCCTTGCCTGGGTGTCCAATCATGTCCCCCCTTTTTCAAATAAAAAGGCCAATTTTCCAGGAATTCTGCAGCGGCTAGCACAGTTTTCAGAGGGAGATGGGCTCCGAGGGGAGAGGATTGGAAAACCAGCCTCTCCTAGGGCTGCCGTGATTCCCTGGCCCATATTCCACAGCTGGGAGCTAGAGATGGGCAACAGTCAGAAGTATTTTCCCACCTTCCCTGAAACCACAAGGAGAAGATGCTCTCCGGAGACCAGTCTGGGTTTTTTCCTGTTCTGCACAAGCGATAATTGCTGCCTTAATTGCTTTTTGGCTTCATGCTTCCTTTTTCCAATGTTTGCCTGCAGCATTTGGGGGTAACACTTTTTCCCAGGGAAAAAGCCCCCTCCCTTTTTAAGTGCATGGCTAACCCCCCCCCCCCTCATCAAAACACTAAGAAGGCCCAAAGGCTAGTTTGCAAATATTAGCAATAGCACTTAGACTTATATACCACTTCACAGTGCTTTCCAGCCCTCTCTAAGCGGTTTTACAGAGTCAGCCTGTTGCCCCCAACAATCTGGGTCCTCATTTTACTAACCTTGGAAGGACAGAAGAAGGCTGAGTCAACCTTGAGCTGGTCAGGATCGAACTGCTGGCAATTGGCAGAATTAGCCTGCAATACTCCATTCTAACAAGCAAGGAAGGAAGGAGGGAAGGAAGGAAGGAAGGATGGATGGATGGAAGGAAGGAAGGAAGGAAGGAAGGAAGGAAGGAAGGAAGGAAGGTTGGTTTACAGAGTCAGCCTCTTGCCCCCAACCATCTGGGTCCTCCTTTTACCCACCTCGGAAGGACGGAAGGCTGAGTCAACCTTGAGCCTGGTGGGATTCGAACTGCCAAACTGCAGGCAGCTGATAGTCAGCAGAAGTGGCTTGCAGTACGGCCCTCTAACCACTGCGCCACCAAAGCTCTATAATCCTCGACTTACGAGCTCCGTTGGGTGCAGAATTTCCATTGCAAAGCAAGGATTCATTCAGTGAGTTGCACTTGATTTATGACCTTTTCTTTTTTTGGCCAAGGGTGAGCGAATCACTGCAGTTGTTAAATGACTCAGGCCGTCGTTAAGTGAATCCGGCTCCCCCCCACAATGACTTTGCTTTCCGTAAGATCGACAGTGGGGATCCCTTGATCTCGGGAAGCTGCAACCTTTGTCAATCTGGGCTTGATTGCCAAGTGCCCGAATTCTGGGAGGATACTACGACCATCATAAGTGTGAGGACTGGTTGTAAGTCACTTTTTCCAGGAGGCATCAAACTTTGGGCAGATGTTAAATGAATGGTTGCAATTTGAGAACTATCTGTATTTCTTCCTAAGACTTTTTACCCCATATTCTAGAATAGAATAGAATAGAATAGAATAGAAGAGAAGAGAAGAGAAGAGAAGAGAAGAGAAGAGAAGAGAAGAGAAGAGAAGAGAAGAGAAGAGAAGAGAAGAGAAGAGAAGAGAAGAGAATTCTTTATTGGCCAAGTGTGGTTGGACACACAAGGAATTTGTCTTGGTGCAAATGCTCTCAGTGTCCATAAAAGAAAAGATCCATTTGTCAAGAGTCAAGAATCATCAGGTCCAACACTTAATGATAGTCATAGGGTACAATAAGCAATCAAATCATACTAGTCCATATAAATCGTAAGGATATAAGATACAAAGTTACAGTCCTACAATCACAAGTGGGAGGGGTGATAAGGAGTGATGATAAGATTATAGTAGTACAGACTATGTAATAGTTGAACAGTGTGGAGGGAATTATTTGTTTAGCAGAGTGATGGCTTTCGGAAAAAAACTGTTCTTGTGTCTAATTGTTCTGGTGTGCAGGGCTCTATAGCGTCGTTTGGAGGGTAGGAGTTGAAACAGTTTATGTCTGGGATGTGAGAGGTCTATAAATATTTTCACAGCCCCCTTTTTGACTCGTGCAGGATGCAGGTCCTCCATGGAAGGCAGGTTGGTAGCCATTATTTTTTCTGCATTAGTCCTAATTCCTCTCTGGAGTCTGTGTCTGTCCTGTTGGGTTGCAGAACCAAACCAGACAGTGATAGAGGTACAGATGACAGACTCAGTCATTCCTCTGTAATTCCTCTGTATGGTAAACAGACTGGCCTGCTTTTTCTGAGCTGAAAACTGGGTGTTAAAAAAAATACAGCCTCGATTCTCGCCCAGGGCAGCTTTTGAATCCTGCAGCGATCGATCGTGTGTGTCGTTCTTTCCCTCCATGAGAAAAAAACAAAAAACCAAAAGATTGCACAGTGCAAAGCCAAACAACGGAAGGAGGGGATGGCAAAGCTTGCTTCCTGCCCTAGAAACTCTGCCACTTTCTACCCCTAGATGAGCTGATAAGGCTGGCCGTGATTGAAGGAGGGCAGAGAGAACACCCATGTATGCACAAGACCTCAATCAGCACAACCGTAGGCTGGCATCAAGTTACGGAGTGGAACAAAACTTGAAATTCAATTTGGTTCGGGCGAGATTCTTCTCCCGTCTCCTGGTTTGGGAAACTGGATTGCCGGGACTTCCAGCCCATAATTTGGAGCAAACTTTTCGAGGGTTTTGACAAAGAACCCCAGTAAATGAAGCTCTGGCTCCCAGCCTCTGATTCAGGCAGCTTTGACCCCCTTGGCAAGTTGGTCTCTTGCCCCTTTATATTTTTTTTAATTGGCTGTTTCCTAGATTTGATTGCTTATTGTACCCTATGACTATTATTAAGTATTGCACTTTATGATTCTTGATTCTGGCTGAATTTATCTTTTATATACACTGAGAGCATTTGCACCAAAGACAAATTCCTTGTGTGTCCAACCACACTTGGCCAATAAAGAATTCTATTCTATTCTATTCTATTCTATTCTATTCTATTCTGTTCTATTCTATTCTATTCTATTCTAATTGAACCCTATGACTATCATTAAGTGTTGCACCATATGGTTCTTGACTCTTGACAAATGCCTTTTCTTTCATGTACACTGAGAGCATTTGCACCAAAGAGAAATTCCTTGTGTGTCCAACCACACTTAGCCAATAAAGAATTCTATTCCATTCTGTACTTTATCCGTCTTTCCTATTAGGCCTCTCTCAATTATTGACACAGCCTGACCCTTTTGTGCTAACTTATCACACCCTGCAGGGCTTTCTGTTGCAACAGTAAAATGTACAACAGCCTCCAGCCATCCTGTTTTAGCCGGATCCTAAGGAGCGGTGGGTTGGAACTACCTGGCAGTGGATGGCAAGAGGGCAAATTCAGGCATTTGACTATGATAGACTGAAACACTGGGGCCCCAGTTCTAAGAAAATGGAATGCAATGTAGAGAAGAGGAAGGTTTTACATTTAGGCAAGAAAAAACCCAATGCACAGGTACAGAATGGGTGATACCTGGCTCAATAAGCAGCAACTGCGAGTGGATCTTGGAGTCCTAGTGGACGACCCCTTAAATATGAGCCATTAGTGTGAGGCAGCAGCCAAAAAGGCCAATGCATTAATAGAAGGATAGAAACAAGATCACCTGAAGCATTAATACCAATTTATACTGCCTTGGTAAGATCACACTTGGAATATCCGCATCCAGTTTTGGTCGCCACGATGTAAAAAAGAAAAGATGTAGAGACTTTGGAAAGAGTCTCTACAAGAGAAAAGAGCAACAAAGAGGATTTGGCTAAAACAAGGGTCTTCCAACTTGGCAAATTTAAGACTTGTGGACCTCAATTCCCAGAATTCTGAAAGTTGAAGTCCACAAGTCAAAGTTGCCAAGTTTGGGACAGCCCCTGAATTAGGCATACCCAATTCCAGCGACTGTTCTTCTTGTGTTTTAGCTTCCCAGTATCTGGATTGCTCTTCTCTGCACTCTTTCTAGAACAAGAGTCTTCAAACTTGGCAAGTTTAAGACTTGTGGACTTCAACTCCCAGAATTCCTGAGCTAATGTGACTGGAGGAGGAATTCTGGGAGTTGAAGTCCATCAGTCTTCAAGCTGAAGTTTGAAAACCCCTGTGCTAAAACATATGAAAAACTGTTGCAGGAATTGGGTCTGTCTAGTTTAATGAAAAGAAGGAATAGAGGTGATTCAGAGGGGGTCTTCAGCAGGTTCTGACCAGTTCTGGAGAACCAGTAGTGGAAATTTTGAGTAGTTTGGAGAACCGGAAAAAACCACCTCTGACTGGAGAGTTTGCAGTCTCCTTCCCCTGCCACGTCCACCAAGCCACGCCCAGAACTGGTAGTAAAAAAAATTTGAATCCCACCACTGGGGTGATTGATAGCAGTCTTCCAGTATTTGAGGGTCTGCCCCAAAGAAGAGGGGAGTCAAGCTATTCTCCAAAGCCCCATGCAGGCAGGACAAGAAGCAGCAGCGGATGGAAACGAATCAAGGAGGGAAGCCATTTGGAATTAAGGAGAGATTTCCTGACAGAACAATTAATTAGTGGAACAGCTGGCCACCAGAAGTTGTGAATACTCCAATAAGGGAGGTTTTCAAGAAAATATTGGATAACTATTTGTCTGAAATGGTAGAGGGTCTCCTTCTTGACTAGAGGACCTAAGGCCCCTTTCCAGCTTGGGAATTCTGATATTTGAGATCTAAAACAACTTTGGCAATTTTAAGATTTCAAACCCCCACAATTCCCCAGCCAGGAGAAACCGAAGATTCAGGATTAAAGTTGGCTCACTTCACACCAATAAAGCTTCCTTCATGATCAGCCATTCCACCCAGCAGGGGACACGGCTTCCTATTTTGAACTGCTCACAATTTACAACTTGGAGCAGGGGTCTCCAACCAACTCCCAGAGGTCCTCCGCCAGCTTTGCTTCAATTCCACAATTACGGCTGCCATCTTGACTTTTCTGCCCTCCCTGCCATCTTTTCCAACCAGGAGGCTGTCGGCCAACATTTAGAACATGACGCCCACGCGCCGCTTTATTGCGCCTGTTTTTCGCTTCGTTAGACTTGCAAATGAAAACCAGGTTTTTGGCTTTATTAACGGGCCTCCTTGCATTTCCAGAGAAACCAAACAGAAAATAAAAGCGAAAATTAAAGATTAAGTTTAAAAAACTCCACCCTGTTTACCTATTGAACATGGCAAGCTGCGAACTGCCCAGGATTCGGGTGCATTTTTTCTATCATGTAAAGCATTTCCATCTAATTTGGGTGTAGTTTAATAACGAAAGCGCCTTTTAGAGAACACGAAGGCACCTTAAACATTTACTGGCACCTTTCTTAAGCGGCATCGCTCTTCCTTCATTCCTGTGTATTTGAAAAGAATCAGGTTGAAAATGAATTAAAAGAACGAATGTAAGAGAAATAATGCTGGGGGACACCTCAACCGCCAAATCTTTTGCCTTTCTTGTTTATCCTGCTCTAGTCGATTTTAAAAGGCGTCCAGCTTCTGAAAATAATCCTTTTTCATCCATTTCATGAGCTCTTCTAGTCAATTTCTCGAGCCCTTCTGGTCAATTTCACAGCACCTAGAAGCAAATTCCCTTGGCATAACCCCAAAACCATCAAGGAAGAAAAGAGACATTTCAAAACTAGGAGTCCTGTATTCCTTGGTAAATTATGCCAAGGGTTAACCCTGGGAATGATTTTTTTAAAATGTCACAATAGTGGTCTCCAATCAAAATCCTGCTTGTTTCTAATGTGCAGGCAACCATCCTGGTCAGAATAACAGAAGTTAGTTGGAAGGGACTTTGGAGGTCTTCTAGTCCACCCCGCCCCCCCCTTCTCAAGCAGGAAACCAGTTACCATTTCAGACAAACGGTTCTCTCCAATCTTTTCTTGAAAACCTCCAGCTGTGGAGCACCCACAGCTCCCACTGATTAATTCTTCCAACGATCAGGAAATTTCTCCTTAATTCTACATTGGATCTCTCCTTGACAAGTTTCCACCCGTTGCTTCTTATCTCTTGCCTTCTGATGCTTTGGAAAATAGGTTGACCCTTTCCTCTTCTTTGGGGAAGCTCCTCAAATCTTGGAAGACTGCTATTGTGTCACCCCTCCTGGTCCTTTTCATTAAACTAGGCAGACCCAATTCCTGCAACCATTCTTCATGTTTTAGCTTCCAGAGCCCAAACTTGGCAACTTATAAGACTTGTGGACTTCAACTCCCAGAATTCCTGAAGTCCACAAGTCTTAAAGTTGCCAACTGTGGAGGAGATCCCTGACTGAGATGGACTGCTACAAAAATTGAACAAATAATGATAATTTTAAATCAACGGTCTTCAAACTTGGCAAGTTTATGACTTGTGGGCTTCAACTCCCAGAATTCCTGAGTTAACATAACTAGAGGAGGAATTCTGGGAGTTGAAATCCACAAGTCTTAAAGCTGTCAAGTTTGAAGACCCCTGATTTAATTATCTGTCTGTCTGTCTGTCTGTCTGTCTATCTATCTATCTATCTATCTATCTATCTATCTATCTATCTATCTATCTATCTATCTATCTATCTATCTATCTATCCATCTATCATCTCTCTCTCCCTACCTGCCTACCTACCTACCTACCTACCTATTTACCTATCAATCAATCTATCATCTATCTATCTATCTATCTATCTATCTATCTATCTATCATCTATCTATCATCTATCACAAGGGTCTTCAAACTTGGCTAGTTTAAGACTCGTGGACTTCCACTCCCAGAATTCCTGAGCTAACAACTGGAGGAGGAATTCTGGGAATGGAAATCCACAAGTCTTAAAGCTATCAACTTTGAAGACCCCTGATTTAATCATCTATCTATCTATCTATCTATCTATCTATCTATCTATCTATCTATCTATCTATCTATCTCTATCTATCTATCTCTATCTATCTATCTATCTATCTATCTATCTATCTATCTATCTATCTATCTATCTACCTACCTACCTACCTATCTACTATCTATCATCTTTCTCTCTCTCTGTATCTATCTATCTATCTATCTATCTATCTATCTATCTATCTATCTATCATCTTTCTCTATCTATCTATCTATCTATCTATCTATCTATCTATCTATCTATCTATCTATCTATCTATCTATCTATCTATCTATCTATCTACCTACCTACCTATCTATCTACTATCTATCATCTTTCTCTCTCTCTGTATCTATCTATCTATCTATCTATCTATCTATCTATCTATCTATCTATCTATCTATCTATCTATCTACCTACCTACCTACCTATCTATCTACTATCTATCATCTCTCTCTATCTATCTATCTATCTATCTATCTATCTATCTATCTATCTATCTATCTATCTATCTATCTATCTATCTATCTATCTATCTATCTATCTATCTATCTATCTATCTATCTATCTATCTATCTATCTATCTATCTATCTATCTATCTATCTACCTACCTACCTATCTACTATCTATCATCTTTCTCTCTCTCTGTATCTATCTATCTATCTATCTATCTATCTATCTATCTATCTATCTATCTATCTATCTATCTATCTATCTATCTATCTATCTATCATCTATGTATGTATCTATCATTTATCTATCAACTATCACAAGGGTCTTCAAACCTGGCTAGTTTAAGGCTTGTGGACTTCAACTCCCAGAATTCCTGAGCTAACATGAGAGGAGGAAAAATTCTGGGAGTTGGAAGTCCACAAGTCTTAAAGCTGTCAAGTTTGGGGAGCTCTGCCCTAAAAATATATGTATGACCAACAGTTTTAGGAACTGGGTATCTAGTCGAGTCTAAGGAAAAGAAGGACTGAGTGTGACTGTCACAAAGAAGAAGAGGATGTGTGTGTCAACCGATCGTCCTCCATCTTGGCCTCCCCGTTAAGCCCCGTGGTTAGGATTCCCAGCACGCAATTTTGTTCCTCTCGAGTCTCTCTTTGACAACGGTGCCACATTGCGCAAAAACGCCCGTTTTTGGGTAAGACCTTTGCCTTCCCACTTGCCGAGCTTCCTGATTGACAGACGATCATGAAACTGTTTTGCGTTCCTTCCGCTTCCCCCTTTCATTTGCGGCTTTCTCACACGCGTTTTTCTCTTCTGGTTGGTTTGGGGTTTTTTTCCTTCTATCCTGTCGATTGGATGGTCCAGCCATCCCGAAGGTTCATTTTAAAGGGAACAAAGGCCAGGAAAGTGGCTTTTAACAGGCACCAACGTGGTGATCATTTCGTAATGCAGCATCAGGGATTTTCCGTCTTAAAAATTGGGGAAGAAAACCAAGGCAGTGCAGAACAGGGTACAGATAGTCCTCAACTTACAACTGTTCGTTTAGCAGCTGGTCCAAGAGACAAACAGCATTGGAAGATGTGAGTTATGACCACTCCTCCCACTGACCACCATCCAGGCTTTCCCACGGTCAGGTGACAAAAATTTGGGTATTTGGTAACCGGCTTAGATGGATGACTTGCTGGCTGGGAACTTCTGGGAATTGGAGCCCACCCATCTTAAAATTGCCAAGTTCTCAGAGAAACATGACTCTAAACGAAGAAATAACTCCATTGCAAAGGCTATAAACCTGAAAACCGGCATGTGTGGAGTTGCAAATGTGGTGGGGAGGGAGGAGAAAAGGAAGGAAGGGACAGATGGAGGAAGGGAGGAAAGGAAAGGAAGGAAGGACAAGGAAGGAAGGAGGAGGAGGTGGAGAAGAGGAACAATGATGAATAAAAGATACACATTAACTGACTGCTAATTGTCCTATTGGGGAGAAGAAAGAGGAGGGGGAAGAAAGGAAGAGAAGGAAAGGAGGGAGGGAGGATTGGAAGGAAGAAAGGAAGGAAATGGGAAGGAGAAGGAGGGAGGGAGAATAGAATAGAATTCTTTATTGGCCAAGTGTAATTGGACACACAGGGAATTTGTCTTTGGTGCAAAGGCTCTCAGTGTACATAAAAGAAAAGATACATTCGTCAAGAGTCAAGAAGCATAAGGTACAACAGTTAATAAGAGAGAGAGAGAGAGAGAGAGAGAAAGAAAGGAAGGAAGGAAGGAAGGAAGGAAGGAAGGAAGGAAGGAAGGAAGGAAGGAAGGAAGAGAAAGGCTCATATCTTTAATTTTTTCCAGAAATATCCCCTTTTTAAATCAAGACAAGTCTCTGGACATTATCCAAAACTGGGGGAACCGAGAACCCCAATGACTGCTGCAGAAAATCTACTAAATACCCCTGTGTTTACTACCTAACCTCCACTGATGAACCTGGGGGGAGAAGATAAGAGGATATCCACCTTCCTATCCCTGACGATGACAGGAGAAAGAGCTAACAAACTCACCCACATCCTTCAGATAAGGGGCAGCAGGAGGACCCCAGATGTTGGGGGCTGGGAGGACCAAGAGGAAGCAGGAAAATTCAGCTTATAAAGATTCTCTTTTTCATTGCAGACAATGATGTGTGTAAGCAGGAGTGGTTGAAGGGTAGATGATGCCCCAACAATGTGTGTGTGTGTGTGTCCAACATAGGAGGAGGTTTCCCAAGCTATATTCGGGAATATATATTTATATCTATATAGAGCGTTGCTTAAGATAGTGAGATGGGTAGCATATACATTTAATACACATTTAATAAGTAAATATATGCATACACACTCCACAACTTACGAACACAAGTGAGCCCAAATTTTCTGTTGTTAAGTGAGTTTTGCCCTATTTTTAATGCACTCATTAATTCATTTTTAATTTACTTTGCCCTGTTTTTAATTCACTGAGTGCTAAAATTGGATAATTCTCCCCCTTCCCCCATCCTCGAGTTAAAATTCATGCTTCCCTTTTGGACTTCTGTTTTAATGAACCGGCTCCACTTTTAAGCCTTCCGCCTGCAAAAGATCCTTCCGTGAAGTTTGAACAGGTAAAACATTTCGCATTTTGTGTCGCCCCTGACACAAAAGTGGACATGCACCCTTATTCATTCCTTGAAACGGGGCTTATTCTTCTCCGCCAGAAAGACGGCTCACCTAAGCTATTGAAGGAGGAAGAATGCAGATTGTCCTGTTCTCCCCTCCCCACCCTGATTCTGGGGGATTGTATACTTCAAAAGAGAGAGAGAGAGAGAGAGAAGAGATAGCATCAAAGGAAAACACTACGACGGGGAGGGAAGAGTAAGGACAGCTATAAATGTTTTGACTCTTCTGATAATGGCCCTTGTGATGAAAATCACAGAGAAGCTCAGATATTATAAAACAGGGCTCTCCAAACTTGGCCACTTTTAAGCCTGGAGGGCTTCAACTCCCAGAATTCCCCAGCCAGCAAAACTTTTAAAGTTGCCAAAGTTGGCTGAGGAATTCTAGGAATTAAAGTCCACAAGTCTTAAAGTGGCCAAAGTTGGAGACCCCTGACGTAGAGGGTTGGTGGGGCCGGGCTGCCTTCACACCACAGCCTGTATTGGAAGACACGGGGAAATTCCCAGGAAAAGAGCCAGTTTGGTGTCCTGGTAAAAGTATTGGACTAGAAACTGGGAGACTGGAAGTTCTAGTTCTGCTTAAGGCGCAAAGCCAGCGGGGTGACTATGAGCCAGTCACTTTCTCTCAGCCCTAGGAAGGAGGCAATGGCAACACACTTACGGCAAACCTTGCCAAGAAAATTGCAGGGACTTGTCCATGCTGGTTGGGGAATTCTGGGAGTTGAAGTCCATTTCTTCCTCCAGTGGCCAATGTTGAGAGACACTGTTCTAGTTTAAGGAGTAATGACACCATCCTTCCTTCCATAACTTCCATAACCCCATAAGCCCAATTCCCGCGCATTATATCCTGTTGAATGTACCCCAGAGTCGGCACTGTGGAGGCGAGATTCCCCCACCCCCACCCCCCCAAAATGATTTTACCAGCAGGGAGCAGATCCCTCTCCTTCCCAGGATGTTTTATAGCAGGGGTCTCCGTCCTTGGCCACTTTAAGCCTGGAGGGCTTCAGCTCCCAGAATTCCTCAACCAACTTTGGCAACTTTAAGACTTGTGGACTTCAATTCCACAAATCTTAAAGCTTCGCTGGCTGAGGAATTCTGGGAGTTGCAGTCCACAAGTCATAAAGTGACCAAGGTTGGAGACCCCTGCTCTACGTGACCCCTTCCCCCCGGGGCTCCGGACTGCACCCAGAGTGGGCGCCACACCTACCGTGAGGGGCAAGGTGCAGATGACGAAGATGACGGTCATGAGAGCGAGGAAGATCAGATAATCCACCTCTTCCTCCCCTCGGCTGAACCAGCTCTTCTTCCGGCGCTGGCTTGCGCCCAGGGATCCCCGCCGGCGGTGCCTCTGTTTCTGGTACATCTGGCAGAGGCTGAGGATGACCAGCCCGTTGCAGACGAAGATGGCCACGATGAGGAGGGCCATGACGGTGGCGTAGGACAACGAGAAGGCCACGTCCTTGTAGCCCAAGACCAGGTCCTTGTCCATTTGGACGAAGCACCAGGTGCCCGGGCAGTATTGCTTGAACTTGCCCACCTTCAGGAAGGGCAGAGCGCAGAAGAGGCCGCTGAAGACGTAGGTGAGGGGCAGGCATAGCTTCACCCACCGCCGGACGTGGTGCTGCGAGTAGACGTAGGGGTAGCTGATGGCCAGGCACCGCTCCACCGCCATGGCGCAGAGCAGGAACATGGCCGCCAGGCTGAAGTACATCATGGAGAAGGCGAAGAGGTTACAGAGCCAGTCCCGGCCGCCTACCATGCCTACCAGGGTGGAGTTGCAAGAGTAGGCCACGAAGACCACCGGAGAGACCACACAAGTGCCGGCCAAGTCGGTCACCACCAGGCCGGTCACCAGGATGCAGAAGGACGAGGTCTTGGCGCGCTGCTCCTTCCGGTGGAGGCCGAGGATGGCCAGGGCCGCCAAGTTGCCCACCAGGCCCGCGGCGAACATGAAGGAGCTGAGGGTGGGGTCGCTGTTGGTCTGCAGGGTGGTGAGGTTGCTGCACCGGCGGGGCAGGCTGTCGGGGAAGCCGGGGCTCCGAGTCGGGCACATTGGCACGGAGAGGAGGGTGGAGGAGGAGGCAGGGGGGAGACAGAGACCAGCCTGCCAGGCTTCGGGGGAGGTTGGGCAGTTCCTGCGTCCAGCTTTGGGAAGGGAAAGGAAGTGGCCAAGGGGCCAAAGAAATAGGAGCGGGCTCGCCTTCCTGCCCCAGGAACCACCCAGTGGGAGAGCTCCTCACTGAGGACTAGCAGCTTGCGGCATCCCCCGGGAAGGAGAAGGATGGCGCGCAGGGGAGGTGGATGCGGAGTACCTGCGCCTCTTCGAGTCGGAAAGCAGAAGTCGGCGCTGGTTTCGGTTGCGGGGCGTTCTCGCTCTCCTCCGGCAGGGTTGGGGTCCGGGGGTTGGGGGGGTGAGGGGCACGTCCCAAAGGGTGGGTGGGGGTCGCCTCCTCCGCCTCCGCCTCCGCTCCTCCTGGGCTGCTCTGGCTGGCGCAAGGCGGACGCGCGAACATCTGAGCCGTCCGGGCGCTGCCCGCAGAAGCGACGGAGGGGCTGAGCTGCAGCAACGGGCGGGGACTGGGGCGAGGCCGGCCGCCCCCACCCCGGTGGGGCCAGGCCAATGGGCGGGCGGGTTTCTGCCCGCCCTCCACCCCCTCCCTCACCCGTCTCTCTCTCTCTCGCTCGCTGGCTCAGGATCCCTCTCAGCCTCCGGGACCCGCGTGGGGGCTCTTGCGCAACGCCCACCCAAGTCGGGGGCTGCGCTCTCTTCCTTCGTCAGGGTCTCCCACCGCCCCTCCGATCCAGAAGCGAGGACAGGATCGCTCGCACAGGCAGCCTTCTCCAAGGCTGGAGGGTCGCGGCGGCTGGGCAGTGTGAGGGGTGGGGCTGCTTGGTTGCCGGAGCTGCGGACCCCCTCTTCCCCGCGTCCAGAGCCGGGGTACGGGGGCGATCCAGAGAGATCTCTAAGAAGAGGGAGCAGGGGTCCCCGAGGCGGAGGAGTTGGAGGGTGAGCCTCGCGTCCCAGCTGGCGGAGTGGGAGGCACCGTCTCCACGGTTTCCGACACCCGGACGACCCTCTACCCTAATTAGAGTCTGCTAATTCTCTCCCCCCCCCCACGGGGGAAAGCTGGAGCCAGCCTCCTCCGGGACTCTCAGCCCCTCCAAGGACGAGGAGGACGCCCCCAGTTGGAGAAAATCCCAAATCGCCCTTGCCTGCCCCCCCCCCCCCCCGGCCAGAGAAGCGGGACTGAGTTGGGGGCGCCGCGCGGGGCTGGGCGGGGGCCCGCGAAACGGCTCGGCCGGGCGACGGGCAGGCTCCCGGAGGAAGACTGGAAGGCCGTCAGGTGAGGCGAGGAGGAGGATGGTGTGTGTGTGTGGGGGGGGGGGGTGTCTCCCGCTGCTGGACGGAGGGGTGGGCGCCGCTTGGAGAAAGTTGCAGGAGCTTCATCACTGGAGGCTTTCAAGAAGAGCTTGGGTTGGACTAGATGACCTCCAAGGCCCCTTCCAACTCTTAATCTTTAGTAATGGATCTGTAAAAGCCCCCAACCCAGCAGAGAGATGAAACTGTGGACGGTGGGGAGGGAAGCATGGAAGGAAGAGCGTAGGGTCAGAAACGGCGTAGGGTCTCCTGCTTGGGCCGGGGTGGAGGTGGGTTGGACTAGATGACCTACTAGGTCCCTTCCAACTGATCTGTTAATCTGTTAATAAGAGAAAGAAGGAAGGAAGGAGCTGCACGTCTGCCGGTCCCAAGGAGGGCAAAGCGCAGCGCCAGGATGGCCCCGAGGGATCTTGCGCAACTCCACTCGGGATCTTTGCAAAGCCGGGGAGAAGCTCTTGGCGCCCCCTGCTGGCCCACACCGGGAAGGAAGAATCGGAGGCCAAAAGCGGAGGAAAGCCGCACGGAGCAGCTGCCTTCCCCAACCTGTCGCCCACTGCATGCACTGGCTTGGACCCCAAGACTCCTGCCCCCCCAAACCCTTCCCCACCCCCCGGGGAAGGCTGTTGGGAGGAGAGGAGGCGCCAGGATTCCGATCCAGAACCTCCAACTTCAGTGCTTAATGAGGAGTTTGCAATCCTGGCCTTTTATGTAGAACTCTACCGGTTGGACAGCTTGGAGCAGGGGTCTCCAACTTGGCAACTTTAAGACCGGTGGACTTCAACTCCCAGAGTTCCTCAGGCTGAGTCTTAAAGTCATCCAGTCATCAAAATTTGGGGAGCTCTGCTATTTTGTGGTTCTTTGCAGGGGCTTCCTGGGATCCCCTTTCCAGCTTCTAGGGAACCAGGAAGAAGTTGGATTCAGCAGGGCCTGGTCTGGTTCGACTGTCCCTCCGTCACCAATGCTCTCTCTGCCTGGCATTGCAAGAGCGCTGGGTACCAATTCTTAGATAACAACAGATAACAGATAATCAGAGTTGGAAGGGACCTTATAGGTCATCTAGTCCAACCCCCCCCCCCTCACCAAGCAGGAGACCCTACCCCATTTGTGACAAACGGCAGTCCAGTCTCTTCTTGAAAGCCTCCAGGGATGATGAAGCTCCCACAACTTCCATTGGCAATTCCATGGATTGATTGTTCTCACTGTCAGGAAATTCCTCATTTCCAGGTTGAATCTCTCCTGGATCAGCTTCCATTCATTCTTCCTTGTCTGGCCTTTGGGTGCCTTGGAGAATAGCTTGACCACCTCCTCCTCTCTGGGGCAGCCCCTCAGATCTTGGAAGGCTGCTCTCCTCTTTCCCCTGGCCCTTCTCTTCCCTAGACTAGCCTTCTGTCCTTCCTGCCCGGAATTGGCTGGTTCTTTAGACCCGGGGCTCTGCTGGAAATGTTTTAAGGCTACTTTAGTCTTCATAAGCAGCTGGTTTCACTTCCCAAGCTTCCCGTCCCAACTAAAAAGCCGGTCTGAAGAATAAAAAACACAGGATGAAAAAACGAGAAAGAATGAAAAGAAAAAGAACCCACAAAGAGCGAAAGAGAACAGAAAAGGAAGCGGTTTTGTGATCCAGAGGTGGGCAAGCATAAGACACAGATCGTCGGGACATTCCTCTCTCTTCCGTGGCACAGCTTGCGACGGCTTGATGATTAATCAACCCTCTTCTGCCGAAGGCATCTTGGCACAGCCGGCCGACTCTTAAGTGGGCTTATTTGCGCGCTTCCAATGTCCATCCGGCATGGGATGAGAGTTTCCATTGACGTCTTTAGAAACCCGAGAACCTGGTTTACGTGGGAGAGCAGAACAGCCTCCGGGTAAGAGGTAGAAGGGTCCGTATCCTGTCATCTTTGTGGGATTTCACACCCAGAACCCCCACACAGAGACAGCTTGGTGCAGTGGTTAAGGTCTTGGTGTACAAGCCAGGAGATGGCAAGTTCCAGGCCCGCCTTAGGCATGAAAACAAGCTGGGTTTGGGCGGGTCACCAGGAGACGGTGAGTTCTAGTCTTACCTTAGGCATGAGAGCTGGCTGGGTGACCTTGGGGCGATCGCCAGGAGACAGGGAGTTCTAGTCCCACTTTAGGCAAGAAAGCTGGCTGGGTTTGGGCCAATCACTAGGAGATTGGGAATTCTAGTCCCACTTTAGGGATGAAAGCAGGCTGGATGACTTTGGGCCAATAACCAGGAAGTTGGGAGTTCTAGTTTCACCTTAGGGATGAGAGCAGCTGGATGACTTTGTGCCCACTATCAGGAGGCCAGCCTTCGGCATGAAAGCCGACTGGTTGACATTGGGCTAATCACCAGGTGACTGGGAGTTCTAGTCCCACCTTAGACTTGAAAGCTGGCTGGGTGACCTTGGGGCGATCGCCAGGAGACAGGGAGTTCTAGTCCCACCTTAGACTTGAAAGCTGGCTGGGTGACCTTGGGTCGATCCCCAGGAGACAATGTGTTCTAGTCCCACTTTAGGCAAGAAAGCTGGCTAAGTTTGGGCCAATCACTAGGAGATTGGGAATTCTAGTCCCACTTTAGGGATGAGAGCAACTGGATGACTTTGTGCCCATCATCAGGAGGCCAGCCTTCGGCATGAAAGCCGACTGGTTGACATTGGGCTAATCACCAGGTGACTGGGAGTTCTAGTCCTTAGGCATAAGAGCTAACTGGGTGCCTTTTGGCCAATCCAACCTACCTCACAGGGTTGTTGTTGTTGTGGGGAAAATAGGAGGGAGGAATATTAGATATGTTCACCGCCTTGTGTCGTTTATAAAAATAATAACGGCAGAATAAAAAAAATCTAATAAATAACTAAATTTCCTTCTATGGACTTCAAGGCTTCTCCCCGTCAAAAATCGAGTGTGATAACCTTGTTTTGCGTCCAGCTGGAGCATCACTTCAGTGGTGCCTGCAGAGTGCCCGATTTACGGCACTTGCTTAAAAACCCAAGACCCTTGAAAAGTACAGGTAGGCCTCGAATTACGATCCACAATTAAGCCCCCAATTTAAGTTGACAAGTGAGACATTTGTTAAGGGAATCTTGCCCCGTTTTACGACCTTTATTTATTTTCTTATTTTTATTTTGCATTTATTTTATCATTTTTATTTTGCGTTTATTTTCTTATTTTTATGTATTTTCTTATTTTTATTTTGCGTTTCTTTTCTTATCGTATATTGCATCTTTTATTTTACTTCCATTCAGCGACCTGATCATTTTCTTATTTCATTCCTTTCATTTTTATTTGTTTTGCTTTTTTTATTGTTGTTTACTGCCAATGTTCTGTTCAGTTTTGTATCGCTTTATTTTATTTCCTTTATATTTTATTTTATTATTTTTCCGTTTCTTCCAGCGGTCGTAACCAGGAGCAGCTGCTGAACGAACGCTCCTACGTCGAGGAGAACCTGCAATTAGAATTTTTATGTGTATTTGTATTTTGTAAGGGTGAAAAAGATGCTTTGGAGAGCGGAATTAAGCCCAGCTGGCAGCTGCCTTGCCGTCTTCTTCCTCTCTGGCTGTTTGCAAATTGGATTTGGCTCTGAGAAAAAAAGAATCCATAATACGTTTCCGGGAATTTTCATTTCCAGATCTCTCGAGTTGCGGTAATGATTTTACGATAATAGAAGGTTATTTAGTCATTCCACCACAGCAGTCAACAAAGTGGAAGTTGAATCAGTAATTTGGAAGCCGGTTATGGGTTTTGTTTTGTTTTTTGCAGATGCTTAATGGATTACTGACTAATCTTATTTGGATGAAAAACAAGAGCAAAGAGGTGGAAAGAAAAGACTAAACATTTATTAGAATAAACCCAGGACAAGAAAATTCGTGTGGTTTTAATCTTCCAGGCAACTGGATCTTGGTGACGGTGAGGACTAGAAGCTCGTTTTTTGTTTTTTGTTTACACCAGGCTGTTCCGCTTGTTTTACGGTGCTTCTCATTCAACTTGGAAGAAACAATCCGGATATATAAATTATATATTGGAGGGAAATAAAAAAGAAGCCAACATTAGAGAGAGGCAGATTAGAAAGGAATAAAACACCTTAGAAACTCAGGCTTCCAATGTTTAAATGTAAGTACAGGTGAGTCCTTGATGTCAGGATTCCAGCAGTGACCCCCAATTAAATCCTGAGTCTCAAGCCGAACTTCCAAAACTTAAATATGATTTATTAGGAGTAAACATGTCCAGCACTGCCTGGGTGCAGCCGACTCTGAGACCCATCATTCATTGTCACCCTTGATCCTTGCTTTTCCCCCCACCCTCTGGATGTGTCATAAATCATATTTTCCAATGGGACACCTCCATAGCCCAGAGTCATCAATCATGCTACGATGGTCGTAATTGTGAGGGTGGGTCATCAGTCCCCTTTTTCGATGCCGTCGTAGCCTCAAACGGTCACTAAATGAGCCGTCGTACGTGGAGGACTACCTGAAGGGGAATGCCACCCCTTCCCTATTAAATTCCACTTTTTTCCCCCCTGTGCCGAAGTGTTTTGGGGAGGGGGGTTCTTCTTACCCAAGGAAGAGGCCACAGCAATTGGGGAGGGGGCCGGTCCTGGCTCACAGCACGATGCAGAAGAGCCGTTTCTCTCGGAAAGGGTTCTCGGCCGAGGAGACGGGCGTGACCAGGGGGTCCTCCTTGGCGTGGGCTTCGCAGTATGCCAGGAGATCGGCTGCCGCCTTGGACACCTGGCACAAAGGAGGAGGGAGGAAGCGCTAAAGACAGACTTAAGCTGGACTACGGCACCGCGTTGTTTCAGGAGCAGCCCTGGGCATCTGTTCAGTATGGATCTGATGTTCGGGGGGCACCTTCCTGGCTCCCAAAGCCTTTAGCTAGACTACTACATTGCATTATTTCAGCCCTGGACATCTCTTCAGTGGGCATTCGATGTACAGTGCCCACTTCCTGTCTCCCAAAGCCTTTAGCTAGACTACTACATCACAGCCCTGGGCATCTGTTCAGTGAGCATTTGATGTTTGGGACTCACTCCCTTGGCTCCCGAAGCCTTTAGCTAGACTACAGCACCACGTTATTTCAGGAGCAGCCCTGGGCGTCTCTTCGGTGAGCATTCGATGTTTGGGACTCACTTGTTTGGCTCCTGAAGCCTTTTGCTTAGACTACTACATTGCCTTATTTCAGGAGCAGCCCTGAGCATCTCTTCAGTGGACACGTGATGTTCAGGGCCCACTTCCTGGCTCCTGAAGCCTTTCGCTAGACTACTTTACTGCATTACTCCAGGAGCAGCCCTGGGCAGTGAGGATTTGATGCTCAGGCCCCACTTCCTGGCTCCAAGGGAGCCCTTACCTTCATGCGATCGATGTTGACCTCCAGCTTCAGCTGCTCCACCGTCTTGCGCGCCTCCGCAATCTTGGCCATGTTGTTGGACATGCCGCTCTACCACACACGGGGAGGGGGCACACCTTTGCCCAGCAGGGTGGCACACACAGAGACCAGCCGGTTGTGCGTTCGCAGCGAATGGGGAAGCACAGCGTTCCTTTCCCAGATGAGAAGATATGCGTGCAAAACACAAATTTTCTCTCAGGAAGCCCTTAATCACAAACACACACACATACACACACACACACACCAGATACACACATGCACCACACACAAGCCTGGACCAGAAAAGTTGTATGGTCCATACAGGGTCTAACATTCTCACTTAATAACTAGCCTGCCCCAATTTGGATTGTCCATATGAGAGGAACACAAGTAACATACCCAGTTCCTGCAACCGTTCGTCAAATGTTTTAGTCTTTAATCCACTAATTATCTTTTTGCTCTTCCTTGCGCTCTTTCTAGAGAGCAATTAACCAATGTTGGTTTCCTGCGTCCAGCCATCTTTCTTGCCAGAATGAAAGAGAAAATAATAGAATAGAATAACAGAATGGGATCTTGGAGGTCATCTAGTCCAACCCCCTGCTCAAGCAGGAGATCCTATCTCATTTCAGACAAATGGTTGTCCAGCCTCTTCTTAAAAACCATTGTAGCACCCCACAATGTCTGGTGGCAAGCTGTTCCACTGGTTAATTGTTCTTGGCAGGGGTGGGATTCAAAATTTTTAACAACCGGTTCTGTGGGCGTGGCTTAGCTGGTGGGCGTGGCTTGGTGGTCATGTGACTGGGTGGGCGTGGCTTGGTGGTCATGTTATTGGCTGGGCGTGGCCAACTCAACGTCACTCACATCGAGGCACGCATCTCCTTGCCTGGCCTCTCATGACTGTGGGGATGCTGCAACGGTCGTAAGTGTGAAAAAGGGTCATAAGTCACTTTTTTCAGTGCCATTGTAACTTTGAGTGGTCACTCCACACAAGCAAAGTACCAGCAAAGGAGGGGGAAAAACTGAATCAGGAAGTCCAGTCCTGCCAAGAATGTAATCAGGGTTAACGGAGAGGCAGTTTCTGTAAGCAACCCCAGAATGTTTCCTTCCTGCCTTCCTTACAGGATTAGGCCAGGAATTTCTTCTAACAACCGGTTCTCCAAATGCTTAGAATATTAATAACTGGTTCTAGCGAATAGGTGTGAACCTGTAGAATCCCACCCCTGGTTCTCGGGTTTTAGGAAAATTTCTCCTTAGTTGCTTCTCCATTAGTTTTCATCCATTGCTTTTTATTCTGCCTTTGAAGAATAGCTTGACTCCCTCTTTTTTGGGGCACCTCCTCAAATACTGGACCATCATGCCACCCCTAATCCTTCTTTTCATTGCATACCCAAGTTCCTGCAACCGTTCTTCCTATGTTTTATCCCCCAGCCCCCTAATCCTCTTCATTGCTGTTCTCCGCACTCTTTCTAGAGAGCAATTAGCCAATGTCGATTTCCTGCTTCTTTAACTCTTGCCAGAATTAAAGAGAAAATGAGATTTTTTTGGTGTGTGTGTGTGTTGCAGGCTGCCGAAGAGATGAAGGGTGACAGTGGGGAGGCTCCAAGCCTGGCCTGCTTTCCAAAGGGAAAGGGCACCAATGGACCCCCAGCCAGGTGGAGCAACCATTTGCAGGAGGTAAATGCCATTAATTAGCTCCCTTCTTACACCCCCACCAACTTGGTTCCAGGGTCTCCTTCTCTAGGTTCAAAGCCATCAGCTAATTGCACAGCCCTCCTGGGCGGAAGATGGGAGGAAGCGGCCATAGGGAAGAAAGCTTAGGATACAGCTAGAGAATTTTTCTTTTTTTTGGGGGGGGGGGGGGAAATGTGCCAGGGTAAGAGGAAGGGGTGTCTTTGGAAGCAGCCCCTCCCTTCTAAAGGCTCCCATTCTCATAAGAGGCGAGGTGTTAATACAAGCTTTCTACTGCCTTGGAATTTAGATCACACTTGGAATATTGCATTCCAGTTTTGGTCAACCACGTTTGAGACTCTGGAAAAAGTGCAGAGAAAAGCAATAAAGATGAATTCGATCATAGAATAGCAGAGTTGGAAGGGGACCTTAGAGGCCATCTAGTCCAACCCGCTGCTCCAGCAGGAAAGTCTATTCCAAATATTAGAGGACTGGAGGGCTAATATATATATATATAAGAATGGTTGCTGGAATTGGGTATGCCTAGTTTAATGAAAAGAAGGATTAGGGGGGTGACATGATAGCCATCTTCCAATATTTGACACTTTCAATACTTATTCTCCAAATCACCTGAAGGCAGGACAAGAAGCATCGGGTGGAAATTAATCAAGGAAAGAAACAACCTGGAACTAAGGAGAAACTTCCTTATAAGTTAGAAGAATTCATTGTGAATTAGAATTTGGAATTTATTTGATTTGTCGATCGCTTACAAGATTAATAGGTGTAAGTATATACATAGTTATGAATACATGAAATGGGTACAGATAAGAAAAAATATAAAAGAAACAATAGGACAGGGACGGTAGGCACGTTGGTGCGCATATGCACGGATTTTAACATTAATTAAATGTTAAATTAATTAAATTAATTAATTAAATGTTAATTAATTAATTCAATGGGATGATTTCCCTCCAGAATTTGTGGCTGCTCCAACACTGGAAGTTTTTTAAAAAGAGACTAGACAACTATTTGTCCAGAATGGTATATACTAGGATCTCCTGCTTGGGCCGGGGGTTGGACTAGATGACCTCCAAGGGTCCCTTCCAACTCTGTTATTGTTCTTTTGTTCTGTTAAGAGTTTATTTTGGCCTCAGAGGGCAACAGTGCCTCTGAGCATACGCAGAGCTCTTTTGAAACCTAGGTCAAGCCATTCTCTTCCCTACCCCCTTGCCAATTTTTTTGGGGGGAGGTACCCCAATTTTGGAATCCAGAAGGCTTTTTGGCAATTTGCTCCATTGTTTTACTTAGTTGCTGGGGGGATTCTGGGAAGAACAAATGGCAGATTGCGAGGCTGCATCAAAGGTAGGCTAAAGCAGTGGTTCTTAACCTTTCTGAAAGAATCACCCCCTTGAGCCGTTGAGGAAGTTATCATCGCCCCCCTCCCCCAACATAACCTCTCAATCACAACACAGGAAAATAATTCTTCAATTTATGTAAACACGTTTTTTGTTTTCTTTAAAATTATCATCAGGACATATCAATGCAAATAATTTATTTCCAGTCTTTTTCCCATAGCTCAACTGTGTGAAAAATTCTGATGCCACCCATCCCTTTAACTCCCAAACTTCATGATGCATGTATTTCATTATTATCTTATTTATTCATGACACTTAAATGCAATGACCATTGAAAACAAAGTTCAATTGCAAGAAAATGAAATGCCCGGAAAAAAAACAGTAACATTTAATGGTTTAATTACAAGTGAATTTTAAGACGCAAAAAGAAATATAAAAAGGACATAAGAACAAACCGCAATGCAGGAACTAAGAATTTCAAGACAAAAACTCTGAAACCAAATTAAGATTCGAGGAAAATATATATTCATGCACACTGTAAAAAGGGTTAAAAAGACACAAAGAAAAGTTTTACAGAAGGAAAGCAACAAAAATCAGAGTGACAAATTTAATAGGTAGAGTGATAAAGGCTGCTGCGCAACGCGCATGAAGATGAGCGATGCGCATTCACATATGTACGGCGTTCTGGAAGACTCTGAGCGTATGCAGAGGGCTTTTCACTGCTTTTTCTGCTTTCCTGGTAGGAAAGCCAGATCTTTCTGCTGCCCTGCCCTGCCAGCTGGGACCCAATCCAGCACCTGATGCCAAGGGAGAAAAGACAGCTCCCTCATCGCTGCTTTGCACAGATAAATATCAGGAAGAGAGCAAGTGATCCCTGGAGATCCCTTCCGTGTCTGAATTGCACAAAGAAGGAACTCAAGAGCAGAGAAAGTATCATCAGGGATCACACACCCTACAACAGGGCGGTTAGCACAAGCGATAAGCATTTGA
Source organism: Bungarus multicinctus (assembly GCA_023653725.1). Taxonomy (NCBI): domain Eukaryota; kingdom Metazoa; phylum Chordata; class Lepidosauria; order Squamata; family Elapidae; genus Bungarus; species Bungarus multicinctus. The sequence goes on along the minus strand of CM042835.1, from coordinate 1,728,724 downwards.
TTAGGACCTAAGATGGCTAAAATATTTAAAAGTGAGCCGTTTTAAAATAAAATGGCTAAATAATGCTAATATTCATTATTGAGATGTTTGAAACTTTTATTCTGTTGCCTTTCTTTGTTCTAAGCTGCCTAGAGTCATCTTTAAACGAGATGAGCGGCATATCCATTTCATAATAAATAAAATTATGATGCAAAGGGATAAACAAAAGGCAGTAATCCAAATGGGTGTACTTATCCTACTTTTTCCCCCTTCTTGGGTATGTAAAGAAATAAAAATATAAGAGAAACCCAAACCTCTTTTTCAACAAGGACCTAGATAAACATTCAAATTTTCTTTCCCAAAAAGATTATAATTTTATTTATGTCGTATTCAGAGACCCCCCAGCAACTCTGGATGCTGATAAACAAAGGTAAATAAAAGCTTTTAGAAGTATTAAATTAAATTAATTTTTAATTGCAATGGAAAAGCATCTGGTACTTTACAGTTATTAAGTCCACATTTCCTGTGGGATACTGAAGGACTGCCAATATAATATTGCACGCAGCACATGAATTTTTAGTGCCTCCTAAACTGCTCATATTCCGAATATTCCATCTTGGCTCTCACTGATAGCTTTAGGTAACTTTCTCCTATAATGTAAGGCAGGGGGAAAAGGGAATTTCTGATCTTCGAAATCTTTAACTTGTGAGGATGCAACTCAAGTGAAACATTAAAAAGTTTGCAATGAGGCAAGAAAACCAGGTTGGTCTGCACCAGCCCGAAATTTGAAATTGAATTTTTGAATTTTACCTTTATTGTCATTGCATTCCATGAATACAATGAAATTTGAAAGCTACTCTAGCACAGTGCCCCAAACACCATATCACAATCACACTACAAGTATTTAAAAATTAAAATAATTAAAATAATAGTAATAATAATTAAAAACCTAGTCTAAAGCCTATCTAAAACATTTAGTAAGTTAAATAGTTTAAAAATGCCACTATATGCATAGGACTAGATCACAAATGCGCTGTTTGATTCAAGACAATTCAGGTAGCATATTTTTATGAATAATAACATTTTATTCAAAGCCATCTGCTTTGCAACTTTGGACTCAGGGTTCTGGAAATACAATTGGATTTGACTAAAGAAATATTGCATCTTATTTAATATAAGGCTACATACTTTTGATCTCTTACTCTCTTTTAGATGAAATTAAGACAAGAATGTTTCATGAAAACTGGTTTTTAGCAGGTGGGCGCTATTTATCGGTGTTACTTCTTCAAACTTAGAAAGAGCTGATTGGATGGCGAAATACCTCTGCCTCGAAAGGAAACTAGAGGTCACTTATCTTGGATGTCGTTTTTGGTTGGTTTCTTATTTCATTATTCTCTTAATTTGCATTTTAAGGTGGGATGTCGAAACTGAAATGAAGAAATGCTTAAGCAAAAGCATCGCTTTTGATGCCTCTGGATCAAATCTGTTAGCCAGAAAAAGATGCTAGGAGACACTTTTTGATCCTCAACACGTATCCATCAAAACACAGGTCCTAAGAAGCAATTAAAATCTTGGCTTTGCTCAAGGGGGAGGTCCTCAAATCCCCTCCCTCCCACCCCAAATCCTGGCTTAGAAGGAGGCAGTTTTGCTGGGGTGCTTGTGTGTCTGGTTCACCCTTTGGTTTCTCCAGAATTAGGGGTACCACATGCCAGGCTCCCCTTTGAACCCACGCTGCCCGAGTCGGAGGCTCTTCTTTCTCCATTCCTCCTTCCACCCCCCACCCCCCAAATCGAGTGGCTCCAGGTTCCAAAGAATAAGAAAGAGAAGGTTCCTACCTGTTGCAGCTTCAGGGAGTGACTGCCTGGGTCTCTGGGTGGTGTGAGCAGCTGGTGGAAAGTCCCTGCTGGGGTTTTGCAGACAAAGAATAGAAGAAAGGGACCTGCTGCTGACAGTGGCTGCCCCCCCCCCCCCCCCCCCAGGAGAAGCCATTTTATACGCAGAGGGGAGGATGGGCCAGGCAGGATCTGAGGCTGGAGACCGGGTTAATGGAAGCATTGGAGATTTCCATGATCAATGTTTCTCAAGCTTAGAAACTTATAAGATGGGTGGACTTCAATTCCCAGAATTCCCCAGCAAACATGCTAGTGAATTTGTAAGATGGGAGGACTACACCTTCCATAATTCCCCAGCCAGGATGATAGTGAACTTGAGAATTCTTCAGCAAGTATGCTAATGAACTTACAAGATGGGTGTACTTCAACTCCCAGAATCCCCTAACCATCTTGTTAGTGAACTTATAAGATGGGTGGACTTCAACTCCCAGAATTCCCCAGCAAGCATGGAAGTGAACTTTTAAGATGGGAGGACTACAACTTCCAGGCTAGCTGGGGAATTCTGGGAGGTGAAGGCCATCCATCTTCAAGTTGCTAACTTTGAGAACCACTGCACTGAGAGGCCCTTGACAGGTAGACCTTAACTTACAACTCTTCGTTTAGTGACCAAATTTACAACGGTGCTAAAATTAAAAAATGACTCACCGTTCCTTGCTCTTAGGACCCCCCACAGCACCCCCACAGTCAGGTGATCCAAATCCTTCATGGCCAGGGGTGTATGTACAATGGGCTCAGCATCCTGGGATTGCATCCCATGTATTTTGCCCGGTTAGAACTAACCGAGTTTGGCAGGAAGTTGGCTTAGGGTACCAATCGTGAGAGATGGTGTTTCTCTACCTTATGCTTTTGTTCTTTTTTACCAGGAAAAAAAAGGGGGGTGAAAATTAACTCGGGGTATCACAGAATGGCAAGATTGTTCAGAATAAAATTCTCGAGAATTTTGTAAAAAATTCTGCCAGCCAGGTTAGATTTTAGCAGCATTTGGGTCAGGGGTCCCCAAACTTGGCAACATTAAGACTTGTGGACTTCAATGCCCAGAATTCCTCACCCAGCATGTTAATGAATTTTGAGATAAGTGGACTTCAACTCCCAGAATTCCCCAGCCAGTGTGTTAATGAACTTTGAGATGGGTGGACTTCAACTCCCAGAATTCCCTGGCCAGCACGCTATTGAACTGGAGCATGACTGCCTCTGGGGAATTCTGGGAGTTGAAGTCCACAAGTCTTAAAGTTGCCAAGTTTGGAGACCTCTGATTTGGGAGGAAGAAACCTCCTTGGGCGCAGTGCTGCTGTCGGCCACAGGGGGGCAGAGCAGGCAAGACCATCACCCCATGTGAAAGGCGCCTGCTTCGCAGTATTAACAAATATTCTTGGAAAATTCCTGCCAGCCTCTGCAATTCGATTCCGCTACCAAATTTGGAGATCAAGCAACTTGCTAGACCTGAGTGAGCAAAAGGGAATTTCTGAGCTCATATATATGTGGCCTGCCGGATTTTTATCACCTGATAATGCAGTGGTTCTCAACTTTGGCGACTTAAAAGGTTTGTGGACTCCCAGAATTCCCCAGAGACAGTCATGTTCCAGTTCAATAGTGTGCTGGCTGGGGAATTCTGGGAGTTGAAATCCACCCCTCTCAAAGTTGATTAACATACTGGCTGGGGAATTCTGGGAGTTGAAGTCCACCCATTTTTAACTTCATTAGCATGCTGGCTGGGGAATTCTGGGAATCGAATCTTAAAGTTGCTAAGATTAACCAACATGGTGGTAATGCAAGAGTTGGGTCTCCATTGCATACTGAATTATATTTCTGCATTTAAGTCATATTCTTTTGCTAGACACGGAAACCGTCATAAATACAAGTCAGTTGCCAAAGGTCTAAATTTTGACCACGTGACCACAGGAAGGCTGCAACGGTTTTAAGTGTGAGGTCCCTTTTCCCAGTGCCGTTGTAACTTGGAACCGTCACTAAATGAACGGTTGCAAGTCTCGAAGGCTAACTGTAGATGGGAGATTTTTTTTTTATTCCTGGGGTTAAATCCCTGCTTGTGTCTTCTGGACCTTCTGGATGATCTCTCGCTGCCTCCAGCACAGAGGAAGGCAGCTGAGTGTGTCTGTGTGTGCGTGGGGTCCTTTTTGCACAAACGTTGCAACTGTGTGCAAGCTGCATGGGGCTCTGACAGGAGCACTCAGTTCCTTTGACCTGATGTCGTGCGCCTGCCTTTGCACACATGTGTGTGTGCACACAACTCCCCTGAAACCCCCTCTGGCTCTCCTTCTGCCAGCTGCGATAAGGGTGCTGCAGGGGGGCTAAAATTAACCTGGGGGGGTGGGGTGGGGAGAGGAGAGGAGGAAATTCTTGGGGCAGCGTCTGGAAAAGATCAGAGCTCTGCCAGCCCAGCAGGCACAAAGGAGAGGCCGAAACCCAGCAGTTTGATTGCTGGAGAGGAAGAGAGCTGGGGTCAAGAGCAGTCTACCTGCAGAAGGGGGCCAGCGAGGGAGTTCTGCAAGGCAAAGAGAGAGCTGCTCAGCTACGGAGCCTGGGGTTGTACAGATGCCAGTCGGCAAATCCTCCCCGCCATTTTTCTCAGGAAAAGAAGAATGCAAACTTAGCAAAGGACGCATCCAGTCCACTGAGAGGGGCCTGGAGTGTCCCCAGATTTTGAAGGAGGCGCTGATAGTTTTGGGGTGCCTTCGTTCTGTATGTATATGCACGTTGTATGGGAGTGGGTGAATGGGCGCGTTTCCATCCCTGGGAAAGAAAGACACCAGATAGATGAGGGAGACAGAGAGAGGGAGGGAGGGAGGAAAGGAGAGAGAAAAGGAAGGAAGAATGGAAGGAAGGAAGGAAGGAAGGAAGGAAGGAAGGAAGGAAGGAAGGAAGGAAGGAAGGAAGGAAGGATGAATGAGAGGGAGAGAGGGAGGGAGGGAGAGAGGGAGGAGAGAGAAAAAGAAGGAAGAATGAATGGAAGGAAGGAAGGAAGGAAGGAAGGAAGGAAGGAAGGAAGGAAGGATGAATGAGAGGGAGAGAGGGAGGGAGGAGAGAGAAAAAGAAGGAAGAATGAATGGAAGGAAGGAAGGAAGGAGAAAAAGAAGGAAGAATGAATGAAAGGGAGGAAGGAAAGAAGGAAAGAGAGAGAAAAGGAAGGAGGAATGAATGGAAGGAAGGAAGGAAAGGAGAGAGAAAAGGAAGGAAGAATGAATGAATGAATGAATGAATGAATGAATGAGAATGAATGAAAGGAAGGGAGGAAAGGAGAGAGAAAAGGAAGGATAAATGAATGAAAGGAAGGAAGGAAAGAAGGGAAGGAGGAAGGAGAGAGAGAAAGGCTATACCAGTGTTTCTTAACCGTGTCAATTTTCAGATGCTTGGATTTCAATTCCCAGAGTTCCCCAGACAGTTGGCTGAGGAATTCTGGGGGGTGGGGGGGTGAACTCCACCCATCTTCAAATCATTGGCATGCTGGCCGGGGAATTCTGGGCCTTGAGGTCCAAGCATCTTAAACTGCCCAAGCTGGAGAAACACTGTGCCCTTAGCACCTTGGGGCGGGGTGGGGGGGGAACCTTTGGCTTCACCTAGGAGAAAGGCACTCCGCACATTCTCCCGGCACCCCTGCCATCCCATCCCAGGGTGGGATCATTCGAAAGGGCCCAGCGGACGCTTCATTCTTTAAAAATACAGATAACTGGACTCTCAAAGTGAGAAGACGTGGTATTGAGAAGGCATTTTAAAATGCTGGAACTGTGGATTCTCATCCCCTGTGGACTGGAAACTTAGCCTTTCTTACTTAAGGGGGGGAGGGGGCCTGGTTGGTTTCTGCAGCCTTTTCCAGAGCGACGGTGGCTTGCCAAGGAAGACCTACTGGATAAAATCTGGGGGGAGGGAGAGATAAATTAACCTCCCCCCCCTAATTCCCTTCTCCCCATCTTCTCGGCTCTTCTGCTCATCCTCCGCTAACTCTTCAGCATCTCCAGACAATGAGGCTGGCTGGGGCTGTCGCCATAGCAACCCCGCCACCAGCACCCGCATCCTTCTGCCTGGTGGGTGAGGAAGACAAGCATCTCCCGGCTGGCGGGTGGGGGTGGAAGGGGGGGAAAGATATCGATCCTCCCAGCCCCCCCCCCCCCAAGGCCTGGCTCCCCCAGTGCCTTTATCTCAGGGCAGTGTGACCCGGGGGCTGCGCTTTGCATGGCGTGGGACGCTCGGCTGGCAGAAACCGGGATTAGAAGGGTGGGTGGCTTGTGCAAACTAGGTTTCAGGGTCATTTACAGGTCCAGAAATGGGTCGATAGAGAGTAACCAGCTTAAATACCTTCGTAGGAATGCAGCCTGGATGCACGAGCGATCGGGTCCCACTCCTGCTTGGGTGTGTGGGGGGGGGGGGGGGTTGGACTAGATGACCTACCAGGTCCCTTCCAACTCTGTTAATCTGAATTCTGAATCCGCCCGTCTCCTGCCACGTCAAAGCTGCCACCGGCTTCGTTTCCCTGCATGGACCAGGGAAGTACAGGGCGTCCTCGGCTTAACGACCGCAACGGAGTCCCCGAATTCCTGTTGCTAAGTGAAACGTTTGTTAAGCGAATTTGGAGAAAGTTCTGCAGTTGTGAAGTTAGCCGCAGTGGATTTGGCTTCCCCCACGGAATTTGCGTGTCGGGAGGTTGCAAAAGGGGAATCACATCACACACACACATACACACATACATCCTGGGACATTGCAACCGTCATAAATACAAGTCCGTTGCTCAGAATCTGAATTTTGATCACGTGAAATCGGTCGTAAAAGTGACCGATTGTCTTTTTTTTTTCCCCCAGTACCGTTGTAACTTCGAACGGCAGCAAAGCGGATTGTTGTAAGTTCAGGACCACCTGCAATTACCAACAATAAACACACACACACACACATACACACACACCCTCAACTGCTGAGCCAAAGAACACACAACCGCTTGGCTGCAGCCTTTTAACCCACAACAGGCAGTCCAGTCCGTTCTCAAACCTTGGCAGAATTCGAATCGGCCGTCCGTTGGGCCCCAACCCAGCTTTGAACCCCGAATGCTACAGGGTCACACACACACACACACCGAGCATGCTTTCCTGGTGCGTTCAAGAGGGTTCAAAGCAATCCTGCTCCATCCTGTCCAGATTAACAGATAATCAGAGCTGGAAGGGACCTTGTAGGTCATCTAGTCCAACCCCCCCCCCACCCAAGCAGGAGACCCTACACTATATCTGACAGAGGGGAGTCCACTCTCTTCTTCAAAGTCTGAAGTGATGAAACTCCCACAACATCCGAGGGCAACTTCTGTTCCGTGGGTTGATTGTTCTCACTGTCAGAAAATTTCTCCTTATTTCCAGATTGAATCTCTCCTGGATCAGTTTCCATCCATCATTCCTTGTCTGGCCTTCAGGAGTTTTGAAAAATAGCTTGACCCCGTTTCCTCCTTTCTGTGGCAGCCCCTCAAATATTGGAAGATGCTCTCCTGTCTCCCCTGGTCCTTTTCTTCCCTAGACTAGCCAAGCCCAGTTCCTGCAACCGTTCATCAGTTCATCGTATGTTTCCAATCATCCCCTCATCATCCTGGTTGCTCTTCTCTGCCCTCTTTCCAGAGTCTCATCTATCCAGCAGACAGACAGACAGATACACACACACACACACTCTTTGTGTAACTTTTAACAACTCTGTTTTTGCAAAGGAGAGCCTGTTTTATGGCTTCAGCTGCGGGTGGGTGGGATGGCTTTATATGGCCTTCTCCGCTGTGTGTGCGTTCTCCCAGCCCTTCTCATCCCGCCTTTGCAAACCCTCCTAATATTAAGCGATTGCTGGTTTGGGAGAGGAAGCCCCCTTGGCTGGGCCTGTAGAGTAAGACAGGAGAAAAGGAAAGAGGGGAGGGGGGGGTGTCTTTTGTCTCCCATCTGGAAAAGATTAGGAGAGGCCCTGTCCCCATGCCAGGTTCAAGTCAGCGCCCTGGAGAGCTTCCTGCAGCTCAGATTTCGCTCGGTCTGGCTTTCCACCCCCGAAGGGCTCGGCTGGATGTGTGGGTCCATGAAAGAAGCGGTGCCCCCTCCCCCCCCCCACCTCGGCTGGTGCCAGCTCTGAGCCATCGGTCAGGCCGGACTGGGTCGGGCAAAATCCCCAGAAGAGGTTCGTTGCTGCACCCCTGCCTGAGTTGCTGATCGGACTTTGGGGTTTGGGGTTTTCTTCTTGGAGTGGAAAGGAAGGAGGAGGAGCTGGGAGAGAATAGCAGCAAAGGGGGGAGGAGGAGGAAGAGGAAGAAGAAGAAAGAAAAAAAGAAAAGAAAGAAGGAAGGAAGGAAGAAGGAGAGGAAGAAGAAGAAAGAAAAGGAAGAAGAAGGAAGAGGGAGAAGAAGAAGAAGAAGAAGAAGAAGAGGAGGAGGAGGAGGAGGAGGAGGAGGAGAGGAAGAAGAAAGAAAGAAGGAAGAAGGAAGAGGAAGAAGAAAAGGAAGAAGAAAGAAAGAAGGAAGAAGAAGGAAGAAGAAGGAAGAGGAAGAAGAAAAGGAAGAAGAGAAGGAAGAGGAAGAAGAAGAGGAAAGAAAGAAGGAAAGGAAGAAGAAGAAGAAGAAGAAGAAGAAGAAGAAGAAGAAGAAGAAGAAGAAGAAGAAGAAGAAGAAGAAGAAGAAGAAGAAGAAGAAGAAGAAGAAGGGGAAGGGAAGGAAGGAAAAAGGAGGAGGCAGGAGGAGGAGGACTGTGGGGTCCTGGATGCTCCCTGAACTTGGCTGTTTGTTTTCAGATGTTTCTTGACCCAACTAGATAACATCATCAGTGCTAGGAGGGAGAGTGATTTGCAGACAGGAGAAGGAGGAGGCGGAGAGGGAGAAAGAGGAGATAAGACAACCCATCCAAGCCCACCCTTAAAATAACTGCAGCCGAGCTGGGACTGCTCCCAAATGAAGGGCGGGGGAGGAAGAAGCCGCCCAGCCAGCCTCCCCCCTCCCCCTAAACTGGGAAGGGAGGGAAGTGGGGAAAGTGCTCCTCATTCCTGGCTGTCTTTTCTGGCGGGGGGGGGGGGCAGCATCTGGTTCTCATAAGGGCCTCTGGGCTGCTGGAGTTGGAAGCAGAGGGACGGGTGTGTGTGTGTAGGGGGAGGAGGGAGGGGCTGCAAGGGGGGGAGAGATGGACCCCAGATAGCCAGATGGAAAGTGGAGCTGAACCCATGATGCACAGCTGGGAGCTGAGCAGTGGTACGTGTGTGTGTGTGTTTGCAACAGGGGAGCCAGAGAACTTGGGGTCCACCTCACCCTCTTTCTCAAGATCAGTGGGGTACATACAGGTACTCTTCGATGTACAACAATTTGTTCACTGACCAAAGTTACCACGGCACTGAAACAAGAGGATTATGTTTTTTCACATTTACAACCGTTGCAGGATCCTCACAGCCACATGATCAAAATTCGGATGCTGGGCAACCGACTCGTATTTACGATGGTCACAGTGTCGCGTGATTCCCCCATCTGGGAAGCCAAGTTGGAGGATTTCGAACAGCCGACTTACTAACTTAACCGCCGCAGGGATTCCCTTTCAGAACGGCGGCAAGAGAGAGCGTAAAACGGGGCAAAACGCGCTGAACCCAGGACTCGCTTAGCAACAGAAACGCTGGGCTGAATGGTGGTCGTAAGTCGAGGAATCTACCCTCCTTCGCTGACGAATCACGCCGGCCACTCTCTCCTTTCAACTAAGTAGCCTTTTCCCTTCCGTCGTCTTTGAGTGACTTTGGGTAAATGGATCAAATCCTTTCCTTGCTATTTGCTTGAAGGACAGTTGCCTGTGTGTGTGTTTGTGTACGCGCGTGTGTGTGTGTCTTTGTGTTGGCCTTGGAAACGGGGTTGGGTAGGCTGCAAATTTTTTAACAACCGGTTCTATGTCTGGGTAGGCGTGGCTGGTTGGTCATGTGACTGGGTGGGTGACATCACTCATCACAACCAGCCCCGCCTCCCAGCCAATCGCTTCAAAGGCAGAGGTAGGAGTCAGCCAATTGGAGCTAATCTCACCACTGACTGGTCCCGCCCATTTTTCAGCCTGTTTTTTGGGCTGTTTTTGGCCAGTTTCAGGCTGTTTTGGAGTTATTTTCAGGCCATTCTTGGGGGCTTTTTCAGTCCATTTTTGGCCCGAAAAACAGCCCAGAAAACAGGCCGAAAAATGAACAGGGGAGGGGCCAGCCAGTGGTGGGATTTGCTGGTTAGCCAAACTGCACAGAATCTTAACTAACGGTTCGGTGGAACCGGTGTGAACCGGCAGCAGCTCCCCTCTGGCCTTGATGCAAAGTCACAAAATCTGCAGCCATGCCAAAAGGCAGCGCAGATCAGAGAAACAGAGAGAAGCAACTTTGTTCCCGGGCTGACTGTTGTTATTCCTTAAATCTCCCAGCTTGACAACTTTTAAGACTTGTGGACTTCAACTCCCAGAATTCCTCAGCCAGGAAAGCTGCTGAGTTTGGAGACCCCTGCAAACACGTCTCAAGTGGTGTGGAACCTAACAAAAAATAAATAAATTTGCAAACTCGTTTTTGCTGAAAGATGCAACTGGGTTTGGTGGGACCATCATAACCATCAACCTTCCTTTCAGATCCCTGCAGATTCCCCGTAGAGATAAGATGGAAGGCGCGCTGGGAATTCTGCTCAGACTTATAAAAATTGATCCACAAAGCTCTTGGTGCTCTGTTCTTTGCAAGAGTGCATAAACTTTAGCTGGGATTTGCAGAGGCCCCCATGAAGATTTGGCCTGCTGTAGTTTATGGGCTAAAACAGGAAGTTCACGTCTCTCCAGCTTGAAGTAGAGATCAATCATTACAGACCTTGGGGGGGGGTCCAAGGTGCCCCCGTTTAGCCCAAACATTTGGGAGGTCAACCCAGAGGTGAGAGATACTTCCAGGGAGGGCCAGGCAGTAAGACAGATATTCTGCAAGCAGGTTTTCTCTCTCTCTCTCTCTCTTTTTAAAATGTAGCTTTTCAAGAGTTGGTTTTTGAAACGTTCCTTTTGGGATCCAGGTTGCTGAACCAAAAGTTTATCCAAGCAGCTTTTCAACAAAAACGCACACAAACAAAACCATAGATTTTTATTTACACAGGGAGAAGAAATATCTGTATACAAGATCGGCAGGGTGGACTCCATTTTCAGAGTTTTAAAACAAAAAATGTGGACTCCGAAAAATCTGGAAGAAGAAAGGAGAAAGAAAGAGGAGAGGAGGAGGAGGCGGGAGGGAGAAAGAAGGAATAGAGGGAGAGAGGGAAGGAGGAAGGAAGGAAGGATGGAAGGAAGGAGAAAGCAAGAAAAAGAAAGAGGAGAAAGAAAGGAAGGATGAGGAGGTGGGGGGAAAGGCAGGCAGGCAGGCAGGCAGGGAGGAGGAGGAGAAGAAGGAAAGGAAGAAGGAAAGAAAGAAAGAAAGAAAGAAGGAAAGAAAGAAAGAAAGAAAGAAAGAAAGAAAGAAAGAAAGAAAGAAAGCCGTAATAAATATCTCTCCTTTTAGAGTGGATGGAGTTAGCAAGAAGGGCAGCCAGGAAGTGCCAGGCTCATCAGTTTCTGTGCAGCCGGGGGGAGAGGAAGGCGTACCAAATCTCTCCTCTTCCATCCAAGGCAGCCTCGTTTTTTCCTGGCAGACGTGAGGCTGAGCAGCGCCTGGACTGGCACCTCGCTGGTTGCTGGCAGCTGAAAGGGAAGATGAGACACATTCAAGGGGAACTTTCTGGGCCCCCCCCCACACACACACCGCAGAAAGTTGGGGAGACGACAGGACGTTGCGGGAAGTGATTCTGCTCCCCTTACACCGTCGTCATGACTTTGAGCGAGCCGGATCGGAAGCGCATAATTTTCTTCTTGAGTGCGTGAGAGGCCTTGATCTTGACAAAGACTTTGGGCTGCCCGCTGGTCGCCTTTCCCGGGCCGGACGCCGACACCAGCTGTGGGGAGAGCTGCTGTGGCCACACGAGACCCCCGCTCTCGTCCGTATCGCTGGACGCGCCGCTGCTGTACGGCGGTGGCGAGTCCCCATCGCTCAGGCTGGATTCGCTGTCTCCGCCGACCAGGCCGTCCTCCAGGCGGCACACGGGGGCCCTCCTGGCCGGCTCGCCCGAACACTCGGAGTCGCTGCCTGGATAAGGGAACCCTGCAGGGCCTGGCCCCTGTTGGCCCCGTGTCAGCTCCATGGTGCTGCTAGGAGACAGCTCCTCTTGAGAGATCTCGGCTGTCGAGCTCCACTTGCGGTAGCCGCTGTCTGTGTTCCCCTGCAAACGACGTTGGCGGGATGGTTTCTGCACCGATTCCTCCCGGTCCACCGTCCCGTATTTCAGCCTGGACCTGTTCAGGAGGCTGTTCTCCGACTGAGACCTGGCCGCCTTCTTGGATTTGGGAGAACTTTTCCTCCCACTGTTCTTTCTCCCGGCTCCCTCGTTCCCCTCATCTGTAAAGCGGCACTTCTTGGCGGGGGCCGCAATCCGCGGCCGTTCCCTCACCAGCAGAGGGACCCGCTCGGGCGACAGTTCCACCGAGCGGCCTTTGGTCAGGGGTGGGGGCTTCTTCCTTCCCCCCCGGTGTGCCTGCTGGGCCCAGGGGGGCTGCTGAGCGGGGATGTACTGGGCTTTGACCATCAGGCAGCCTCCTTCCTCCGACTCGTAGGAGACTGGCTCCTGGCCACTTCCCCGCGAGGACCCGTCCTCCCTGTCCAAGAGAGGGGAGGAGGGGTAGACCGTGTCGTAGTGGTCTACAGAGGGAGGTCTTCCTTGGGCCAATGCTTGCAGTTTGGGGGGCTTCCGGAGACTGGATGGAGGCGGGTGAAAGTCCTCCACCACCGTCTTGGCGGCCAAAGTCCTCTCGGCTGCAGCATCCCACGAAGACCAGACACGGGCGTTGGCGACAGCAGTGCCGCCCTCGTGGCCACAGGGCGAAGGGGTGCTGCTGCCCCTCTCCATGGCCGGAGGGTGCCTGCGTTCAGCCTGCAGAGAGAGCAGCTCGGAGGGTCGCTTGCAGAGGCTGCTCTGGCGCACCACGCCACCCTTGGCGGGCGGTTCCGAGCCGAGGCTCGTCCGGGGCTTGCTGCCTCTGACCAGCTGGCTGCGGCGGCGGAGAAGGCGCGAGATGTAGCTCTCCACCCGCTGGCCCTGCGAAGCCGCCTCCGTGTATAGCTGGAAGTCATTCCCGTAGGCCTCCAAGTTGCCGTCAGGGTCCTCCGGGTAGGACAAGGCCCGGGAAGCAGCCAAGAAGGCGGGGTCTTCATACAGGGGGCTCTGGAAGAAGGGGCTCTGCAGGGCCACCGCATGCAAGGGGCTGGGGTACAAGAAAGGGTCTGGGGTGAAGCAGGCGGGCAGCGGCTCGGCAGACGGATCTTGGGACGAGGCGTAGGGGGCTGAGAAGGAGCGCGGCATGGTGCTCCGTTGGGTCCTCTCCTTGCTGTTGTTGGCTACGTCCCCTGTGGAAAGCAAGAGAGAGAGAGCTGGGCAGGTGGGGAGCTGGACCCCCGAGCTCTGAATGTCAAGGAATCGTCCTCCCTGAATAAGTCTACCTTGGAGGAGCCCAGGCTGCTCTCTCTCTGGGCTTGGGTGTTTTTCTGAAGACATTTCATTACTCAAACTAGGTAACACCATCAGTACTGATATTGTTGCCTGGTTAGGTCAAGAAATGTCTGCAAGGAAAGCACCCAGATCAGAGACCACCAAGGACCACCATTACCATCTCATCCTCCTCCTCCTCCTCCTCCTCCTCCTCCTCCTCCTCCTACTTCTCCTCCTCTGTCTTCATCTTTTTTAATTCAATTTTTAATTCAGCCATTTATTTAATAACTTTTAAATTTATTTTAACTTTGCTGATTGTATGTTTTTATCATGGCTGTTCACCGCCCCGAGTCCCTTTTTGGAAGAGGGGGCGGTATATAAACTTGATAAATAAGTAAATAAATAAATAAATAAATAAATAAATCTTCCTCCTCCTCCCCTCCTCCTCTTCCTCCTTCTTCTCCTCCTCCTCTTCCTTCTCCTCCTCCATCTTTGTCTTCCTTCTCCTCCTCTTCCTTCTTCTCCTTCTCCTCCTCCATCACAAAACATCTACAAAAACACCACCAAGCTTGGAGAGCACCAGGGACCTCGCAGTCCTCCTCTTCCTGTTCCTGTTCCTCTCCCCTCCAATCCCACTCTCCTTTTTAAACGGTTGAAGTATCTACTCAGGTAGTGAAACATCTGCAAGAAAACCGCCAGGCTCAGAGATCATCAAGGACCCCCCTCAATCCTACCTCGACAGTGGTGGGATTCAAAATTTTTTACTACTGGTTCTGTGAGTGTGGCTTAGTAGGCATGGTTTGGTGGGCGTGGCAGGGGAAGGATACTGCAAAATCCCCCCTCCCCACCCCACCCCACAAACCTGCTTTCCAGCTCTGTTTTCCTGTGCAGGGCAACCAAAGGAGACCCAGCTGATCAGCTGTGGGCGTGATTTGGTGGGCGTGGCATTCTGTGGGCGTGGCTTGGGCATGGCTTGGTGGGCGTGGCAGGGGAAGGATATACTGCAACATCCCCTTCCCTCCCCACCCCACTAACCTGCTTTCCAGCTCTGTTCTCCTGTGCAGGGCAACCAAAGAAGACCCAGCCGATCAGCTGGGACTCAATGGGAGGCAGAGAAGAGATGGGGTTGGTGAGGCCAGTCAGAGGCGGGATTGGCTGGTTCTCCAGCCAATCCATAATTTTTCGGAGAACCAGCCAATCCATAATTTTCACTACCGGTTCTCGAGAACCGGTCAGAACCGGTTGAATCCCACCTCTGAACCCTGACCTACAAATATTCTCCTTTCTTTGGTCTCCCTTGCCCCACCCAAGACTAGCCGGTTGCCCATCGAGATACCCTCTTCCTCTTACCTACCTACAGATTTGGGGCGCTCGTTGGAATAACCGAGGCGGGATTCTGGATGGCCGATCCGGGAATAGGAGCCAGACGCCGATGGGATGCTGGACGAAGAATCTTCAAACCCGGATGCTGGTGAATCAGAGGCCACTGCCGACTGTTGACCCTCGTAGAACCCTGGAGAAGAAGGGGCATCTAGGTCAGTGGTTGCCAACTGGTGGGCCGGGGACTATCAGTAGTCCGTGAGAAAATTCTGGTGGTCCACAGAGAAATGTCCCCCCCCCCAAAGCAATTAATCCAGGCTGCGCAGGAACACAAGGCTGCGCCACCCATATGGCCTGCGGGAACGCAAGGCTTGCATCGCTTGCATTGCGAACAACACGAGGTAGTGAGGGGAGGGCGGAAAGGGTGGAGGGGGGGGAACTTGCCCTACTCGCCCCACGCACCTGGCCTGGCCACCAGGCTGCTTCTTTCCGCTTCTTTCTTCTTCTGCTTTTGGCTGCACGCAAGGAAAGCAGCCGAAGACTTTCTTCCTCTCCCCCAAACTCCACTGGAAATGAATCTTTGGGACCCTGCAAGGCCTCCTGCTCCAAGAGGCAGCGCCGGTGCAACAAATCTCCCAAAGACTCATTTCTGATGGAGTTTGGGGGAGAGAAAGAAAGACTTCTGCGGCTTCTGCTGCTTTCCTTGCATGAAGCCAAAAGTCTCTCTCTCTCTCTCCCCCTGAGAACGGAGCTGGAGATGGAATCTTGCGATCCCAAATAAAGAATGATCGATCGGTAGGAAAACGGAGTGGGGAATTTTCCTGCAGACTTTTTGGGGGATTTTCCCAGGGTCTCTGGTCCGCGGGATTTGATATGATGAGTTTGGTGGTCCCTGAGATCCAAAAGATTGGCGACCCCTGCTCTAGATTACTGGCTTCCTGTGACCCCTGACTTTCCAGCCGAGCAAGGAAGGACAGATTTCCTGCGATCCCACTTCTGACACCAACCATAGAAGGAGGGAAGGAGCAAGCGGAGACCCAACCGGCAAACCGAGTCCGGCCACACCCAACGGAGGACAATGTGTCAAGCAGATGCCGTGCTTTCCTCTTCCCATACCTGAACTAGGCCAGCTGTCTGTCTCAACTGCCTCCCCACACGTCTTCTCGTTGCTGTAGAGTCGCAATAAACCCAGCTGCTGTTCCATTTCCCACATCAGCTCAGGAAGGGCACCCTAGAAGAAGCAGAAAACCCGTCAGTTGGTCTCTTGATAATACAGGATATTACTGCCTCTTCGGAATCTCTATAGTAGCGGGTATAGTGGCATGTATAGTAGTTTCATAGTAGGTAAAAACTAGGCATACCCCTCACGCATCATCACAAAATCTCTGGAACCATAAAACCTACAAACTTGACATTCGGCCCGTAGGTTCCTCTTGGCTTCTAGATGCTCACTAAGAAAGGATTTTTCCAAAGGACCATCAGAGCATTTTAGAGTATTTCCTATATTATTATTATTATTAACACGCTCTGATGCTAAGGAGTTTTACTCCCCCTCCCCACCTGAAAAGAAATCTCTCCCAAATGCAAAACACAAGCAGAGGAGAGGAGAGGTTCAGTTTCACAGCAGCACCAAGCAGTTTTAGTACAGAACAGTTGAGCTCAGCCATGCCCAGGCTCCTTGCTGTCTCCTCCTTGCTCACACAGCTTCAGTTTCCAAACAGCCCTCAATTCTCTCACTCCTCACCTGAAAAGAAATCTGTTCCAACTGCAATAGAACTAAGCCATACCCAGGCTCCTTGCTGTTTCCTTCTTGGTCACACAGCAAATACTGTTTCAGTTTTCAAACAGCCCTCCACTCTCTCACATAGACAGGACGCTAGCCAGATGAATACCGATGGATGCTGGTAGGCAGAGGCACAATTCCTCCCCCCCCTTACTTTCCTCCCCCAAAACTAAATCTGACCACATAGTTTCATAGCGAAGCACGGGTATCCTGCTAGTAATTAATAATAAATAATAGCATTGAGTATATATCAATGCTACTATCAGTAGGTATATACTCAATGATTTATATACCCAATATATGATAATGTAGTAATATTTACTCAATGTATGATTAGTACATTGAGTAAGTATCACCTCACTGCGATACCTACTCGATGGACTGATCGCTGCTGGAGCTGCCTCCGCAAAAAAACAGGGAAATCAACACAATCTCTTTCCTCCCAGAAACCTGGAGGAGAGTTGGACTCACAATCCTTTCCTTCTCCCCTCGCTCTCTACTCAAAGACACACAACTCTCTCTGTAGATGCAACAGCACGACACCCCTAGCAGCAACTACTGGACCTTTTGGAGAGCTGTGTATCTTCTCCTTGAGGTGCCCCGCCCCCACCCCTTTCCTTACAAGCCCAAGTAGATTCCATACGTGGGACCCCCCAGTGGTAGATGAGGTCAGCAGTCCACACAAGCATTATGGTGGCAGCCAGATGGACCATGGAGCTGCTGGTCTCCCGAAGTGTCTGTGTGTGTGTGTGTGTATCTGTCTAGGTGGAGAGGAGAGCTATGGGGCAGCTTTTGACCTTCAGACAGATGGTGGCCCCCAGGGACAAAAAAACAACAACTCGTTTCAGAGCATCAGTCAAACTCCAGACAGGAAAACAATGGGGTGAAATTCTCACCCGGCCCCAAATTACGTGTGTGTGTGTTTGTGTGTGTGCCTGCATGGACCTATAATCACAAAGTAGCATCTGTTGGCAACCACAGAGGTCTTTGGATGTCCCCATCCGGCCAATCTAACCAGAGATTTGCAAAGATTGTCTCCTTACAACGTCCTACCTGTCAATGGCTACTTCCGCTTCAACCGCAACAACACCCAGGCAAACAATAGATGTAAACTCAAAGTAAACTGCTCCAAACTCGATTGCGGAAAGTACGACTTCAGCAACAGGAGTGGTCAATGCCTGGAAGTCACTCCCTGACTCTGTTGTCACATCCTCAAACCCCCCCCGCCCCCAGAAAAAAACTTTAACCTTAAACCAGAGGTCTCCAAACTTGGCAACTTTAAGGCTTGTGGACTTCTACGCCCAGAATTCTCCAGCCAGCTTTGCTTGAGCAAGAGGTTGGACTAGAAGACCTCCAAGGTCCCTTCTCACCCCATGGTTCTATGTTCTTATGTTCTATGTCCAACTCCTTGCTCAAGCAGGTCACCCTACATCAGAGGTCCCCAAACTGGGCCACTTTAAAGACTGGCGGACGTCAACTCCCAGAATTCTCCAGCCAGCAGAGGTTACTCTGGCCTAGGGGTTTTTAAATTTTTTAATCTGGTTTTAATCTTTCTTAATCCCCTTATTTTAATTTTTTAATTTTTAATTTTTATTTGCATTTATATGCCGTCCTTCTCCGGAGACTCAGGGCGGCTTACAGTCTATGGAGCACCATGGTAAGTGCTCGGCAATAGCCTTCATTCCATTGTATATGCCTGCTTATTACTAGAGCTTTTTGGGCCCCCCCCCCAAGGCATTTTTACAAAGTCAGTTTATTGCCCCCAACAATCTTGGGTCCTCAATTTACCTACCCCGAGAGGATGGAAGGCTGAGTCAACCTTGAGCCTGGTGGGATTCAAACCTGCACTAATTGCAGGCAGCTTGCACTAAGTGCTAGATGATTAACAGCCTGCACCACCAAGGTCCTTTAATCTTTGTAAGAGCCAATATATTTAATTCTTTTAATTTTTAAATATTGTATATGTGTTTTATATGTTATTTTATTCTGGCTGTTCACCACCCCGAGTCCCTTTGGGAGAGGGGGCGGTATATAAATATAAATAAATAAATAAATAAATAAGTACTCTCTTGTAATCCCTTCCTTTGCAATCTCTCTTCACTTTAGGAGATTAAGAGAGAGAGAAAAGCAGGCATACCTGGCTGGAGAATTCTGGGAGTTGAAGTCTACAAGCCTTAAAGTTTGTCAAATTTGGGGACCCCTGCCTTAAACCGTCTACCATGGACCTCCTTCCATTCCTCAGAGGTCTGTGAGGGGGCGTGCATAAGCGCACCAGCATGCCCACCATCCCTGTCCTACTGTTTCCATTTATCCATTTATTCATACTCATTTATGATGTATATACTTAGACGTTTCTACGATACATTCATACTGGATACTTGTTTTCTCATACATGCTCGACAAACATTTAAAACAAAACAAATCAAATCAAATAAAATCTTGGAGGATGTCTGGTGGACAGCAAAATAAAGCAAAAAAAGGGGGGGGGGAAATGGAAAAAAAGGAATTCCAAGACACAACATATCTCCATGATATTATCCCAGACAAATATTTGGGACGGCTCCCGTTGTAAGTATTCCAAGTGTTGATGGCACATAAGAGGGAGCGCATTGGCTTGGCTGGGATTGGGAAGGAGCACACCGGTAGGTAACGGGGCCCTAAGTCCACCCAGGTGGCCACCCGTGAGGGAGGCTTAACTGGGAGAAGATCTCGGGGTCAGGGGGAGAGAAGGCAACCTGTGTGGCTTTTTCTCACACCGACAGCTGCGTTTGAACAGCGTTTCTGGCTCGCTCAGGTTTCCTTCCCAGGTGAGACCAACATCAGATTTAGAAAACGTGGAAACTCGCTTGGGGTCTAATTGTGGTGGGAATTAGGGAGGTTGCGTTTTTTATCACCTTGGCCCCTTTAAGATGGGTGGACTGCAGCTTCAATTCCTCAAAGCTGGCAGGGGAATTCTGGGAGTTGAAGTCCTCCCATCTTTTCAAGGGGCGAAACTGGCTGGAGGATTCTGGGAATTGGAGTCTTCCCATCTTTTCAAGGGGCGAAACTGGCTGGAGGATTCTGGGAGTTGGAGTCCTCCCATCTTTTCAAGGGGCCATGGTTGAGCAATACTGATGTAAGGCAAATAAAGAAGGAAGCAGACCGGAGAAGAATGTACAGCATCCTTAAGCCAGTCTGTGGTCACGGGTTGAGCAGATTCCTTTCAGCTCTACTGGAGAATTCCCGTCTGTGCCTCCCTATCAGCTGTTCTGCTCAGCAGGAGTTTTGCTTCCAAATTGTCTGGATGAGGTCATGGAAGAAAACTTCTCGAGGGCTCAGCTTTTATCCCAGAGCTGAGCTGCTTGTTTTGTCTCAACCTAACCAGTGGATTTCCACTCACGGAAAAAGATTCTTTCTTGCAGAGCACAGAATTCTCTGGCGCGCCACAAAAATGCTTCAGCTAAGATCAGATACCAGTATAGGGAGTTCAAGTCCACAAGTCTTAAAGGTTACAACAAGGTTGGTCACCCTTATCCTGCCTATTTTTATTTATTTATTTATTTTTATTTGTCAATTGCTTACAAGATAATAGGTATAAGTATAAAAATAGTTATGAATACATGGATATATATAAGGAAAATAAAAGAAACAATAGGACAGGGACGGTAGGCACGTTGGTGCGCTTATGCAGGCCCCCTACAGATCTCTTAGGAAGTGGGTGAGGTCAATAGTAGACAGTCTAAGGTTAAAGTTTTTGGGGTTTGGGGAAGAAACCACAGAGTCAGGTAGAGTATTCCAGACATTGACCACTCTGTGGCTGAAGTCGTATTTCCTGCAATCAAGTTTGGTGCGATTAACCTTGAGTTTGTATCTATTGTGTGCTCTTGTGTTGTTATGGTTGAAGCTGAAGTATTCATTGACAGGTAGGACATTGCAATATATGATTTTATATACTATCCTTAGATCGGACCAAAGGCAGCGTAATTCGAGGTTTCAAAGTCTAGAATTTCGAGTCTGGTGGCCTAGACCAAATGATTGTCCAATCTTTTCTTAAAAACCTCCAGTGTTGGAGCATCTACAACTTCTGATGGCAAGCAGTTCCACTGGTTAATTTTCTCACTATCAGGAACTTTCTCCTTAGTTCTAGGTTGCTTCTCTCCTTGATTCGTTCCCACCCATCGCTTCTTGTCCTGCCTGCAGGGGCATTGGAGAATAGACTGACCCCCAAATCTTCTCTGAAGCAGCCCCTCAGATATTAGAACCCTGCCATCATATCACCCCTGGTCCTTCTTTCCATTAAATTAGACATGCCCAGTTCTTGCAACTGTTCTTCATATGTTTTAGCCTCCAGTCCCCTAATCATCTTAGTTGCTCTTCTCTGCTCTCTTTCCAGAGTCTCAACCTCTTTTTTTAACCTACTTTTTACCTGGCGCAGTTGAGTTGATTCCAGTTACAGAATCAGTCCCTTATAAGGAAAGAGAAGGGGATCTTCAAAGCTTTCAAGAAGATAATCTACCCTGGGATGTCTTGATTCCTTCTGCAAGATAGACCTCTAAGACGAGATATATTCTTATCTCCTACCTTCCTTGTCTCTCATTTCTCCTCTGCCCTGGGTGTCTGTGTGTGTCCAAGAAAGCAACATGGATAGATTGCATTCAGTTGACTCACTATAAGTCTCCCTGTTTCCTTTCTGAATTTCTCAGAGTTTCCTGTGAGCAACCCGGGGTTCAGGTTTAGCTGAGTTTTTAAACAGCCCGAGGGATCCACTCTCCTTGGTCGCTCACTATCTTAGGAGCTGGATCTACCTTGAAGCCACTAAAAAAGAGAGAATTTAAAAAATGCAAAAGGAAATAAAAGTGCCCCCCAAAAGCCCCCTTCTTCCCTAGCAATCCACACCTCAGATGAGCAAAGATTAGCACCAAGATTAACACTACTAGACCAACAATCAACAACTACACAGTATCCAATCAAGGAGCTAACAACACAGACAAAAAGTGAATAGTAAACAGCAGCATAATCAAGGAACTTAGCAAGAATATGCCCACCATCACTGGGGACAGGGCAAGCCATATGTAGATAAAAATAAGAGCAAATCTTACTCCCTTCTAGCACTGATGATGTTACCTAGTTTGGTGATGCAACGTCTGCAAGAAAGCCACCATGTTAAGAAAGCACTGAGGACCTCACAGTCCTCCTCCTCCTCCTCTTCTTCCTCCTCCCCACTCTACACACGGCACTTCCTTCTGGTGCTGATGATGTTACCTAGTTTGGTAATGAAACGTCTGCAAGGAAACCACCAAGCTCAGAGAGCATCAAGGAGCATCTTTCCTACACTCAGTACCATCAAGGCAGGAATATCTCAAACACAAATGTGGCTCCATTAATACACTCCATTACCCCCCAGGTTTATGAGGCAACCACAAAAGCACACACACTTTGAAAGGGCCAGAGAAATGTAGCACAAAGAGGTTTACAGTCCTTCATCCTCGCTTATTTGCTCTAGATATTTTATTTTCAAGGGAAAATGCCCCTTTTATGCCCAGCCCATCCTTGGTGCTTTCAGTGCTGGTCAATTTCACAATCCTTGGTCAATTTCATAATCCCAGCTTGTCAATTTCATCATTTTGGGGCAGCTTTTCATAACAGCTGGCTTGCTTTGATTCTAATTCCCATTTTTCCCTCAGCATTTCCCACAATAAAATTGTGATGAAACCAGAGTTATAAACTGCATTTGGACTTGGAATTGCAGCAGAGATATAATTACTTCGAAAAACCCTTGCATAAAACCCATAAAGTCAGAATAACCAGATTGTTTCTTTTCTAAGGGAGGGAAGGAGGAATAACATAAGGAAGCTATTAGGAGAGAATCTTTCAAGAATGTTTGCAAGAATGCGATACGGTTTCCTTGCAAGAAAAGAGGTACACCAAGGTGGAAATGGACACAGAACTCACTGTGCAGTATTTGCAACGTTCATTTGTAGCTGTTGCATTTTCATTTATTTTTAAAGTAGAGGGATTGAAAATTCCAAGGAATTCCATGCCGGCTGGGGAATTCTGGGCATTTGACATCCTGAAGTCTTAAAAGTTACCAAAGTTGGACACCCTTGATCTAATCCATCATTTCTGCTCTGGCCCTAAAACAAACTCTTATTTTTTCTCACTTGCTTATCTTGAAAGTGTTTATCCAAGTTTAAATCACTATTTTTAAAAAACAAAAAAAATCAAAAGCCAGTGGCTTGCAGTCTGCAGGAACCGAGGAGACTACATTGGGGTGTGGAAGGATACAAAAATGTAGTTTTTTTTTTAAACTTGAAAAAGGATTCTTTTTTTCCCCCTTTCCTGGTTGGGAGAAACATAATTTTTTTTCCCCAGGTGCTGCAGTGCAAGGAACGAAGGAAGCTCACTTCAAATTTTAATGGTGTTGCCGAGTTTTCCCACCAGTTTTGCCTCTGGCTTTTTCCCAATTTAACCCAAGAGGCAATTGGTATGCCCTGGCTGCAAGAAAGACCCTTCCTCTCTTCCCTTTGCAAAGGTTTGGGGGAGTGGAGTCTTCTCAAGCTGTTTTCCAGAGGAAAAAAAGTGAAACTTGAACAGTTCTGGCTGCCTAAGCTGAAAATTGTCCACATTATTTCATTTCATTTTTTTTAAAAAAAAAAGCTCAAAGCTTTTGCAATTTTTTCTTTCATTGGCAAACATTCCTGGGATGATCCGTAGATTGCAAAACCAGAGCCTGGAAAACAAAGCTGAAATGCCTGCACTACGAAATAGGAAAGCTGGCCCCGACGAAGGAGCACACCCGGCTGGCTAAACTCTGGCTCGTGCCTCCGAGCTGCGCTTGCACTACAAAGCCCATGGTTATCAGCCAGCCCAGACCCACTGAGGTCATAATCCAGCGCACCTGCAGCTCCTCAAGTGAGGAAGGAAGCTTCTGTTTGGCAAGAGCTGCTCAGATTTCAAAGCCACGGTGTGTATCTGTGGTTTGGTTTTTATTACAGGGTAGGGTTAATAAATGCTAATTAAAGATATTAGCCTCTTGCAAGCAGGAACACAAAGATCCCAGTGCATTCAGGGCTGGTTTCGTTCAGTTTCATAGCAGGGATATTGGGGGGGGGAGGGGGGGAAATAAGCACAGCTGGCTGGGGAATTCTGGGAGTTGAAGTCCACAAGTCATAAAGTTGCCAAGGTTGGATACCCCTGCCCAATGCCCTTCCGGAGAAATGGCTGTCCAGTCTTGTCTTGAAAACCTCCAGGGATGGAGAAGGAAGGAAAGGAGGGAAGGAAGGAAGGAAGGAAGAAAGGAAGGAAGGAAGGGAGGGAGGGAGGGAGGGAGGGAGGAAAGGAGGGAAGGAAGGAAGTAAAGGAAGGAAGGAAGGAAGGAAGGAATGGAAGGAAGGAAGGAAAGGAGGGAAGGAAGGAAGGAAGGAAAGGAGGGAAGGAAGGAAGGAAGGAAGGAAGGAAGGAAGGAAGGAAAGGAAGAAATGGAAGGAAGGAAAGAAAGGAAAAGAGGGAAGAAAGGAGGGAAAGAGGGAAGGAAGGAGGGAGGAAGGAAGGAAGGGAAGGAAGGAAGGAAGGAAGGAAGGAAGGAAGGAAGGAAGGAAGGAAAAATAGGGTTGGAAGGGACTTTAAAGGTCTTCTAGTCCAACCCCTTGTTCAAGTCAGAGATCCTAAACAATTTGAGACAAATAGCTCTCCAGTCTCTTCTTGAAAACCTCCAGTGATGGAGCAGCCAGGACTTCTATCTGTTACTTCTTGTCGCAAACAGAATACAGAATAACAGAGTTGAAAGAGACTTTGGAGGTCTTCTAGTCCACCCCCCCTGCAAAGGAGAATTCTGGGAATTGAAGTCCACACGTTGCCAAGGTTGGAGAAAGGCCCTAGGGTACATGGTCCTCACCCGTGAAGATGCCTTCTGAAGCAGGCCGGTTCCTAATGGGCTGGACTCCTAGTCCCATCATCCTTTGACTAGGCTCCTTGGGAGTTATGGGAATTGAAGTCCAGCCCATCTGCAAGAGTCTCAGGTTTGGGGGAAGGCAAGCTTGGTCCAATCTCTATTTACAGAGTCGTAAATTCCCTTGAAAGACCCATCAAAGCCTCTCCATTGTTAGCAGATCTTCTGTGTCAGCCTTATCTTATCTTCTGTGCCCCTGAGTATATTTAGAAAAACCTTCCCCAACGCTCTGCTTAAAGCAGTTCCTGCCACTGACTTCCCTCCTCCTCTTTTGCATTTTGAGCTTAATTACGGAGGAAATTTGCATTTTCCCTCTTTTGTTCCTTGTCATCTTGTTTCCCTGCTGGAAGTGTCATCACCGTCACTTCTAGTCCAGTGGTGGGTAACCTTTTGGGGCTCCTGTGCCAAAAATTGCTTGTGCTTGCATGCCAGCACCCAGAAGGCAATGAGCGCGGGGGGGGCCCACATCCCTTGCGCATGCATGCCCGATCACCTCCCACCGCCCCTTTACCTGCACTGCACCTCTCAGGCAGGGGTGGGATTCTACCAGTTCGCACCTATTCGCTAGAACCGGTTGTTAACATTCTAAGCAGTTGGGAGAACCGGTTGTTAGAGGAAATTACTGGGCTAATCCTGTAAGGAAGGCAGGAAGGAAACATTCTGGTGTTGCTTACAGAAATTGCCTCTCCGTTAACCCTTATTACATTCTTGGCAGGACTAGACTTCCTGTCTCTGGAACTTCTCTGGAGTTTCTTTTCCCTCCTTTGCTGGTACTTTGCTTGTGTGGAGTGACCACTCAAAGTTACAATGGCACTGAAAAAGTGACTTATGGCCATTTTCACACTTACGACTGTTGCAGCATCCCCACAGTCATGAGAGGCCAGGCGAGGAGTTGTGTGCCTCAATGTGAGTGATGTTGAGTTGGCCATGCCCAGCCACTAACATGACCACCAAGCCACGCCCACCAACTAAGCCACACCCACAGAACCGGTTGTTAAAAAATTTGAATCCCACCCCTGCTCCCAGGTGACTTTTGGCCTGCTTGAGGCCTTTTTCAGCCTGCCAGAAGCTTGAAGGATGCCTCTGCAGACTTTGCAGGCCGAAAAATAGGCCCGTTTCATCACTTCCAGTATTTCCGGAAATACCAGAACTGACAAAACGGACCTATTTTTCGGCCCGCAAAACCTGCAGAGGTTTCCCTGAAGTCTCTGGCAGGCTGAAAAAGGCCCCCAAAACCAGCTGGTAGGCATGTGCATGTGCGGTGAGGTAAGTTTGGCTGGGGCTCCCATGCCTGCACAAATGGTTCTGCGTGGCACCTGTGGCATACAGTTCTAGTCCAACCCACGGCTCAAAGCAGTGTGGACTGCAACTCCCAGAATTCCCTAGCCAGCTGCAAAAAAACAAACAAAAACCCCAAGCTCAGAGAGCACCAAGATACCCTAATTTCAATCCTGCAAAAATTCTCTTTTATCGATCCTTTTCAAGTTTCAGTCAAGAGGCTGGTCTTTGAAGCTGTCATGCAGGAAACGGAAATAAGCTTCCCCCCCCACCCCACCCCTTCCGATCTGCTACCCACTCTCTTCTTTCCTTGTTATTTTTCCTGGAAATGATAAAGCAATCCCCATTTTAAGAACAGGCGTTGGGATTGCAAATCTTTTCTGGCTGGGTTCCCCATCCGCAACGTCCAAATTCAAACCATTTATAAGCACACACGTTCAACGCTGGACTTCAAAACATTTCCACCCGCCAAAGTTTATGCTTCGAGAGAGAGAAAGAGAGAGACAGGAGGAGAGAGAGGCCTGAACTTGTGTCCGTTCCTTCTTAAAAGCTCCAAATCACTGCACCGCCAGTAAGGGTTTGCGCCTTACAAAGAGACACAAGGCAGAACCCAGAGCTGCCCTAAATTTGGGGTGGATGCAGGAAAGGGCTTGCCAAAAAGCTCCTTCAGCTTCCCCAGATCAGCAGCAGCCAAATGACCTGTCCTAGTCGGGCCCTGGCCTTGGGAGAACCAAGTGGAGCACTCTGAATTTTATGCACATTGATGAAGTCTTCACAATGTCAGAAAAGCCAAAGAAAAATGTCAGCAAGGAGAAAGAGGGTGGTGGAGTTTTTCTGCCTTATGTAGTTCATAAAACAGAACCAGGAAGGAAGGAAGGAAGGAAGGAAGGAAGGAAGGAAGGAAGAGTGGCTGGGTGGAGAGAGAGAGGGAGAGAGAGGTGATGGATAGATGGAGAGATATAGAGATAGATAGATGATAGATGATATATTTAATGAGTGGATGGATGGATAAATGAATGGATGGAGAGATAGATTGTTAGAGATATGATGGATGAATGGAGAGATATAGATATAAATGGATAGAGATAGATAGATAGATAGATAGATAGATAGATAGATAGATAGATAGATAGATAGATAGATAGATAGATAGATAGATTTGATGGATGGATATAGAGAGATATGATGGATGGATGGATGGATGGATGGAGAGATAAAGATATAGATGGAGAGAGAGAGAGATGCTAGATTTGATGGATGAATGGAGAGATGGAGAGAAAGAGAGATGATGGATGGATGGACAGATAAAGATAGAGAGATAGATATAGAGAGACATGATGGATGGAGAGATAAAGATATAGATGGAGAGAGATGATAGATTTGATGGATGAATGGATAAATGGAGAGAGAGATGATGGATGGATGGACAGATAGAGAGATAAATATATTAGATGGGTGGGTGGATGGATGGAGAGATATAGATATAGATGGATAGAGATAGATGATAGATTTGTTAGATGGATGGATGGAGAGAGAGAGATGATGGATGGATGGAGAGATGGAGATAGATGGATAGATGGGTAGGTGGTGGATAGATGGCTAGATGAATAGATGAGAGAGTGGATGGATGAATGATAGACAGATAAATGGCGGGGGGGAGAGAGAGTTCAGACGGGGTTGTTGAGATAGCCAACCTTTTCTCCGTGAGGAAGGCATTTGGCAATCCGGGCCCCACCCTCTTCCTCCCCAACCCTCATAAATTCCAAGATAAGCGTTCAGATGGGAGGGGGGCGGAGGGGGAGGCCAGCCCTCCATCTGCCAATTCTCCAAGCTGAGCCAAGCCAGCCATTGGGGTGATTTGGAAAAAGAGACTCAGGGAGAGCTGACCCCCCCCCCAAACCCTCCTTCCCTGGGAATTCTGGCACCTCCCCCTCCCCTCCGCTCCTCTACAGGAGTCCTTGACTTACGACCACAAGGGGTCTCCCACCAGGTCTCACTTAACCACCGTCCTGCTCAGCAACGGAAATTCGCTTGGGGTCGCAGGTGCAGGATTGAAGCCCTCGCGGCCGCCCTCTTGAAGTTTCTGAAACCCCCTCCCCTCGATGACTGCAGACTCCTCTGGCCCAAAGCCCAGGTCTCTCTTCTTCCCGCTGCAGTTTTTCATGAGGTGGGGAGGGGGTCCCTTCAAGGGAGCATAGCCAGGTCTGTTACTCCCCCTCTGACCTTCGCTCTCATTACCTACCCTGCCCTAAATTGTCCCTTCCCTCCGTGCCTGTTTGTCTGTCCTGGGTTCCCCCCCCTCCTGCCCCCCCCCCTGCCACATACCTGCCATTCTTTCAGGGTTGACCTTATCCCAAACCTTTTCCAAAGTCCTCCCCTCCTTATCCCATTTCTCCCTCCACCCAGCACAAAGTGCCGCCTGCTTTATGGTGTTGACACGGCCTTCCTGGTGCCTGGTTGATCTCACACACACACACACAAGTGGGGCCCATTCCATATAGACCCCCCCAAACCCATCATGTTGGAAGAAATGAAGGGCAATCTTGAAGATAAGGCTTCCGTTTAGCCCGCAAACTTCAGCTCTCGGTCCAGGACTCTTAACCCATGAAGGGTTTTAAAAGGTGGCCCTTTAAGAACCACCACTGGGGAAGCTGGGGAAGATAGGAGTTGTAGTCCAATGGCTCAGAGGTTGGCTCCCCAATCCACTTCTCCAAAGCAACACCGTGTGGTGAAGGAAGATCAGCTATGAGTTAGAAAATCTGGCAACAGACAATGAGTCATGGGGAGGGGGGGCTAGAGGGGGGGTTCAGACTCAGGAAGGTAAACACAGATTTCTTACCCCCTCCAGGGAAGGAGGGAGAGAGGGAGGAAGGACAAGGAAAGGAGGAAGGAAGGGAGGAGATGGGGAAAGAAGGGAGGGAAGAAGGGAGGGAGGAAGAAAGGAAAGAAGGGAGGGAGGGAGGAAAGAAGGAAGGGAGGAAAGAAGGGAAAGAAGGAAGGAAGGGAAGGGAAGAGAGGGAGGAAAGAAGGGAGGGAAGAAGGGGATGGAGAAGGAAGGACAAGGAAAGAAGGAAGGGAGGAAGGAGATGGGGAAGGGAGGGAGGGAGGGAGGAACAAAGGAAAGAAGGAAGGGAAATGAGGAAGGAAGGAAAGTCGGTGCAAAGGAGGTTATTTTCTTCTAAAAGTGGAGAAGGGGACGAATACATGGTATTGGGGAGGGGGTCTGTACCAACTCCCCAAATTCTCAGCCCCAGCACATCTGGAGGTGGCAAAGGGGTACTTCAAAGCATCAACCTTGGCCAACTAAAGAGGGGTGGACTTCAATCCCCAGAATTGCCCAGCCGGAATTCCCAATTCTGAGAATTGAAGACCACCCATCTTCAAGTGGCTGAGACCGACAGGCCATTCCCAGGACAGGAGGAAACGATATGGCCCACATTGGACACGACTAGCCAATGGATCCCTTTCAACTCAGAAAAGCAGGACGGCCAAAGAGGCAGGAGACCCCAACCCACCCACCCACCCCCACTCTCCCCAAAACTCCTGAGCTCACCGGTTGGCGAAAGTGGTCTAGGCGACTGGAATGCAACCACCCAACTCAGAGCTCCATTTAGGTTAGGGGTTTCCAACCTTGGCAACTTTAAGCCTGGAGGACTTCAACTCCCAGCTGGCTGGGGCATTCTGGGAGTTGAAGTCCTCCAGGCTTAAAGTTGCCAAGGTTGAAGACCTCTAGTCTAGGTGACTCTAAGTTAACCTTTTCTTTGTAAGGAACTCCTTAGGTGACCGATTCCCAGGAGGAGAAGGAGGCCCTGTTAGACTACAAATCCCATCATCTTTAGCTGTGGAGGGGGGTTGGGGGGGGGGATGAGAAAGTGGGTAATGCCACACATTGCAAAGCATCCGATGCAGAAAACCTGCCCTGGGAATTTTGCTAGAAAAAACAAGAAAATCTCTCAATTCTTCAGTCTGGCCCAGGGATGTTTGCTTGTTTCCTTTGCTGGCTTGATCTGGCTTTGTGCTAGAACTAGGTGGGGTTCTAGATCTCTCCAGCATGGCTTTTAAGACCCTCCCTCCCAACAAGGAATTTATCATTCTCCATCCTCTCCAACCAGCCAATCCATCCTCTCTTGTTCTCCACTCCTCTACTCGTTGCAAAATATCTTAGGCCACCAGACTCCAAATTCTAGACCTAGAAAACCAAGAATTACGCCGCTTTCGGTCCAATCTAAGTATAATATATAAAATCATACATTGCAATGTCCTACCTGTCAATGAATACTTCAGCTTCAACCATAACAATACAAGAGCACACAATAGATACAAACTCAAGGTTAATCGCACCAAACTTGATTGCAGGAAATACGACTTCAGCAACAGAGGGAGCAATGTCTGGAATGCTCTACCTGACTCTGTGGTTTCTTCCCCAAACCCCAAAAACTTTAACCTTAGACTGTCTACTATTGACCTTACCCCCTTCCTAAGAGGTCTATAGGGGGCGTGCATAAGCACACCAACATACCTACCATCCCTGTCCTATCGTTTCTTTTATTTTCCTTATATGTCTCCATGTATTCATAGCTATGTTTTTACTTATACCTATTATTTTGTAAGCAATTGACAAAAATAAATAAAAAATAAAATAAATAAATCCTAAATTCAAAGTTGCATGAGTTCTTCCCTCAAAGAAGGAATTATATGTCAGGAACAGCCAGTCCTGGTGCTTAATGCTATTCAGCAGGCTGAGAATACAAGCTTTCATTGTGCCCAGATGTAGAATCGCTAGCTAAAATACTGCAATATCTGTTCACAAACCACCATCTGGGGTGTTGATAGGCTGGGGTCACCTGTTAACCCAGCAGTGACCAAGTTGTCATTCTGGCAGCACCGGCCACGGCATGCCAATCACACAAAGTGTGCCCAGCTGGGCCATGCAACGTCAACCAGGAGTTCAGAGAATGGTAGAGTTGGAAGGGAACCAAGAGGTCATCAAGTCCATTCCACTGCACATTGTAGGATTCGCAAGACCATCCCCTTTGATAATAGCTAATCTCTGTTTGAAAATCTCCAGGGAAGAAGTAGAACAAAAAAAAAATCCTTCCTTGGATGCAATCACCTAATATTTAATCTAATATTCCCAATATTTAATTGGCACCTTAAATTTCATCCCATGAGTTCTAGTCTTGCCTTCTGGAGCAAGTGAGAAGAAACTTGAACTATCTACAACAGGGGTGTCCAACCTTGGCCACTTTAAGCCTGGTGGACTTCAACTCCCAGAATTCCCCAGCCAGCTGGCTGGGGAATTCTGGGAGTTGAAGTCCAACAGGTTTAAAGTGGCCAAGGTTGGACAACCCTACTCTACAAGGCAATGGCTCTTCAAGGATTTGATGGCAGCTATAGTGTCCTCTTTACCAGCTAAATGTTTGAGTCTTTTCACCGTTCCTCTAGTTTTTATCAATCTTAACATACTGAGACTTCAACTCCCAGAATCCGCTGGCCAGCAGGCTGATGAACTTTTAAGACTGTGGACTTCAACTCCCAGAATCCCCCTACCAGCCTTGAGAAACCTTCTTCCCGATAAAAGCCGCAAGACCATCCAGTTGCAACCGGTAGGAACTGAACCAGCCCTGAGCCAGAACTGAAGAGGGAGGAAACCTTCTCCGAGGTGATTCAGAGGTGGGGAATGAAAAGGATCCACTGGATCCTTCTTTGAACTTCCAGGGATCGCGTCGTTCCGCATTTCAGCAAACCCGTCCGCTGGGGACCTCTTTCTCTTCCCCCCTCCTTCGAGCATGCCAAAAGGGCACTCCAGAGGTCAGCTGAACTCCCCCGCTCCGAATTGCCACAGACTCCAGACTGGTTTTAATCCGGAGTCGATTCGGTTCGCCTTTGCCGGGGAAATCGCTTCTCTCCCGAGCAAGCAGCATTCCCGGAGAAGGCAAAAGGAGAGCTAGGCAGACAGTTGTTCCCTCCAGCCGCGGGTGGATTCCGCCTTCCGCGTCCCGCGGGGACGCCGCTCGGACCCTTCTAGCTAAGGCCGCCCGGGAAGCATGGGAGGTGTAGTCCTGGAAATCTGGGAGGAACCTGCCTTAGGGGAGGAAAAGGGGGGGCTTGGGGTGCCGGGACGCTCCAGCAGCGGCCCGCCTGCCCAGAAACGCCCCCTCCGGTCCCGGGAGCCGGCCGCAGCGGCGGATGGATCAGCCTCGGTCCTGGTGCGAGCAGGGGACCCAGCCGCGGACGGCGGGCTTGCAAGGGAGGGGAGGGGGCCTTTTCTGAGCCCGACCAAGCGACAGGGGGGGGCAGGGGCCCGTTTCCACGAAGCCTCCCTTAGGGCCGGGGGTGGAAGACAAGGGGCGGCAGGGGGGGCGGCAAGGGGTGGAGAGCGCGGTTCTTCCATCCTCCCCATCCCCGCGGGCGCGCGCGGACGCGCTCCTGCTCCATCCTCGCCGCCCCCAGACCCATTAAGCCGACTGCAGAGAAAGGAGCCCGCGCAGGCGACCCGCGCATCGTCCGCCTCCATCGGTTCAGATTGGGCAAGGAGCAGCCTCCCCCCCTCGCCTCCACAATCCAACCGGGGAGGGGGGGATTTTCCGACGCCCCTTCCCCACGGGACAGCCGGAGGACCCTCCCACCCCCCCAGACATCTCAAAGACCCCCCCCACCCCCAGGCAGAAAAGGAGGAGGTCGGGCTGCGGCGGCCCCCTCCCCTCGCCTTTCCTGCCGCCCCCTCCTCCGTCTCCCTCCGGAGGGGGGTCCCAATCCGGCGCGACCCCTCCCGGCCTCGCTCTCCTGCCGCCCCCCCCACACCCCTCCCTCCCTCCCTCCCCGGCCCAGTGAAGGCGGCTGGGCTCAGCTTCTTTCTCACCCGCTGCTGCTCCTCCGGAGAAGGATCCCCGGCGGCTCCTCCGGGCTCGGCGGCGATGCGCAGCGCCTGCCGGACCCGCCGCTCCTGGCGCTCCCGCAGCAAGTGCAGCTCGCACAAGCCGGCCAGGGTGCCTTCGAGCCAGGCGCGCAGCCGGCTCCGCTCCGGGGTGGCCGGGAAGGAGAAGGCGCGGATCATGGTGCCGCCCAGCCGGCCAGGCACAGCTGCAGCCCCTTCGGCTTCGGCGGCCGGGCGGCGCCTCCTTGCTTGCTCGCTCGCTCGCAGCAGCTCCGGCGCCGGGGAAAAAGCGCAGCGGCGGCTCTTCGCTCGCTCGCTGCTGCTGCTGCTGCGGTGGCTGTCACCGCCTCATTTGCATGGGCGCCGCTCATTGGCTCGCCCTCCCCGCTACGGATTGGGAGAACTCGGCTTCTCATTGAGCCCCCGCCCGGCTCAGCGCCACGCCTCCCATTCAAACAATTGGGCCCTCGCCCAATCGAGCCACGCCGTTGGTTCCCCCCCCCCCCCCCCAGGCTTCGGGCTTTATTTACAAAAGGCCTCCCTCTCGCCGCCGCGCGGTGGGGATCGGCCATTGGCTCAGCTGGGAGGCTCAATTTGCATAGCGTGCGCCCTGAAGTTCCAGCCATTGGAACTTCGCCCGTTGGGACCCGCCCCTCGCAGCGAGCTATTGGGCGGCTGGGGAAATGGATCTGCATAACTCCCGCCGCGGAACTCCAGCTCCTGACACACCTTCATCTGCATAAAACGCCCCGCCCCGAATGCGCGTCCTTGATTTGCATAAATCGGGCCCTTGCTTCAAGCCGTTGGTTCCCTTGCCTTATCTGCAAGCCACGCCCTGCGATTCATCTATTGGTCCGCTCGGCTCAATCGACCTGGCCGGCCACGCCCTGTGCTGGGAGCCACCGATGCCCGGGACCTTAACTCATTGGAAACCATTAATTAAATGATTAAATCGGAACAAATAGTCAAGTTTTCCTCGCTCTCTGATCTCCGGTTCCCCGACACGCCTGGACCCCAGCAATATCATTTGCCAGTTCATTTGCATGTCTCCGCCCTCTGCTGGCCCAACCCCCTCCAGCTTCTCATTGATAAAAATCGGGCCCCGCCCCCCGAAGTGAAAGTGTTTCTGACCGCCCGACTTTTTCTGAATGAATGAAGCTTCGAGGATGCCCCCCCCCCACGCCCCTTCCCTCCCAGCAGGGCCCCGTAGATTCTTTGGTCCGAAAGTGTGCCGAGAGTGGCTTTTCTCAAGCGGGCCCCCAGCCAAAGAGAGCTTCCGCGGGGATCCCCTCTACTAAATGCCGGGGGGGCTGGAGGGCTTGGCGCCTGGGGTCCCCGAAAGGTTGGGGGGGAAACGCACCCGCTGCCTGTCCCTCTGCAGTTCAGACAAGCGTCGCTACGGAGGCCAGCTCAAACCCACGCGCACACGCACCCCGGGAGTCATGAGTGGAGAGGCGACCGGAGGGCGACCGGTTGGGGAAGGTAGGTGGACTTTGGGGATTCAGACTCGGTCCCGGAAAGGGAACTTTTCCTCTCTAAGCAGCACTCCGGGAAATCAGCTGCCCAAAAGCCAAGACCAAATATTTGAGATTCACTGGACGAGATGATGCTCCCCCATTCTGTATCTTCCTACCATGTAAAAATGAGGTTTTTGCAGAATGGAAGGAAGGAAGGAGTCAGACAGGGAAGGAAGGAAGGAAGGAGTCACAGAGAGGGTGGGTGGGAGGAAGGAAGGAGGGAGGAAGGAAGGAGGGAAGGAAGGAAGGAGGGAAGGAGTCACAGGGAGGGAGGGTGGGAGGAAGGAAGGAAGGAAGGACTCAGAAAGGGAGGAAGGAAGGAAATCCCATCCCCCCTAACCACACACACACACTGCTGCTAATAACCCTGGCTGAAGACTTGAAACTGGGAGCTTTCCAGGACAATTTGGGGAAACTTCTTTAATAGGAGCCTTTTGAAGAGTTCTGAGCATCCTTTTTTGGGATGGAGAAAGAAAGCGTCAAACTGACCAGACTCCTCCTCTCCCAGGGCCCTTCTGGGATTTGGGACTACAACTCCCATCACCCTACACAGCTTGGGCATTGGGTGGGGATGGAAGATGAGGCCTGCCACACCTTGGAAACCCCGGCTTGGTGGTGGCGAAAGGGCTTTGCTTTGAAGAGTTCCACCACAGAGGAACCATGGCAGGAGACGATGGCCAGATTTCTGGCCAACGACACACACACACACACACACACACACACACACACACTCATTGCAAAAGGGGGGAAAGCTGGACTGTCCCTTGGATGATTCTTGCAGGAGAGAAAGCTGGAGGAGAGGCTGCCTCTCAGCTTCCAGGGAACAGCCACGCGCTGCGATGCTCCAGCGGCCAGGAGGAAGGGGCTGGCAGAAGTGACAGTGACAAGGATGGGTAGCAACAGTGGTTTATAAATGGGGGGGATAATAATAGTGTGAGGAGGTAGCCATGGTGATGGAGAAGCGGGTAGCCATGGCAATGGCAGTGGGGGGGGGAGGAAGGATGCTGGCAGCCTTTTTCTAAGGACAGTGAGAAATAGCAATGTTGGCCTTGTGGGGGGGGGAGGAGGAGGAAGGAAAGGAAGGAGCCTCTTTGAAGCTGCTGGCAAGCTGTGGTGAAAAATATTCCTCTCACCGTCCCTCTGGGTTGCCCACGTGTACTGGGGAACCTCGCCCAATGGGTTGGTGCATGTGGGATGCAGTCTGGAAATGATCTCCCCCCAAAGCTGATCCCCAAAGGCTTGGCTTCCCAAGAGAGGGGCACAGACTTCCACAGCAGGAAACTCAAAATAGAACTCCACAAGGCCTCCCACTCACCCACCAGACCAAAAGGGGTATTAGTAGAGGAGGAGTAACAGACGCTTTTAA
Source organism: Bungarus multicinctus (assembly GCA_023653725.1). Lineage (NCBI taxonomy): Eukaryota > Metazoa > Chordata > Lepidosauria > Squamata > Elapidae > Bungarus > Bungarus multicinctus. Next base: position 1,693,291 of record CM042835.1, on the reverse strand, counting down.
GCAGCTGCCCCGTTACCTCTCTAGCTCTCAGGAGTAATCCTGAGCCAATGCAAGGTGCATTTCTTCCTCCCCATTGGGCACCCGTGTCAATTCCATATCTGGAACCCTTGTCAATTTCACACCTGGAACTCTTGTCAATTCTCCATCTAGCACCTGTGTCAATTCCCCATCTGGAACTCGTGTCAATTCCCCATCTGGAATTCATGTCAATTCCTCATTTGGCATGCTTGTCAATTCCCTATCTAGAACCCATGACAATTCTAATCTGGAACCCATGTCAATTCCACACCTGGAACCCATGTCAATTCCACACCTGGAACCCTTGTGAATTCCACACCTGGAACTCTTGTCAATTCACCATCTAGAACCCATATCAGGTCCCTCATTTGGAATTCATGTCAATTCCTTATCTAGAACTCACATCAATTCTCATCTGGAACCCATGTCAATTCCACACCTGGAACCTGTCAATTCCTCACCTGGCATGCATGTCAATTCCCCATCTGGAATATATGTCAGTTCTCCACCTATAACCCTTGTCAATTCCCCACCTGGAACTTGTCAATTCCCCATCTGGAACCTGTGTCAATTCCACACCTGGAATGTCTGTCAATTCCACACCTGGAATATATGTCAGTTCCCCATCTACAACCCTTCTCAATTCCACACTTGGAACCTGTCAATTCCACACCTGGCATGCATGTCAATTCCCCATCTGGAACCTGTCAATTCCACACCTGGAATATATGTCGGTTCCCCATCTACAACCCTTCTCAATTCCACACTTGGAACCTGTCAATTCCACACCTGGCATGCATGTCAATTCCCCATCTGGAACCTGTCAATTCCACACCTGGAATATATGTCGGTTCCCCATCTACAACCCTTCTCAATTCCACACTTGGAACTTGTCAATTCCCCATCTGGAACCTGTCAATTCCATACCTGGAATATATGTCGGTTCCCCATCTACAACCCTTCTCAATTCCACACTTGGAACTTGTCAATTCCCCATCTGGAACCTGTCAATTCCACACCTGGAATATATGTCGGTTCCCCATCTACAACCCTTCTCAATTCCACACTTGGAACCCGTGTCAGTTCCACTCCTGGAAGCGTGGCTAACCTAGAGCCTCCTGGCCTTTTCGCAGATCTGAGTGTCCCTCTCTGAGAAGGAACACGCTGCCTTGCTGAAACCCTCCACCGCCGAATCTGTTGCAGGCCTCCAAATTTCCCAAGCGCATGCAGAGCGAGGGGGGGGGGGCGTGTGCCAAGGCATGTGCGGCAGCGTCGTGTTCTGGAAAAAGTGATTGGAAGGAGGAAAAAGCTGTTTATTGTCTGTTTTCCATTGTTGCCATAGCCACAGCCTGCATGGAAAGTCCTCCTGCCTCCCTCTACTTCAAAGTAACCTCGTCGCCAGGCATGGACGGATTCCAGGCGGCCTGGGCAGAGAAATCTCGCCAGGGATCAGATCCTTTAAGACAGGGTTTCTCAACTGGCTCAGCTTTAAGACGGGTGGACTTCAACTCCCAGAAGTCCCCAGCCAGCTGTGCTCCATCCTTTGCACAGCTGGAAAAAAAATCTGTATTTCTCTGAAAAACAAGATTCTTCTCTCTGGAGAGGATAAGTGTAAGTCTAGAATTGTGGTGTCACCTTAATCTAGTGTGCATGTGATTTTGTGAGGCTTTCTGAGACATTTGCATGCTGGCTGGAGAATTCTGGGAATTGGAGTCCACCCCTCTTCAAGCTCATTAGCATACCAGATAGAGAATTCTGGGAGTTGAAGTCCACCCATCTTCAAGCTCATTAGCATACCAGATAGAGAATTCTGGGAGTTGAAGTCCACCCATCTTCAAGCTCATTAGCATACCAGATAGAGAATTCTGGGAGTTGAAGTCCACCCATCTTCAAGCTCATTAGCATACCAGATAGAGAATTCTGGGAGTTGAAGTCCACCCATCTTCAAGCTCATTAGCATACCAGATAGAGAATTCTGGGAGTTGAAGTCCACCCATCTTCAAGCTCATTAGCATACCAGATAGAGAATTCTGGGAGTTGAAGTCCACCCATCTTCAAGCTCATTAGCATACCAGATAGAGAATTCTGGGAGTTGAAGTCCACCCATCTTCAAGCTCATTAGCATACCAGATAGAGAATTCTGGGAGTTGAAGTCCACCCCTCTTCAGGTTGCCAAGGCTGAGCAGCAGCAAGCTGGTTGTTAGCCATCTCGTCTCAATTCCTACCAATTACTCCTGTCCACTCTTCTAATTTCTCTCTCCGTTGCCTGTTTGGATCCAGGATTAAGCTCCCCAAACCACAAGCTTCCTTTGACCCATAGCATCCCTCAGCCTCTGCCACTTCCACCACTTCCTTCTGGTCGCTGCAAGCCCATCTCTGATAACAGATAACAGATAGAGCTGGAAGGTACCTTGTAGGTCATCTAGTCCAACCCCCTGCCCAAGCAGATGACCCTACACCATTTCTGACAGTCTCTTCTTGAAGGTCTCCAGGGATGAAGCTCCCACAACTTCCAAAGGCAACTTCTGTTCCATGGGTGGATTGTTCTCATTGTCAAAAAGTTTTTCCTTATTTCCAGGTTGAATCTCTCCTGGATGAGTTTCCATCCATTATTCCTTGTCTGGCCTTCAGGTGCCTTGGAAAATAGCTTGACCCCTTCCTCCTCTCTGACGCAGCCCCTCAAATACTGGAAGATGCTCTCCTGTCTCTCCTGGTCCTTCTCTTCCCTAGACCAGCCAGGCCCAGTTCCTGCACCCCTGCATCGTATGTTTTGGCCTCCAATCCCCTAATCATCCCGGTTGCTCTTCTCTGCACTTTTTCTAGAGTCTCAACATCTTTTTTTATAATGTGGTGACCAAAACTGGATGCAGGGCTCTAGGTGTGGCCTTACTAAGGCTTTACAGAGTGGTATTAGTACTTCACTTGATTGTATCCCTCTGTTAATGCAATTTAGGATTGCATTGGCTATTTTTGGCTGCTGCTGCTGCCCTCTCAGAGTTGACCTTCCTTTTCAAAGTTGACCATCGTCAACTCATTCCAAAACCTCCGTGTCTTTTTTGCACGGTTTCAGCCCCACGCAATGCGATTTTCAAAAGCCCACCTTGCACAAATGACACACAAATCATCTTGCCAAGTGGGGGGGAGGGGGGCAATGGCCACGCCAGGCCATGGCAGCAGAGACCCCAGCTGTTGAGCACCCCTGGAAAAGTGAGGGAGGGGGTCTTCTCAGCAAGAGACCTCCCCCAACAGCAACAAAATGCAAAGTACAAACTCAAAGGATTTTTCCAGGGACTGGAAAGCAGAATGAAATCGAGCAAAAGTTGCAAGCTGCTCAGAGATGCTCGATAGGAGACAGGCAGCATATAAATTTGATAAACAGATATATAAATAGAAGGATAAATAAATAAGCAAGAATCCGATGGGCGTTTTCCCCAGAGACCTCCTGACTTCTTCATCCAAATCTCCATGCAACTCAAAAGAAGCTTTTTCAAATCTAGGATTTAAATGTATTTTTATATACAGCAGGTTATTAAAAAAAAACAAAATAGACATTTCAGGATATAAACAATTGTCCAAGGGAAGCTGCCTCTTCAATGCAAGGCCAAAGGCTGCCAAGTGGCCACATCAGAGACTACCCCGCGCTAAAAACTGACTATTTCCTCTTGACCAGTCAATGGTGGTTTATTCCACAAGCTCTGATGAGTGAAACAGAGTTGGTGCAGTGTGTGTGAAACCCAGTTAAGTGCCAGGGCTGGGTGAGGGGTAGGAATCGGTAAGATTTAGCAGAAGGATGATGGCCAAATTTAATAGCAGGGAGTAGAGGTGGACCATTAATCTAATAAATGCCAATATTGAGGGACTGAAATCTTGCTGGCTAGAAGGGAAAATCCCACCTCGGTTTGGGTTATGCAAACAACCTCAAGCCCACATAGTTCTCCTTCCCAACCTCGTAATCCAGAGACCTGCAAACTTTTTCCGTACTTCCAACCATGTGAGAACTTACCATTCCCACCAGCCTGGCGAGGGACAGAAGTATTTCTAGCTGACCATCACGGAAAGCATTAGATTAGATGGAGAATTCCTGCCCCACCCCAAAATTATGCGTTTAATCCAGGGGTCCCCAAACTTGGCCACTTTAAGACTTGTGGACTTCAACTCCCAGAATTCCCCAGCCAGCCAGCCGTGTCTGTTTCTTTTTCTCCTCTCCCCCAAAGAGGAGAGATTGCAGAGGAAGGGATTGCAAGAGAGTAAGCTATGCTGGTGCTGGGGAATTCTGGGAGTTGAAGTCCATAAATCTTAAACTGGCCAAGGTTGAAGATCTCTGGTTTAATCCTTCACACCGGATGTGCAGAATGGGGTCCGAATCTTTCAAAGAGAAATACTTTTAAAAAAAAATAAAGGGAGGGAGAACCGCATAGTATTTCCCGCCCCCTCTGGGGTTTCCACATCCCTCTTCCGGCGCATGGATTTCGGCCAGCCTGCGTGGTTTGGAGGCAAAGACGTTGGCCCACTGGAAGAGAAAGTGGCTTTGTCTGTGTGCACAAGGAGCCACTCTTTCGCGGCGCTGGCCCGTTTCAAACGGTCGACTTTGGAAAGCTGACATGCCGTTTGGGAGACATAGAGGAAGAAGCAGAGAATTTGGGGGTGGTGGAGGCATTCTGTTTTTGATCTCCCAAAAGTTGCATCCTGCTTGAAGACGGCCTGAGTGAGTTTTGGGCTGCTTGACAACAATCCTTGCCTCTCTGCTAACTCATTAAAAGCAGTCTTTCTTGAGCTTGGCCACTTGAAGCGGGGTGGACTTCAACTCCCAGAATTCCTTAACCAGCGTCTTTCTGCCTGCTGTATGTTTCCGGCTGGGGAATTCTGGGAGTTGAAGTCTACCTTGCTTCAAGTGGCCAAGCTCATGAAACATCGATTCAGTGATCAAAGAGACCAAGTCCCACTCAGATCTATTATACTAGGGAGGTCTCCAAATTGAGCAACTTCAAGGCTTGTGGACTTCAACTCCCAGAATTCCTCAGCCAGTGTTTTTCTGCCTACTGCATGTTTCCAGCTGGGGAATTCTGGGAGTTGAAGTCCACAAGTCTTAAAGTGACCAAGTTTGGAGACCCCATATTAGAGATCTCCCCCCCCCCCCAAAAAAAAAAAAGAATCTTCGTTCAACCAAGAACCTTCATCAAAGAAACCATCACCGCTGGTCTTCAAGGTTCAACCTCCACCTTGAAACATCTCCGATGTTCTTTCACATACCCCCAAAGTTGGCCCTGCACCCCTGGATGAGAGGGGGGGGGGCGGAACCCACAATCTGTAGCCCGCATCGGTCCTAGAATGAAGAAAACTGGTTGTCGTTGCGTTAACCCAGCACTATTGTTGCAAAGGGCTCAAACTAGGCAAACACGACCTGCAGAGAAAGTCTCAATACGCACACACACCCATCAAAAGGAGCGGAGGAAAGAATGAATGCAGGCTCTCTCCCAGGGTTCGGGGGACTCTCTACCCATTCTGCATGACTACCTCACCCACTGTGGGTCTTTAGGACAAGAAAGAGCAAGGGCAGGTGGGCGGTTGCCAGCCAGAGGTGGTATTTGTTAGTTCTCAGAACTACTCAAATTTTTCTGCTACCGGTTTGTGTGAACCAGTCCAAAATGGCTGAATACTACCTCTGGTCTTCTTAAACGTGGCTGTTGCAAATCTTAGTCATTGTGGCCCCGGAGCAGCCAAAAATGTTCCAATAGGTTCTGTTTCTTTTTTGTTATTTTCCAACCTCCAGAAATGAGATTATTGGGGAGGTGTTGAGTGCGAATTCAAGACAAGAGACCAGGGTTGCTCCAGTCAAGGTCCTCCTTCCAGTTTCTTGGTCCTTCTTCGTCCTGCGGCAGGCCTTCAGAGGACGCTGACCCTCTCGGCCAAGCCTTGCATCTCCATCTCCTGCTCTTGCTCTCCGGCCACCTCTTCCTCTCCCTCCTCCTCTTCTTCCTGCAGCCGGCGGACGCGCAGGTGCTCGGGGTACTGCAGGCTGTGCTCAGTTGCGAAGTGCTCCCAGCGGGCATCGTCGCTCTCGTGGGTTATGTAGCGCTCGCCCATCCGGCTCTCTAGCTCTCGGAGGTCCAGCCAGGTCTGGTAATCCTAAACGGGGAGGGGGAGAGGGAAACCACAAAGCAGGTCTGTTGCATTTGCAGAGGGTCTTAGGGGGCAGCTGGTGAGCACAAAGCTTACTCCTTTCTGGCGCTGATGATGTAACCTAGTAGGGTCATAAAACCTCTGCAAAACAACCAAGCTCAGAGAGCACCAAGGATCCCACAGATCTCCTCCTCCTCCTGCCCTTCTCCTTCTCCTTTACTTTGCAAACCCTTCTTGCACTGACGGTGTTACCTAGTTGGGTCATGAAATGTCTGAAAGAAAACTACCAGGTTCATAGAGCCCCACAGTCCTCCTCCTCCTCTTCCCCCTCCCCTAAAACCTACAAACTCCCTTCTAACACTGATGACGTTATCTACTCTGGTAATGAAACGTCTGCAAGAAAACCACCAAGCTTGGAGACCCTTGAGGTCCCTCGATTGAAGACGTTTACAGTCCCAATGTACAGAGGCCACTGTGGTGGGGAAGACTGACCCAAAGTGATTCAATGCAGCCCACCCACCCCCACCTCTTCAACCTACCTGTAGCCAAGTGTGGCTGAGTGACTTATCCACACTGTAACGTTTCCGCATCTTCACCTGCAGCAGGTTATTGATCAGGTCGATGGCTAAGGGGAGGCAAGTCAGGATTGTTTATGAATGAAATTCATTCAATTTCTGTCGCCACCCAACTCAACCCAAGTGATGCTGGGGGGGATGGATGGATGGAAAGAAGGGAGAGAGGAAGTGAGCGATGGAGGGAGGGAGGGAGGAAGGAAGAAAAGCAGGACAGCATGAAAGAAAAGAGGAAGGGAAATGAATAGAGAGGAGAGAAAAAAGGAAGGAATAGAGAGAAGAAAAGGAAGGAATAGTGGGGAGGGAGAAAGAGAAGGAAGGAGTAGAGAAGGATGGAAGGAAGACAGAAAAGGAAGGTATAGAGAAGGAACAGAGAAGAAAGGAATAGAGAGAAAAGGAAGGAAATAATAGAGAGAAGGAAGACAGAAAAAGGAACAGAAAGAAAAGGAAGGAATAGAGAGAAAGTAGGAAGAAAAGAAAATGAAAGAATAGAGAGAGAAGGGAGGAAGGAAGGGACAAGAGGCTGACTTTGTATACTACTTAGAGAGAGCTATAAAGCACTGTGAAGTGGTATATAAGTCTAAGAGGGAGAGAGGGAGATGGATGGAAGGAAGGAAGGAGAAGGGAAGGGATGGGAAGGAAGGAAGGAAGGCAATAGGCTGACTGTAAACTGCTTAGAGAGGGCTGTAAAACACTGTGAAGATAAGTCTAGAAGGAAGGAAGGAAGGGAAGAGAAGGAAGGAAAGGGAGGAAAGGAAGGAAGGAAAGGAAGGACAGAAGGGAAGGGAAAGGAAGGAAAATGAAGGGAAGGAAGGAAGGGAAGGGAAGGAAGGAAAGGGAGGAAAGGAAGGAAGGAAAGGAAGGACAGAAGGGAAGGAAGGGGATGGGAGGGGAGGGAAAGGAAGGAAGGAAGGAAGGAAGGAAGGAAGGAAGGAAGGAAGGAAGGAAGGAAGGAAGATGCTATACTGGCTGGGGAATTCTGGGAGTTGAAGTCCCTCCGTCTTAAAGCGACCCCGCTCCCATCCTTTCAAGCCACGCCCTCTTTCCAAAGGCAATTCACCTCCAACCGAGATCTGTCGCCACGGGTTGTGCGGGTACATGAAGTCGGCGTTCTGGATCTGGTCGTTGATGTCCTCGTCCTCGTTGAACGGGAAGGTGCCGCTCAGGCTGACATACATGATGACGCCCACCGACCACATGTCCAGCGAGCGGTTGTAGCCCTGGTTGAGCAGCACCTCTGGGGCCAGGTACGCCGGCGTGCCCACCACCGAACGCCGGAAGGATTTCTCCCCAATGATGCGGGCGAAGCCGAAGTCGCACAGCTTCACCTGCAGAGCCAAGACGGGACGGAGGCTTAGCTGACCCGGGGTTAGCGGTATGTCAGGATTCCGACAGTGACCCCCATTTAAATCCTGAGTCTCGAGCCGAACTTTCCAAACTTCAAAAGGATTTATTGGAAGTTAACATGCCGGCACTGCCTGGGTGTAGCCAACTCTGAGATGCATCATTCACTGTCACCCTTTGTCAGGTTGCTTGGCAAATGATTTGTAGTTATGACGGTCGCAGCATCTCCCAGACTTTCCGGAAATACCAGAAGTGACGAAACGGGCCCATTTTTCGGCCTCCAAAGGCTGCAGAGGCTTCCCTCGAGCTTCTGGGAGGCCGAAAAAGACCCGAAAATCAGCTGGAGGCACGCACATGTGCAGTGCAGGTAAGGGGGAGGTGGGGGGGAAATCAAGCATGCAAGCGCAGGGGGTGGGGACCCGTGTGCATTGCCTTCTGGGTGCTGTCACACGAGTACATGCATGCAATTTTTGGCACAGGAGGCCCAGAAGGTTAGCCATCACTGCCCTAGGGAATACGACGACGGTCGTAACTGTGAGGAGAAATGTTGGATTCCATCGTGGTCATAAGTCAAGACCTGCCCTGTAACTCAGTTAAGTTGAACTTTCCCACAGGGGCCTCGTCTTTCACCCCGGACACGAAACACGATGTGTGGCCCTGAGATTTTTGTGTACTAAATTCAGCACTTCCTCTTAATTTCGACCGCATTCCCACGCCCCCTTTCTCTCCCTCCTCGCTTCCTTTCCATTCCTGAGACAAAACCCACCTTGTTCTCCTCGGCCAACGGCAAGCACAAGAACACGTGTAAAAGAAAAACATGGTTATTTATCTAGCACTTAGCTCAACTGCCTGCAATTAGGGCAGGTTCGAATCCCACCAGGCTCAAGGTTGACTCAGCCTTCCATCCTCTCGAGGTAGGGAAATTGAGGACCCAAGATTGTTGGGGGCAATAAGCTGACTTTGTAAAAATGCCACTTGTGGGGAGCCAAAAGCCCTAGTAATAAGCAGGCATATACAATGGAATGAAGGCTATTGCCGAGCACTTAGCATGGTGCTCCATAGACTGTAAGCCGCCCTGAGTCTCCGGAGAAGGGCGGCATATAAATGCAAATAAAATAATAATAATAATAATAAAGAGGAACCTTTATCTTATCCCACAGATGCCACTTCGCATTTTGGGGTAAAAGGGTGCAACAGGGAAGCTCTGAGCTTTGTCCAGGGATGTCCAAGATGCGCCTTAGTGCAAAGAAACGGTTTACCTGCGGAAAGGGCTCGGCGGACGCCAGGAGAACGTTTTCAGGCTTCAGGTCGCAGTGGACGATGTTCTTGAAATGTAGATGTCGGAGGGCAACCAGGACCTGAGGGGACAGGAAACATCCAGAAGAAACAATTTGGCCATCAAGTAACTTCTAGTGTCAACAGAGGAGGAACTTTGGAGCTCTTGAGTGGAGCGGAGGGATCCTGGGTGCTCTCTGAGCTGGATGGGTTGCTTGCAGAGGTTTCAGGACCTAGCTAGGTTATGTCATCAGTGGTGGGAGGGAATGGGGTTTGTGGAGTGGAGAAATGGGAGGAGGAGGAGGAAGAAGAGGAGGAGAGGAGAGGAAGAGGAGGAAGAAGAAAGAGGAAAAGGAGAAGGAGAAGAAGGGGAGGAGGAGGACTCTGGGGTCCTTGGTGCACTTGGGGCTTGGTGGTTTTCTTGCAGAGGTTTCACGACTCGACTAGGGAACATCATCAGAGCTAAAGGGAGTGTGGGGTTTAAGGGGGAGGATAGGAGGAGGAGGAGGAGGAGGAGGAGGAAGAAGAGATTTGTGGAGTCCCTTGTGGCCTCCAGGATTGTGTCAGGGATGTCACCAGAGACAGATATTATCTGAGCTTGGTTGTTTTCTTGCCAACATTTCACTACTCAACTAGGTAACATATTCAGTGTTGGGTAAGGAATGTTGAATTACCTAGTGCTTAGGATCCCATAGTCCTTCTCCTCCACTCCTCTGCAAACCCCACTCCCTTCTAGCATTGATGATGTTACTTACAGAATGGGATAAAAATGATCAGAAGCAAAGTACAGAAGTTACATTTGACGTGTCGATAACTTAGAAAAGGGACTGAGGGAGCCCTGTCTTTCTTTTGGAGATTGCTAGAGTCATTCTGACGCTAGAACAGACCTGACAGGTTCCAGGTTGATCCCACTTTCCTTCCAGAGATCCCCAAAGGGGATTTCTGCTCTTTGTTTTAAGGATCCTATAAACATCCCCTGGGAACAATCTCTAATCATGTCATTGGTTTGCAGATCAAGGCAGGAGCGTTATTTTTAGTTAGGACTCTGGAGCCACCTAGTGACAGGTCCCTGCATTACACACTTCAAGATTTGGGCAACAGGAAGTTTATTTACGAAGGAAGGAAGGAAGGAAGGGAAGGGAAGGGAAGGGAGGAAGGAGGAAAGAGGAAAGGAAAGGAAAGGAAAGGAAAGGAAAGGAAAGGAAAGGAAAGGAAAGGAAAGGAAAGGAAAGGAAAGGAAAGGAAAGGAAGGAGAGAGATAGATTTGGAGAAGCATTTACCTGGGTGATCAGGAACTTGGTCAGCCTCTCTGGCAGCCGGCCCTTCTCCGAAGACAGGATCATCTCTAACATATCCCCATGTAGTTTCTCCATCACGACAAAGACTTTCTCCGGGGTCTCAAACATGCATTCCAAATTTACAATCCCAGGGTGCCTCAAACTCTAAGACGGGGTCAAAATGAAAAACAGGAGGCTTAGCCTTAAGGAAAGGGGGCTCCCCAGCCCACCCCTGCAGAGAGAATATTAGCAGGCTGCGTGCCCCAAGAGAGTCCATCGGTCATTTTATTTTGGCGCTGAACCCCAGAGCAAATATCTCTGCAGCCTGTTGGAACTTGAATAAAAGAAGAAACCAGCTATGACCTCCTATACTATAGCAATATAACTGAAATTATAAATTTAAGAGCTTATAGAGAGAATAGAATAGAATGCAGAATAACAGAGTCGGAAGGGACCTTGGAGGTCTTCTAGTCCACCCCCCCCTGTTCAGGCAGGAAACCCTACATCATTTCAGACAAATGGTTATCCAATTTCTTCTTAGAAACTTCCAGTGTTGGAGCATTTACAACTCCTGGATAAATAACCTTTGTTGTTATTTTTATTTACTGTGGGCACACTGGCGCACATTAAAAATGAAATTTCTATCGCTTATATAGCTAAGAAACATTAATATAGTAAGGCATTAAAGCGGGGTGGGATTCAAATTTTTTAACAACCGGTTCTGTGGGTGTGGCTTAGGTGGTGGGCGTGGCTTGGTGGTCATGTGACTGGGTGGACATGGCTTGGTGGTCATGTTGGGTGGTCATGCTGGGTGTGGCCAACTCAATAACACTCACATCGAGGCACAACTCGCCTGGCCTCTCATGACTGTGGGGATGCTGCAACAGTCGTAAGTGTGAGAAATGGTCATAAGTCACTTTTTTCAGTGCCATTGTAACTTTGAATGGTCTCTTCACACAAGCAAAGTACTAGCAAAGGAGGGGAAAAAAAACTCCAGAGAAGTTCCTGAGACAGGAAGTCTAGTCCTGCCAAGAATGTAATAAGGGTTAACAGAGAGGCAGTTTCTGTAAGCAACCCCAGAATGTTTCCTTCCTGCCTTCTTTACAGGATTAGGCCAGGAATTTCTTCTGACAACCGGTTCTCCGAACTGCTTAGAAGGTTAACAACCGGTTCTAGCAAATAGGTGCCAACTGGTAGAATCCCACCCCGACATTAAAGCAATTTGAATAAGGCAAATTAGAATCATTAGAATGGTAAAATTACCAGACTGAAGTATAGTACTATTATAATACTAAAATCCATGGGAAAAAAATGACTGTAACCATTAAAAAAATATTACATGTAGAGAAAAGGCCATGCGGTAATGCAGCGTTTCTCAATCTTGGTCACTTTCATATATGTGGACTTCAACTCCCAGAATCCCTTCCTGGCTGAGGCATTCTGGGAGTTGAAGTCCACAAGTCTTAGAGTTGCCAAATCAGGAGATCCCTGGCTTCCAAACCCAAATAATATATTTATATTTGTTGTGGTCTACCAGCAGCAAAGTCGGACAGTGGGGAGGAACATGGGCCAGTCTGGGGAGGACTTGGATGAGGGTCCTGCATTCAATGCAGAGATGGAGCCTGGGCCATCTGGGAGTTGTGTGCTTCCAGAATCTGACATCAGCAAGGAAGAGGAATAGCGGGAGCCTGTTCCCAGTTCGCATATGCGCAGAGCTGCCATAAGGCAAGAGCATGAGACAAATGGGGCGACTCAGGAGTAAGGCTTGGAGGTGATTGGCCCCTCCCATAAGACATAAAGGAGGAGCAAAGGGACGGGGCCTTTGCAGGAAGCAACTTTGTTTATACTGGTCGGTTTAAACTCTGAAGTTCTGTGTTGAATTTGTGCTCTGTTTAGCGTCGTACAACTAATTGGCAATTTAGTTGTTGGCAGCATTTCAAGGGAGATAAAGGTGGGTGCTTATCAGACTTATCCCGAAGAGCTTTGGCAGAACTTCTGTGGGACTATTTACAAACTGGGCTGTGAATGACTATCATTCACAGCTGTTGAAATAAAACAAAAAGTTTTTGGGACTAAGCTTCTGTTTGTTAATATCTCAGGAAGCCTTGTGTCCTGCCCCTGGTGGAGACTGACTCTGAGTCAGAGGAGGAACAGCCGACAGGGAGTGGAAGTGGGGCTCCGGAGGTTGTGGTGGAGGCTGGGGAAGGGCAGAGGCTGGCTGGACAGTCAGAGGACCCAGGCCCATCCCCTCTCCATCCTAGGGCACACAGGGAGGAGAGGATAAGGGAGAGACATGGTCTACTGAGGAGGAGAGGGCCTTGATCCTCTTCATGGGCTGCAGCTGTGACAACTGAATAAGAGGATGGACATGCCTATGGGCGAGTGCTGGAAACAAAGCATGGAAATATCTCTAGTTGATGGTTCTTCTCTGAGTTTGGCTTCCTTCCCAGTGTGTGTTATCTGTGGACGTCCTCCAGCCCTTATCTTGCCTGGTTTGTGTTGCTTTTTCCCTTCTTCTTGTAACTGTTTGTGGGGGAGTTTTTTGTCTTCGGTCAAGGATATTCATAGTTGGAAGCAAAGTGAAGGGATAAAAGGGGCTTCACCTGTTTTCTGTGACTGTGTTTATTTTCTATCCCACCCTCGGTCATCACACCTTGGTCAGAACAATATTGCCCAATGATGCTGGCAATTTAATTATTAAAAATGAAATAAAAATGAAAAGCGAGAGTCCGCCGACAGGGATGCTGGGAGATTGGATGGGCCTGCTCACCTGCAAGATGGCAACCTCGTTCCGCAATTGGCTCTCCTGCTTTGTGGGGAAACGAAGCTTGTCGATGACCTTCACCGCCACGTCCCTGCCGGTCTTGCGGTGTTTCCCTGCCAGGAGAAGAGACAGCCAGCTCTTAGCAAGAAGTTATGGGGTTAAGTTGGTTCCAACCCACCTCCAGACCAGTGAGGAGTGTCGCCAGAGATGACACGTCCTCTGACAGGGCGGGAATCCTTGGAGAAATGAAGGGTTGGTAGATGCCTTCAAGACTTCATATTTGGCCCCGATGGGCTCCTCGTCTCTTTCTAAGGGTTGGCCAAGTTTTTGATTGAGGCCAAGGGCTGATTTTTTGGGAAAGGGAAACTAATTTCTGGAAAGGGAAACAAGGTTGACTCAGCCTTCCGTCCTTCCAAGGTCGGTAAAACGAGGACCCAGACTGAGGACCCAGACTGCTGGGGACAAGAGGCTGACTCTGTAAACCGCTTAGAGAAGGCTGTGAAGCACTGTGAAGCGGTATATAAGTGTAAGGGCTACTGCTAAGTACTAAGGAAGGAAGGAAGGAAGGAGAGAGGGAGGGAGGGAGGGGAAAGAGACAGACAAGGGAGGGAAGAAGGAAGAAAGGAAGGAATGAGGGAGGGTGGGGAGAGAGACACAAGGGAGGAAGAAAGGAAGGAGGGAAGGAAGGAGGGAGGGGAGAGACACAGACAAGGGAGGGAGGGAGGAAAGGAGGGAGGGTGGGCCCTGGTGGCGCAGTGGTTAGAATGCAGTATTGCAGGCTAACTCTGCCCACAGCCAGCAGTTCGATCCTGACCATCTCACGGTTGATTCAGCCTTCCATCCTTCTGAGGTTGGTCAGATCGTTGAGGGCAATATGCTGACTCTGTAAATTGCTTAGAGAGGGCTGTAAAAGCACTGTGAAGTTGTATATAAGTTCAAGTGGTGTATCGTAATTCATATCCTCCAATGGGACACGTCCATAGCCCAGAGTCACCAGTGAGATATTTGCAGGGCAGAAACTTCAGTCACCTAGTTACTATCTTTGAAAACATTTACGGAATGCACCTTCGGTTTCCAAGCTGCTGCACTGTTCTCCCCTCCCTTTCTGTTGGCAACTTTAAAAAGACCAGAGGACTATTTGATGAGTTGACAAAGCCAAGCCACCAGTTGGGTTTACCTCCGTAGACCACACCAAACTGCCCGGAGCCCAAGACCTCATCTGGGAAGATCTGGTAGACGGTGGCGATGTCCTGCAATTGGACAAAGAAGTCACTTCTTGAGGTCACCTCCAAGCAGGTGCTGAGAATCAAAGAATGAGATCCAGAGGCAGAAGGATGGAGGCTGGTAGGACACTCACCACGTTCTCCTGGATTTGGCTGTTGGACACGGAGATCCTCAAAGACGCTTGTCCTAGATGGGACAGGACCCCCCCAAAAAAATATTTTTTAACCTCCCTGGTCTCTTCATCACTGGAAGCTTTCAAGAAAAGACTGGACGGTCCTCTCCCAGAAATGATGTAGGGCCACAATGGCACATGTGATGGAAGTGGCACGCAGAGCCACTGCTGCCGGCACGTGAGAGGTCATCCGGAAGAGCCCAGCTGCGCCTCGGCACGCACACCCCCCCCCCACTGCCAGCCAGCCGATTGTTGGATAATCCCTCTCCCTTTCTGCTGGCAACTCCAAAACGGCCACAGAAATGTTTTATGAGTTGGCACGATACTCACGGTGTGGGGGCTGCCCCTGGGCAGCCGGCACCCCTTGCAGGACGACGGGCATGAGGGCTTGGCGGAGGGCCGTCTCCCAGGCCTTGGCGTGTTCCAGGCCGTCCCCGCCATGCTGGGGGTTGCTGGGGGCGCCGTTCTCGCCCACGTAGTAGGTGGCGTTGGCGGTGATGATTTCGAAGCAGTGAGGGTTGGCGCCGGACGGCACGAGGGAGAAGTCCTGAGCCACCTCCACCGTCAAGATCTCTGACAACGGGATCTCCTGGGAAGTTGGAAAGGCGGCAAGAAAGAAAAATAAACCAACCCTTCCCCACATAGGAACAGTCCTCGTTTTATGACCGTTGGCTTAGCAATCGTTCACAGTTACAGCAGACCCCCCTCAAAAGGTGCTTATGGCCTGGCTCCGAAGTTCTGACATCTGCCCAGTCTCCGCTGTGGTCAGGTGAGCCATATATTTGGCTCATTCGCGGCTATTTGGAGCGTCCGGTGAGGTTTATAATTTTTGCACACACACTGAGTAGATTGACAATAGCAATTAGAGAACAGGAAGAAAAACATTATTATAAAATTTGGAATTTATTCCATGAATGGCTAAACAGAAGAGTAAGAAATTGAAATACGTAATAACAGTACAATATATCATAATTGGTTCAGTTAGACGGAGTAAGAAAATGAATATAATTTAAGTAAAGATGAAATATATTTTTGAAAGGCGATAACTATAATGTTAATGATAATACAATAATTGATCAATGTGATATAAAATATTGATTAGAATGGTTATAAATATAAACAAGTAAGAAATATATGATAATATTATTATGTGCACAAGATCTATGTACCCAACCGACACACCATTGAACAGAAAGGTAGTTTTATTTATTTGTCTTTGTTTTTGTTATAAAATAAAAAAAACTTTTTTTAAAAAATGGAATTTATTTCCAGTTGTGGGCAAAAACATCCATAGTAAATCAGGGGTTCGAGTTGAAGCTGTGGGAGATGCTTCAATCTGAGCAGGGGGTGGAGTGGATGATCTCAAGGGCCCCCCACTTCCCTCTGTAATACTCTTGTTTATTCGCCTCCTGGGCTGTGAAAAACCCAAATGCTTCTCCTAATCTGCTCACTTTTTCTACCAAAAGATTTCCGCTGGGAAAAGGCACCCCACCTACTCCCAGTGAAGAGCAGAAGCGTGCTAGGGCCAGGGGGTCTGGCTCCCCACTTTTGCCCCTGTCCTGGAGACCCCGAGCAGACAGATAGACTCACCTTGTAGTAGCGGTTGCTATTGTTGTTCTGGAAGAGGGTGAGGCACTTGCTGTCCAGCCGCCAGTAATGACGTTTCCGCTGCAAAGGGGAGAAAAATAGAAAATGTTTGGGGATTGGGGTGGGGGCGGGAAGGACAGGAAGGGGTTTCTCTCGCCTTGAAAGGCCCCCTCTTTGCTCAGCCTGCTAATGAACTTGAAGATAGATGGACTTCAACTCCCAGAATTCCCTAGCCAGCATGCTAGCAAAAAAAAATAAAAAATTAAGATATGTGGATTACAACTCCCAGAATTCCCCAGTCGGCATGCTAGCAAAATTTAAGGTGTATAAGCTACATCTCCCAAAATTCCCTAGGAAGCATGCTAGCGAACTTTAAGATGGGTGGACTACAGCAACTCCCAGAATTCCCCTATCTGCATGCTAGCAAACTTTAAGGTGTATAAACTTAAATTTTTTCTCCCACAATTCACCAGGCAGCAGTCTAGCAAAAACGGAAGCGGTGTGAACTACAAAAAATTAAGATGTGTGGACTTCAACTCCCAGAATTCCCCAGCCGGCTTTGCTGGAGGACTTCAACTCCCAGAATTCCCCAGCCAACTGGCTGGAGGATTCTGGGAGTTGGTTCTCCAGGCTTAAAGTTGCCAAGGTGGGAGACCCCTGCTCTAGAGCAAGGGGGTGTTTCCCAACTTGGCCCCTTTTAAGATGTGTGGACTTCAACTCCCAGAATCCCCCAGCCCCTGGGGAAGGGGACAGCCCCTTCCTCTCGCTCACCAAGGTGTCCTTGTTGCTGAAATGCACCACCCAGCCTTCCTTCAGCGCCGTGCTGGATTTCCGCGTCGTCTGGCGGACCGACTGTACCACGCGCATCAGGGGGATGTACCCCACGGAGCTGGGGAGAGGGGGCAGAAGGAGAGGGGGGGCCCAATCAGCATAGTTGGGGGCAAAAAGAGCAGGGACACTGACCACACCCCCCCCCTCCCGGTGGGAAAAGAAGACCCCTCCCAAGATGGGGAGCTGCTGACTGGAAGTCCTGAAAAATCAGAATTATATAGTGATATTGGTACAAAACTGGGAGAAGAGGAAGAGTCGTAATACAGGTAAGTCCTTGACTTACAACCATTCAAAAATCCTGGGCAGATGGCCATGGTGGGTGTGGCCTACCGGAACTTCCGGTTCGGCTGTTTTTCGCCTTCCCCAGACTCCGGAGGCTTCCCTCGGGCCTCTGGGAGAGCGAAAAGAGTCTCCTCCAGGCCTCCGGAGGGCCTCTCGAAGCAGGAAACAGGCCCGTTTCCGGACTTCCAGAACTTCCGGTCCGGCCATTTTTCGCCTTCCCCAGACTCCGGAGGCTTCCCTCTGGGAGGGCGAAAATGGCCTCCCCCGGGCTCCGGAGGCCTTCTGGAAACCAGAAGCACAACCATTTCCAGACTTCCAGAACTTCCGGAAGGCCCATTTTCCTGTTCCCAGAGTCTCCATGTGGACCCTGCACTTACCTGCATCCAAAATGGGCCACCTGGAGACTCCTGGGAGGGGAGGGGAGGGGATGGGAGGGGCCAACCAGTCGATTCAACTACCGATTCGGACGGAGAACCAGATGTAAAGTTAGCATCCGGTTCGCGCAAACCAGTCCAAACCGATAGGATCCCACCCTTGCTTACGACCACAATTGAGCCCACGACCCAAGAGGATGACGCGCCCGGGGTCTCTGCCTCACCTTTGGGACTTCTGGAGGCTCTCCACGTCTTCATCCATGCGCAGCTCGTTCTCCGAATGGGATCCCGGGATGATCCCCGAATCATCGGACTCGTCCATGAGCGAGTTCTTATCTGCCTCGCTGAGATCACTAGCTTCTTCCATCGCCACATCTGTGGGGGGATGAATCCAATGAGGCAAATCCAAACTGGATTTCCTCAGGCACATCAGGTTTCTAGTCCTCAAGGCTCAGGAACAACTAGCAAATTGCCAGAGATCTGGTAATCCTGATGGGTTCCGATCGTGGGTACCTTGAAATGGTCAAACGAGGTACCAAAGAGGTAGTCCAGTCCTCACCTTAGGACCACAGTGGGACCAGGATTTCCTGTGCTAAGCAAGGCAGTTAAGTGCATCGTGATCAACTTGAGGACCTTTTTGCCACGGCCGTTAAGCAAATCACTGCCGTTGTTAAGCGAATCGCATGGTTAGAAATACTGTTCGAAGGTCAGCTTTGCATTTTTTGACGCCAATCCAGCATTTGGCATCCCACTTGCCCCTCCCAGAATAAAATCCCCCCCCCCAGCAAGAGTTTCCTCCATCTTGTCCCTCCTGCAACATGAGACATCTTTGGAACTCACCGCCACCATTAAAAGACGCTTCTCCCAGACAGTCGTTGGGCACCCGGGTCGCACAACGCTTGTGACAGTTGAATTTGCAATCTGGAGGGGAGTTTGGGGAGGGGGAGGAGAGAAAAAGAGGGAGATTAACTTGTTTTTCAGTGATCCCCGCTCCCCGAAAGCCACTCACTTCCCCTGTGTCCATGAAAAGGGATGACCCGAAGGCTGTAATGCCATCAGCCACCAGCAGGGGGAGCCCAGGAATAAAACAGGTTGTGTTGTTAAGGTATTGAAAGTTAAGAGCTGACCAGTTGCTGTAAGGCTGATGCAATAAGGATGAATCAGCACAGCGTGGGCATTGCCCTTTTAAGACGAAGAATGGATCCAGAGAAGTTTTACCTCTTTAAGAGGTGTCTCCATAAAGGCAGGCTTTAGAGGGCGTGTTCTCTCTCCTTGTGCCTTGTCCTCATTGTAGAGTTTCTCTTGTATATAAACCACTGTTAATTGTCTGTGTGTTTTGCTCCTGGGTTGTCTCATAATAGTAGTCACACTACAAATGCTCTGACATTCTGTAAGTCTGCAAATATCTGGTGGCAGGGAGTTCCCCGTTCCCCCTCCTCACCTTTGCACTGCAGGCCCTGGCGGAAGAGCCCCTTCAGGAGCTTCTTGCAGTACTGGCAGACGGTGGGGCGGGTGTAGGAGTGGATGAGGAAGGTGTGGGGCACCTTCACCTTGGAGAGAAAGAGCTTGTCCAGCTCGATGGGGCGGCCGATGTAGGTGCAGGAGGTCAAGCGGCGGGGAAAAATCTCCGTGGAACTCCGGCTCTGGACGAGGCGAAAGGAGAGGAACAGGATCAGTACAGGGAGAGAAAGGCGGGGAGGAAGGGATGGGAGAAAGGAAGGAAGGAAAAGAGGGAGGGAGGGAGGGAAGGAAGGAAGGAAGGAAGGAAGGAAGGAAGGAAGGAAGGAAGGAAGGAAAGAAAGAAAGAAAGAAAGAAAGAAAGAAAGAAAGAAAGAAAGAAAGAAAGAAAGAAAGAAAGAAAGAAAGAAAGAAAGAAAGAAAGAAAGAAAGAAAGAAAGAAAGAAAGAAAGAAAGAAAGGAGGCAGGGAGGAAAGAAAAGAGGGAGGGAAGGAGGAAGGAAGGAAGGAAGGAAGGAAGGAAGGAAGGAAGGAAGGAAGGAAGGGAGGGAGGGAGGGAGGGAGGGAAGAAGAAAGGAAGATGGGGAGGGAGGGAAGGAGGTAGAGGAGGGGAGAAAGGAAGGAAGGAAGGAAAAGAGAGAGGAAGGAAGGAAGATGGTGAAGGAGGGAAGGAGGGAGGGGAGGGGAGAAAGGAAGGAAGGAAAAGAGGGAGGGAGGGAGGAAGGAAAAAAGGAGGGAGGAAGATGGTGAGGGAGGAAGGGGAGGGGAGGAGGGAGGGGAGAAGTGAAGGAAGGAAGGAAGGAAGGAAGGAAAAAAGGAGGGAGGGAGGGAGGAAGATGGTGAGGGAGAGGGGAGGGGAGGAGGGAGGGGAGGGGAGAAAGGAAGGAAGGAAAAGAGGGAGGGAGGGAAGGAGGAATGAAGGGAAGCTGCTTTGCAGTGCTCCAAAACTGTTAGAAATTACTGCATCACAAAAATGACACACTGATGAAGGAGAATTCATGCTCCGCCCCGGGCGCCTCAGGTTTCTAGTCCTCAAGGCTTCAGGGAAAACCAGCAGAGCCGAAGCCAAACCGCCTCAGGCCCAGTGGGGGACGGGGGGGGGGGCAGCCAGGGCTGACTCACCAGCTCGTCCGGGACGCAGGGCAAGGACTCTGTGGTGGACAGGCGCAAGGACTGCGAGTTGGCC
Organism: Bungarus multicinctus; assembly: GCA_023653725.1. Classification (NCBI taxonomy): domain Eukaryota; kingdom Metazoa; phylum Chordata; class Lepidosauria; order Squamata; family Elapidae; genus Bungarus; species Bungarus multicinctus. The sequence continues at coordinate 1,672,808 of CM042835.1, read as the reverse complement.
AGCGAGGTGGACGAGAGGCGGCGTTTCCTGGCGCTGCTGCAGTTGTTGGGGATGCTGAAGGCGCAACGCTTGTGGTAGTTCAGGCCGCAACCTGAGAGGCGGGAGAGTGAGGAAAAAATATTTCTTTCCACAATCCTTTCAAACTTGCATTCCTACACCGTTCACTCCGCAGGCCGAGAGGGAATTTAGAACAGCCCTGCAGGGTAGGCCGATGCTCAACGTTAGTGTTTCTTGACCCTGGCTACTTTAAGCTGTGTGTGGACTTCAACTCCCAGAATCCCTCAGCCAGGAGCTGGCTCTGGAATTCTGGGAGTTATTTTTTTTTAAAAAAAAAAAACGATTTTATTTGGGTTTTCACAAAACAAAAAGAAAACATCTTTTTTTGGGTGAACAGCACGGTTCCACGTTTTCACATCTCCCCACAGATATAATCTCAGTTACATATTCATCTTTCAGATTCAGTTTCTTAGCTTATTGTTACTTTATACATTCTCTATTTGTTTTTACTCAACTACCTCCCTCAAGTTTATTTTATAAGGAATTCTGGGAGTTGAAGTCCACCCAGCTTAAATTTGATTAGCACGCCAGCTGGGGAATTCTGGGACTTGAAGTCCACACAGCTTAAAGTTGGCCAAGTTGACAAACATTAGACTTTTATGCATATCTTTTAGGTCTTCCTTTCTGACAGTCCAAACTCTGGGTGTATCCAGAGGTTTCAAGACCCTGAAAAGACATTTTTTCCCACATGGGAAATAAAAATAAAGACTTTTACGAGGAATAGATTAGTTAGAAGAATTAACCAGTGGAACAACTTGCCTCCAGAAGCTGTAAATGCTCCAACACTGGAAGTTTTTAAGAAGAAATTGGATAACCATTTGTCTGAAGTGGTGGAGGGTTTCCTGCCTAGACAGGAGGTTGGACTAGAAGACCTCCAAGGTCCCTCCCAACTCTATTCTATTCTATTCTATTCTATTCTATTCCATTCCATTCCATTCCATTCTCCATGTTCTGTTCTTTTCTGTTCCGTTCCGTTCCATTCCATTCTATTATTGTTCTATCTTTCTTTTCTATTGTTTCTCATTCTATTCTATTCTTTCTCATTCTGTTCTATTCTCTCCTCTCCTCTCTTCTCTTCTCTTCCATTCCATTCTCCATATTCTATTCTATTCTCTATTCTATTCTCTATTCTATTCCTCCTTTTCCTTCTATTCTATTCTATCCTTTCTCATTCTATTCTATTCTATTCTATTCTATTCTATTCTATTCTATTCTATTCTATTCTATTCTATTCTCTCTTCTCTTCTCTTCTCTTCTCTTCTCTTCTCTTCTCTTCTCTTCTCTTCTCTTCTACTCTACTCTACTCTACTCTACTCTACTCCACTCTAGATTGCTCATTCTTACTGCTATGGTTTCTTTCCTCCAAGGAAAATAGGAGATACAGACCGCGATCCAAAGGCCATCATGAAAAAGGAATAAAAAAACCATCTCTAACCATCCCTGTTCTCTATTTCAGCTGTCCCTTCACCCCTTCCCCAAAGAAACCCCCGTTCTACAAGCCGGTCCCTGAGTGCAAATCTAGCTTTCTTAGAAGTAAAAACCTGCCTCTAGGGGAGGGAGAGGTTTCTTACCATCACATTTGAGGCCTTGACGGACCAAACCGAAAAGCATCTCTCCGCAGTGGTCGCAGAACGCTGGTGCCCGGTAGGAATGGACGTTGAGAGCGTGCGGACGGATCTGGAAGTCCTCAAAGGTAGCCGAGGCTGCAGAAAAAGAGAGAGAGAGAAACTGAGGGGAAGAAGGAATATCCAAAGAATTTTCCTTTCCTTTCCCTACCCTTCCCTCTTTTATCTTCCTTTCTTTTTCTTCTCTTTCTTTCCCTACTTCCCTCTTTTATCTTCCTTTCCTTCTTTCCTTTCTTTCCTTTCTCTATCCTTTCCACTTTTCTTTTCTTTTCCTTTGTTTTCATTCAAGAAGCAAAACCTTTTGGGAAAGTTAGTGAGCCTCTTAATTTGCTGATCTCCAAATCTCAAACCAAGCCCTTTAAGTGGGTTTTTAGCTAGCAGAAGACAAGATAAGGTAAGTAGCTGCCTTATTCTATCTATCTATCTATCTATCTATCTATCTATCTATCTATCTATCTATCTGTATATGTTGCTTTAATTTAGCTCTTCTGGTGCAAAAGATCGGCTCTATAAACTAACGGAAGGGGCTGGATTCACACATCCTACGAAGACATTTTAAAAAATGTACTCCAAATTAAAATCAACCAAACTTAGTTGCTGATGCATTTACCTGATTACTAAATGTACTTTTGAATTGAGGAAGTTGAGAAGAGGAGGAGAGGAGGAGGAGGAGAAAGGAGAAGATAAGGACTGTGGGGTTCTTGATGCTCCCTGAGCTTGGTGGTTTTCTTGCAGATGTTTCATGATCCAACTAGGTAACATCATCAGTTCACTGCCTTCTCTAACTGAGGCACTTTACCTGAGAGAACCACCTCCACCAGATCACCCTCCTGAATGTCAGAGGCGGCTCGAACCAGTTGTAAAATATTGGTTGTTGAAGCGTCATGTTTGAACAGCAGGATTTTATCGTAGAGGCCATAAAATCCACACTCAGGAAACTGCAAAAGAGAAAGACCAGCATGGATCAGATAAGCAATGCAAGAAAAACACTGTGCAAAAATCAGAATTTTGGTACCAGGGAAAGGCAGGTGCATAGCTCTAATGGCTTGAGGTTTGGGGGAAACCCAGCCTTGCACCCTCTCTGGCTGTACAGGTCAGTCCTCATTTAGCAACTGCAATTGGCAACTCGGTCGCTAAATGAAGCGGTCGCTAAGGGAAGCCACAACTGTGCTTATGAAGAAACTTCAGAGTTCAGAGTTCCTTTCCGTTATGAACCTGTGAAGATTCATAGGGAGGGTCTCTTGCGGGTCCCGTCGGCATCTATGTGCCGGCTGGTGGCCCCGAGGAGTAGGGCCTTCTCTGGGGGGCGTCTGCCCTCTGGAATGGGTTGCCCCCGGAGTTACGTACAGCCACAGACCTGGGGACCTTCAGGTGAGCCTTGAAAACCTGGCTCTTTGACCAGGCCAGCTTGAGCTGATTTTAGTTTTTGGGTGTTTTATTTTTTATATTAAATTTTAGGGTTTAAGGGAGGGGTTTTAACTGTTTTCAGCCAGGGTCTTTAGTTTAATTTAGTTTTAACTTTTAGATATTTAATGTTTTTAATTGTATGGCTGTGCATCGCTCCGAGTCCTTCAGGAGAGGAGCGGTATATAAATAAATATTTATTATTATTTATTATTATTGTAAATGAGGCAGTGGCTAAACCAGGACTAACTACCCTGTTTCCCTGAAAATAAGACCCAACTGGAAGATAAGCCCTAGCATGATTTTTCAGGATGCTCATAATAAATAAGCCCTGCCCCAAATATAAGCCCCAGTTAAGATTGGCAACCAGACGGATGCATTTAGAACTGTATTTTTCCCCAAAATAAGACCTAACTGGAAAATAAGTCCTAATGTGTCTTTTGGAGCAAAAATTAATGTAAGACCTGGTCTTATTTTCGGGGAAATACGGTAGATAGGGAGATTCCTGCTGGACCCCCAAACCTTTTTGGGGAACACCCTGAAAAACTTGGGAGTGTAACAGCACTGCTGAAATTCTGCACAATAGAATAGAATTCTTTTTATTGGCCAAGTGTGGTTGGACGCCCAAGGAATTTGTCTTGGTGCAAATGCTCTCAGTGTCCATAAAAGAAAAGATCCATTCGTCAAGAGTCAAGAATCATCAGGTGCAACACTTAATGATAGTCATAGGGTACAATAAGCAATCAAAGCATACTAGGAAACAGTCCATATAAATCATAAGGATACAAGGTACAAAGTTACAGTCCTACAATCACAAGTGGGAGGGGATGGGTGATAAGGAGTGATGAGAAGATTAACAGTAATAGTAGTGCAGACTTTGTAAATAGTGGGACAGTGTGGAGGGAATTATTTGTTTAGCAGAGTGATGGCATTCGGGGGAAAACTCCCCTTGTGTCCAGTTGTTCTGGTGTGCAGGGCTCTGTAGCGTCGTTTTGAGGGAAGGAGTTGAACCAGTTTATGTCTGGGATGTAAATATTTTCACAGCCCTCTTTTTGACTCGTGCAGGATACAGGTCCTCGATTGAAGGCAGGTGGGTGGTAATTGTTTTTTCTGCAGTCCTAATTCCTCTCTGGAGTCTGTGTCGGTCCTGTTGGGTTGCAGAACCAAACCAGACAGTGATGGATGTGCAGATGACAGACTCCATCATTCCTCTGTAGAACCGGATCAGCAGCTCCTTGGGCAGTTTGAGCTTCCTGAGTTGGCGCAGAAAGAACCTTCTTTGTTGGGCTTTTGTGATGACGTTTTGGATGTTAGGTGTCCATTTTAGGTCTATTCTAATTCTACACAATCTACATAATTCTACATAATCGAAATATAATTCTACATATTCAAAATATCAAACCATCAAAACATAATCAAAATAATCTAAGTATTATTTTGACAGGCCTGTCAAAATAATATTTATCAGGTAGGACCAGTGGTCTGTGTAGGTCAGAGATAGGCAACTATGGCCCCTTGGCATCCTGTGAACTACAACTCCCAGAATTTCTCAGCCAAGCATGAGTGGCTCAGGCATTCTGGGAATTGAAGTCCACAGGTTACCATACAGCAGGGGTCTCCAACCTTGACCACTTTAAGACTTGTGGACTTCAACTCCCAGAATTCCTCAGCCAGCAGAGCTTTCTCTCTCTCTCTCTCTCTCTCCCTCCCTTTTTCTCTCCCCTCCCTCCTTTTTCTCTGTCCCTCTCTTTTTCCTCTTTCCCTCCCTCTTTCTCCCTCCCTCCTTCTCTCTCTGTCCCCTTTTTCTCTCTCCCTCCCTCCCTAACTCTCTCTCCCTTCCTCTTTCTCTCCCCTACCTCCTTTTTCTCTCTCCCTCTCTTCTCTTTCCCTCCCTCTTTCTCTCTCCCTCCCTAACTTTCTCTTTCTCCCTCGCTCTCTCTCCTCCTCTCTCTCTGCATCTCACCTTTGCAAAAAAACCCAAAAGGCAGGTGACCCTTTGTGGTGCTGCCAACTTGGCACATATTTTGCACGAGGCTTTTCAAAAATGCAGGCCAACAACCTGGGGGCTGTGGGGGGGGGAGGTGAACTCGAATCTGGAGGGTTCCAGGGGCAGAGCAGGGAAGCAACAGCTCTGCGTGGCAGGCAGGCAGGCGGAGGCCAAGGGCTGCACAGGAAGCAGGCGGGTTCCAGGCGAGGCGGCCATGCGAGGCATTCTGGCACCGACGGTTATGCAAATCTCAGCTGTGATTTGTGAAGGGCTGGTCTGACGGATTTCTGACATTCCTTTGCAGGACAGATTGACTTTCAAACGCTCTTTCTTATCCTTTCCCTTCCTTCCTTCCTTCCTTTTCTTTCATGCTTGCTTTTCCTTCTTTCTTTTATTCCTTTCTTTCTTTCCTTCCTTTTCTCTTTTCTTTCTTTTCCTTCCTTCCTTCCTTCCTCTCTTTCTTCTTTTCTTTCCTTCTTTCTTTTACTCCTTTCTTCCCTTGCCTTCCTTCCGTCTTCCCTTCCTTCCTTCTTTCCTTCTCTAAACACATAAACTTTTGAGTGACGACTCAAAGTTTAGGTGTTAGGGTGATGACTCAACGTTTACAAGAAGAGATTGAGCAACCTTTTATCCACAATAATATGGGGTCTCCTCCTTGGGTCTCCTCCTTAAGAAGGGGTTGAACCAGGGATGAGTTACTGGGGCTAGCTAAGACTCTGCGAGGCTCGGAGAGCCCCCTATACCTCAGAAAGACAAGCAGCCAGGGAAAACTCTTAAGAGGCTTCATTGAACTTCTGGGCCTTCAGCCAAGAGCATTTCCCACCTGGTAAAAGTGTTGCAAGCTAGATAAACAATCCACTCGGCACTTGCAAGGGAGAGCCATTGAGAAAAATCAGATAACCTGGCCACTATCCTCCAAGGGGATTAATTCCCAAATAATAACAATCACGTCACTCACCAGAAACTCCACTAAGACTCCCAAGATCCCTCTCACAGTCTCTGCTACTAAGCCTGGTTTCACCCAGTCTTTTATTTAAATATTAAATGCACGAAATAAGAAACAATTTTTTGGTATATTATCTTTTTTTAGGTAATTAGGGCAAAGAAGCAACGTCGAGTTGGCCACCCACCCGGTCATACGACCACCTAGTCATGCCCACCTAGCCAGTCATTAGGGCAGAGAGCCCCTTGATAAAAAAATTGAAGCCCACCCCTGGGTTGAATTAGACCTCCAAGGTTCCTTCCAACTCTGTTAGAATAGTCCTTCCTCCCTCCCTCCCTCCCTCATGCTTTCTTTCATCTCTCTCTCTCTGTTCCTCCTTCATTCATTACTTCCTCTCTCCCTCCCTCATACTCTCCATCTCTCTCTCTGACCTTCCTTCCTTCCCTCCCTCCTTCCTCACTCCCTCTCTCTAGCACACACACACACACTACAACTGGTACCACACACACATACAATACCACAGCACTGCATCCTTCTAGCCCATCCACCCCTCTCCGTCTTCGTAGTCTTCATCGCTCTTCACTGCAGCCTTGCCTGGAATTTACTGCCATCAGAAATGCCAACTGCAAGCCTTTGGGGGATGGGATGCCCCCCCCTCCTAGGACAGAGCTCTTGGAGGGAGGGGGAAGGAGAAGGGGAGCCCCCAGGCCCTGCTGTGATAATAAACCATTTTTTTAAAGTGGGGAAGTCCACCATTGCAAACGCCCCACTTTGGATCTCAGCAGAATCTGGAGACTCACACAGTCCAAAGGCGACTGTCATCCCTGATGAGCTTACAGGGGAGTAAATCTTACAGCACTGAATTGAGTGTTAATCCATCAAAGATCATTGGATGCGGGATGGGCAGCAAATGAATTTTATAATAAACTAGCTCGATACCCGTGCTCTGCTATGAAACTATGTGGTGTGGCTTAGTTTTTGGGGAGGAAAATAAGGGAAAAAAATTTTGCCTCTGCCTACCAGCATCCATTGGTATTCATCTGGCTAGCGTCCTGTCAGCGTGTGAGAGAGTGGAGGGCTGTTTGGAAACTGAAAGAGTATTTGCTGTGTGAAACAAGGAGACAGCAAGGAGCCTGGGCGTGGCTGAGCTCAACTGTTCTGTCCTAAAGCGGTTTGGTGCTGCTGTGAAACTGACACTGAAATTCCTCTCCTCTGCTTGTGTTTTGCATTTGGAACAGATTTCTTTCCAGATGGGGAAAGATCTCCTTAGCATCAGAGCGTGTTAATAATGATAATAATATACGAAATACTCTAAATGCTCTGATGATCATTTGGAAAAATCCTTTCTTAGTGAGCACCTAGAAGCCAAGAAGAACATAGATGCCAAATGTCAAGTTTGTAGGTTTACGGTTCTTGAGATTTTGTGATGATGCGTGAGGGGCATTTCGCTTTTAGATAGATGATAGATGATAGATAGATAGATAGATAGATAGATAGATAGATAGATAGATAGATAGATAGATAGATAGATAGATAGATAGATAGATAGATAGATAGATAGATAGATAGATAGATAGATAGACAGAGACAGACAGCTTCCATCCCAGGGGAGTAACTTTATTTTATTTTACTGTATCGTGCAATATTAATGCAATGTCAGGGGATTTCAGTTCAATGTGTGGAGTGTGAAGGAAGTGTGTTTATGTTTATTTTCATAGTCATAATGTACACTGAAGATGGCATTTAATTTCGTTGTCCAGGTGCAACGACAATCGTTGCAGAATACCTTATGCCACCAGACTCGAAATTCTAGACCTAGAAAACCTTGAACTACGCCGCCTTCGGTCCGATCTAAATATAGTATATAAAATCATACATTGCAATGTCCTCCCTGTCAATGAATATTTCAGCTTCAACCATAACAACACAAGAGCACACAATAGATACAAACTCAAGGTTAATCGCACCAAACTTGATTGCAGGAAATACGACTTCAGCAACAGAGAGAGCAATGTCTGGAATACTCTACCTGACTCTGTGGTTTCTTCCCCAAACCCCAAAAACTTTAACCTTAGACTGTCTACTATTGACCTCACCCACTTCCTAAGAGATCTGTAGGGGGCCTGCATAAGCGCACCAACGTGCCTACCGTCCCTGTCCTATTGTTTCTTTTATATTTTATTTTTCTTATATGTATCCATGTATTCGTAACTATGTTTTTACTTGTACCTATTATCTTGTAACCAATTGACTAATAAAAATAAATAAATAAATAAAAGTAAACTAAACTCTTGAAAATGCCACAATTTCTCAGCTGGGTGGGCAGGGGAGAATAGATTCAGTCTCTCCTATCCTATTGCACACACCCCCTCCCCAGCACTGCAATTTATAAAACAACTTGTAAAACCGAGAATAAATTTAAGGGCAGCTCAATCCAGGCTGAGTTAAGGAGGTGAGGGTTGGGAGGGGGTGGTGAAAATGCCAGTGACTCACCCAGCACAGGCACCAGCTCGGCTGGACTGTAAGGAGGGGACCAGACTGGGAAAAACACCAAGAACTTGCACAAATCCCAGTCTCTTTTTTGGGGAGGGGAGGCTGTTCCCTCCGATTGTGGGATTGCATCAGGGCTGGGTGGGGGGGGGAGGCAGCCAGACTCCTGCCTGCTTTCCCCCCTCCTTTCTACATTTTGGTCTTTAGAGGGGGTGTATGAAGCAAGGGATTCCCCTTCGTTGTGGTTCTGCCAGAGGTTGAGAGACACCCCGTAGGAAAACAACAACAACAACACACAAAATGGAGGCTTTCCTATCCGGTTCCGTGTTTCCAAAGGGAACAGCTGGCTGGCAGATGTGCAGCCAGGGAACGCACTAAGAACACGGGCGTCGGTGGGTTTTCTGCCTTGAGGATTGGGCGTTTCCAAAGTAGACTGCCTCTGAATGTGGAGGATCGGTGGCATTAAGGGGGGGGGGCTTCTCCCCAAGCAAGGTTGGAAGCTTGTCGTTTGCAAAACAGCTGGCAGAGTTTGGACTTTTAAGGATGTGTTTCTCAAATTTGGTCACTTTAAAGAGAGGTAGACTTCAACTCCCAGAATTCCCCAGCCAGCAAAGCTGGGGAATTCTGGGAGTTGAAGTCCACCTCTCTTAAAGTGCTTTCCCATTTTTTTCAGAACTTAGATTATTTGCACATCCTCAATCCACACCTAAGAAGGGCCTTTATATCAAACTAATCCATTCACCCCAAAGGCACTTAAGTCTAAAATTAAAAACAGGGTGAAATTAAGTGAATTCACCCGCTTTACGGACAATCACGAAAACAGAAACAGGCCTAGTTTTCCAAAGAAGCAAATCTCCAAAAATAAAACCTACTTTTTATTCATAACACGCGGAACCTGGTCCCGCTTTATCTAAACTTTTAGTATATTGTGCCACAGTGGGTACCTGGTTCACATTTCCTGCCTGAGCAAGGGGCTGGACTAGAAGACCTCCGAGGTCCCTTCCAATTCTGTTACCCTTGTTATTTTCAACCGGAGATTAGATTCCGCATCTTGGAGTAGTGGCCTAGAGGTGGAATTCTCACCTCACCATCAGCAGGCTGTGAGTTTGAACCCAGGTAGAGATGGTTCCCTCTCTGGGCACAGTGATGAGAATATATCTGCTGAATATGACTCTGCATTGGTGACAGGAAGGGCATCCGGCCAGTAAATACTCAGCTCCATTCAGTTGCCCAAACTCCACCCCGCAAGGGATTATGGGGTCATTAAATGGAGCTAATAATGACGATGATTAGATTCCACATCTTCCCTTTGTGGAGGCACCACCTTCTAAAGAATTTGCTTGTCCACTTAAGTCCAGAAAAAAACACATTTCCTGCCTCTTGCTCAGCCACAATAAGGTTTTCAGCCCCGTTTTCAGCCCCGTTCAAAAGGGATATTTGGCCAGCCATATCTCAGCTAAATTGGTCATTTTATAAGGAATCCTCGACATACGACCACAATCAGGACCGGCTCTGCCATCACTAAGTAAGACGGCTGTTGAGTGAAGCACGCCTCGTTTTACGATTTTTGCCCACAGTTGTTAAGTAAAATATGGGAATCGTTAAGAGAAAATGAGTCAGTTGTCCAGTATCCCAATTTTGATCACCTGATCAGAGGGATATCACAATGGTCATAAGTGTGAGAAACGGTCATAAGTCCCTTTTTTCAGTGCCGTTGTAACTTCGGTCCCTAAATGAATGATTGTAAGTTGAGGACTACCTGCAAATAGCAATTCAGACAAGTGGCTCTCCAGCCTTTTCTTAAAAACCTCCAGTGATGGAGCCCCTACAATTTCTGGTGGCAAGTAGTTCCACTGGTTAATTGTTTTAACTGTCAGAAAATTCCTCCTAAGTTGCTTCTCTCCTTGATTGGTTTCCACGCGTTGCTTCATGTCCTGCCCTCGGGGGTCTTTGGAGAATAAGTGGACCCCTTCCTCTTTTTGGGGGGCAGCCCCTCAAATATTGGAACACTGCTATCATGTCCCCCCCTGGTCCTTCTTTTCATTAGAGTAGACATATCCAGTCCCTGAAACTGTTCTTTGTATAATAAGTTTATTTCTGGTCTCAATTGCAGTCGTAAGTCGAAGAATAGCGGAATAATGTCATTGGAAGGGACCTTGGAGGTCTTCTAGTCCAACCCCCCTGCACAAGCAAGAGGCCTCATACCATTTCATACAAATGGCTGTCCAACCTCTTGAATAATAATAATAAATAAATAATAATGCATTCAATAGATAATTAAATAATGAATTCAATAAATAATTAAATGAATAAAAATAAATAAATAAATAAATAAATGCATTCAGTAAATAAATAATAAATACATTCTATAAATAAATAATAAATAAATGCATTCAATAAATAAATAATAAATAAATGGACGCATTCAGACACGATTAATGCACCCAAATAAACTCCTTGGGGCTGCTCAGAGGCCGGGTGGGCGATGGGGAAAGGTCTCTTAAGAGCCACCCAGACCCCACGGAGAGACCCAAAGGCCCCTCTCTCTCCTTGAGCCGGAGGCCTCCAGGTTTCCTTCTGGCCTCAGCATCAGCAGCAGCAGCAGCAACGGATGCAGAGAGGGCGGCTTCCATCCGGGAGACGAAGCCCCCAAAGATTATCACTCTCCAGAACGGGGCACCGTTTCCCTTTCCTGCCCAGCGAGCAGTCGGGCGGGGAGGACCCAGCTGCCGTTTCCGCTGCTTTGCCGGCACCGTCAAAAGCCTCGCTCGGCACCGTCACCGAGGCCCCACATCCCTCGTGCAGGGAGAGGAGGAGGAGAAGATGCTCCCACCGGGGCCTCCCACCTTTTCCCTGGCTCTGAGTTCAGGTCCAGCACCTATCAGGGCAGTTTCTGCTCTGGCTTCTCTTACTTTACTGTCCTTGCACCTCGTGCGACTAAATCAAACCCCACCTTCAGTGCACATCACAGCCATGAAAATAAACACAAACACACATCCTTTCACCCTCCCCACATTGAATTGAAAACCCCCGATATTGCATTCACATTGCACTACACAGTAGAATTCAATTAGGGGGCGTGCATAAGCGCACCAACGTGCCTACCGTCCCTGTCCTATTGTTTCTTTTTATTATTCTGATATGTACCCATTTCATGTATTCATAACTATGTTTATACTTATACCCGTTATCTTATAATCGCTTGGACAAAATAAAATAAATAAATAAAATATGGTTACTACCCTGGGATAGAAGCTGTTTATCAGCCTATTTGTCCTTGTTTTTATTATTCTGTATTGTCTGCCAGATGGTATTAGTTCAAATAAAGGGGGTTCCCAGGATGAGATGGATCTTTGAGGATGTTTTGAGCTTTCGTAAGGTAGCGGGAGCTCTAAAGCTCTTCCAAAGAGGGGAGAGGGCAACCCAGGATCCTCTGGGCAATGACGTTCACCCTCTGGAGCGCTTTCCTATCTGCCCCAATGCAATTGGCAAACCATTCTTAGTTGTTGTTAGTTGCCAAGTCGTGCCCAACCCATCTCAACCCCATGGACAACATTCCTCCAGGCCTTCCTGTCCTCCTCCATCTTCTGGAGTCCCTTTAAGCTCACACCGATTGCTTCGGTGACTCCATCCAGCCACTTCATTCCCTGCCGTCCCCTTCTTCTTCGATTGCCCTCCATCGTTCCCAGCATGTGGCTCTTCTCCAACGACTCCTTCCTTCCTTCCTTCTCGTGAAGTAGCCAAAGTCTTTGAGTTTCATCTTCAGGATCTGGCCTTCTAAAGAGCGGTCAGGGTGGATCTCCTCTCGGACTGACCGGTTGGATGGCCTTGCAGTCCAAGGGAGTCGCAGGAGCCTTCTCCTCCAGCCCCAGAGTTCAAAGGCCTCCATTCTTTGGCGCTCAGCCTTCCTTACGGTCCAACTTTCACAGCCCAACATCGCCTTGATTCTATGCACTTTTGTTGGCAGGGGGGGTGTCTCCGCTTTTTAGCATGCTAGCTTCTCTACCAGCCCTAAAAATACAGACTTTCTCCCCAGCCCCCCCCCCTCCCCCCAGCCCCAAACTCCAAGCAAGTCACCCCAGACCGGATCGAAAGCGCCACCTGCAAAATGCAAACTTCAGAGCGCACCGCGAATTCTGCAACCAGTCCCCTGCAACACAACGTGGCAATGTAAAAGTTTCTTTCTTTTCTCTTCTTCTAAGTCGGTGTCGCATCTCTTTGTTCTCTCTCCCCCCCCCCCACCGCCCGTTTCCATTTGGGGGCTTTCCCGGCCCCCAATTTTATTTTCCCTTGTGGTTTCCTGAAGTCTATGCTTATATCTATCTCCTCATTGTCATTCAGGAGGTGCTGCTGTACTATTTGTATATGCCCCGGCACCCTGTAAACTATTGTTTTTTGCAAACTTGGCGAGACTTGGAGTTGAAGGCAGGGGCCAAGTTTGAAAAATGGAAATATAAATTATTGTTTGCCACTGAATCAGGGTTTTGTGCACCCTTTGGGCATCTCGGTTTAAAAACTGGAGACTTTGAAGAAAAGATTGGATACTCATTTGTCTGCAATGGTCTAGACCAGAGGTCTCCAACCTTGGCCACTTTAAGCCTGGCAGACTTCAACTCCCAGAATTCCCCAGCCAGCAAGCTTCAGACACCCCAGACACTGGCTGGGGGATTCTGGGAGTTGAAGTCCACCAGGCTTAAAGTAGCCAAGGTTGGAGACCCCTGGTCTAGGATCTCCTGCTTGAGTAAGGGGCTGGATTAGAAGACCTCCAAGATCCCTTCCAACTCTTGTTATTTTGTGTGTGAAATCCAAACCATTACAGCCAGTGGGGCGGTGGGGGTGGGGGGGAACTCTTTATCCAGAATGACAAACTTTAAGCCCCTTCCCCTTTCCTTTTCCAAACAGGAAGTGTTTGGAGGATGATGAGGGCTGAAACCCCACATTTGTTGAGGGCATTTGATATTTATGAGAGCCCGTTTGGTCCCGTGGCTAAGAAAGAAGGGAGGCCATGAGTTCTAGTCCTGCCTTAGACAAGCATGTCAGCGGGGGGGGGGGGGGTGGACTTTCACCAGGAGACAATGAATTCTAGTTTTGCCTCCGATAGGACAGCCGGCTGGGTGACCTTTGGGCCGATCCCCAGGTGACAGGGAGCTCTAGTCCCACTTTAGGCCCGAAAGGCAGCCAGGTGACTTTGATGCCAATCCCATTATCTCTTAGCCCAACCTGCCTCGCAGGATGGTTGTTGCTGTGGGGAAAACAGGAAGAGGAAGGTACGTTGGATAGGTTCACCCCCCCCCCCGAATTATTTGTAAGAAATAAATAAACAAAGCTGGGATATAAATAAATAAACAATAAATATTAGCGGTGGAAGAGTCCGGAAGCAGGAAAACGATCCACCTGCCCGGCTCTAATCTGGTCTCTTTCCTCACCTCTGATGTCTTTGGCTTTTCCCTCTTCCCTTCCAAGCAAGTCACTGACCGATGCATTCCTTCCCCTTTGATCTGCCCCACACCTGCCCAGGGGAGGGGAGCTGGGCTAGCAAAGGGCCCAGAACCGGTTTTGCTGCTCATGGCTCCCTTCTTCTCCAGGCCAAGCAGCCCCTCGCCCAAGGGCAGCTCACTGGGAGCAGGTGGTGTGTGAGGCTGTCGCACCAGTAACACACCTGTCCCCCAAACGGTGCTTCTTTTTTCTCCTCCCCTCCCCCTCCCCTCAAAAAAAAAAGGCAACTTGGACTTTTCTTGGGTGTTGAGAAGTGAACTGAGAACTGAAACGTTTTTCAACGAAAGTCCATTTGGCTTTTTTGGGGGGGGACACACACAGAAGCACCTTGGCCACAACCATCCCCTTGAAAGTCGCCACAGGCTCACCTGTTCAACACACCTAGCCGGCCAAAGGGCAGCCCGAGGCTCCCCGGGTGGGTCTCCAGCCTTTTAGGCTGAAGCGCTCCGGAGTCCGGGAACCGCCAGGGGCGGAAGCCGCGGAGCGACCACCCCATCCACGCGACAAGCCCGGCGGGTCGGTGGGGATCGGAGCTGCCCGAGCCAGGCCGGAGAAGCCGGAGAGGCGGGCGGGGTTTCGGGGCAGCGCTGCGGCGGTGGCTCCTTTCCCCCGCTTCCCCGTCGTCGCCCCGCGTGGAGGGAGGGACCCCCACGGGTGATCGCGGAGGCAAGAGACGCCGGCTTCTGCCCTGCTCTCCTGGTGGTCCCCTTTTCCCTCGGGCTGGGGCCGCTCCTGCTGCTACGTCCGGCAAAGTGGCCCTGCCCCCCCACCCCCACCTCCACCGCCCCTTCCCCGCGTGGGCGCCCCCGCACCTTCTGGTCCACGATGGAGCAGGCCAGCTGTTTGACGTGGGCGAGATCGCAGGCGGCGGGCAGCAGGACGTACTCGCGGGTCAGCCCGATCTGCAGTTGGAAGGAGACCCCGGCGGGGCTGGCAGGGGGGGCGGCCGGTTGGATGGGCTCGGGGGCGCCCGCGGGGGCGGCGGGCAGGGACGCCATCCAGGCGCCCGCGGGCTCAGCTGCCCTCCCCGCCGTCTCGCGCTCTCTCTCTCTCTCTCTCTCTGCCCCACCCGGGAAAGGCTGCCTGGAGCCCTCCGGCGTCTTTCCAGCCCCCGGGACGCGCCTCCGAGGACGCGGCAGCAGCGCCCGCCCCGCCGGACAAACTTTTCTCTCCCCCCCCCCGCCCCCCGCGCCTCTTTCCCCGAAGAGGAAGTGCGCGGAGTGACACGCCGCCCGGCCAATGGCGAGTCCCGGGGATGAAGTCACGGAGCCCGCCCCGTCGCTCCGGAGTGGAGCCGGAACGAGGCCGGAGCCCGCGGGGGGGGGGAGGAAGCGGAGCTCGAGGGGTCCCGTTCCCCCTCGCTCACCATCCCTCGCCTGGGTCCAGGACGTGGAGCCGGTGCCTGCGAGCATAGGCAGAGTGTCCTTTCTCGGGGTCTGCGAGCATGTACAGAGTGCACAAGCGCGAGCCCGTCCTGCATCTGCAGGAATTGCAAGCTTTTGCGTTCCGTGAGTGGGATCGAGCTCATTTTGGAAACACACAACAAACCACAGCAAAACACCTTTTCCTTCCCGTTGCCCAAGTCGAACCCCAGCCAGGACCTTTGTGCACCCGATCGGATTGCCCGCTTGCGGACCTGTCGTGCAAGCAGGTTCACACGTCCTCAGGGTGACGTTGGCGCCCCGTCGCGGCGAGAGTTTCGGGGTTTTTGAAATTGAGCCCAAATAGCCCTGGAATTCGGCGACCCCTCCCCAGTTCTGGTTGGGTTCTGGTTCTCCCCTCTTTTTAAAAGGGGGGGGGGCATTTGGTCCGGGCCAGTCCCGGGCAGGGATCCGATCCAAAGCAACCCTGTCCTGCCAGTTGGTCAAAGGGAGCCCACTTAGCAGGAGAAATGCGGGGGGGGGGGGAGACGCATTTGAGGGCCCAAAGCCCCCCCATTTCATCTGGATGTACTGCACCCCATCTCCCACAGCCCTGTTAGCAAAGGACTATAGGATTTGTAGTTAACAACCCATCTATATGCACAAATACGCGAAGGAAAAATCGCTCGGAGGCGAGATAGGGGCTGTGTAAATTTAATTAATCGGTTGGTTGATTGATTGATTGTCTCGGCGGAGGAGCGATCTGGCGATTACCCGGAGCCTTTCCGACACAATAGTCCTCCCACCAAGAATGATAAAGGAGGGTGTAATAAGAAATTGCTCCCGGGCACTTCTTCCCGGAATGGGAGCCTTGAGTCATCGGAAGAGGTGGAGGAATCCAGGTGTGGCCTTTCAAGTAGGAGGGAGACCCAGCGCCTCCTTCTCAAAAAAAAACCCGGGAGACTTTTGGAGACCCTCAAACCCTGGTTTCCTGGCCCCGCAGAGGATGGAAGGTAGAGTCCTAAGACCGGACTGCTGGGGGGATTCTGGGAGTTTTCAGTTTGTGGCTCCTTCTGTTAAAACAAAACCCCCAAAAAAGTTTGGTCCAAAACTCAACTCAGTTGGGTCTGGTGTTTAGGGCACAGACAAGAAACCAAGTGACGGTGAGTTGTAGTTCGGCGTTAGGCATGAAAGCTGGCTGGGTGATTTCGGGCCAATCACCAAGAGATGGTGAGTTCTAGTTCCACCTTAGTGATGAAAGCTGGCTGGGTGACTTTGGGCCAATTAACAGGAGGCTGGGAGTTCTAGTCCCACCCTAGACATGAAAGCTGGCTTAGGTGACCTTCGGCCAATCACCAGAAGACTGGGAGTTCTAGTCCCACCATAGGCACAAAAGCCAGTTGGATGACTTGGGCCATTCCCTTTCTCTCTCTCTTTCTATTTCTCTCTCTCTTTCTCTCTGTCTATTTTTCTCTCTTTCTCCTCTTTCTATTTATCTTTCTCTCTCTCTATTTCTTTCTCTCTTTCTTTCTATTTTTCTCTATTTCTATTTTTCTTTCTCCTCTTTCTATTTATCTTTCTCTCTCTTTCCATCTCTCCCACTCTTTCTCTCCCTCTCTCCCCTCTCTTCTCTCTCCTCTCTCTCTCCATCTCTTTCTTTGCATCTCTCCCACTCTTTCTCTGCTCTCTCTCTCTCTCTCTCAGCCCAACCTACCTCACAGGGTTGTTGTTGTGAGGAAAACAGGAGGAGGAAGATGTGTTGGAGACATTCGCTGCCTGGAGTTATTTGTAAAAGGAGCCAAAAAAGCAAGATATAATTCAGTTCGATTCGGACGGCCTTTCTTTGCAAAGCCCCCCCTCCCCCGCCCCCCCCCCCTTCCCGAAGCTGCAGCTGCCAGATATCCCAGGGCTGTTCCTGGAAGTTAAGGAGGGGCGGCTTGGCTCCCTCTTCCTGTCTGCCTTTGCAGAAACATCCTGCTTGGAGAGGCTGCCCGGATCAGGCCCCTCGGCAGCGTGGTTCCCACAGCCTGGAATGCCAGCTTGCGGCCCAGCCCTGGGCGTGAAGTGAAACCTCTCCTTCCCAAGAGCCTTATTTTTTTCTTTTTTCTCTTTAAGCAACAAAAAAAGCCTTCGATCCATGGATTAGCTAACCAGTCCTCGACGTACGACCACGATTGGGCCCAGAATTATTTCCATCGTTAGTCAAGGCGGGGTTGTTAAATGAAGCCGACGTCGTGCTCTTTTATTTGCCACGGCCATGAATCAAACCACTGCAGCCGTGAAGCGACTCCGGATTCCTTCATCCCACAGAAGCATGAACTGCCTTTCTTCCCCGTCCAAGAAAACCCGGACTTGCAAACCAGCCAACTTGCCAAGAATTGTGGCAGGTGGACCTTCCGATGTGGCCTGCAGAGCTGATGGCTGGAGGGTGGCTGGGCCGGTTCTCTTGCGGAGGAGGAGCCGGTGTAGAAACGGTGTAGGGTCTCCTGCTTGGGCAGGGGGGAGGGTTGGACTAGATGACCTACAGGGTCCCTTCCAACTCTGTTAATCTGTTAAGGCGTCTGTTAAGCTTTGCCCATCACAGTAATGTCCTTCAGCGTCTCCCTTTTAGGAGATTGGCCACAGACACGCCATGAGCCCGGGGGACCCTCCCTGTTCCTCCATCTGCTCAATCCCAAATCCTCGGCTTGGCTCTACGGCAGCTTGACAAGTGAGCGCAGGTTGCCAGCAGATGAGATCAAGGCTAGTCCCGCCCGAGGCTGGGGGAATATTTAAGCTCCAATTCCCAGTTTCTTAATCCAGGATAGCTGGCTTGTTGGGAACTGGGGTTCAAATCTTCCCACGGCACCACGTTAATGAAAAGCACATCTCTGAGCATATGCAGAGAATACAGGTAGTCCTCAACTTACGGCCACGATCGAGCCCCCAAACTTTCTGAGCCCTGCATACCAGAACCAGACACAAGGAGAGTTTTTCCCCCGAATGCCATCACTCTGCTATGCAAATAATTCCCTCAACACCGTTCAACTATTTACAAAGTCTGCACTACTATTACTGTTAATCTTCTCATCACTCCTTATCACCCATCCCTCCCACTTGTAACTGTATGACTGTAACTTTGTCACTTGTATCCTAATGATTTATATGGACTGTTTACTAGTATGATTTGATGGCTTATTTAGTATCCTATGACCATCATGAAGGGTTGTATCTTATGATTCTCAATGATTTTTTTAAAATGTACACTGAGAGCATTTGCACCAAAGACAAATTCCTTGTGTGTCCAACCACACTTGGCCAATAAAGATTTCCATTCTATTCTAATTGAACCCTATGACTATCATTATGTGTTGCACTTTATGGTTCTTGACTCTTGATGAATGCCTTTTCTTTTATGT
This sequence comes from Bungarus multicinctus, assembly GCA_023653725.1. Taxonomy (NCBI): domain Eukaryota; kingdom Metazoa; phylum Chordata; class Lepidosauria; order Squamata; family Elapidae; genus Bungarus; species Bungarus multicinctus. The sequence continues at coordinate 1,654,047 of CM042835.1, read as the reverse complement.
ACACTGAGAGTATTTGCACCAAAGACAAATTCCTTCTGTGTTCCATAACACTTGGCCAATAAAGAATTACGTTCTCTTCTATTCTTTATTCCAATATTCTATTCTATATTCTGTTCTATATTATATTCTAAATTCTCTATTCTATTCTTATTTTATTCTTATTCTATTCTCCATTGTCCATTCTATTCTATTCCATTCCAATCCAATCTCCATATTCTATTCTATTCCATTCTCCATATTCTATTCTATTCTCCATATTCTATTCTACTCTATTCTCAGAGGGCACCGAAGACTCTGCACTTCAGCCCTGAGCGACAATGGCTCCCTCTTCTATCCTTCCGCTGCCTAAAACGAGGCCGGAAGCCAAGACAACCACAGAACGAGACGAAGAAACGGCAGCTCCACCTGCCCCAAGACATCCAAAGGGCTCTTCCCTTGGCAGCCGGCCGGGCTTGGCTCCCTGAAGGGGACGGAGCCAGTTCGACAGGCTTTCCCCTTGAGCTGCCCTGGAGGTGCCACCCTGTGGGCACCGCTCGTTGTGTGCCCCAGCCAGGAAGCCTTGCTGAACCGGGTGCAGCGCCCGGGAGCCCGTGCATGCACGCATCATTTCCTAAAGTCAGAGAAGGATGGGGGCTCCGGAAAACCCGTGCCCAGGGCAGGCGGGGCAGTGGTTGGCAGTTGTCATGGCATGCCTGGCTTGGGGGAAGCCCCCTCCTGCTTCTCAGAGCCTGGATTGCAGCAAAGGGTGAGGACTGAACGGGAAATCCTTCCCTGGAGCACTTAAAAAAAATAAAACGAAATAGGGTTGCTATCTCGGCCGTAAGAGGAAACAGGTGATGAACAAGCCAGGGCCCATTCAGACAGCTTGGTTCCTATTTCATGCAGGAGTCTGCAAACCTGGGGCCTTTACAAGCTGTAAACTTCAACTCCCAAAATTCCCCAGGCATTCCTCAGCTAGATCTGTAGCTCTTACCACCCCACTGTATTAATTTTCAAACTTTTGGGAGCTCTGGATTAGCTAAAACATCTTGATCATAAGGTCCAGCAGCTTAATTTTTGAGCAGGGTTTCTCAGCCTGGATTGCTTGAAGATTTGGGGACTTTGACTCCCAGAATTCCCCGGCTAGCTAGAAAGCAGGAATTCTAGTCCCACCTTAGGCATGAAAGATAGTTGGGAGACTGGGACTTCTAGTCCTGCTTTAGGCATGAAAAGCCAACTGGGTGACTTTACGCCTGTCACTCTCTCAGCCCTGTCCACCTCACAGGGCTGTTATGGGGAAAATAGGAAGGTATGTGCATATTTTCCCTGCCTTGAGTTATTTATGGGATACAATTAAAGGCAGGATACAATTAAATAAAATATGATTTTTTATCACCCCACCTGGGGACACACAGCCCCCGGCCTTTATCCTGAAGGCTGCCCCCCCTCCCCAAAATCACACCATCCTTTTTCAAGGAAGTGAATGGGAAAAGAGCCATCAGGGTTGTGGGAAGCCTGCCCCACCCCCAATGCATCTCCAAAGGGGGCCCCTGTGTGGTCAGATGTGGGCCTCCTTTGGAGAGTCTTTTCAGAATTACCAGAAAAACCCTTGAAAGCAGCCCAAACATTTCAGGTGACCAGAAAAAGGGGTTGCAAATTCCTGCCCTTATTGCAAAACAAGGGGTGGGGTGGTTTTTTGTTTCAATTTATTACTTTTATTATTAATATTATTACCGAGGCAGCATTTTTTTGTGTGTCCCACATACAGTTGAGTTTCAGGATTAACACAAGCCCCCAAATGATAAAGACAAAAAGAGTTCAAATAAATATAGGAGAAAGCTAAATTGGTGGGTTGGGTTTTTATGTTTAAAAAAGCAGGCGTATTCAGTCCGATGAGCCTCATGGAGAAGAGGAAGAAGGGGAGGGGGGTGGAGAATGGCCAGTGGTGAGTCTCCGGGGCTGAAATATGGGGTTCATGTCTCACGGCTGCTTCTCCCCTTTGAACCCCCAGACTCGAGTTCAAATAGGACTCTCTTCTCTTCTTTTTCTAAAAAAAATGACTGTGACGATGGTGCGTAGAAAACTTATCACACAGTGATAACGAGGTTGTGGTTATGTCCAGGATCATCAGCCCTTCGGAGTGCCCCGGGGGTGTGTGTGTGTCTGTGTGTGTAAAATGTGTGTCCTCTTTTCCTTTTCAAATCTTGTTTCCTTCGACTGTACAGAATATACAAAAACAAACGAGGAAGACCCAAATACCCGCCCCGAAGAACGAAAAGGAGATAAAAGTTGGAAAAAGTGAAACCCAAACCGTTTCCCACCCATCCTAGGAAAAGGAAACCCCTTACTCCCAACTGCAGGGAGGGGCTGTTTGCAAACAGCTTGGGGGGATATTTGTGGGGGGGGGGGAGAAGAGGGAGTTTATAAGGTCAAGAGTGAGGCCAGTCGGGAAATCTAAGCCCACGGAGGTTCATTTTAAAAAAAAGCAAAAGACAGGGCTTTTGATCTCCTGGTGGTGCTCGCTCCCTTGGCTTTTAGGACCCCCTCGCTGCAGATACGCCCCCCCAAGAGCTGCGCTTCTGCCCTCTCGTTGCATGGAGGTATGCCAGTGCTTGGCAGACACCCCCCCCCATCTCCTCCCACAGGTGTTGCAGGCCAGGAACAGCTGCCCACCCCAGGCTGGTCTGTCAATTCAGAGCAAGCCCAGATGTGCTGCAGAAGATGGAAGGGGGGGGGGAGAACAATTTACAACAGCTCTTCCCCTCCAGGATAGCAAATGGTCTGGTCCGCAGTGCAGAAACATCCCCCCCCACCAAAAAAATGGTGGGAACCTGGCTCCTTGTGCCCCTCCGCGACCCGAAACTAGACAGAGGAGGTCCGTATCCAAGGAGGATTTGTTCTGCTAGCAAAGGATTCACATCCAGCTTGCAGGCTTTCTCCAGTAAGGGGTTTTTTCCCCAACCTTAGCAACTGGAAGAGGGGGGTGGACTTCAATTCCCAGAATTCCCCATGCTACCAAATTTGTAAAGCTCCAGACTGCCGACTCCCAGAATTCCCCAGCTCTTGTCCTTCAGGATGGGTGGGCTTCAACTCCCGGAATGCCCCAAGCGGTTATTGTTTGGGCCTACGATACTCCCATGGCTGGCCAGCTGGGGAATTCTGGGAGTTGAAGTCCACCCTTCCTTAAAAGCGGCCCACGTGGGTGGCTGGCTTCCAGCTGTCCAGAAGAGGTCAAACCCACACACCTTCTGCGACCCCTTTCTCCTGCCCCCAAAGCCCCCTGCCAGCAAGGAGGGGGACAAGCCGGGATGTTTCGTCCCTAGCCGGGTAGACCAGAATGGGCTGCTTGGCTGGTTGATTGGTCAACGCTGCCCCCCTCCTTCCTGGACCCCTCCCCGATCCCCTTTTCTCTGACCTGCCCCCTTTAGAATAAAAGTCCCTATGTATGGCCCCTTTAAGACTTGTGGACTTCAGCTCCCAGAATTCTTTGGGGAATCCTGGGAGTCGGGAAGCCCACAAGTCTTAAAGGGGCCACGTTCGCAGACGCCCTGCTTTAAGAATACCGGCAAAAGCACAGGAGACCCTCACCCAGAACCTCCTGGCTCCTTCCAGGATACCTGCCTGAGAAATTGGGGGAGCAGGGAGGGGGGGGGTGTTGGAGGAGAACGACACCCCCGTCTCCTCTTCCAAATATTGTCGCCGCTGAGTGAGGCACGCCACGCGTGCAAATCAGAAGGGGCTGCAGAGGTGAAGGGGAGGCAGAATAGGGCGTGGGGGGGTTATCTCGGGGCTCAGAAGGAGCAAAGGTTGGCACTTGATTTCTTCCTTCCGCCACGGGGCTGGAGGGAGAGTCAACGCCCCCCACCCACCCACCCAAGTTGGCGCTGGGCATCCAGTGCGTTTCGTCCGTCTTCGGGAAACGTCCGTGCGGCGTCAAAGTGACCCAAAATGTTTTGCAAAAAAAAGAAAATGTCCTCAGTCAACCCAGCCAAGGCGGCCCTTCCCCAAGGTGGCCGAGGTTTGGGGCGTCCAGGGGCAGCGGGGGGATTCCTTCCCTTCCGATGGCCGTTGAGGGAGGGAGGTTAACTGGGGTTTGGTTTGGTTTTTTTTCCACTCCCTGAGCTGGGAAATAAAAACCACGGGGCGGCGTTGAAATGAGCAGAAAAAAACCGTTTTCAGTGCTGGTGAAGAAAGGGGAGCTGCGAGGGCTGTGGGCAAGGGGCGGCGGCTGGCCCCTCGTGCTGTCCAGCAGGCATCAGCCTCCAGCTCAGGGGGGAGACGGGGAGGGTCCCGGCAGGTGAGGGACGCGCTGGCTTAGCACCACTGCCCGGGCCGGAGAAAGGAGGAAGCGGAAGAGATGCGGTTCCTGGGAAGAGGGGAAAAAGAGAGGCTGGTGAAGGTGGAGACAGACAGGAGGCCCTAACGGAATACAGCCGGTCCTCGACTTACGACAGTGCATTGAGTGACAGCTCAAAGTTACAACTACGGCACTGGGGACAAAAAAGGGGGGAGCTTGGGACCCTTTTTCATACTTTTATGACCGTTGCTGCATTCATCTTTAAGACTGGTGGGCTTCAACTCCCAGAATTCAATTTTAAGACTTGTGGGCTTCAACTCCCAAAATTGAACTTTTAAGACTTGTGGGCTTCAACTCCCAAAATTGAAGTTTTAAGACTTGTGGACTTCAACTCCCAAAATTGAACTTTTAAGATTTGTGGACTTCAACTCCCAGAATTCCTCAGCGAACCTTGGCCACTTTAAGACTGATGGATTTCAACTTGCAGAATTCTGGGAGTTGAAGTCCACAAGTCTTAAAGTTGCCAAGGTTGGAGACCCCGTTCTAGCCCCACCCCCTGCATCCTGACCAGATGTTACCTGTGCCCCCCACCCCACCCCCCACATCCCTCTGGAGCAGGGCTCACCTGCAGGGCTGCCTTCCCTTCATATGAAGACCTTGGCCAGGGCGTCGGCTCCGGCGCTGGCAATCAGGGCCTTGCTGGGGTGGAAGGCCACGTCGTGGATGGCTTCCTCGTGCTTCTTGCGGTGAGCCGTGATCTCCTGCGTGCAGGTCTTGTTGTCCAGGTTCCACAGCCGCAGCGAACAGTCGTGGCCTGTGGGAAGAGAGGGACGGATGGGAGGCAGCCACAATCCCACCCACGCAGCGCCAAGACCCTCCTGGACCGCTAGAATCTTCCCCGTCTCCGGGCATCGCCACTCGGCCAAAAAGCAACGGTTAGGGTTAGGTCCAAGGAGAAAGCCTCAGGCCTTACCGCTTCCTTCTTCCACTCCACTAGCTTGGCTTCCATGAGGACCAGGAGGCCACAAAATGCAGTGAAGGAAGGGTGTGTGTGTGTGTATGTGTGCTGCACAGGCCCCCCACGCTCTGTTTTCAGCATCCTGGGCCTTAGGGGAGCCTCCTGGGAGCGAAAACGGGCTCCCAGGAGGCTTCCCTGAGAAAACAGAGCATGGGCTGGTGCCACAAATAAAAGGGGGGGAAGCCACCCCCACCCAGTCACATGGCCACGCCCTCCTAGCCACGCCCTCAGAACCGGTAGTAGAAATATTTGCACGCCACCCCTGTTCCACTCTGTGGTGCTGAGCAGGGTGACGTTGGCTCCAGGGCTCACTTCTCTGCCCAGGGGACGAAGGGAGAGGAAAGGTACCTACTTCCAGACATAAGGAAGACTCCGTTGGGATCCACGGCTAGGCAGGTCACCGCATCCAGGTGGGCCACCATAGAGTGCACGGCTTTTCCTGGGCAAGAGAGGGAGAGGAAACGCGATCAGGGCTAGACTGGATCCTGACAAGTTTTCTTTTCCAGCCCTGAAAGGGGAAGGGGGGGGGGTCACTTCCGTCCTTGGGAAGGAAGCAGATAAAGGAGAATATCTGTAGCTCAGGCTTGAAGTCCAGCCCATTCCTCACTAACGCTGATGAGGTTGCCTAGTTGGCTAATGAAATGTCTGCAGGAAAACAGCCAGGTTCAGAGAACAACAAGGACCCCACAGTTGCTGTTGTTATTGCTGCTGCTGCTGCTGTTCTTGTTCTTCCTTTTCTTCTTCCTCTTCCTCCTTCCTTCTTCTTCCTTTCCTCCTCCTCCTTTCTCCTCACCTTCTTCTTCTCCTTTCTTTTCTTCTCCTCCTTCTCCTTCTCCCCCTCTTTCCTCCTCCTCCTCTTTTTCTTCTTCACCTCCCCCTACCACCCACCGATGATATTACCTAGTTGTGTTAGGAAACACCTGCAAGGATACAACCAAGCTCACAGAGGACCAGGATCCCCAGAGTCTTCCTCCCTGCTTCTCCTATTCCTCCTCGACTCCACAATCCTCCTTTCCCTTTTCTAGCACTGATGACATTCCCTAGCTGGGTCATGAAACGTCTGCAAGACAGCCACCCAGCTCAGAGAGCCCCAAGGACCCCTTGAAGGAATCGGAGGCCGTAAATCCCGCCCCTCCCTTACCTGTCCGATTGTCTAGGAAACGGATCCCTCGGTCGTCGTGCGCCGTGATGGTGACAGGCTGGGTGGGGTGGCTCACCACTTGGTTGATCTGACTGGCTCCTGTGCCAAGGCAAGAGAAAGGGCATGCGCTCTAGTTCAGGGGTCGCCAACCAGTGGGCTGGGGGCCACTGGTGGTCCACGAGAAAATTCTGGTGGTCCACAGAGAAATGTCCCCCCCGCCAAAGCAATGAATCCAGGTTGTGTGGGAACCCAAGGCTTGCGTCACTTGCATTGCGAACAACACAAGGTAGTGAGGGGAGGGGGGAAAGGGCGGGGGGTGTGCCCTATGCACCTCGTCTGGCTATCCGGCTGCTTCTTTCCGCTTCTTTCTCCTTCTGCTTTTGGCTGCATGCAAGGAAAGCAGCAGAAGTCTTTCTTTCTCTCCCCCAAACTCGGCCAGAAATGAGTCTTTGGGACCCCTGCCCCAAGAGGCTGCACCAGTGCGACAAGTCTCACAAAGACTCATTTCTGGTGGAGTTTGAGGGAGAGAAAGAAAGACTTCTGCTGCTTCTGCTGCTTTCCTTGCATGAAACCAAAAGTCTCTCCCTCTCTCCCCCTAAGAACGGAGCTGGAGACGGTATCCTGCAATTCCAAATGAAGAATGACCGATAGGTAGGAAAACCAGGGTGGGGGATTTTCCTTCAGACTTTTTGGGGGATTTTCCCAGGGTCTCTGGTCCGCGGGATTTAAAAGGATGGGTTTGGTGGTCCCTGAGGTCCAAGAGGTTGGCGACCCCTGCTCTAGTTCGAGAGGGGTTGTAGAATTTAAGGACAGCTGCTATCATTGCGAAACGCAACCTGCCCACCTAAAACTCACACAAAAACCCACAGCTCCCTCCTTCCCCCCACCCTTGGGGAACTGGTCTCCCCTTCTCTCTTTTCATCCACCCGCCCCAACTCACCGCTGGCAGGTCTGCCCTCGAAGGTCAGGATGGGGCAGGCGGCCTCCGCGTCGTAGAGCACAGCTCTGCCTGTCTGGAAGGCTGCCACCACCCGCGTGGCATCCGTGCTGGAGAAGGCGACGGAGGTCGGGGTGCCGTTTTCTGCAGGGGGAGAGAGAGAACCCGCGGGCCCACGGGGGGAAGGTCAGCCCTCAAATGCAATTTAAAAAAAACCCAAAAACCTCTGTTCGGTAATATTCTAATTATTAACTTACAGGTAATCCTCAACTTACAACTGTTTGTATGCTGGCCATTTGGAGTTACAACTGATTTATAAGTTACATTCAAGGTGGTTTCTATCTTGTTAACTCTCAAGACTCTTTTTTCTAAATCGGGGGGCTCCCACCTTGGCCACTTTAAGCCTGGTGGACTTCAACTCCCAGAATTCCTCAGCCAGTATCTTTCTGCCTACTGCATGTTTCCAACTGGGGAATTCTGGGAGTTGAAGTCCACAAGTCTTAAAGTGACCAAGTTTGGAGACCCCGAATTAGAGATCCTCTCCCCCAAATGTTGCCAAGGTGGAAAACCTGTGTTTTAAATTATGTATATATACACACATATACATACACACACACACACATATATACACACACACACTAGCAGGGTACACGTTCTTCGCTACGAAACTATGTGGTCGAGCTTAGTTTTTGGGGAGGAAAAGAAGAGGGGGAAAATTCTGCCTCTGCCTACCCGCATCCATCGATATTCATCTGGCTAGCATCCCGTCAATGTGTGAGAGAGTTGAGGGCTGTTTGGAAACTGAAACAGTATTTGCTATGTGAGCAAGGAGACAGCAAGGAGCCTGGGTATGGCTTAGCTCAACTAAAGTTGGTTGCTGCTGTGAAACTGAAACTCATCTCCTCTGTGTGTGTTTTGCAGGTGGGGAGGGGGAGTAGAGCTCCTTAGCATCAGAGTGTAATAATAATAATAATAATAATAATAATATAGGAAATGCTCTAAATGCTCTGATGGTCCTTTGGAAAAATCCTTTCTTAGGGAGCCCCTAGAAGCCAAGAGGAACCTACAGGCCGAATGTCAAGTTTGTAGGCTTTACGGTTCTGGAGATTTTGTGATGATGCATGAGGGGTATTTCGCTTTTAGATATATATAGATATATATAGATGCTTGTGTGTGTATAAGGTGTTTTGTATGTATGTATGTATGCATGCATGTATATATGTATACGTGTACACACATGCACACACTTTTGAGAGCACACATCAGAATTTCATTTTTTTAATGTGCTCCAGTGCATTCACAGAAAAACGTGACCGCCAAGATTCCCTTCTCTCATCCCACCTTATCTTAAAAGGCTGGGTTTGCCCCACCCGCTTGTGGTGCCAGGGGGATCCCACGCAGCCCCCTCTGCAGCCCCCTCCCAGCCCAGCTCACCGCTGTCCGCGTTGTAGGTGCTGAGACAGGAGCCGCTGCAGGGATCCCATATCCTCACGGTGCCGTCCGCCGAGCAGGAAGCCAAGCGATTCCTGGCGAGGCTGAACTGCCAGACTCCAGACGGCATCCGTGTGGCCGTCCAGGACAGTGTGGAGCACGCTCGGATCTACGCCACAAAGAGAGAGGGGCAACATCTGGCACGCTTCGCTTGAGCGCAGACGGTGCCTGGCAGGCGGGGGAAGAAAGCGGACTAGCAGGCCCCTTTGGTTAGGAACATGAATGTAGAAGCAAGGAAAAGACGGTTCTACTTGGAAGCCGCTTAGATTTGGATTAGATTAGGAACTAGGCTAGAAACTAGGAGACTGGGAGTTCTAGTTCCACTTTTGGCATGAAAACCAGCTGGGTGGCTTTGAGCCAATCCCCAGGACACGGGGAGTTCTAGTCCCACCATAGGCATGAAAGCTGACTAGGTGGCTTTGGCCCAATCCCCAGGAGACTGGGAGTTACAGTGCTGCCTTAGGCATGAAAGGCAGCTGGGTGACTTTGGGCCAATCCCCAGGAGACTGGGAGTTCTAGTCCTGCATTAGACATGAAAACCAGCTGGGTGACTTTGGCCCAATCACCAGGAGACAATAAATTCACTCTCTCTCAGCCCAACCCACCTCACAGGGTTGTTGTTATGCGGAAAATAGGAGGAGGAAGGAATGTTAGTTATGTCCGCTGTCTTAAGTTGTTCATAAAAATCATACAGGTGTGAGAAAAATAATGTCTCAGTAATAAATCAACCACGTTTACAGATTCTCCCAGGCGTTCCCAGGTTAGACTGAAAGAGAACCGCCGAAGAAGTGACCAGCCGTTCAAGACCACGTCCAAGGGACGTTGGACTGAATGATGCGACCACCAGCTAAGGGAAGCCAAAAGCATTCTTCCAGACCAGCAGGAGGAGGGAGGGAGGGACGGCACCAGAATGATTAGGAGTCCACGGAGGGCGCATCCTTTCTCCCGCTCAACCAGCGTTCGTGGAGGAAACCAGGCCGCAGAGCTGCCCCTCTTTTGCCCCCCACTCTAAACAAGGAGGAAGCCCAACAAATAAAACTCGACTCTCCATCTGACCATTTCCTTTCGCGATTGAACTTTGAGAGCAAGGAGAGAAGAGGAGGAGGAGAGGAGGAGGAGGAAGAAGTGGATGAGGAGGAAGTGGAGGAGGAAGAAGAGGAAGAGGAAGTGGAGGAAGAGGAGGAAGTGGAAGAAGAGGAGGAAGTGGAGGAAGAGGAGGAAGATGAAGTGGAAGAGGAAGAGGAGGAGGAGGAAGAAGAGGAGGAGGAAGTGGAGGAAGAGGAGGAGGAAGAAGATGAAGTGGAAGAGGAAGAGGAGGAGGAGGAAGAAGAGGAGGAGGAGGAAGAAGAGGAGGAGGAAGTGGACGAATTGGAAGAGGAGGAAGTGGAAGAAGAGGAAGAAGTGAAAGAACAGGAGGAAGAAGAAGATGAAGTGGAAGAGGAAGAGGAGGAGCAACCAGGGGAACTTCCTACCTACCGTAGCCGTCGTAAGGGTCCATGCCGAGATCAGGGATCTTCCAACAGCGGATTCTGGCGTCTGATCCCCCGCTGTAGCAGGACTCGCTGTTGCAACCCATGGCCACCGAGAGCACCGGGCCCCTAAGGAGGAATCCAAAGAGAAGGACTTTGGAAGAGTTTCTACGCCCAAATGACGTTTCCAAACATCTCGAGATGACCTGGGAAGATGGTTTTGTTAGTCCTTCTGCAAGCTGGGCTGCCTTCCGAGGTCCTCGGGGCCGCCACCCCCTCCCCGCTAGGCAGGGCAAATCGGCTGTGGGGGTCACAAGTAGGCCACAGGTTGCCCCATAATGTATTCATCATTGTGCTGGTAGTCCTTGATTTATGACAATTGAGCCCAATATTTCTGCTGCTAAGCGAGACAGCTGTAAAGTGAAATTTACCCCATCTTACGACTTTTCTTGTCACGGCTGTTAAATGAATCACTGCCGTTCTCAAGTTAGTTCCACGGCTGTTAAAGTGGCTCTGGCTCCCCCCCCATTGACCTTTCCTTGTCAGAAGGTCCCAACAGCCGATCCTACGGCCCCGGGACACTGCGTCCGTCATAAATATGAGTCAGTTGCCAAGCGGCTGAATTTGGATCCCTGACCACGGCTCTGGTCGTGTGAAAAAAACGGTCCTAAGTCCCTTTTTTCACGGTCCTTGTAACTCTTGAGTGGTCACTGGGTGAATTGTTGTAGGGTCGAGGATACCTGTAACTTTCCCACCTGCCTGGTGTCCTAAAACGCCTCCCCCCTGCCCCTCCCCGGTCCCCCTGTTTGCAGCAAGCACATCCACGCACCTGTGTCCTCGGAACGCGTAGACGGGTTCCACGTCCAGCGCAGCGTTCCTGCGAGAGGAGCCAAAAATAGACCAGAGCATTTACATGATGGGACTGGTTTATTTGGGAGCTGCCCAGAGGCACAGAAGTGTGGTGGTTGGGGTGGGGAGGGAGGGAAAGGGAAGGGGGGAGAGAGAGAGAGAGAGAGAGTTAATAGATAGAAATAGATTAGATAAATAGTATTGAGAGATGATAGATAATATTGATAGATAGATAGTTTGATATAGATTAGTTACAGTATTGACAGTTGATAGATAAGAGGTAGTTAAAAGACAGATGATGGATTGATACTTAAAAGATAGATAGATAAAAGATAATTAAAAGATAGATATAGATTAGATAGTATTGATAGATAAAAGACAGTTAAAAGATAGAAGATGATAGTTAATAGATAAAAGATAGTTAAAAGATATAGATTAGATAGTATTGATAGATAAAAGATAGTTAAAAGATAGAAGATGATAGTTAATAGATAGATAAAAGACAGTTAAAAGATAGAAGATGATAGTTAATAGATAGATAAAAGACAGTTAAAAGATAGAAGATGATAGTTAATAGATAGATAAAAGACAGTTAAAAGATAGAAGATGATAGTTAATAGATAGATAAAAGACAGTTAAAAGATAGAAGATGATAGTTAATAGATAGATAAAAGACAGTTAAAAGATAGAAGATGATAGTTAATAGATAGATAAAAGATAGTTAAAAGATAGACAGAAATAGATTAGATAGTATTGATAGATAGATGGATGGAGGGAGGGAGGGAGGGAAGAAGGAAGGGAGTTTCCCTTGGGGGCTCACTTTTTGGCAGCCACGGTCTTCTGAAGGTTCCACAGCTTGAGAGTGCCGTCCTCGGAGGCGGTGACCAAAGCCGACTCCCGGTGGTGGAAGACCAGAGCTCGAATGCCATCGTAGTGACTGCGCAGGGTGAATTTGGGGTTCCACGTCTTCTTAAAAGCGTCTTTGCTGTCCGAGAGCTGAGGGAAGCAGGAGAGGGAAGACTCAAGGCCCAGGGCGTCCTTCCTGCTGCCCTGCAGAGCCCTCCCTTTTGGCCCACCCGGTAGCGCAGAGGGGCTGCAGGGAGGTGAGCGAGAGGACGAGGCAGGCGAAGGGGCAACAGGCCGGCGGCCGCCGTGGGCGGCATCTCCGAGGCTACTCACATCGCAGCTCAGCTCATTGTCGTTGGTGACAGTCAGGTCGGCGAGGTCCCCCAAGCTGACCTCTCCCCCTCCGATGGTGTCCATGATGAAGACATCCGAGGAGAAGCCCAGCGACCCTGATTTGGGGAGGGAAAAAGAAATAGTTTGGATGTGGCAGAGCAAAGGGAGGGAGGGAGGGAGGGAGAAAGGGGTGCTTTGGGCAGGGTGACCCAAAGGGTAAACTGGGAGCCAAAAAAAGGTACGGAGCCCTCACCTTCGTGGGACCTGGGCTGAGACGTCATGGCTGGAGGTATGGAAGGCTTAGGAGAGAGGCCATCAACGTCATGGAGATCAGCCAGCATGCCTTGCAGCTTCACCCTGCGGGGCCCTGGAAGGAAGGAAGGAAGGAAGGGAGGGAGGGAGGGAGGGAGGGAGGGGAGAGAGGGAGGAGGGGAGGGAGGGATTGAGGGAGGGAGGGAAAAAAGAGAGGGAGGGAGAGAGGAAGGAAGGGAGGAAGGAAGGAAGGGAGGGAGGGAGGGAGGGAAAAAGGAAGGGAGGGAGGGAGAGAGGAAGGAAGGGAGGGAGGGATTAAGGGAGGGAGGGAAAAAGAGAGGGAGGGAGGGAGAGAGGAAGGAAGGGAGGAAGGAAGGAAGGGAGGGAGGGAAAAGGAAGGGAGGAAGGAAGGAAGGAAGGAAGGAAGGAAGGAAGGAAGGAAGGAAGGGAGGGAGGGATTGAGGGAAGGAGGGAAAAAAGGGGAGGGAGGGAGGGAGAGAGGGAGGGAGGAAGGGAGGGGAAAGCAAGTCAGCCTTGATGGTTGCTAGGCAGGCACACTTTTGGAATTCAGGAAGCAAGGAGTTGTCACCAAAGACAATACAGGTAGTCCTCGACTTACAGTGACAACTGAGCCTCAAATTTCTATCACTCAGTGAGACCCAAAGGTGTTTTCTTTCCCAAGAGGCAACTGGACTTCCTGGTTCTTCTTGGGAGACATTTTGCTTCTCATCCAAGAAGTTTCTTCAGATGAGAAGCGAAACGTCTCCCAAGGAAAACCCAGAAAGTCCAGTTGCCTCTTTAAACCCCCCCACCCTCCCTTTGGGACATCCAGGACCTGGAGGACGGAGGATCCCCGCAGACACCAAGGGGGACATTTCTTTTGTGGGTTTCGCCCCATTTCGCAACTTTTCTTGCCCGTTACAAAGTGAATCATCGTTCAGTCAGTAACATGGTCGTTAAGTGAATCTGGCTTCCTGCTTGTCAGGTGATTGGTCACAAAAACTGGGACACTGCGACCGTCATAAACGCGAGTCAGTTGGCAAGCCCCTGAATTCTGATCACGTGACTGCAGGGAGGCTGCAACGGTCGTAAGCCTGAAAAACGGTCCTAACTCGCTTTTTTCCCCGGGGCCTTTAGATGAGCTTTCAATGACCTGTTTGTAAGGCAAGGATCACTTTCAGTCTGCAATGACCCAGGGTCTCCCGCTTGAGCAGGGGGGTTGGACTAGAGGACCTCCAAGGTCCCTCTTCCAGACCCCGTTATTCTGTTCATCTGGGTCTCAGGCGGCTCCTCCTGTCCCCAAGCGAGGAGACGTCTTCTGACCCCCAGCAGCTACAACCTCAGAGCTGTTGCTGGCGGCGTCTGGCGGCAGCTTCTTCCCCAGATGTTGAACTCTCTTCTCCCGCTTCCGCTTCCGGCTACCCTTCCCTGGTGAAGAAGCGGTCAACTCCCCCGAGGACTCACCCAGTTCGTTGCCGTCTCCTGCACGCCGCGAGTCCCCGGACCCTTCCCCGTTTTCCCCGGAGCCCAAGTAGTCGAACTCGCTCAGGGCATCCTCCGAATCCTCCTCGTCGTCTTCATCCTCCACCTCTGGCATCAGGGGCTTGTTGGCCAGCTGCCAGGAAAAGCACAGGGCGGCCCAGCTCCGTCAGGCCTGGATTCCTAATCCACCTCTTAGGGGATTCCCGCCCTCTCTGGCCGTAGAAAAAGCCCTTTCGGCCATTTGCGGCCTGGCGCGGGATGGGAGACGGAAAGGCTGCAAAATATTCCTTGTGCCACCCCCCACCAAAAAAACAATCAAACAGAAGGGAAAGCAAGGGTCGAGGGTGACAGTGAGTTACTTGTCTCGGAGTCGGCTAAAGCGGCAGTTATCCCCAATTAAATCATGACTCTCGAGCAGCACCCCCAAAACGGAACGAACTAAAACATCACACGCCCAAAGCAAAAGACACGACTCACTGAACCCACGGGGTGATTGATATCCCGTGCTTTTAAAGCAGGGGAGGCTCCAAGCTTGGTGACTTTACAACTGGTGGACTTCAACTCCCAGAATTCAGGTCACAATTCTGGGAGTTTGTTCTGATCCAGGCTTCGTCAAACGTACTTAAAACACAAACTTGTTTTAAAAGCAAAACCTATTTTATTGCAACGCTGGGAATTACTTGCATTCCCAGCCAGAACTAATTCTAAACGGTTCCCCAAGATAAGCACACGCCTTTCAGTGCTATGGGATGTTGCCAAAAAGAGAAGTCTCCAATTATAACAAAAACCAACCGAAGGACCAGAAAAAAACAGAGCTGCATGGAAGACTCAGAATCTATCGAACGGATGACTTTGCTTCCTGCAAAGGTTTCATCTGACTTTTGAGGTCTGACTTTTATCCCTTATGGGAGGGGCGATCACCTCCCAGCCTTGCTCCCGAGTCGCCCCTTCTGCTTCAGCTGCTCTAGCCTCCTAGCAGCTCTGCGCACACGCGCACTGGGAACAGGCTCCCCTGGGTCCTCTGCTTCGCGGCTGCCAGACTCCGGAGGCAGCACCCTCCTCCCAGGTGGTCCTGGTCCCATCCCTGCATCGGACGCAGGACCCTCGTCCGAGTCCTCTCCAGACTCCCTGACTGGTCCCCTTTCTTCCCCACTGTTGGATTCCGCTACCGGCTGCCGGTGAAGCACATCAGAGTTGAAGTCCACCAGTCATAAAAGTCATCAAGCTTGAACAGTCCTGATTAATAAACCAAACAAGGAATGGACAAAACTTCCACGTCCTTGAAATGCTTCCAAACTGTGTGCAGCAGGTCACAAAACGCCTGTTGTGACTTGCACGTTTCCTGGGCCAGTTTTGCTCTAGGAATTTGAGTGCAAGGATAGCTGAAACCCAGTTTCCACCCTTAAAAACCATGGAACAAGGAAACTGGGCAGCACTCCGCGGCTTAGCCTCCCTGCCTGCACCCCAGCAACTTCAGGAGCTTCCGGGGCACCTTTACGCGCTGCTTCTTGTGCTGCCGCTGCGTCTCCAGGGAGAGGCCTTCCAGGTCCTCCTCTTCGTCGCTGTCGTCGTCCTCGCAACCCCTCAGAAAGGGGATCTTCTCCAGGACGGGGTTACTGACCCGCTCCTTCACCTCCTTCCCTGCGTTCCTGCC
This sequence comes from Bungarus multicinctus, assembly GCA_023653725.1. Lineage (NCBI taxonomy): Eukaryota > Metazoa > Chordata > Lepidosauria > Squamata > Elapidae > Bungarus > Bungarus multicinctus. Next base: position 1,638,299 of record CM042835.1, on the reverse strand, counting down.
AGAGGAGAAGAGGGATCTTTGGTCGCTCAGGGTTGGACTGAGGGGCCCTGGGTGCTCTCTGAGCTTGGTGGGTGTGTGTGTGTGTTTCTGGCAGATGTTTCAGGAGCCAACTATGTAACATTGTCAGTCCTGGAAGGGAGGGAGATTTGGGGATGGGGGGGAGGACTGTGGAGGTCCTTGGTGCTCTCTGAGCTTGGGGGTTTTCTTGCAGACCTCTCATGACCCAACTAGGGAGCATTATCAGTGCTAGAAAGGAGTGGGATTTGCAGAAAGGAGGAAGAGGAGAAGGAAAAGGGGAAGGAGAGGGAGGAGGAGGAAGAAGAGAAGGAAGAAATGGAGAGAGGAGGAGGAGAACTGTGGAGGTCACTGGTGTTCTCTGAGCTTGGTGGTTTTCTCACAGACCTCTCATTACCCAACTAGGGAGCATCATCAGGGCTAGAAGGGAATGGGGTTTAAAGAGGAGGAGGAGGAGGAGAACAACTGTGGAGGTGCTTGGTGTTCTCTGAGCTTGCTGGTTTTTCTCACAAACATCTCATTACCCAACTAGGGAACATCATCAGTGCTACTGCCAGCACCTGAACGTCAACATCGGACAGGAACTACGAAGGAAGACTGCAAGTCCCTCACTTCCTTGTTCCAGGAAACGAGAGTCGCAGTGACGGGCGCCCGCAAACCAAGACCCCCCGCAAGGCCATCCTCTCCACCCCCACCCCCAAGCCCCGCCCCCCGAGGGCCGCTCACCTTTTGATCTGCTCCTCGATCTGCTTGACCAGAAGCGATTCTCCTCCGTTCAGGCTGGTGGCCGCCAGGGCTGGTCCGGTGCCCAGGCCGCTGGCTTCGGCAGCCCCGTTCAGCTCCGTGGAGCAGCGGCCCAGCAGAGAGCGGACGCGCTTGGAACGCATGTCCAGGATGGTGTCGGTGTAGCCCACTTCTTCCAAATACCTGGGAGGGGGAGAGACCCCGGGGTCCCAGGGAGGGAGGGAGGGAGGGAGGGAGGGAGGCAGCCTTTAGTCCAATGGGTGGGTTGGCAACTAGCAGGCAGGCTTCGACTTGCAACCAACCAAAGTTATGACGGGGCCTCTCCGGACCTGGCTCCGAACAACCGACGGCCCCCAGCTTCCCCGGTCATGTGACCGCACTCTGGGTGCTTGGCAACCGGCCTGCCTTTACGTCCGTTGCAGCATCTCGTGGTTACGTGATTGTGATTTTTATCCCGGATTTTGCTGGAAACCGGCACTTCCTGTTTCCGGCAAACTGGCCTGTGGCCAAGCACTGCTTCGCTTAACGACTGCCACGCCAATGGAGTCTTAACATCAGACTGGTCCCGTGGCTGATGTGCCTTATGAACATCCTGCCTACATTTATTTAGAGGGCTTTACGTTTACTCGTTTATATGACTTAACGACCGTGATGGGCAGACTCCCTTCCGGTCGTAAGTCAAGGACTGCCTGCAAAACGTTTTCGAAACAACCCAGTTTGGCTCAGAGGGCTCTCCCAGCCAGAAAAGGATGGAACAACCCTGTCCAATTTGAACCAGACGGTTTCAACCTGACACACTTCATCCGGATGACAAGGAATCGGACACGCCTCTTGTTAAATCTGCCCCCCAAACAGCTTCCCTCCCCCCAAACCATCCCTGGGGAGGGCCGGTGCACTTCCCCTCCCCCAGAAAGCCACCGCTACTCACTGACGGAGGAGTTGGCGTCCTTCTTTCCAGATGAACGGGCTGTTCTCCAGGGAAAGGGGCTCGGCTGGGCCATTGGACACTAAGCGTAAAGGAGGGTCCCATCAGCATGTCCCTCGGCCCCGGGGCCCACCCAGCAGCAGCCCTGGAACCCGCTGGCCGAGGTGCAGCCCTGAGCCCGGCCCCGCTACCTGGTTCAGAGGCCTCTGGTTTCTTTTCTCCCTGGTTCAGTTCCGTCCCGAATTTCAACTTGTGGTATTTTGACCTGGAATTAACAAGGGAAGGAAAGGATGCGGATGCCAGCGGTAACTTCTCGCTGTGCCTCTTAAAGTAGGGAATGCCTTCTAACCACCATAGAGAGGCAAGAAAGGTGTCGGCCTAGAAACCAGGAGACTGGGAGTCCTAGTTCCACCTTAGGCTTGAAAACTGAATGGGTGACCTTGAGCCAGTCCCTCTCTCTCTCACTCCAACCCACCTCACAGGGTTGTGGCTGTAGGGTGAAGGAAGTTGTGTTGGATTTATTCACCGCCTTGAGTTACTTATAAAATAATAAAGGCAGGATAAGCTTTTAATAAATACACACATACTGTGAGGACATTAAAAAAGGAGAGAGCCCCTCAAGAGCATCTTCCCCGCTTCCCAAATTCAGGCGCTGACTTCCAGCTAAATAAATTAAGGCAGGACTCTCCAAACTTGACAACCTGTGGACTTCAATTCCCAGAATTCTCCGATCCTGACTGGGGAATTCCTGGGAGTCGAAGTCCACAAGTCTTCGAAGTCGCCAAGTTTGGGACCCCGGAACTAAGGAGTATCTACACCCGGCCTCTGAATCTCCACCTGGGACACGCTGGAGGGGACGCAACACCTGCGAGGCGGCTCACCTTTCTTGCTTCAAAGCGTATTCCAGCATCTTGATTCTCCGCACGAGGTCGGCCTTGAGATTCTCCTGACCCTTCCTCTCGCCCTGCAGGAAAGCCACTTGGGCCTAAAAGAGGCAGGAAGCCCAAGTTAAGGACAGGCCATTCTGACCAGCTGCGCAAACATCCCGCATCAGGCAAATAGTGTGCGTAAGGAGGAGCATAAACCCATAGTAGAGCATCCAGTTCTGTTCACAATACAAAGATGATGCTGAGACGGCAGAAAGTGTGCAGAGAAGGGCAACAAAGAGAGAGAATAAAAACTTTGGGGGCTAAATTGTAATGGTTGAGGGAACTAGGTACATCTAGCAGCTATGGAAGAGAAGGAATAAGGGGGACACGATAACTGTCTTCCAGTACTTGAGGGGCTATCACTGAGAAGAAGGGATTGTGTTATTCTCCAAAGGAGGAAGAGGACAAGAAGTAAAGGGTGAAAGTTTGCTAAAAAGAGAATCAACTATGGAGAAATGTTCTGGCAGCGAGTAGAATTAATCAACGGAATAGCTTGCCTCCTGGTGCTCCATTGCTGGAGGTTTTCAAAAATAGATCCGACAACCATTTGACTGAGATGGAATAAGATCTCCTGCCTTGACCAGGGGGTTGGACTAGAGGTCCTCTTAGGTCCCTTCTAGCCCTAGGATTTTATTTCAGTGTAGTTCAGTGTAGAGCAACACTTCTGATCTTGACATTTGCCTGCTTTTCCTGCTAATAGAATATAATAGAGGATAGAGAATAGAATAGGATAGAATTCTTTATTGGCCAAGTATGATTGGACACACAAGGAATTTGTCTTTTGGTGCAAATGCTCTCAGTGTACATATGTCGTCCTTCTTATTAACTTAACCATCCAGGTGTTACGAGACTCGGAACATTAACATGGCTTGAAACTAAAGAGAATTGTGACCTGAAGGAAAAGGAAAAACTACACATCAGGACTTGAGGGTTTCTGGAATGCTGGAAAGTTAAGAGCCATAGGCAGAAAATGGCCAAGGGAAACCTCAGTGCCATTTTAGAAACAAAACCTTAAAGTTGCAGTTAGTAAGCGGCAGTAAAAATTCAGACCTTCCTCTCTTGAGTAACCAGATGGGTAAAACATTAAATTTTTATAGCTTTTTTCATTTTTACTATGGCATTTTATATCTTTAAAATGAAGGTTTTTAATACAGGTAGTTCTTGACTTATGACCACAACTGAGTATCAAATTTACATTACTAAGTGAGTTTTGCCCCATTTTACAACCTCTCGCCACAGTTGTTAAGTGAATCTGGCTTCCTCGTTGACTTTGCCTATCAGGAGGTCTCAAAAGGGGATGGTGTCACCCTGGGGACACTGCGACCGTCATAAATAGGAACCATTTGGCAAGCGGTCCAATTTTGATCACGTGACCCTGAGGATACCACAAGGGTTGCAAGGGTGAAAAATGGTCATCAGTCACTTTTTTCAGTGCCTTTGGAACTGACATTCGAACGGTCACTAAATGAACCGTTGTAAGTTCAGGACTACCTGTACCAAGGTCCCAAAGGTGTTTTTTTTCAAGAGGCAACTGGACTTCGTATTTTCTTGAAGACGTTTCGCTTCTCAGCCAAGGAGCTTCTTCAGTTCCTCGGCTTCTTGGATGAGAAGCAAAACGCCTTCAAGGAAAAATAAAGCCCAGTTGCCTCTTGGAAAAAGCACCTTTGGGACAACGGTTGACCTGGATGGCTGAGAGTCTCCATAGATTTCAGTATAGCAAGGACACCCAGTTGTAGCTTTGCTCTCTGGGCCAACCAAGGGAAGTCTCAAACGTTTTGTGCCTGGAGATTGTGGTGGTCTGGATGGGGAGGAACAGGTTGAGGATGGACCCTAACAGGAACCAAGAGGTTTTAAGAACTGCCCAAATTTGGGGGTCTTTCCTCATTGGTTCTGAATGGGGTGGCACTTCTTCAGACGGGAAGGGACAAATAATCAGAGGGGTCCTTTGTGAGCCGTAGATTTATTTATAATAAATATTATTTATTTATAATAAACAAACAAATGAAATCATTGTGCAAAGGGAAGGGGACTTAAGCGGAGAAGCATTTCGCCCAGCTTCCAATAGTAACCCTGGCATCTCTCTCTCTCTCTCAGGCTAAATCCACAGTGAACGCGACCAGAGGGGTCTGATTTCCACCTCGGTGGCAGTGCAAACAGGCTTCGTGGGTTAATGATTAGAGGCTGCACTGAGGATGCAATTAAAAGTTTAATCAGGCTTCGCAGATCTGGTGCAGCGATAAACTCCATGGCAGGACCCAGAGCACCAGAAAGGGAAGAGAGGAGGAGGAGGGTTATTTGCCAGAGTTAGGGTGGCTGGGAGAGGTGATTGTGCCGGTTGTGTTCCAGTGGAGTTTTAATCATGGCCGACCATGGACGGATGCACCCGCCTCCTCCCAGCTCTGACAGTCAAGTGTGTGTGAGGTTTTTTTTCTTTTAATTGTTTCCAAAAGACCTGTAAAACTCGCTGGGTAAGGAATGGCGCCAGGAAACGCACGCTGGAGATCCCAGTGTCAGAAACCCCGATAGCTGAGTTCACACCACCAACCGAGACATACAGGTAGTCCTCAACTTACGGCTGCAAACCGAGCCCAGAATCTCTGTTCCTAAGCAAAACGTAAGTGAGTTTGGCTCAATTTTACACCCTTTCTTGCCGCAGTGCTAAGTGAATCACTGCAGTTGTTTAATAGTCACGTGATGGTTAAGTGAACTGGGCTTCCCCATTGACTTTGTCGAAAGGACATAAAAGGGGATCCCATGACTCCAGGATACCGCGACCGTCATAACTATGAGTCAGTTGGCAAGTGTCTCAATTCTGATCACGGGACCAGGGGGATGCTGCAACGGTCATACGTGTGAAAAACGGCCCAAAGTCATTTTTTTTCATTGCCGTCGTAACTTCAAACGATCACTAAACGAACGGTCATAAGTCAAGGACTACCTGTAGTCAAAACCCTTTGAAAGAACCCAGAATGATGGCCAGCGATTTGCACGTCAATCAGAATAGAGCTGGAAGGGACCTTGGAGGTCTTCTAGTCCACCCCCTGCTCAAGCAGGAGACCCTCTACCATTCTAGACTAGGGACTGTCCAGTCTCTTCTTAAAAACCTCCAATGTTGGGAGCACCCACAACTTCCGGTGGCAAGCAGTTCCACCGGTTAATTGTCCTCATTGCTAAGAAGTTTCTCCTTAATCCCAGGTCGCTTCTCTCCTGGATTGGTCTCCATCCATTGCTTCTCATCCGATGGCCCCACGGCCAATTGAGGGGAACGCTTTCTCTAGACGGCCCGTCTTCCTTGCTCTCAAGGGTGCATGTGCCATCTCCATATCTCCAGTCTTCAGTCACCACACCCAATCCTATATTTGTACACGCTCCGAGATATAGAAGCACCGCACGCCTTCTATATTCTCCACCGTCACTATGGCAGCCGGGGGACTGTTGCTTCCCAACCGGTTTGGGGTGACAAGGATGAGTTTTCCTCCCTACCTCGCGCAGATGCTCCTTTCTTTTAATACTTCCCTGCTACTGAGTAGGTGGCTGCAACGTTCCCCTACACACCCCACTCCATTGCCAGCTGGGGGGGGAGCTAAAAATGGGACATTTCGCTGCCATTCCAGTACCAGGCTCTACGACACAGATTATAATTTCTTACTCTTTTACAGACCCCACCAAATTGTCTTGAGACAGTGCTAAGAGCAGTCTTCCAAAGCAGGACTTAGTACCCCGTGCCTGGGCTTACACACAGCTTCAAATAAAGTTATCCTTCATGGATATTAGCATGCCTCTCCCCTTCCTCTCTTTATGGCCTAAATATCAAGACAACCAGGGATTGAATTGTGGCCAAAACAGCATGTCTGCAGGTGTGATTTTGGCCACAGCACGGAAGCTGATTGCAAAGCGCCTTTTTATGGGATGCTGTTCAACGCGCATTCTCGCCTTTCCTGTATGGCAACGTTCATAGGATCCCAGGGCTTGCAAGGGACCCTGGAGGTCTTCTAGTCCCACCCCCGTGTCCCAGGACAGGCGTCCTTTTGTTATTCCAACCTGGGCAAATTATGGAGAGAGCAATAGCATTCAAACTTCTGCACCACCCCAGAGCACTTGAAAGCACTCACTGGGTGGTTTACATTACAAGGTCAGCATTATTTGCATACATTCTACCAACCAGGGAAGAAAACCATTCCCCAGACGTGACCCAACCTATTTCTTTTGAGATCAAGGAAGCCGAACCGGATGCATACCTTGGAGGCATTTATTATTTCGAAATCCTGATGACTTCTGGTCCTAGAGAAACTTTATGGTAATCCAACCCTTCATGCTAAACCCCTTTTGGGGGGTGGCTTAAGTGTCTCACCTCTGCACCCCAAACTTTCAGCACCCCCCCACCCATCAAGGGGGGAAGGTGCTCATGTCCTCCCCAATTTCTACAGGACAGAAGGGACCACAAAGGGGGGAGGGAGGGGAGGAATTCAGGAATGGCTACCCCCACCTCAGCTGCAGCTGAGGGGTTCAGATGTGCTGGGCTTGAGGGTCCCTGAAACTTCCCCTCAAGCAACCATCTGGAGGGTTACAGACCCCCCTAGTTTCAAAGGGGGGTGCTCCAAGGAGGCCCCACCTGGGGGAGGGGGACTACAACTCCCAGCAGCCCCCAAGCACGGCACACGCAAAGGGGCGCCTTTGGGAGCCCCCCCCCGGACTGAGGATATGGGGGGGCGCCTGGCAGGCCTTATTATGGGATGGAGCGGCCCCCCCAGTCTCCGCAAGGAAGATGGCGGCGGGCAGGGTCGCCTTCCCCCCCCCATCCCGCCCGGTTCAGCACCCCACCTGCAGCTCGGCCCGCTCGGCCTCCCAGCGGCTCTTCTCGGCCTCGAAGCGCGCCCACTCGTGCTGGATGAAGTGCAGGATGCCAGGCAGGCTCAGCTCGCCGCTGCCCGGTGTGGAAGCGGCAGCGGCCCCGCTCGGCGGCGGCAGCAGCGGCGGCGGCGCCTGGTCTCCCCCCGCGGCCTGAAGCGCCTGAGGCGGCGGCGGGGCCCGGGCCGGCGGGGCCCGCTCGGCCTCCATGGGCGACGACAGCAGCGGCGGGGGGGGCGGCGGCGGCGGCGGCTGCTGCCACATCGCGGGCCCGGCCGGCCGGCGCGGGTGGACGGCGACGACGAGCAAGAGGACGGAGCTGAGGAGGACGGGAGCGCGCGCGCGGCTGATGGGCGGGAGGGACGGGCGCGCGGGCGGGCGCGCGCCGGCGGGCCGCACTTCCGGCCCGAAGGGAACCGCGCCGGAAGTGGGCCTGAGGCGCGCGGCAGGGAAGGGAAGAGACAGAGGGGGGGCGGGACCCGCGGCTGCTATGGCGACCGGAGCCGAGCGGCGTCTCCGGGGCAACGCGGCCGGTCAAGGCTTATCTCTCTGTCTGTCCGCCGCTAGGAGGCGCTGCTGGGAGGGAAGGTCTGGCTCCGCGCAAAGGATCACGGGGGGCGGCCCACGCTGACGGTTGAGGGGGGGGCGGGGGGAGAAAATAGAAGCCGGTCCTCACGGTACGCGGGCACGCGTGTCCCCAGAAGCTGGTTTTTCTGAAGCGGGAGGCGTTATGGTGCAGGGGGATGCGTAAGTGCTGCGCGTGGAGGCGGAGCCCCCCCCCCCAGAGGGACTGCGGGACTCTTCCCCCCCCCCCCGTGGAATGGGAGGCCGCCCGGCCGACCTGGGGAGGGGAGGGGCGTGGGCGGAGCAGGCGTTGCCCCGGCAACGGAGGGCCCAGCGGTGAGGGGTAATCCCTGCCCTGCCAAGGAAGGGGAAAGGGTGCCTCTGAGCATACGCAGAGGGCGCTCCCGCCATTCTAGTGATTTCTTTGCCCCCCCCAAGAGGTTTTCAGTCAGGAGGAGGTCAAAAAAGGGGCTCAAGGCAGTCAACACCTGTTATTTATATTATTCTATATTAAAATATATTTTATCTTCACATAGACGGATGAGGTCAGCTCTAACACAGGTAGTCCTCGACTTACAACCATCTGTTTAGTGACGGTTACCCTGAAAGAAGTGACTCCTTTTTTCATCCACCTGTGATCCGACTTTGGACGCTCTTGGAAATTGGCCCATAATTAGGACGGTTGCTGTGTCCCTGGATCTGGGTGCGCAACCTTCCCGGTGGGCTTGGATTCACTCAGCAACTGTGGCGATTCACTTAACAACCTGTGTCACCCCCCCCCCCCAAAAAGGTTGCAACGTCTGGCCGGTCACTGGAACAGCTGCCTTGCTTAGCCACGGAAATGCTGGCCTCACTTGTGGTCGTATGTTAAGGACTACCTATACACCTTCCTCCTCCCGCCTGCTTTCCCCACCAGCAACAACAACCCTGTGAGGTGGGCTGGGCTGAGAGAGAAAGAGCAGGATTGACCCAAAGTCTCCCAGCTGGCTTTCATGGCTGAGGCAGAACCAGAACTCCCAGCCTCCTCCTGACATTGGGTCCAAAGTCACCTAGCCGAAGGCAGAACTAGAACTCCCAGCCTCCTCCTGACATTGGGTCCAAAGTCACCTAGCCAAAGGCAGAACCAGAACTCCCAGTCTCCTCCTGGCATTGGGCCCAAAGTCACCTAGCCGAAGGCAGAACCAGAACTCCCAGTCTCTTCCTGGCATTGGGCCCAAAGTCACCTAGCCAAAGGCAGAACCAGAACTCCCAGTCTCCTCCTGGCATCGGGCCCAAAGTCACCTAGCCGAAGGCAGAACTAGAACTCCCAGCCTCCTCCTGGCATTGGGCCCAAAGTCACCCAGCCGAAGGCAGAACTAGAACTCCCTGCCCCCTGGTTTCTCAGCCAGCACCTCTGCCACAATGCCAAGCTGGCTCTCATGAAAGCAAACTGAGTTATTTTTTCCTTCTGGTGTAATTTGGGGCAGCCTTTTAAAATGTCCAGATAGACTACGATCTAAATTCCTTGGGGGTTTTTTGACTAACATTTACCTTCCTTTTTCTTCTCTCCGCCTACCAGAGGAACTAACATTGGATGGCCAACTCTGGAGCTGCAGGACCCTTTGTGGGCCACAGGCCGGGACCCCTCGACCCTAACCTTGCAAGATGCGAGTCACCTTCTGCCAAGGGGTCTTGGCCACCGCCATCGCCCTTAACCTGCTGATCCTCTACTACATCTCCAGGCTGCAGCAGCATGTCCTACAGCGGCACAGGGACCACGCCCAGCCCAGCCACCCTCAGCACCTGGGACCCCTCCGCCCCGGCGTCACCCTCCTCATCCGAGACTTTGAAGATTTCGAGAACTACGTCTCCAGCGTGGTGCAGTCTTTCCTGAAGCAGGATCCGGAGCTGCCCGTCCTGGTGGTGGCCGACAGCTTGCCCTACCCTCCCTTGCTTCTTCCCAAGGTGCCCAACGTCCAGCTGGCCGTCCTCAAACCTTCCCCGGCTCAGCCGGCCTTCGTATCCAGGCCGGAGAGTTACGTGAAGACGGAGTATGTGGCCTTGGTGCCCGACGGCGTTAGAGTGGAGTCCGCGTCGCAGCTGGAGGAGATGCTGGAGGAGCTCAAGAGCAGCCAAGGGAAAGTAGAGATGGTGGCAGCTGCGGTCCACTCCCTGCTGCCCTTCCAGTGCCTTCACCTCAAGGTCAGCCTCAAGGAATGGACCGCGGAGTACAGCGAGACGCCTCCTGCCTCCAAGCTCTGCACCGCCTTGAAGGGAAAAGCCGTGGTGCTGCTCCGCACCAGGAGCCTCTTCAACCTCTCCCTGCCTCTGGCCAAACCTTTGCTGACCTCCCTCTTCATCCAGACTTCCCTGCGAGGATGGTCCGTCCGCCTCCTGGACCGTCGCTTCTCTTTGTTCCACCTGCCGCTGCTCACCTCCTCCCACAACCAGTGGAAAGCCGATAACCTGGCCAAGTCCAATGAGCTGCAGCTCTTCCGGGATTTCGGCATCAAGCAGGTGATTCTGGAAGACGGCAAGCAGCAGTGGTTCGGGTGCGGCAAGGAGACGCCGCGGTGTTTCGGCACCATCCACGACGACACGCCGGAGTACCTCTACCAGGACCGCTGGACTCCGCCGTGCTGCCTCAAGGCCCTGAGGGAAACCGCCAAATACGTCATCAACGTCTTGGAAACCTCCGGGGTGCGGTACTGGCTGGAGGGGGGCACGCTCCTCGGGGCAGCCCGCCACCAGGACATCATCCCTTGGGATTACGACGTGGACCTGGGGATCTACCTGGAAGACGTTCCCAACTGCGAGATGCTCCGGAGCGCCGAGTCGGGGTCCATCGTGGACGAGAAGGGCTTTGTGTGGGAAAAGGCCATCGAGGGCGACTTCTACCGGGTGCAATACAGCGAGCACAACCACCTGCACGTGGACCTGTGGCCCTTCTACCCCAAGAACGGCATGATGACCAAGGACACCTGGATGGACCACCGGCAGGACGTGGAGTTTCCCGAGCATTTCCTAAAGCCCCTGGTGCCCATCGAGTTTGCCGGCTTCGTGGCTTTGGTGCCCAACAATTACCGCAGCTTCCTAGAGCTCAAGTTTGGGGAAGGGGTGATTGAAAACCCAGAGTACCCAAACCCAGCCTTGAAGAGCATGAAAGCGAGGAGATAAGGGGACGCCCACCCCGGGCCCGGCTGCAAAGGGAGAGGGCGTGAGGTCTCCCCCCATCTAAAATCTTCCCTTTCATATGAATTGGGGACCCGAGTCATTGACGTGTGCGAAGGGGTTTGTGTGACTTATCTATGGCTGGTTCCCCAGCGTCTCTTCAGAGAGGAGAGGTTTGCAACACTGAACGGAGTCAGAGCATTGGCCAGAGGGCCGTTTGTTCTGCATTTCCTCCCCCCACTCCCCCCCCAAAAAAGCCATTCACAGGATGCTTGCACGCCACGCATTCCTAGGCCGTGATAGCCATAATCCGGCATTCTTTACCCTCAGCAGCTGGTATTCAGGGGGAGGCTGCCTCTGCGCCCTCAGCTGGGATTGTTGCATTTGGAAAAAAAAGAAAACACACACCAGAGAAGACAGCTGTCTTTTAAAATAGGGGTTGTGGGGCAGAGAAAAGAAGGGCAGGCTGTACATTTTGGCAAAGGGCGTCTGGAGGGACAGATGTGGTCACAAAATGTCCTAAAAGATGAAAGGTGATTGTTGTCCAAGGACTGAGAAAATATGACAGACAGACAGACACACACACATACACCGAACAGGATAACTCACCACAATCAACTCGTCACGGCCATCTTGCAGCAGGACAATGTAACAATTCAATTATTTAAATTATTAATAAACATTTTTGTCATTCGCATTTCCTTTTGTCCCTCCTTTTGCCTCCTTTCTGTAATGAGTGCATTCCACCGTTCCTTTTGATATTAGCATAACTCTTGCTCCTCAGCGAATCGCCCCGTGGCAAGATTGTCATAAACGCACACCTCTCCCCCCCAATTCAGGCACCTCTTTCTCCAAACTTTTAGAAGACTGTTGGCATGGTGATGTGAACCAGACCTTCGTTTTCCCAGAGGGAGCTACGGTATAGGAGCTAAGGGAAGTCAGGCTGCTCCAAAGATGGCCACATCCAAGCAGTTGCCTTGGATTGCGACCAAACATTTCATGCCAGCGTAGCAGGGGTAAATCTCCAGCTCGTGCCAGGGGCAGGACGATTGTCCTAGGGATGCCAAAGAAGGGACCTGCATCCTTTTTTCCCTGGTCGGTGGCCGTGAGGGCAGCAGGCGGAAGCTTTGAGGCTCAGGAAAAGGAAAGGAGACTCATTCAGGTTCGGTCATCCTTTGAGTTGCCTTCTTTTGAAGTTAGGCTCCCGTGGGTGGATGCCCTCCAGATGTTCAGGGCAAGAAGGCATGTTGGTCATAGGCACAAGGACATGAAGAAAAGGGGAACTGGGTTGGGCCTCTGGCAAACATCCATTTTTTATTTTTTATTTGAAAGAACAGAGTTCCCTGTTCTGCTCTCCTCCCAAAGCCTCCCACATCGGTTTCTATCATAATTGGGTTTCTTCCACAGCTGTTGGGGGCTGTTCCCCCACTTTTTTCTTGTTAACAGACAGTAATTGATAAGTGCCAAGAGTCAGGCTTGTCAAAACTTCGAAACCGGTCACCTGATGCCCTGACTTAACAACCGCAGAGATTTATGTCCATAATTCCTGGCTCGATTATGATCTAAATCAAAGATTATCTGCTTTCTGTAATCCTTCAAAGAGTCTTTGAGTTCCTGGTGAAGAGCAGTCATCAGTGGGAGGAAGATTTTGGATTAAAGCATCTGTTTTTCGCAGCTGCCTTCTACCCACATGCCAGACAGAAGAATTGCAAAAACAGGAACCATCCAGTAATAATTTCATCTTATCTGGCCTCTGGGATTTTCTAGTGGGTTGGGCAGGGCTGTTTTTTTTTAAAAAAGGCTTCCTGATCATCCACAATCTCAGAGGCAGAGATTTATATCAGATAAATTAAAATCAAACTTCTGACCTTTTAAAAATATGTGTATATCACAAGGAGTCTGGACGCGTCTTCATTTTATTGACAGATGTGAGCTTTTGAGATTTCTAGCTCTTTCGTCTTCGCTGCGGTGGTAGGGGTCCCCTTGAATTTTGCAACCCAAGTACGAATGCATTTTATCATAAGATGTGAGATTTTGAAGATCTCCAGCTCCTTATCTGTGCCGCCATGGTAGCCTGAAATTTTGCAACCTGGGTAGGGGGTCTTTAACAGAGTAACTAAAAATGAGCCAAGGGAAATCAAAACAGGGGAGGGGAAAAAATGTAGCTTACTTCCTGACTCCTTATTTCAAGTTTACTCAACCCACTGGGCAAGAAAAGGATTGTGTAGCAAAGTTGCTGTCCCTACACAATCTCTGACCGATCGCCCGTCCTGCCCCACTGCGATGCCACGTTCCTGCCAGCAGAGATCAGCAGCTGCTGAAGAAGAGCCAACCTGGAGTCCCAAGCTGGCCGTGGCATTTCTCCAGATTTAATTCCAATTTCTAGCCCGGAAGGATCAATTTTGAATTCTTGTCGGGAAATCCTGCATCCGTGACATTCCTGGCACAAATCTCTCCATCCTTCCCGGTTAAGCCCCTGGCAGGAAAAGCCCCATTTCTGCTTGGTTTCTGGATGCAGTTTGGAAACGGGGAAGAGGATAACGGCAGCCAGAATTGCACAAAATTGGAAAAAAGAAAATTCCGACAGGAGGAAACAAAATAAAATATGCGGAAATGAGTAGACTAACAATGGAAATTAGAGAACAGGAGGAAAAAGAGTATTACAAGATTTGGGATTTAATTTATGAATGGTTAGATAGGAGAATAGGAAACTGAAATATGTGGCAATAGTAATAGTATATATAATGGATCAATCTTGAATGAGTAAGAGAATATAATTTAGCAAGACTGAGGTTTCTTTAAAAAAAATAGCTATGTTAATATAATAATTGAATATGATATAAAATATTGTTTAGAATGGTTTATAAAAATAATTAAGAAATGTACAATAATATTACTATGCGCACAAGATATATGTACACAACTGACACTGTAAAATTGAAAGATGGTTTTATTGGTTGCCTTTGTTGTTAAAAAAAAAAACTTTTTTTTAAAAAAAAGGAAATGGAGAAGAGGCAAGAGATGAATTTTAGCTTCCGAGGAACCCCTGTTGGCTTTTAATGGTTTGGCCACAAGAAAGATGACCGTTTGGGCTGGAAGGAGTAAGCGATTTGCAGTTTGGCATGTTACAAAACGCAGTTTCAAAACTCTTTTCTGAATTTTTATTGTTTTTATATTCTTGTAAGCCGCCTTGAGTCACCATTTGTGCAAATAGGTGGCAATACAAATTAATCTAAAAAAATAAGTGCTGAATAAGCCATCCACCCACTTAAGACACCCCATGCTTTAGCATGTTATTTTTGAGGTTTAGGGTATCAAAATTCCCCTTCTGGGAAAATTTCATTTATATTATTGTATTTCTTTTATAGTCCTCAAACTTATGGCCATAATAGAGCCGGGAGTTACAGTCACATGTCATAGTGGTCGTTCAGTGGATCACTATGTGCCCATACTGGATTTAATCCCTTTTTTCTGGCAGTCGTTAAGCGAAACTATTTTGCTCAGGGGGGCATTTTTTGCCAGACAGTGGAAATTAATGCTGGAAACTGGCAAAAGAACATCAAAAATTGGGGTCACGTGACTATGGGGTTCTGCAAATGACCATTAAATTGACCATTAAAAGGCAATCTTGGGACCACGGTATGTGTATGTGTAGCCATTGGGATCTCAAAATCAGGCCGTAAATAATTCTGGGGTGATCCATCGTAACTTTGAACAGTTGCTAAGCAACTGGTCGTTAAGCAAGGACTACCTATATTTAGTCTCTCCCGGGGCGAAATTTCTTCCTTTTGTTCCTCTGGGCTGCCGTTTGTCTGAACCTGTGGAAATGAAGCATCTCAAACCTCCCACAGGACTCGAGATGCGGGTCGGATGGCGGTAGGATCTGATTTCGAGGATCGGTTGTAAAGGAATCGAGAGTTGATCTTGGGGAAGGCAGCAACCAGCCGCAGAGAAAAACCTGGAGACTGCACCTTGCAGGTATTCTGTCAGGATTAGGCAGTTAGTCCAATTAAATCATGAGCCACAGTCCCAAAACTAAAGAGGATTTATTAGAAGTTAACATTCCAGCACTAGCCTGGGCGTAGCCAAACATTTTGTATACACGTTTTATAGTTGTCATGCTGCATGAAATGTGTGTGTGTGTGGGGGGGGGGGGACTCAAAATAACTGTCTTGACTTTTATTTAGTATAACTGGAAACGGGGAAAAAACTTGCATAGATATTTCAAGACTCTGTTAATTCTATCCTTCAAGCCTTAGAAGTCGTGGGAGCCTCACCCCTGGAAGCTTTCAAGAAGAGACTGGACTGCCATTTGTTAGAAATGGTGCAGGGGGGCGGGGGGGTTGGACTAGATGACCTACAAGGTCCCTTCCAACTCTGTTGATCTATTAAAGCTGCGTTCCTGAAATCCTTGCCGGGTGTCCTTGACTTGACCTGTCCTGCACTGGAGGGTCGTCGTGAGAAATAGACCCAGACTGCTTGGAAAGATGACAACGGTGCCTTATGAGCCTTTGCCAAATGAAGACACCCTTCCTCTTTGCCCAGATCCTGTTTTCTGAGAAAAACAAACCCTGCCAGAGGGCGAGGTGCCAGGGCTGTGCCCACATCTCCTACCTGCTGTCAGCACTCCAGGTTCTCTTCCTTGTCACCTACGTGTGCCTCCCCTACCAGCGTCAGGAGGGGCAAGCCAAGACAAGGATGGTTTTCCCTACGCCTCAAAGCTTTGCATTTTGTTTTCACGAACAGGCGGGCAACCTGCCAGTTTCTCAGTCTTCCTGCCTTTCAGGTGAAACCTCAGCTGCTGGGGGGAGGGGGGAAGGTAGGCAGGTAAGAAGCTGCAGCTGAGCCCCAGCAAATATGGAAAATGTGCTTGGTTTTTACCTCAGAAAGATCTCTTAAAAGAGTTGCCTTTCTTGGAAAACCAAAATGCCATACATGGAAAACTCACAACCGAGCAGTTATCCGCCAAAGAACTGATAGCGGAGCCGGCAATCATGAAGGAACCATGGAGGGATTTGGCTCTTCAGGATTCCTCTCTGGACAAGAGAGAGGGCTTGGGATCGCCCACATATGCTCCAAACAAGGAGACTACCAGAAAGCAGCCTGTGATAGGTTTAATGCTATAAGAGATGAGGGAATAAGCTACCTTACTCAAACCAGGTTTGGCACCATTGCATACTTCCTTTCTTACCGTCTTCTGGAAATTGTCTAACTGTTTTTCAGAGATTTGGCACTTTCAGAAAGCACATTTAATTGCCCAGGTGAGTTTCTTCAATCTTTAGCAAAAGGAACTTTTCAGGACAAATGTTAAGGACTTAACGAATATAAAGTTGGTTTATTTGACCAAGGTTAAAGTATATTATCTCTGGCAACCTTTTATAATTTTTCCTGGTATCAAGATTGGCTTTTAAGGTTTTGTTTATAGATAAAAGAAGAGATTTGGAAAGAAGAGATCAATAGTTTATTTTAAGAGGTGATATTTAAGTTCCTAAAAGCATTGATACTCATAACGAAGGGGGAAGCCGTTGGGTGTATTTTTCCTCTTTTAACTATTTTTTGGTTTGTTTTCTGCAGTATTTTTTCCGTTCCTTTTTTTCAGCTGTCTCGTCTTTTCAATCGAAACATTCAATATTACTTTTTTTTTTTAAAGAGGAAAACCCAACAGCTCTCCAGAACTCGGGAAAGAAGAGAGGATGGCCAGGAACCCCGGGTTTGAAAAGGTGAGATTCTACAGACATCTCCCGTCTCCGAAAAAGCACAAATGAGCACAATCCATGGTGGGAACCCACATGCTCACGGCCTCAGCCGGGGCCCAGAGAAGACTGTCCACCCACCCTTTCTTTACTTTTTGCAAAAAAGAAGACAAAACGTTTGCTAAAATTTCAAATATTGCTTTTATTTTGTGCAATGGGGCAACTGACAGTTCTCTTTAAAAGCAATTGTTTCGGTAAAGTCCAGCCAAGTGCCGTGTGCAAATGCATTATTAGTTGGCCAGAAAAGAAAAAAAACCAGTTTGACCAGTTCCTGTACCATGGCACATGGAGCGTCCACCCATCCTGGAATGGGGGTACAAAACAAGGACACGCGTTCACACACGAAACATTCAAAGTTTAAAAAATTAAAAATTGCCCAGAGGATCCTGGATTGCCCTCTCCCCTCTTAGGAAGAGCTTTATGGCTCTCACTGCCTTAAGAAAGTTCAAAACGTCCTCAAAGATCCATCTCATCCTAGGCACCCTCTTTTTTGGAACTATTACCATCTGGCAGACGGTACAGGACAATAACAAAAACAAGGACAAATAGGCTGAAAAACAGCTTCTATCCCAGGGCAAGTAACTCTATTGAATTCTACTGTGTAGTGCAATATTAACGCAATATCAGGGGTTTTCAATTCAACTGCATAGAATAAGAAAGGATGTGTGTGTTTATTTTCATAGTCATAAATTGTACACTGGAGATGGCATTTAATTTCATTGTACGAGGTGCAATGACAATAAAGTAAAATAAATTTAAGTCATAAGATCCCAGGCTCACAAAACCAGGCCCGTTTCTTCCCATTTTTCCCCTCCTGTTTTCATCTGCTCTGTTTGCAGCACGGCCCCAAACCCAGACTGATCACCCCAAAATTTCAGAGAACTTGCCATGCACTACTGAGCCTTGCCAAGGCCTGGCAGGGCAGCCATTTGCCCCTGGGGGTGCCCCTTCCAAAGTTCAAATCGCATCACCCAGAGGCAGCCATTGTACACGGGCAAAAAGATCAGCTCCAATTTTCTACATTGCCTAGCTTGGGTGTAGGCAACCCACGGCTCTGGAGCCGCATGAGGCTCTTAGGGCCCTCTGCTCCTTGTTGGGTGATCCCACCACTGGCTGGCCCCGCCCCTCGCCCTCCCCTTTACAGCAAATTTTAAAAGTCTTTCAACCTTTTTGGCACAAAACAATAAAACAAAACCCTGGAAAATAGATTTACGAAGAGCCACAAGAGGAGACAATCTTTGGGTGCTCCGTTAAAATTGCAGAACATATTCCTTTCCTGTATTTCTGCTCTGAAACCGAACACGTAGAGTCCCCTCTTTCAGAAATAAATTACCACACGTCGCAAATCAGCCGTTCCAATCCTAAAACAAAAGGACGATCATTAACAGAAATTTTAAAAAATACAGGCTGGGGGGAGGGAAGAAGGTTAAACAAAGGTTAAACGTCAAAAGGCAGTGAAAAATTCATCCGTAGGTCCCGGTGTCAGCCTCATGGAGTGTTAACGAGACAGAAATAAGAAATGGCGATTAAAAATTCCCTTCCCCTCCAGTTTCTGCATTTACAAGAGCTGTCGGTCACCTTGCAAACAATATTCAAGTTGCTTGGATTTGGAAAAAAAAAAAAAGTACCAACGGAGTTAAGATTTAACCTGGTTCATTTTTTGTCCTTCTGGCCCGACAGGTCAGAGAACGTCAAGTAAAGGATGGCAGGAAAACAAAACGACGAGAGAAAAACAAAATAGAAGACTGAAGACTCTTTCTGCTGGCTTGGTCCAAAATATAAAAATAAAATGCAGAGAAAATTGCACACAAAAAAGAGAAAACAACGAAAGGATGATTGAGCGATCTGGATAGGTCGATTCGTTCGCTGAATTTTTTCTTTTTCTTTTAACTGAATGTCACCGAAGAGAAACTTCCGGATTTGCACGGCGGACGTTCCCTTGCCGCTGAATTTCGATAACCGTCCCCAGAACTACAGAGAAAAATGGAGTGATGATCCCACAGCGTTCATTTGCGCTGCAGTTTCCAGACGTACCGTTTCCCTGCAAATATGACATCCCCCGAAAATAAAGACCTGGTGCCTTTTTTGGGTGGCAAAAATAAAATAAGACAGGGTCTTATTTTGGGGGAAATACGGTACAAACTGCGTGAAGTTCAGAGGAGAAACTGGTGGGGAGGAAAATAAAAGGTTGTGCTTAAAAGGAAATTCTCGGTAGGAAAACTCTCCGTTATTAAATCTCCCGTCGCCTGGGAAATTCCGATCTTGAAAGACGGAGCAAAATTGTGTCTTTTTAAAGTTCTTTTTTGAAGAAAAAAAAAAAGTTCCTTTCTTGGAGAAAAGTTTTCAAGTTCTCTGTTCTTTTTCTTTGGATAAAAAGAGCATCTCCTCCTAAATCATCCGGACTTTGTTGAGTTCACTCACATCACGGATTCCTTTTCGCAGGGCTTGCTATTGTCCAAATGGGCTGGACCGTTCTGCTTAATCAGCGGGGACCCCTCCTCTAGCCCCTCTCCCTTGCTGGCCTCCAGGGCCTCCGTCTTAACCTCCAACAGGTCGTCAATCGCCATCTGGCCCATTTTCTTCTCCGAGTATACCTGTAGGAGCCCGGCGCCAAAGGCATCGCCCTCCACGTTCAGGACGGTACACGTCCGGTCTCTGTAGGGGAGAGAAGGAGGAACCAAGACTGAGAATGCATGCAAAATAATCCCCTCCCCGCTTTCAGAGCATCTTCACCTGCAAAACCAGGGTCAAAAAACTTCACTGCCCTGGTTAGGGCAGGACTGAAAGATCCGTCATGTGGGGCCCTGGATGCTCTCTGGGCTTGGTGGTTTTCTTGCAGACGTTTCACGACCCAACTAGGGAACATCATCAGTGATATAAGATAGAGGGTATTGGGGGGAGAGGAGGAAGAGGGGGAGGAGAGGGGGTGGAGGAGGCGGCGGCTATGGGTTCTGGGTCCTCTGGGCTTGGTGGTTTTCTTGCAGACGTTTCATGATCCAACTAGGGAACATCATCAGTGCTAGAAGATAAGAGGATGTTGGTGGGACAGGAGGAGGAGAATGATGAGGAGGAAGAAGAGGGGGGAGGAGAGGGCGTGGAGGAGGCGGCGGCTATGGGTTCTGGGTCCTCTGGGCTTGGTGGTTTTCTTGCAGACGTTTCATGACCCAACTAGGGAACATCATCAGTGCTAGAAGGGAGTGGGTTTGCACTGATGATGTTACCTAGTTGTGTAGTGAAATGTCTAGAACAGGGATGATGAACCTTCCTAGCGCCGAGTGTCCAAACCAGAATGCGCGTGGATGCACATGTGCCGGAGCACCGGAAATCCGAAAGCCAGCTGGCCGGTGTGCACATGTCTGTTTTTCTGGTGTTTTGGGGGGCATTTTCAGATCATTTTTCAGGCCAAAATTAGTAAAAAATTACAAATACACCCCCTGCCCCCATCATGGCATCATATGCCCCAATAACCATCCATCCTAACTTGAGATTTCCCCTCACCCAGGTGCAGAGATAACATGACCTTGACTTAGAAAAAGAATGCTATTATGTCTAACCACATACGCTCCAAGAAATTCCCCCCTCCCATTTTCCCAGGCTCAGGAATGTGGTAGTGTGGAAGTGTCTGGTGCTAATATGGCTTCCAAAGCTGACACACGTTCCTTGTCCCATCAGGAAGAAGAAAAATAACCCTTCAAGGCTGCCTTAACCTTCGCTCCAATCTCCCAGAAACGGCCTCCCTTCACCTCCACCACCCAGTTCCTCCAGCTGCACCGGACAATCCTGTTGGAGACCCCACCCCCCCTCCTTTCCATTACACAACTTAACACACAGACACAACAAGATTCCAAAGGGCAGCTGTCTTTTAAGTCCTCTTTCCAGATTGCATCCAAAGGTCAGAGCAGGGGTGGGCAGCTCTGGCCCCTTTCCGGCCTGTGGACTTCAACTCCCAGAATTCCATGTAATGGTTGGCTCAGGAATTCTGGGAGTTGAGGTCCATAGGCCGGAAAGGGGCCAGAGCTGCCCACTCCTCGCTGCGTGACAAAGCCTTTGAAGGTGGAAAAGCCCCCAATCTCACATTACGTCTTGCGAAGGATTGTACAGAACCAAGGATCTCCGGAAATCTCCGAGACCAACTCGGGATCTTCTCATGATCTGCCCTCCAGAATCTATCCCCCCAAAATAAGACCCTCCTCCTACTTTCCTTGTAGAAGCCATGAAGAAACAAATGCTGGTAATTCTTGACTTGCAGCAGTTCACTTAGTGACTGTGAGAAGTGACGTCGCCGGAAAAAAATGACCGTTTTCCCACACTTAACGACCGTGGCAACATTCCTCAGGATCACGAGATCAAAATTTAAGACGCTTGGCAAACTGACTCGTCTTTATGACGAGAGTGTCCCATCATCCCCCTTTTGTGACCTTCTGAAGCCAGATTCACTTAACAACCGGGCTGCTTAACTTTAGCTCCTGTGAGGATTCGCTTAACGACTGTAGCGAGAATAGTCGTAAAACGGGGCAAAACTGTCACAACTGTCCCACTCAATAACCAACATTTTGGGCTCCATTGTAGTCATAAGTCGAGGACTGCCTGTAGTCCTCGGACCAGCTGGCCCACCTACTCTATGGTTCCACCAGCCTGACTAGGGAATCCTGGCTAGTTCCCCATCCTGGGCTGTTGCCCAGCTCGCCGGCCATACTTACACAAGCCAATCCACGGCCAGGATGAGCGAGATGTCGTTGGTGGGCAAGCTGATGGCCTCCAGGATGATGGCCAGGGTGAGGACGCCTCCTGCGGGAATCCCAGCTGCTCCCACGCTGGATGCTGTCGCTGTGATGCTGTGGTTGAAACCAAGAAGGGCAGAGAAGGAGGTTTAGACACCCTGGTTGAACCCGAGGCCCTGGGGCAGCTCTTGGTTGAGTGTTTGCCACTCCTACTGACCCCTTAACGTCACACGGGATGGACCCGCTAACAGAACAGACACAGACTGCAGAGAGCAATTAGGACTAATGCAGAAAAAAAACAATGGCTACCAACCTGCCTTCTATGGAGGACCTGTATCCTGCACCGAGTCAAAAAGAGGGCTGTGAAAATATCTACAGACCCCTCACATCCCAGACATAAACTGTTTCAACTCCTTCCCTCAAAATGATGCAATAGAGCCCTGCACACCAGAACAACTACACACAAGTAGTTTTTTCCCAAAAGCCATCACTGCTAAACAAATAATTCCCACAACACTGTAAAACTATTTACTAAGTCGGCACTACTATTAATCTTCTCATCACTCCTTATCGCCCCTCCCCTCCCACTTGTGACTGTATGACTGTATGACTTTGTCGCTTGTAATCTTACGATTTTTATTGACTGTTTCCTAGTATGATTTGATTGCTTATTGTACCCTGTGACTATCATTAAGTGTTGCACCTTATGACTCTTGATGAATGAATCTTTTCTTTTATGTATATTGAGAGTATTTGCACCAACAAATTCCTTGTGTGTCCAGTCACACTTGGCCAATAAAGAACTCAATTCAATTCTATTCTATTATTATTATTTTCTATTCTATTCTTATTCTACTCTTATTTTATTCTATTCTATTCTTATTCTACACCTTGCATCTCCCAGATGTCTCTCAAAATTGACCCCACAGAAGTAGAACATCTGGATCAAGATCTGATCATTTTATTTCCATTCGCATGACCAAAAGAGCGAAAGGTTTTGCGGAGTTTGCAACTCAAAGACACTGAAGCTCAGCCAGGGAGCACAATTAAGGAGGCACAAAGTCAGAATTGCACTTTGTACAATCCTGGCTTAGCAAGTGGTGGGAAGCCAGGCAGGGGTGTTTTGAGGGCTATTTATGAACTTGGCCAGTTGTGCTTCATCAGCAGGTCTCAGTTATGCGAATCCGGTGTTGTGGGCTCTTGGCTGCCGGCCCCTCCAGCGACCGAATTGGAGGAGGAGGCATGGGAAGTCAGGGGTCAGCATCAAGACAACCTAAGAGCTCCAAGAGGGAAGCTGTCCGAGAGAGAGACAGAGGGGAGCCTGGGCCGTCCATCAGCCCTCATTTATTTATTTATTTATTTATTATTTATTTTATTAAACTTATATACCGCCCTCTTTCCCTGACTCAGGGCAGTGTACAGCCGATTAAAATACCATAACAATACAAAATTAAAAAACAATTAAAATCAAATAAAGTGGCTGAAATAAAAGCATATAAAGGGGAATTAAAAAGATTAAAAACCAGATAAAACCAGATTAAAACTCTAAGAGAACCCTAGGCCAGACTGGTTGGGGAAATAAATGAGTTTTCAATGCACGTCGGAAGGTCAGGAGATCAGGGATGGTCCTCATCTCCGGGGGTAATTCGTTCCAGAGGGAGGGTGCCCCCAATGAGAAGGCCCGCATCCTCAGGGTCGCCAGCTGTCCAGTCGGCGGCACCCTGAGGAGGCCGACTCTATGGGAGCGTATTGGCCGGCGGAAGGCCGATAATGGCAGGAGGCAGTCTCGCAAATATCCTGGTCGCGAGCCATGGAGCGCTTTAAAGATGGTAACTAAGACCTTGAAGCGCCACCGGGAGCCAATGCTCGCGCAAGAGCAGCGTGACATGAGAGCCCCGAGGAGCCCCCAACACCACCCGCGCGGCTGCATTCTGCACCAGCTGGAGCCTGCAAGTGCTCTTCAAGGGAACCCCATGTAGAGAGCGTTGGCATACTCAGATGAAGAGCCCACAGCCCCCAGGTCTGGAGGTGGCTGATGAGGAAGAGGAGGAACAGCTGAGTCCGGTGCCTGACACGCAGATGCACAGAAGGCAGAGGAGAGGAGAACAGTGGACATCTATGAGCCGGTCCTTAGGACAGAAGAGTCACCGCTGCTAGCAAAGCCCCACCCTGGCTCTGGGGATAAGAGGCAGGGGGAAGAGATGAAATAGATGTGGGAGACAATTATTTATCTCCCAGCCAGACGGACTTGTTAGCCTGCGGTGAGAGAGAAACTTTTTTGCCGGGGCTGCCGATGCTCCTAATAAAGGAATCTTTTTGAGTTCAGGTCAGAGGGTTTGTCGTGTTTGGGAATCTGGGTCAGAACACCTGGCTTAGTACCAGGTATGAAAGACACTGGCGGCAGCCTTTGCAGGAGGCTGGAGCAGGCCATTCTGCAGGAGCAGAAAAATAACCAATATTTAATTTTAACAGGATGCCACCTTTAGTCTAGTTGGGACATGTTTTTTCCACCGAATTTCAGCCTTTGAGGCTCCACCCTGAATTTCTCCAGATCCTGTAATTTCATCATCTCTCGTTAAAAGCTGCTATTCCAAGAACTATTTTTTTTTTCTTTCCATCACCACGTGTCCCGAAGCAACCTCTACTTATGAATTTCTTCTTTGTTTCTGGGCCAACCTCATGACAAAATTACAGCCCGTTAAAAATGTTAATATCAGACTCATCTCATGGAGAGAAATGAGGTTCCGTGGAAGGACAGCTCCAACCTCCCCAAATTAAATCGTTTAAAGAGGTTCAGTTTCATTTTATTAAATTTATGGGTTGCCCATTTGATTATCTGTATTTTTATAGCCTCAGTAAATTGCACAGGGGCAGATAGGACAGCACTCCAGAGGGTTAATGTCATTGCCCAGAAGATCAAGGGTTGCCCTCTCCCCTCTTTGGAAGAGCTTTATAGCTCCCGCTGCCTTAAGAAAGTTCTAAACATTCTCAAAGATCCATCTCATCCTAGGCATCCCCTTTATTTGAACTGTTACCATCTGGCAGACGGTACAGGACAATAATAAAAACAAGGACAAAGAGGCTGAAAAACAGCTTCTCTCCCAGGGCAAGTAACTCTATTGAATTCTACTGTGTAGTGCAATATTAATGCGATATCAGGGGTTTTCAATTCAATGTGTAGAATGCAAAGGAGGTGTGTGTGTGTTTATTTTCATAGTCATAATGTACACTGAAGATGGCATTTAATTTCGTTCTACCAGGTGCAATGACAATAAAAGTAAACTAAACTTTCCAGAATATTGCAAGGTTTCAAACAGGAGCAGAGGAACATTACTAGCTGGTTTCCACAAGCTTGTAATCATGGTTTGTTTCTAACCATGTTGATTGAATCATGGGTTGTGGTCATGAATAAGATTTTTATGATGAGTTAAAGCAGTGATTCTTAACCGGGGCAGCTTTAAGATATGTGGACTTCAAACTCCCAGAATTCCCCAGCCAATCAAGCTGGCTAGGGAATTCTGGAAGTTGAAGTCCACATATCTTAAAGCTGCCCAGGTTGAGAAACACTGTCCTAGACTAAAGTTGGCATCTGATCTTGGATGAACACGGTCCAGAAAGCAGTAAGACCTTGCACAAACAAACTCTTCACTTTCTTTTACCTAGCTTTAACATTAATTGGAATTAAAACTAGGGGGAAGGGGGATTCATTGATACGTCCGTCGTATCTTTAACGTTCTTCCTCTCTTGATCGTGTGGACGCAAAAGCATTTTAGGGGTCCCTTCTGAAGTTCAAGCAAGACAGATCTGGGGTGTATGTGGGGGCCCTCGATACTCACAGGATGGTGATGACTTGGATGAAGTTGAGCGAGACGTTGTTGAGCTGGGCGATGAAGACGGAGGCCACGCACTGGAAGAGGGCCGCTCCGTCCATGTTGACCGTGGCCCCGATGGGCAGGATGAAGCGGCTGATGTGCTTGGAGACGCCGTTGTTCTCCTCCACGCACTTCATCATCAGGGGCAAGGTGGCAGAGCTGTGGGGAGGAAGCCACAGAGATGGGATGGGCCATCAAGGCCTCGGGGTATCGGGAAAAACCTGCCACCTCCTCCTGCCTTCAAAGCATCCCTCCTCCCCTTGATCTGTTCTGTGTCAGGATTCCGGCAGCGACCCCATTTAAATCCTGAGTCTGGAGCCAAACTTTCAAAACTTCAAAAGGATTGATTGGGAGTTAACGTGTCCGACACTGCCTGAGTGTAGCCGACTCTGAGACACATCATTCACTGTCACCCTTGACCCTGGTTTTCCCCCCCACCCCCTGGGAGTATCGTAATTCATATCCTCCAATGGGACACCTCCATAGCCCAGAGTCATCCATCATCCTCTCCAGTTACAATTGTGCGTGGCAGAAACTTCAGTCACCTAGTTACTATCTTTGAAAACATTTACGGAATGCACTTTCTGTTTGCAAGCTGCCACACTGCTCCCCCTTCCCTTTCTGTTGGCCCCTCTAAAAAGACCAGATAAATATTTTGTGAGTTGACATTCTGTTCTTGAGCACCCAACCAACATCTGGGACACCCCCCCTCTCCACATATTCATCCAGGGTAGCAGATTCTGTGATCTACCTCGAGAGAACAGGAGGTTCTCCTCAACAGGGGCCCCTGCCTGCTGAAATCGACTCAAAGCAGCCCTTCAAGGTCACCTCAAGGACGCAAAGCATATTGGGGTGGCCAACGAAGGGAAGATGGTGGCCGTAGTGTCACCCAATTGAAGCTTTTTTAACATCTGCCTAGATGCCAGAAGGCTGAAGTGAGTGAATTCTGGGGGATGCTCTTAACTCACTCTCTCACTCTCTCTCTCTCTCTCTGTGTGCATGTGTCCCCTTAGTGCTCTCTGAGCCTGGTGGTTTCGTTGTAGACATTTCATGACCCAACTAGGTAACATCATCAATGCTCCAGGGTTTGCTCTCTATTTATTTACAAGTTGCTTGCCCTAGAGAGTTGCTTGCCCACTCCCTTCTAGCCCTGATGACGTCATCAAGTTGGGTCATGAAACGTCTGCAAACCCCCCCCCCAAGCTCCAAGAGCGCCCAGGACCCCACGGTTCAACCCCCAGCCGCAAACATTCTCTCCTAGGAGTCTTAACAGGAAGCCTGCATCCCAACCCTACGCCTTCCATCCATCTCCACCCAACCTCCTGCCCAACAGCCTTGGAATACCTGGACGAAGTCCCGAAGGCGGTGGCCAGCGGCGTGAAGATGCCCCACAGGAAGCGGTAGGGGTTCCGGCGGGTGAAGACGAAGTAGATCCCCGGGAGAACCAGCAGCCCATGGATGGCGTGGCCCACCAGGCAGCAGCAGATATATTTGCCCAGGCTGGTGAAGAGAAGCACCACGTCTTCCATCTCCACAATCTTGCCGGCTACCAGAAACATGATCCCCAAGGGGGCGTACCTGGGAAGGAGAAGAGGCCGTCAGCCTAGCTGGAGATCCGCAGTCCCAGGTCAAGAGTCCAGGGCTGGAAGTGAAGCTGGGGGGTGTCACTGTTCCAACTAACCAACTCGAAACCAACCAACTCCGAGACGAGCATTTCTTCCAAGTTCCACCGTATTAGAGTTGTCCTATTGCAGATAGAGGTCCCCAAACTTGGCCAACTTTAAGACGTGTGGACTTTCAACTCCCAGAATTCTCTAGCCGGCTTTGTTTGAGCAAGGGGTTGGACTAGAAGACCTCTGAGGTCCCTTCTAACCCCATGGTTCTATGTCCAACTCCTTGTTCAAGCAGGAGACCCTACACCAGAGATCTCCAAACTTGGCAACTTTAAGACTGGCAGACTTCAACTCCCAGAATTCAACTTTAAGACTTGTGGACTGCAACTCCCAGAATTCTCCAGCCAGCAGAGCTGATAGAGTATATGATCATAAAGTTGGAAGGGACCTTGGAGGTCCTCTAGTCCAACTCCTGTTCAAGCCAGAGACCCTATACCAGGGGTCCTCAAACTTGGCCACTTTAAGACTTGTGGACTTCAACTCCCAGAATTCAACTTTAAGACTTGTGGCCTTCAACTCCCAGAATTCCCCAGCACCAGCAGAGCTTATTCTCTTGCAATCCCTTCCTCTGCAATCTCTCCTCTTTGGGGGAGAGGAGAAAAAGAAACAGACACGGCTGGCTGGGGAATTCTGGGAGTTGAAGTCCACAAGTCTTAAAGTGGCCAAGTTTGGGGACCAAGTTTTGTCCTCAATGAACCATTGTAAGTTGTCTCCTATTTATATCACGCTAGGATATGGCCAGACCTGGGAGACGGGTTCCCCCCAGCTGCAACATTTACTGGTTTGGTTGCCTCACAAATCGCTGGGCTGTAAAATGGCTTGTTTGGGCTTAGTGTCTCATGGGAGTACAGACGCTGCAAACCACGGTTACAGTTTTGGGCAGGATTTCCCAAACCTTGCTAGAAACTCCGGGTCCCTTCTGGAGATTGGGAAAGGCTGGATTAAGGGATTGAGTCAGCCCACCTTAATTGCAGGCTAACTAATGATTCGGTCAACAGTGGGGAAAATGAGCGAATGCGACCTCTGGATAAACTGGGATTAGGCCCGAAGTCTTAGTCCAAGAAAGCTTCGCAAGGTTATAGGGAAATTGATAAAACAGCCAAACCTCCCACCTCAAGTTACTAATCCTTCTGCCTGCAGGCAAAAAAACAAAAAACTAAAACCCAGCCCCATAGCAGAACTCAAAAGGGGGTCAGGATTGGAGCCCCCTCCTGCGTCACAAAGAATACAGAACACGGCCAGAAGGCGAACAGTTGCAAACACTTCCAGCCTCAAAACCCAACTTTTGCTAAAGAAAAAGCCAATGTTCTGACCCAGCTCCCCAAACATGACAAACCCTCTGAAGTTAAATCCAAAGATGCCTTTATCAGGCATGCTGGCAGCCTCGGCAAAAAGTTTCCCTCTCACCGCAGGCTAAGTGTCCTGCCCTTGGGGGAGACTGACTCCGAGGGGAGGAACAGCCGACAGGGAGTGGAGGTGTGACTCCGGAGGTTGTGGAGGAGGCTGGGGAAGGGCAGAGGCCGGCTGGGCAGTCAGAGGAAGAACCAGGCCCATCCCCTCTCCATCCTAGGGCATGCAGGGAGGAGACAATAAGGGAGAGATGTGGTCTACTGGGGAGGAGAGGGCCTTGATCCTCTTCATGAGCTGCAGCTGTGACAACTGAATAAGAGGATGGACATGCCTATGGGCGAGTGCTGGAAACAAAGCATGGAAATATCTCTAGTTGATGGTTCTTCTCTGAGTTTGGCTTCCTTCCCAATGTGTATTATCTGTGGAGGTCCTCCAGCCCTTATCTTGCCTGGTTTGTGTTGCTTTTTCCCTCCTTCTTGTAACTTGTTTGTGTGGGAGTTTTTTGTCTTCTGTCAAAGATATTCATAGCTTGGAAGGAATAAAAGGGGCTTCACCTGTTTTCTGTGACTGTGTTTGTTTTCTATCCCACCCTGGGTCATCACACTAAGAAGTCTGGCCGGCTGGAAGATGAATAGTTGCCTGCCATATCTATTCATCTCTGCTCCCTGCTTTTTATCCTTATATTTAGGATGGGACTTTGTTATCACGGTTGGATCTTCCGTCCCGAGGACCAGCCCATAGATTTCCACTGCTCTCCTCTCCTCTGCCTTCTGCAATCCATGTATCAGGCACCGGACCCAGCTGTTCCTCCTCTTCCTCATCAGCCACCTCCAGACCTGGGGGCTGTTGACTCTCCATCTGAGGGCTGACGGCTGGCCCAGGCTCCCCTCTGTGTCTCTCTCTCTGCCAGCTCCATCCCCACTTCCCCATCGGAGCTCCCAGGTTGCCCTGAAGCTGACCCGGACTCCCATTTCCGGCGGCCAACAGGCCACACCAGTCAACCAGCACTGGAATTGCCCGGATTTGAAGGGCCTCTCAAGGGGCTTTGACACACAATCGTTGTGACCTGGAAGGAGGCCTGTACGAGCAGCATCCTTACCACATAATCCAAGAAACCAGGATCATGGTGGCTTCGTTGAAGGAGTTGAAGAACTTGATCAGGTTCTCCCCTTCAGGCCCGAGTTTCCTCAGGGCGATCCCGAAGACGATGGCAAAGACCACCAGGCCGAGGATGTTCATGCCTTCCACCTCCTTGCCCTCGGGCACCTGGTTGCAGGATGAGAGGAAACCATCAGCGCAGGGGGTGGGGAACAATGGGCTCCCAGGATTCCTGAGCCAGCCATGCACGCAACGCTCGACTTATTTTAACAGATAAACAGAGTTGGAAGGGACTTTGTAGGTCATCTAATCCAGCCACCCACCCACCCACCCAAGTAAGTCGACCTGCATGAATGAGTGCCGGCCCATCACCGCTCATGCAAATTAAGCTGAATCTAATTATGCAGCCCAGTTCTAATTTGGCCTGGTAATAGGCCGCAGCCCTGGGAGTTTGGGGGACCCCTGCCTTACACTACACCAGGGGTTTCCAACCTTGGCCACTTTAAGACTTGTGGACTTCAACTCCCAGAATTCAACCTTAAGACTTTTGGACTGCAACTCCCAGAATTCAACTTTAAGACTGGTGGACTGCAACTCCCAGAATTCAACTTTAAAATTTGTGGACTGCAACTCCCAGAATTCAACCTTAAGACTTTTGGACTTCAACTCCCAGAATTCAACTTTAAGACTTTTGGACTGCAACTCCCAGAATTCAACTTTAAGACTGGTGGACTGCAACTCCCAGAATTCAACTTTAAGACTGGTGGACTGCAACTCCCAGAATTCAACTTTAAAATTTGTGGACTTCAACTCCCAGAATTCAACTTTAAGACTTTTGGACTTCAACTCCCAGAATTCCTCCGCCAACCTTGGCTACTTTAAAGACTTGTGGACTGCAACTTCCAGAATTCCTCAGCCAGCTTTGCTGGCTGGGGAATTCTGGGAGTTCAAGTCCACAAGTCTTAAAGTGGCCGAGGTTGGAGACCCCTGCACTACACAACATTATTGGGTTTTTTTTTTTTTACCATCAAGACTGTCTTGTTCATGGATTTGGTTCCATTCAAAAGTGCTGCCACACTGGCGAGACCCATGTTGTTGTCGTTCATGTCTTCTTTATAGATGGTTGCATACTAAGAAGGAAAACACAACAGATTTTCTTGTTTGCGCTGCGCTTTCTCCAGGAAACAGGATTTGGGGATAGGAGAGACACACCCTGACAACTATATCATGAATGGGCAGATCTTTCCCGGCGATTGTTGTGCCAACCACATGCCCTCACAAGACCCAATATGCCCAGGGAAGGAGGAGGCCCACATCCCATAATAAAAAGCCACTCCTCTGAGCAAAGTTGACTTTGTTGATTCGGGCTCAGAATTTACACAAAGCGGCAGACAAAAGCTTTGCCCAACTCATCGTTGCCGAGAGAGAGAGAAGAAAACCTCAGTTGTCATTTGGCTTCCAGGATGGAAGGAAGAAAAAAACGATACCAACTTTTGTCGTTTCTGCTTTTTAACTCCCCCCCCCAAAAAGCAAAACCCAACTGGCAGATTTCTCTCTCGATTGCACCATTAAGAAGGCCCCGGGGGGGGGGGGGTGTCTTGGACAATGAGAAGTTAATTCCAGGACGAAATTGTGACCCTCAGCAAAAAGGTCCATCCGGGGGTTCCAAGAAACTGGCCTTTTAATTTAACGTGGCTATTAAAAATTAAGCCAAACTGGCTCGCTGACCTGTGTCCCAAAAAGAAAAAAGGACGAGATGCCAGATTTTTAAATGGTTAGGCAAGGCGGTTTTGAGCAACAGTTTCTGAGAGGGTGGGGAATACAACAATCCCTCTGGAATACTCTGCCACCGGAGCTCCGTACCGGCACGGACCTGAGGGCCTTCAGGCGCGCGTTGAAGACCTGGCTCTTTGAGCAGGCCGGCCTGGGCTGAGATAATGGTTTTAATTTGGTCTCCATATTTAATTCTAAATTGGGTTTTAAGGGGTGGGGGTGGGGTTTTGTTAGTTTTATCAAGCAGCCGATTGAAATTTAATATTTTTTAACTTTTGTATTCTTTGTGGGGTTTTTAGATGAGCTGTTCACCGCCCTGAGTCCCTCGGGAGAAGGGCGGTATATAAATGGAATAAATAAATAAATAAATAAATAAATAATAAACATCTCATCCCCCCCCACCTCCCCACCTCCGGTCCTCCCTTGTCTGTCAAACTCTGCACTTTTTCCCGTCTAGACGAGCAAACACATAAATCAGGTAGTTAGATAGATTGTTATAGTTACTTAGTTAGTTAGATAGAAATAAATATAGAGATGGGTAGATGGAGAGAGAGAAATAGATAGATGATATAGATAGATAGAAGTAGAGATAGATGGATGGATGGATAGATAGATATAGAGATAGATAGATGGAGAGAGAGTGAGAGGGAAATAGATAGAAATAGAGTTAGACAGATGTAGAGATGGAGAAATAGAAATAGATAGATGGAGATGGAGAGAGAGAGAAATAGATAGAAATAGAGAGATATAGAGATGAATAGATGGAGAAATAGAAAGATAGATAGATAGATAGATAGATAGATAGATAGATAGATAGATAGATAAATAGATAGGGAGAGATAGAGGGGAAAATAGATAGAAATAGAGATAAATATAGAGATAGATATATGGAGGGGGGATAGATATCCTTCCTCCAAATGGGGTCGTGATGCATTTTGAATTTATATTTAATTTTTAATTTGTTTATTTTGGAGTGTGACTGTTTATTGTAATAGTTATGTATAGCTGCTTTTATGACTTTTCTCTCTCTCTCTCAGGGAGGTGGGTGATCTCTAAATATGATAAGGAAAAATCCGCCATTAACTCTCCCAGACTGTCTTGATGGCCAATGGGAAGTTTTTCTCACCCCCCCACCTCTTTCTGAAGAAAAGGCTTCGGAAAACCTCTGAGTAAGCCTAACCTCTGAGTAATACGCCCAGATAACTCTTTTTCTTCAGAAAGGCCACCCCAGTGAGTCACCTGGGGTCACAGAAGCAGCCTGTGCTGCTGTCAAAGGATGTGGTGACAGGCCCCAATTTAGTTCCTTCCCAAAGAGCCTCCGGATGGGAGCAGCTCAAGTAGGAGGATATTTTTCTGCCTCAATCCCAGCCCCAGAACATCAAAGCAGCCGTTGCCACGGGTCTTCAGCCCACCTGTTCTGGCTCCAGAGTCTCTTTCCCTCTTTCGCACAAACCCTTTGGTGCCAGCTCATTTTATTCTTTTTAATTTATTCGTGTCTCCATCACCCACCTCGCCTAAGCGACTCTGGGGAGTTTACAACATCGCTATATAAAACCATAGTAATATCTGAATAAAACTCTAGATCAAAACAGGTAGTCGGAAGTAGAAATAAGAATTCAAATGATCCTTTAGTTCGCGGGGGGGGGAGGGAGGGAGGGAGGAAGGAAGGAAGGAAGGAAGGAAGGAAGGAAGGAAGGAAGGAAGGAAGGAAGGAAGGAAGAAAGAAAGAAAGAAAGAAAGAAAGAAAGAAAGAAAGAAAGAAAGAAAGAAAGAAAGAAAGAAAGAAAGAAAGAAAGAAAGAAAGAAAGAAAGAAAGAAAGAGGAAGAAGAGGGAGGAGGAAGGAAGAGAGAGAAAGAGAGAGAGAGAAAGAAAGAGGAAGGAGAAGAGGGAGGAGGAAGGAAGGAAGGGAGAAAGAAAGAAGGAAAGAAAGAAAGAAAGAAAGAAAGAAAGAAAGAAAGAAAGAAAGAAAGAAAGAAAGAAAGAAAGAAAGAAAGAAACTCACCGATCGGAATGCAGCGGTCACCAAGTTGGAAGGGAAGATGTTCCTGGATAAGAGAAGAAGAGATAAGTGGGCATCCGTGAGAATGTTGGCATTATTGATTATCTATTTAATTTATATGCTGCTCAGTTTGTGATATGGACAGTATATACATTCAATACACAGACACACTGCAGGTAGACCTTCACCTATGATTGGGGAATTCTGGGAGTTGAAATCCACACTGCTTACAACTGCCAAGGCTGGGAAACATTGTTGGGTAGAGACATTCAGGATTCTCCCCAGAGCCATAATGAGCTCACCTCCAGCCCAAGAAATTCAGAACCGTCGCTGATCCTGTAACCTGGTTAACAAAAATGAAACCCTCTGCAAGGCGTCCGCCCAGCTCAGAGAACCCCACAGCTCAACCCTGAGCTGCAAAGAGTCTCTCTTGTTGGGGGGTCCAGAAAGTAGGGTGCCCATGCCACCCCCTTCCTCTGCTCCTGATGTCCCAGTGGGCATCCAACTCAGTCTCCCCCTTTTAGCCATCATGGCTAACAGCTGAGCCCCCCTCCAAGGTTGTCATTGTGCAACCTCAAACAGTACTTTTCCTGCTTCCACACCTGTTGTTCCCTCGTCCATTTCTGGCAACCCAGGAGCCAACCTGCATGCTGGCCTGTCAATCACAGGAGCATACCTTCAAGAATAAATGGCTGGACTGTCTTAACCCCACAGGGATCAGATATCACGGAGTTAAACTTTGCTGGCCAACATCTAGGCTTGGACTGCTGCCCGGTCTCATCACGCACCCCCACGTGCCTCCTCTCCTTCGTCCAGTTTTGGGCATGACAGTATTGGAGGACAACCTAAGATCAAACCCTAATTCCCCACCCCCACCCCCCAAAAGTGGAAAATAACCAGCTGGCTGCTCTATTTCCTGAAAGGAACACGCAGTGCCCTTGGCACCAGAAGCCACTAAAGGAAGTTCTGGAGAACATCTGATAGAACAGGGTCTCCAAATTTAGATGCCTGTAAGACTTGTGGATTTCCAACTCCCAGAATTCCACAGCTGGCTGGGGAATTCTGGGAGTTGAAGTCCGCCAGTCTTAAAGTTGGCCATGTTTGGGGACCCCTAATTTAAAGTCTATTTATTATTAAACCTCTTGGCCCTCCGTCTTATCACAAGGCAACTTCGATGCCGGGAACTTGCAAACCAAGAGCAAGAGTCATTCAACTCATTCTTTTTCATGAAAGAACGGGACTCGGTTCCATTTTGTTTCACACATACGACCATTGCAGCCTCCCCAAGGATCATCGTGATCCAAAGCCAAGGAGAACACCAGATTCACGTAAATAACTGTGGTGAGGGAAAGGTTGTGAAATTGTGGGAGAAACTCACTTAACTGCCTCGCTCAGCAACGGAAATGTTTGTGGTCGTAAGTTCGAGGGCTATCTGTATTTTGTGGAGCTGTGTTGGGTTCTGTTTAGCCCTTCCCCCACCCACCCCCAGGCAAGATTTGCTGCAGAATGACCTTGCCACCATTGGGACTGGAGGGAGGACCTGGTCAGATGGGTTCTTGCTGACCCCCCAGCCTGCAAATTTAATTTTTAATTTCAATTTCAAGGTCTCTGCAACTTCCTTTGGCTGGAAAAGCAGGACAACTCACATAACTCTGCAAACTAGAAGAGCATTGCAAGTGCTTTGAAGAGAGAAGATGCTATAAAAGGGGAGGAGGACGAGGGTCTTTGCAAGAAAAAAAAACCCTAAAGGAAGTTTTGCATATTGCCCAAATCCAGAACTGCAAAGAAAAAAGAAAGCTTTTGGGGCTGAACCCAATAAAAGCCATAGCATCCCCCTTAAATTAAACCCAAAGTTATTCTCTCAAAAACTGCAAAAAAATCTATTGCTTTTTTTAAACAAGCAATTCAGGCCTGCCTACCTTTCCTCTCTGCCTTAAGTTTGTCATTCTACCCGACTCCACCCCCAATAAATTTGCATTTTCCCCAAAGCTCCCCAGCTTGCTCAATGAACCGAATGCAACTCAAAGCATTTTTTTCTGTTTTCTGGGGAAAAATGCAACTCTGAAACTATTTGCTTTTTGGTCTTGAAATAATCCCCCTCATAAATGAGACTTTTTTTTTAAATGCAAGTTTCGGGAAGAAGAGGAAAAAAGTCGTGGAGAGAGAGGAAAAAAAAACCAGCCAACTTCCCCATTGGCAAAGAAACTCAACAACAGGGAAATGTTGCATCAGATTCGACGACAAGGCTCAGACCCTTTGCAACGCCCCTTCTGCAAAAATTTAAAAAAAAAAAAACCGGTCAGAAACAGGAAAAAAATAATAATCTGTGGCAGGTAAAAGGATTCCTCCATACAGGGCATCGATCACCACTTTAGCTAAATCTTCCCCGCCTCTCAAGATTTTTTAAAAAAGCAGTTTCTCTTCCTGCACCAGCAGACGTCAACATGACCAGATTTATAAATCATATTTTCCAACGTGCTAAACTTGGAAATTCTTCGTTTGGTCTAAGTAGGTGTAGCAACTGAAGGAACTCGTGTCTCTGAGCTGTCTAAAGGGGAAGGAAGCTGTTTGAGGAGGTGGGAGTCTGTATAATTCCTCCTCCTGGACTTTTTATATATATATATATGTATATATTTGCAATGACCAGATTTGAGAGAGTTTAAAAAAAAGGAGAAGAAAATTCTTAAAGACTAGAAGCTGGTCAGATCAAGCCATGTATATCATTGCCCATAAATCACAGTACGAGCAATATTATTTAAGGTATTATTTAAACAGAAAAAAAAACCTGAATTGCAAAAGCCACATTCATGTGTGCAAATAATTTTCGCTTTGAACTGTGCAGATTATCAAGCTGGAGAAGCAAAGACGGAATGGCTGAGGAATTCTGGAAGTTAAAGTCCACAAGTCTTATAGTGGCCAAGGTTTGGAGACCCCTCTTCTAAATGATACTCTAAAACGGAAGCCTTTTTTGCCAAGGTTTAGCCTCGCTGGCGTTTTGCAAACTGAGATGTGCGGACTTAAACCATCTGTCTGTCTCCATTCCTCAGAAGCTCTGGAGAAAATTGTAAAAAAAGGGTCTTCTCCTAAGTCATTCTTCTGAAGTCCCAGAATTCTCAGCTGGCTAGGGAATTTTGGGAATTCGTATCTGCCTATCCTTGAGGGCAAAGCTGTTCCAGACAGACCTGGTGGATGATTCAAAGAGAAAGGCGACTTGGAAACTGTGGTTTTGAGGGTAATTGCAATGCTTTGTTGGTTGCTAAATGGGTTTTTAGAGCCATTTTTCTAAGATGCCTAAAGGGAAAACCTTAACCCCGGAACACGCAAGGGCCAAGCTGCAAGTCCTGGCATATTTCAAAAACAAGCACCAGAGTTTAAAATTTTGCTGGAAGATGGGTAAGTCATCACCCACACTTTCGCTGCCTCGAGGGATTGCCAAATGTTTGCGTTGGCACCAGCTGCTTACAACACGAGATGAAATCCAGAAAGATCCTTGCAGACCAGAACATATTTCTCGAAGTTGGCCACTTGGAGATGGGGGTGGGACTTCAAATCCCAGAATTCCCCACTGGGACTTGAAGTCCACCCGTCTTCAAGCAACCAACTTTGAGAAACACTAACTTAAAATCTCAATTGCAGTAAAACTGGATTCCTGTACCTGGAATCTTCCCATGCCATTAAGATGGCCATGG
Organism: Bungarus multicinctus; assembly: GCA_023653725.1. Lineage (NCBI taxonomy): Eukaryota > Metazoa > Chordata > Lepidosauria > Squamata > Elapidae > Bungarus > Bungarus multicinctus. The sequence goes on along the minus strand of CM042835.1, from coordinate 1,601,195 downwards.
AGAAAAAAAAATAGGAAATATTCTAATATCTGCCTTATCTGATTTTATAGGTTTTACAACTGTCCTTGTCAGAGATGGACAAGACAATCAGTAAACATCACCCTTAAAATCAGCCTCATTTTAAGATTAAGCAGCATAAAAATGGTAAAAATAACCACACTTCAAAAGGTGAAGCATTTAGTAAAAGGGGTAGGACACCCATAAGGGCCCAGCCAGGGGAATACACAACCTATGGGGCTAACTTTGAAGTAAACCAGGACTCAAGTCAGTCTATCCGTTACCAAAGCTTTGTTAAACGGATTCTCTTCCGATTTTCTGCTGGGTTGCTGGCCAGATAGGCGAGCAGCTATTACAACATGGCTTTCCCAAAACTGGGGGGAATTGCTGCAAATTTTGCAAAAAAGTGTTTTTTTTTCTTCTTCTTTAGGTACTGACACACACAAGCAGTGTTGCTCAATTGCAAGAGGGAGGTTGGAAATTAACTTAAACGGGGTTTAACCATTCATGGCAGGAGGAAACCAAGACAATATATGGGTTAGAAGAGGCCCCTGCACGCCCCCCAATAGGGATCTTTCAAACTTGGGGGTGGGGGGTTATTCCCCACCCCCACCCACTTATTTTGGAAATTTGGGAGAGCTGTGGATCGACTTGCTCCAACTCTGGGAGTTTTTAAGAAGAGGTTTGCCTGAAATGCTATGGGGTTTCCTGCCTAAGCAGGGGGTTGGACTAGATGACCACCAAAGGTCCCTTCTGACTCCGTTATTCTATCCTTATTTCCTGTGGTTGAAAAGTAATGGTTAAAGAACAGATGGTTCTTGGAGGCGGGGGGTGGCCCTGGGCCAGACTTGAGGTTGCTAACCAGGATCACAAAAAAGGGATCTACTCCGGATTTCCCTCTCACATTTCTCATCTCTGCCTCTCACCCTGAATCTTTCGTCAGAAGCCCGTCTCAGTTACGAAAAAGCATGTCCAGGGCCGACCTCCAGAGAGAACACTCCGTACCATGACGTGTGTGAGAAGGGGGGGGGGGAAACAACAGACTATGATCTTTTAAGGAGAACCAGGATGAAACCAAGTTCTCTGAGGAAACCAGGAAAACTTCTTCTAATTTGGCATCCTGGAAAATGTCAGCTTTTGAATTGCACGGAGGGGTGGAGCTGATGGGGAGAGAGGGGTGGGGGAGAAAAGGCTAGGGAAGGGAGGGACCAAGCACCAGACCTTTGGGGACCCCCCCCGCACTTAGACACCAGCTAGCCAACCAGACAACGCAACCGAGTGGGCAAGACCCGGCACTGCCTTTCGGTGGTTACGTTGAACCCGGCTCAGACTCCAGCCTGATGATGCAATCCTCCCGGGTCCAGATGTTGTGTGCATATGCTGCTGCCTTCTTGAGAAAAGGAACTCCGCCAAGGACCGACAACAAAGCGCCCAGCCCGGATACGGATACGGCAAGGGGAAGTCCCTCAGCTCCGTGGCTCAAACTACACGTGGCCTTTTGGATTCGGTCTTTGCCATACGCTGCAGGGCTCGCTAGCTGAGTCCTAGTTTGGTTTAAGTTTAGTTTTATTGCCGCTGCACCTCGTACAACGAAATTAAACCCCATCTTCCGTGTACATTATGACTACGAAAATAAACACAAACACATGCAATTGAATTGAAAAAACCCCGATATTGCATTCATAGGGCCCGATACAGTCGAAGTCAACCAGAGTTCCTGCCCTGGGGGAGAGAAGCTGTTTTTCAGCCTCTTTGTCCTTGTTTTGATTACTGTCCTGGACTCCGCTCTCAAATGCAAAGTGTCCACACTGCATGCTGGGATCTACGTCTTATTTTGACTGGCCAAGGCACAAAGGCTCATTCATACATGCACACACACACGTCCCTCATTCATATACACCCCAAACTTGGCAACTTGAAGAGGATTCTGGGAGTTGAAGTCCACAGGTCTTAAGAGTTGCCAAGTTTGGGAGATCTCTGATATATACACAAACATCCGCTTTGGGCGTTGGGTCTCCAAAGGGAGCATTGCACCCAGAACCTGGGCCACAATCCAGCACACCAGCCTGCAGGACACGGAGGATGCCCACCTTATAGTCGGAGAGCAATATCTCTCCTGCCAGATGTTTGCAAGAACCAACTCCCCAGCAGCTGGGAAGCCTTGGAAGATGTCGGTCCAGGGAGGCTGTCAATCATCCAGGTCGTAAGGTTTTTCTTTTCCAAAAGGCAAATGGACTTTCTTTGGGGGTGTGGGGGTTGGGAAAACATGTCACTTCTTTTCACGAACTGAAGATGCTTCAGTTGGATGAGAAGCAAAACATTTTTCCTTCCCAAAAAGGGGGGGGGGAAGGTGATGATACCCTAAAATTTATATCAAATTTTAGGGTTCAAGGGAGGGGTTTTAATTGTTTTCAGCCAGGGCCTTTAATTTAATTTTAACTTTTATATATTTAATGTTTTAATTGTATGGCTGTGCATCGCTCCGAGTCCTTTGGGAGAGGAGCGGTATATAAATAAATATGATGATGATGATGATGGCTAAGGGGGATCTAAAACAGGGGTCTCCAACCTTGGAACTTTAACTCTGGTGGACTTCAACTCCCAGAATTCCCCGGCTTTGCTGGCTGGGGGATTCTGGAAGTTGAAGTCCGCCAGGCATAAAGTTGCAAGGTGCGAGAGCCCTTTTTGAGAAGAGATTGGACTGCCATTTGTCAGAAATGGTGCAGGGTCTCCCGCTTGGGCGGGGGTTGGACTAGATGACCTCCAAGGTCCCTCCCACCTCTTGATTATCCATTAACCCTGCAAGAAGCCTATTTTACGCCAAGGTTCAGCCTCGCTGGCATCCCTCCCTCTCTCTCACCTGATGAGGTCGAGGAAGGAGTCGACCACCTCCTTCCGCGCGGGCACGCCGTCCGAGTCGCCGTACTTGGCCAGGCTGGGGTCGGCGGCGCCGGCGCCCGGCTGGATGGCGAAGGCCAGCCCGACGCCGATGGAGGAAGCCAGCAGCGTGGTGAGAAGGAAGAAGAGCATGGCCCAGCCGCCCAGCCGGCCCAGGACGGCCGGGTCGAGGCTGGCGGCGCCGGCCACCAGGCTGCAGACCACCAGCGGCAGGATGATCATCTTCAGGAGGCGGAGCAGCAGCTCCCCGGGGAAGGAGAAGAGCTGCACCTCGGCGGCGCCCAGCCCGCCCGGCCGCCGCACCGCCAGCCCCAGCGCCACGCCGGCCACCACGCCCGCCACCGTCAGCAGCACCAGCAGGTTGGCCCGCAGGCAGCCCCGCAGGCGGGAGGCCCGCTTGGGCAGCATCGCCGCCGCCGCCTCCACCCCGATGTCCCCGTTGGAAGCGCTCTTCGTGGCCGTCATGCCGCTCCTTCCTTCCTTCCGCTGCTGCTGCTGCTTCTTCTCCCCCACGAGGGTCTCTTTTATCCCGCCCGCGGCTCCGGCTCCGGCTCCGGCTTGGCTCGGCTCGCACGTGGCTTCTGCACGGCTGCAGCGGAGACCCGTCCCGTCCAGGCGGCGCGCGGCGTTCGGAGTGGCCCCTCGCGCGCCTCGCGGCCCCCATTTATAGCCGACCCGAGCCGGAGGGGCGGGGGGAGGAAGAGGGAGAGGGTCTCGGATTGGCTGAGCCAGCTCCGGTGGGGGGGAGGAAGGAGGCGAGCCCCGGGAGAAAGAAGCGGGACGGGGCGGGGCGGGGCTTGCGGGGAGGGGGAGGGCGGGGAGCGGTGCGGTTGCGTCAGCCTGCAGCTGCGGGGAACTGGAGGGGGGGAGCGAGTGGGGGGCAGCACCTGGGCCGGCCAGGTGTGCTCAGCAACAGGTCCCATCCGCCCCATCCAGAGGGAGCCCAGCCCTAACCTGGGATGGGTGTCCCGGGTTGGGAAACAGCTGCGGGCACCTCTAGTCTCCTAGAGGGCGTGGACTACAACCTCCCTCGTCCCCTGCCCGGGCACCGACATTTGGAGGGCACCAACTGGAGACCCCAGCCTTCCAGTGAGGAGGACTACAACCTCCCTCGTCCCCTGCCCGGGCACCGACATTTGGAGGGCACCAACTGGAGACCCCAGCCTTCCAGTGAGGAGGACTACAACCTACCTCGTCCCCTGCCAGGATGCCGACATTTGGAGGGCACTAACTGGGGACTCCAGTCTTCCGGTGAGGAGGACTACAACATCCCTCATCCCCTGTCAGGACACCGACATTTGGAGGGCACCAACTGGGGACCCGAGCCTTCCAGTGACGAGGACTACAACATCCCTCATCCACTGTCAGGACACCAACATTTGGAGGGCACCAACTGGAGACCCCAGCCTTCCAGTGAGGAAGATTACAACATCCCTCATTCCCTGCCAGGGCATCGACATGTGATGTATATCAGCTGGGGACTCTGATCCTCCAGAGGTGTGGACTACAACATCCCTCCTCCCCTGCCAGAGTTCCCCATTCCTTCCTTCCTTAGCCCAAATACAGTACATCGAAAGGAGCCAGTTCAGTGAAGGGGCATTTTTTGCCAGAAGTATGCACGGACTACAACATCCCTCATGCCCTGCCAGGATACCAACCTCTGGAGGGCACCAACCTCCATTTCTCCAGAGGTATAGACTACAAAACCCTTCATCCCCTGCCAGGCCACCAACATCTGGAGGGCACCACCTGGAGACTCCAGTCCTCCACAGAGCTGTGGACTCTGGCGTTCTGGCCAGAGGTTATATTTCAGGGACGCCCCAGCTGTGGTCTGCAGAAGTCCAACCGGTAGAGTCCCTTCTTACTGGTGCACTTCTGCCTTATTTTCCCCAATGTTGGCAGAGATGGGATTGCAGAGACCTGGCACCATCCACACGTCTTAAGGTTGAGAAACTCGGTTTTAGATTTCAGGCGTTGTCAGCTCCAAATTCTCAGGTTCCACAGCGACAGTCCCAAAACATCTAAAACCTGAAAGATTTGGGAAATCTCTTGCAATAAATGGCTATTAAAGTGTTAGAACACCGAGGGAATTGGAGATTTAAAACCAAAAACGATTGGATTACTTCTTATCCACACATTAACTGTAGACTGTATTCTAAGTAGAAAATTAAAGTATTAGAAGAAACCCATTTTTACATGCTGCGGGCGATCAAAGATTACACATTGTGAACAACTCCAGAACAATGGACAGATCTACTCTCACCCATTATTTACATAGTCAGAAATGTATGTCAAAGGCAGACTGTCTGCACCCTACATATAGTACAATAAAAGTACCTAATAAAATTTGGACCAATCATGGTCGAGTTGTAGAGCAGTTATTATTGTTAAACCCTGTAACCGTTGAACTCAAATCCGCCAATAAAAACTCTCTGGATCGACTTCCTCTACTGCAGCAGTCCCCAAACTTGGCAACTTTAAGACTTGTGGACTTCAACTCCCAGATTTCTCCAGCTGGGAGTTGAAGTCCACAAGTCTTAAAGTTAAAGTTGCCAAAGTTGGAGACCTTTGGACTGGAAGACCTCCAAGGTCCCTTCTAACCCCATGGTTCTATGGTCAGCTAACTTTGCTGGCTGGAGAATTCTGGGAGTTGAAGTCTCCAAGTCTTAAAGGTGCCAAATTTGGAAAATCTCTGCTCTACTGTAATTCAGACGTTACAATCACTCTCTCTGTCTGGGAGAAAAAAATTAAGGGTGGTTAAGTCTGAAAAAACAACCGTAAGTCACTTGAATTTTCCAGTGTTGCAACTTCGGTCATTAAACGAACTGTTGTAAATGGAGGACTTAGCTGTCCTCTGTCAAATCTGCTAGATTTCCGATCTATTTTTCTTTCTTCTTGGTTCTCCTGAAACCAAACAAAATAACAAAGCCATGAGGGGACACTTTCTCGTCTGTTTACAAGTATTTGGTCTGTATTAAAACCATGTGCTGGGTTATGTAAGGGACTCCTTTATGTAATCGGTAATTTTAGACCCCCGGATCCTTGAGTGTCCCTTTGCATAAGTGGACGGAAAAATTTTGCATGGCTGTTACGTTCTCCTCTCTTTCCCTCCCTGTCCCCAGCCTCTGGCTTTCTGCATTGGCATTCTTCTCACGAGTTTCCTCCAGGTTCAGAAGAGCCATTGACGTCCTCCAAAAACAGATCATCTGCCTTGGCTAGAAGCAAACAGATGTGCTAGATGAGGAGGGGGACTCCAACTTAGGCAAATCGTGGGCTTCCATGTCCAGAATTAAGACCTGTGGACTTCCATGTCCAGAATTAAGACTTGTGGACTTCCAATTTCCAGAATTAAGACCTGTGGACTTCCATGTCCAGAATTTTAGACCTGTGGACTTCCATGTCCAGAATTAAGACCTGTGGACTTCCATGTCCAGAATCAAGTCTTGTGGACTTCCATGTCCAGAATTAAGACTTGTGGACTTCCAATTTCCAGAATTAAGACCTGTGGACTTCCATGTCCAGAATTTTAGACCTGTGGACTTCCATGTCCAGAATTAAGACCTGTGGACTTCCATGTCCAGAATCAAGTCTTGTGGACTTCCATGTCCAGAATTAAGACTTGTGGACTTCCAATTTCCAGAATTCTGGAAGTTGAAGTCCACAGACCTTAAAGTTGCCAAGATTGGAGACCCCTGTGCTAGACTTTAATTCTGACCCTGCAGGACCATGACTGCCGTGGCAATGTCCCAGCTGACAGGGAACGATGGGTGTGGTCATCCAACCCATCTGGAGGGCTCCAGGGGGAGGGAAGCTTTCACAGATGTTGCAACCAAGGCTGAGGGACTTCTACTTTAGACTTCGTCTCTATGTCCAGCTAGGTATGTCGTTTCATGAAAAGAAAGACTAGGTGGACGTGATTGCAGCATTCCAATATCTTAAGGAGCTATCACAAAATATTCTCCAAAGGACCTTTGGAGTGGAGAGCAAGGGGTCAACCTATTCTCCGCAGCACCTGAAGGCAGGACAAGAAGCAAGGATGGAAACTCATCAAGGAAAGAAGCAACCTAGAACTAAGGACAGTGAGAACAATTCACCAGTGGAACAACTCCCCTCCAGAAGTTGTGGATGCTCCAACCCTGGAGGTCTTCAAGAAGAGATTGGACAACCATTTGTCTGAAACAGTATAGGTGGGACTAGAAGACCTCCGAGGTCCCTTCCCATGCTGTTATTCTGTCCAACCCATCTGGAGGACTCCAAGTTGAGGAAAGCCTTTGCAGATATGGCAGCCAAGACTGAGGAACCTCTACTTTTGGCTTCGTCTCTTCCTCTCTTTCTTTCCCCTTCATCTTTTTGGGTCTCGAGAAGCCGCAGTTGAAGCAAAGACCTCCACAGCTTGGTCACCTGTGCCTCCACTCTCCCCAGGTGCTTGCCCAACCCCCAGTCACAGCTTCTTCCCAGCAGAAGGTGTCTCCTGGTGTGGGATCCAGTTTCCTTCAGAAGATCCACCAAGAACGAGAAGAGACGTTGCAGATTTGACTGGGCCGTTTCGAATGCAAGCAACCGAGATGCTGAGATGCTCTCCCAGAGGGAAACGGAGCGCATAGAGACATGAAGCAGGAGTTTGGGTACCTGTTGCCATGGAGACCTTTCTCCATGATGCCTGGGGAATAAGACCTGGTGCCTGGAGGGGAGCAGAGTTGGGACAGCAAGGATGGAGGGTGGGGGATGGATCGGGAGGTCCTTTTTACAAAGATCAAGAGCTTTGGAGGGATGGGATGGATGGAGGATCTTGCCTGGCTTTGTTCATGGCACAAAGTTTTATTTTGCAGCAGAGGTTTCTAAAATTAAGCCAGTTTGCAAAGTTTGTGCTGTGATTTGATTTAAACTAGAAAGTTTGGGGAAATTCACGGAGGTTAGAGCTGTTCTTGGTCCTTGGCCAGAAAGTAAACTTGTTCACAATAGTGTTTTCCCAACCTTGACCGCTTTAAGGTGAGTGGACTTCAATTCCCAGAATCCAGCAGAGCTGCCTGGAGAATTCTGGGAGTTGAAGTCCACAAGTCTTTAACATTGCCAAGTTTGGAGAGCCTGCCATAGAACGTAGAAGCATAGGGTCGGAAGGGACTCTGGAGGCCTTCTAGTCCAACCTTCTGCTCAAGGAGGAGAGCCTACACCATGCTGGACAAGTGGCAGTCCAGCCTCTTCTTGGAAACCTCTAGTGATGGAGCACCCCCAACTTCTGGAGGGAAGCAAATCTCCACATCTCCTCCTTTCCCTTCCTTCCTTCTCACCTGCTGATGCCTTCTCTGAACCCCTAGCTCAGGGGTCCCCAAATTTGGCCACTTTAAGACTCATGGACTTCAACTCCCAGAATCCCCCAGCCAGTATAGTTTACTCTCTTGTAATCCCTTCCTTTGCAATCTCTCTCCACTTTAGGGGATTAAGAGAGAGAAAAAGCAGGCATAGCTGGCTGGAGAATTCTGGGAGTTGAAGTCCACCAGTCTTAAAGTGGCTAAATTTGGGGACCCCTCCTCTAATCTAAGATTAGGGAGAAGAGCCAGGTTTTAAGGGTTTGCTGAAATAAATCTGGATAGAGAGATTACAGAAATTGGCACTAGAAATGCCTTTCATTGGAGACTGCAAATCAGAATTTCTCAACTTTGGTCCTGGGAAAGATAGGTGGGTTTCAACTCCCAGAATTCTCCAGCCAGCAGAGTTTACTCTCTTGTAATCCCTTCTTCTGCAATCTTTCTCCACTTTAGGAGATTAAGAGAGAAGAAAAAGAGGCATAGCTGGCTGAGGAATTCTGGGAGTTGAAGTCCACCAAGTTTGGGGAACTCTGACGTAGAATAACAACAGATACTATATTTGTAGCTCAAGAGTTGACTCGTGGGCTCCTTGGTGCTACCTAATCTTAGTTGCTCTTTTGCAGACATTTCGTGACCCAACGAGGTAACATCGTCAGTGCTAGAGGGGTTTGTGCTGTCTACAGAGTTTGCTCTACAGCAGGGATGCCCAACCTTAGTCAGTTTAAAACTTTTGAGCCCTGTAAACATAACACACTCAGGAATTCTGGGAGGTGAAGTCCACAAGTCTTAAAAGATGCCAAGGTTGGGGACCTCTGCTTTAAAAGAAGTTCTTGGGATCCTGCCAAGCTGGCAGACGCCGCAACCCTTCGACAGGCTGACCTCTGCGCTCCTCTAAAGGGTCAGGGAGGCTGTAAACCTTTGTGGCTCGCTACCAGGAAAGATGAGTTGGCAACCATGCGCCTCAACCAAGTCAGCGATGTACAAATAAAACCGACAGGCGAGACTTCTTCACTTCCCGATTTGGATTCCCAAGGCTGATTTATTTTTATTGTTTATTTTATCTTTTTTTGCTTAAAGGTCTGGTCTCCAGCTGGATCCCTTCCATCGTAGCCCATCAAGAGAAGTTCATCGAGGCCGGGGGTTGGGCAAGCAGTCGGAGGCTGTTGGGTCAAACTTTGGAATTTGCTACACCCCCACCCCCTCAGCTGGCTAGTCTGGCTACAAACCTGGGTCGGGCCAATTCAGAAGAACAGCATCGGAAGGGACCTCTGAGGTTTTCTAGTCCAACCCTCTTCTCAAGCAGGAGGCCCTGTGCTGGGGGACGTCCAACCTTGGCGAGCTTTAAGATCTCCGGACTCCAGGAGGTTCAACAAGGCTGACTGGGGAATTCTGGGACTTGCGGAGTTAAAAGTGGCCAAGATCGGACATTCCTGCCCGATGCCATTCTGGAGAAATGGCTGTCCAGTCTTTTCTTGAAAACCTCCAGGGATGGAGAAGGGAGGGAGGGAGGTAGGGAGGGAGGAAAGAAGGAAGGAAGGAAGGAAGGAAGGAAGGAAGGAAGGAAGGAAGGAAGGAAGGAAGGAAGGAAGGAAGGAAGGAGTTAGACAGGGAGGGAGGGAAGGAGGAAGGAGTCAGACAGGGAGGAAGGAAGGAAGGAAGGAAGGAAGGAAGGAAGGAAGGAAGGAAGGAAGGAAGGAGTCAGACAGGGAGGAAGGAAGGAAGGAGACAGGGAGGGAGGGAGGAAATCTCCTCTCCCAACCACACACACAGGAAGAACAGGATTAGAAGGGACCTTGGAGGTCTTCTAGTCCAACCCGCTGCCCAAGCAGGAGAACCTATAATTTTTCAGACAAGTTGATATCCAGCCTCTTTTTGAAAACCTCCAGTGATGAAGCACCCACAACTTCTGGTGGCCAGCGGTTCCCCCGGTTAATTGTTCCCCCTGTTAGGAAGTTTCTCCTTAGTTCCAGGTTGCTCCTCTCCTTGTTCAGTTTCCACCTGTTGCTTCTTGTCCTGCCTTCAGGGGCTTTGGAGAATAAGTTGACCCCTTCCTCTTCTTTGGGGCAGCCCCTCCAACACTGGAAGGCTGCTATCCTGCCCCCCCAGACCTTCTCTTTGACAGGCTAGCTACACCCAACCCCTGCCAGCCACCCGACGTCCTATAAGAAGTTTATTTCTGGTCTCCGTTGCAGCCGGAAGGCGAGGACTGCCAATAGAAGCCGTTGCCCAGGCCGGTGGGAAAACTGGGAAGGCCAAAGGAGGAGAGGAAACCAAGTGGGGCAATCTCCCTGGGAGATCTTCTCCTCTGCGCCAGGAGATCCTGCCCAGGTGGGGAAAGGCCCAGAATTCCCCCCCTCCCCCCCTGCATTCTGACAAGTTACGCAACGCCTTGTAATTGCTGGCTTTGCCTTCGCTTGGGGGACAATTTTTTGACTCTTTCTGCAAGCCGGGGCAGGAATCCTTTGAATTTTTTCATCACTGCAGGAATTTGGCCGGCCTGCCCACGCCCCCCCCCCCTCACCCCCGCCCCCCCACGCCTTTGTCTTTCGGGGAGGGGGGCAAAGAGGAGGCGGGAATCCAGGTATTCACTCAGGCCTTTTGATCCCAGGCGGATCGAGACCTGTCCTGGACGAGGGGGGCAGCTTTGCCCCCCCCTCCCCCTGCCGGCCCGTTTGCAAGGGTGGCAAAGGCCTTGCCCGCCCCTGGGGGGGGAAGAACAGGGCAGGGAGGGGCTCGGGCTTGCCTGGACGTAGGCGTTCAAAGGACGCGCAGACCGACGGTGTGCTGGAACAGCCTTTCACCAGCAACTGAGCGCAATGATGATCTTTCATGGGGACGGATCCCAGGATAAAACGCAGGACGCGGAAGAGCTCCCGGTGGAAGGGAGGCTGGCTTCTGCAGCAGGTGGAAGTGTGACCCCTGAGCATGTGCAAAGTGGGCCCGTAGTAGTAGTGGTGGTGGTGGCAGCAGCACTTCTTCTTCTTCTTCTCCTCCTCCTCCTCTTCCTCCTCCTCCTCCTCCTCTTCTTCTTCTTCTTCTCCTCCTCCTCCTCTTCCTCCTCCTCCTCCTCCTCTTCTTCTTCTTCTTCTCCTCCTCCCCTCCCCTCCTTCACTTTTACCTTCTTCCCCACCCCCCTCCTCCCCTCCTTCCCTCCCCCCTCTTCTCCTCCCGTCCCTCCCCTCTCCTTCTCCCCTCCCCTCCTCCCCACCCCAACTCCTCCCCTCCTCCCTTCCCTTCCCCACTCCCTCTTCTCCTCCCCTCCTCAACCCTCCCTTCCTCTCCCTCCCCTCTCCTCCTCTCCTCCCCCCTCCTCCCCCCCTCCTCTCAAGGAACCATAGATGCCCTTTTGGTCTTTTACAAGCATGGAACCAAGTAAAACCCAGGCGAGTGACCCTGCTGGGCAGCTTCTTCTGTATATGGTGGATGGGGCCCCACGAGGAAATGTCCTTCTCCGCCCTGGGGTGCCTTTTGCAGCCCCGGAAGAGATGGCTTGGGACCCTCTGGAGAAAAAGGGCATCCTAGAAGCTGCCTCTGCTCTTCTCAGCCCCAAACCAACCACGAGGACAGAGAAGAAGTTTTAGCTTCCTTCTCAGGTCAAAACTCACCTGGGCACCTTTCTCACCTGAGGGCCCCGCTAAAGGTCAGCGCCTGGCAGAGAACAGGCTTGGCTACATCACCCTTTCATCCTCCCCCACCCCGCCCCCAGCTCCTTCGCTTGCAGGAAAGGTATTTGCTACCTGAGCTTGCCCTCCGGCTGTCCTTCCCCTCCACTGGGAACAGGCTGGTCGTTCCAGGGAGTGACCAGCTCCAGGTAAAGTTTGCAGAGTGTCCGGCTGGTCGGTCAACCGGTGTACCAGCCTCTGAACGCTCCAGACATCTTGTCACGCGGTTATCGCTTGGTGGCCCAAGGATTTGTGCCAGCATGAATTGTTCTGGGTCACAACTGCATCAACTCAGTATGGCAGGGGTCCCCAAACTCGGCCACTTTAAGACTTGTGGACTTCAACTCCCAGAATTCTCCAGCCAGCTATGCCTGCTTTTTTCTCTCTCTTAACTTCGCACAGTCACTTCCGCCCTCGTTATCTCCCTCTTGGACTATTGCAATGCTCTCTACATGGGGCTCCCCTTGAAGAGTCTCCGGAGGTTGCAGTTAGTCCAGAATGCAGCCGCGCGGGTGATTGTGGGTGCCCTTCGGAGCTCCCACGTTACACCGCTTCTCCGCAGGCTGCACTGGCTTCCTGTGGCCTTCCGGATTCGATTCAAGGTGGTACTGATGGTATTTAAAGTGCTCCATGGCTCGGGACCTGGGTACTTACGGGACCGCCTGCTGCCATCATCAACCTCCCGCCGCCCAGTACGCTCCCACAGGGTTGCCCTCCTTGGGGTACCGCCGCCCGGCCGCTGTCGGCTGACGGCCCCGAGAGTTCGGGCTTTCTCTGTGGGAGCTCCCTCCCTATGGAATGATCTCCCCCCGGAGATACGAGCTCTGACGGATATCTTGACCTTCCAGCGCGCAGTTAAAACCCTACTTTTTAGGCAGGCTGGCCTGGCCAAATGAATGGATTCTGCTTTTAAATTGGGTTTTAGTAATTAACTTTTAATTTTTATCTAAGATCCCTGATTTTATATTGTTGTATTTGGTTTTGATGGGATACAGCCAGAAAATCGCATTTAATATATTTTTAATTGTATTTATAATGTATTTATATGTTTTTTAGTAGGCTGTACACTGCCCCGAGTCCCTTTTTTGGGAGAGGGAGCGGTATAAAAATATGATAAAATAAATAAATAAATAAATAAATCTCCTAAAGTGGAGAGAGATTGCAGAGGAAGGGATTACAAAAGAGTAAACTATACTGGCTGGGGGATTCTGGGAGTTGGAGTCCACAAGCATTAAAGTAGCCAAGTTTGTAGACCTCTGGTGTAGGGTCTCCTGCTTGAGCAAGGGGTTGGACTAGAAGACCTCCAAGGTCCCTTCTCACCCCATAGTTCTATGTTCTTACGTTCTATGTCCTACTCCTTGCTCAAGCAGGAGACGCTACATCAGAGGTTTCCAAACTTGGCCACTTTAATGCAGGTGGACTTCAACTCCCAGAATTCCCCAGCCAGCATAGCTTACTCTCTTGCAATCCCTTCCTCTGCAATCTCTCTCCACTTTAGGAGATTAAGAGAGAGAAAAAGCAGGCATAGCTGGCTGGAGAATTCTGGGAGTTGAAGTCCACCAGTCTTAAAGTGGCCAAGGTTGGAGACCTCTGCACTACGGATAAGCCACGCGCTGACTTACTGCCATTCTTGAAGTTTTGGGAGATGCCGATTTTGCCACCTTGTTCTTCTGTCTTTTCATTGCCCAAGTTGGTTGGGTTTTTTAAAAAAAAATATTTTTAATGAACTAAAAGCAAAGAAAAAAGGCACAAAATTCTAAAAGAAGGAAAGGAAAACTGACAAAATGAGGAACAGAAATACTATTCCAAAGGAATACTTACAGATGAATAGAAGGGAATATTTGTGGCTTAGAGTTCAAACGAGGATTCTTGGGGCTCTCTGAGCTTTGGTGGTTTTCTTGCAGATGTTTCGTGACCCAACAAGGGAACATCATCAGTGCTAGAAGGGAATGGAGGTTGCCGTGCAGGGCAAGCCTCTTGTATGTACATAGGGAGCAAACCCCACACTCACCAGCACTGATGATGTTCCCTAGTTGGGTCATGAAACATCTGCAAGAAAACCACCCAGGACCAAGAATCCCACAGACTTACAGATATAAACCCATAAACTAAAAACCCTGGTTCATTGCAATCATCCAGGCTTTTAATTTTTTTAAAATTTAATTCTTTATTCATTTTTTAATTGGCATTAACCAATTCTGCAAACTATTGGCTTCACTGGAGAGAGTGTGGTTTTATTACCCATTTTGTTTCGTTTATTTTGTGTTTTGTGAGCTGCCCAGAGTTGTTTGGGGTCAATTCCCCCTCCACCCGCCCTCCTTTCTCAGCCTTCCAAACATCCCTTGTAATCGCCCAGCCCTGAGGTGCTGTTTTCACCAGAGACACCCTGCAAAGCTCAGCCTTTACTCTAGTTTGCAGTTCATCGCGATGATAAACATCTCAGTAAATGTTCATTGCACCCATTTCATGTCCCAACATTCTAGCAAACCTCCATTCCAACCAATTACTCCGAGATAGACACCTCTCAAAGATCCTTTATTAGGATAGTAACTGGCACAACTGTGGAATCCCGAATCTGGAAGTTTTGGGCTTCCTTGTATAGGAAGTTAGCACCCACCCCTCTCCTAGAAAAATGAAATATTCTAGGAAATATTAAAAAGGCAGAATATTTCCCCCCAAAAGAGTAGAAACTCAGAAGCAGAAACTCAGCCTACATAACAAAGATCTCCAGGTACAGCTATAGGAATTGCCCAATTGGTTACATCATCACCCAGCAAGGCTCAACCAAGCCTGGGACTCAGGACAGCCTACAGAGTTGCCCCTGCATGGCCCCATGGGAGTCTGGCAACCAATCAGAATACAAGCTCAAATTCAAATCTCAACAGAGGGTATAAAACCCAGCACTCTCAGCATCTCATCCCTTTTCCTTCATCTTGAAGCCTGCAATCGTCCTTTCCCCTTTGGAACTCCAAGCCATGTGGTCCTGTCCACCATTAAGCCACCTTTCCAAACAGCCTCCATGTTTCCAGTGTCTTTTTCCCCCACTTGGAACTGAACCCAGAAGGATAGTTCTTCCAACACTTGCAAAAGTCAAAACTACAAACCCATCCCCCATACCCACCATCGCATCCCAATGGCCCAATCACCATCATCCGTCCAAAAGTAAGATTTCCTGTTCACTATGTGCAACACTACATGACCTTGAAGTAGCAAAAGAATTTTATTTTGTCTAGCTAGAAATACTCAAATGAATTTCTCCCCCTCCCACTTTCCCAGGCTCAATTGTGGCAGTGTGGGAGCGTCGAATCTCAACATGGCTTCCAAAGCTGACATCATGCTTGTTTTCCTAAATGCAGTAGAGAGCAAAGATGCACAACTTAGGACGGGTGGACCAACTCCTCTGGGAGTTGAAGTCCGCAGGTCTTAAAAGTGGCCAAGATTGGACACAAGGGCTATAGAATCACACCGCACAAAAGAGGCAATGCACCCAACGCCCCCCCACTCCAGCCAAGATTTTTTTTCCTTTGGGGTGCTCGCAGGAGGGGCAAAAGGCACATTTTAGCTCCCATGTGCAGAGCAGCTGCCAATCTGCCTCAAGGAACGAAAGTTGTATGAAATCCCACCCCCTGGACGCTGATTCTTAGCCAGGCCTCTTAGCATGCCGGTTGTGGCTGATGGTTAGGGGAATCCGACAAACGCCCCTCTCCTTTTTCCTTTTCAAGATTGCCCAGGTGCAGATGTGGGCTTCCCTTTTCTCTTCTCCTGCGGCTGCTGTTATTTTCTTCTGCGGTTGCATCAGCCAGCCAAGGAAGCGAGGGAGGGGCTTGCTGCTTGCTCACGACAGAGCCTTCTCCTCTTGCATCACCAGCCTGCAGAAATCGTGGGCCTCCAAAGCAGAACACAGGACAGTCGGGCTGGAAGGGAGCCCAGAGGTCTTCTAGTCCAGCCCCCCCCCCTGCTCAAAGCAGGGCACCTTATACACTGTTCTGAACAAATGGACATCCGGTCTCTTCTTGAAAAGCTCCAGTGATGGAGCACCTGCCACTTCTGGAGGCAAGCCCTTCTCAATTATTCTCACTGCCAGGAAATCTCTCCTTAATTCTAGGTTGACAGAACCACAGAGTTGGAAGGGACCTCAGAGATCTTCTAGTCCAACCCCAAATGGTTGTCCAATCTCTTTTTGGAAACCCCCAGTGTTGGGAGTCCCCACAACTTCCAATCTCTTCTTCAAAACTTCCATTGGCTGATTGCTCTCACTGTCAGGAAGATTCCTCCTGAGTTCTAAGGTTGCTGCTCTCCTCCACTCGTTTCTATCCATTGCTTCTTGTCCAGCCTTTGGGTGCCACCGGGGAGTTTGCAGAGTCTGGACCAGGGTCGCCAACCTCTTGGACCTCAGCGACCACCAAACTCATAATTTTAAATCCCGTGGACCAGAGACCCTGGGAAAGTCCCCCCAAAAAGTCTGAAGGAAAATTCCCCACCCCATTTTCCTACCGATCGATCGTTCTTTATTTAGGATCACAGGATACTGTCTCCAGCTCCGTTCTCAGAGGGAGAGAGAGAGAGAGAGACTTTTGGCTTCATGCAAGGAAAGCAGCAGAAGCCGCAGTCTTTTTTTCTCTCCCCCAAACTCTGCCAGGAATGAGCCATTGTGAGACTTGTTGCACCGGCGCAGCCTCTTGGAGCAGGAGGCCTTGCGGGGTCCCAAAGACTCATTTCTGGCAGAGTTTGGGGGAGAGAAAGAAAGACTTCTGCTGCTTTCCTTGCATGCAGCCAAAAGCAGAAGAAGGAAGAAGTAGAAAGAAGCAGCCGGATAGCCAGATGAGGTGCATAGGGCGGAAGGGGCAAGTTCCCCCCTCCGCCCTTTCCCCCCTCCCCTCACGACCTTTTGTTGTTTGCAATGCAAACCTTGTGTTCCCGCGGGCCATGTGGGTGGCGCAGCCTTGTGTTCCTGCGCAGCCTGGATTAATTGCTTTGGGGGGGACATTTCTCTGTGGACCACCAGAATTTTCTCACGGACCACCAGTGGTCCCCTGCCCATTGGTTGCTGACCCCTGGTCTGGACCACAACCACACCAATTACAGTGCCTGCAAGGTGCATGTGTATACAGAACGTAGCTTCGTGACCAAGGACCCAGGACAGCTGGCGGTTTGCGTTCTGCTGGGCAAGTTGTGTAAAATGGGTGCAGGCGAAGGAAACGTGCAACCCCCAGGCAGTTGTGGGTTGACGAGCCACGATTTCAACAAGGGGCTCCATTTCTAGCATCAGGAAGTTAGGAAAGGGCATCCCATTTCTTGGCCTATAAAAGGCCGTTGTCTGTTTTCAGGTAGAACCGGCTGCTCAACAAACATTGCTCCCTGACCTTGCCAAGAAACCAGGATTAAAGGGGGCAGTAGAGTCTGCCCCTCCCTTGTTAGAGGCTTCCTTGGGGAGGGGCTTTTTAAAGAGGTGCTTGCAAAAACAGACGCATGTATCTATTATCCGTCTATCTCTGATCTATCAGCTGTATCTGTCCGTCTGTCTGTCATGTTTTTCTACCAATCGTTTTACCTTTTGCTCTCTCTGTTCACTATCATCTATCTCTATCACCGAATTTCCATCTCTCTCTCATCCGTTTCCATCACGGATTAATAGATTCCATCTATTTATAAATAATTTATCTCTTTTTCTGAGTCCTCTATCTGTATTCTCTCTTTCTCTCTCCCACTCCCTCTTATCTATTTGTATTTTAAAATCGCCCATTTCCTTCACAGAGAATAAAAATGCTGTATAGGAAGATATTTATAGAGATATGCACGGTAGCCATGACTGGCTCTTTAAATTGGGTATTTTCCCCCTGCAGATGAGCGAAAGCTGGCCTTGGCTTCCTCCCAGCTGCCTCTTCCTAGGAATGGACTTTTCTGGGGGCTTCCCCTTGGTCCAACACTTCCTCAATTCACTGCCCGGCAGAATGTTTGGCCAGCTGCCTTGAGAGTGGCATCACTCAGTCTCAGTGACTTTAAGCTGCCTGGACTTCAGTGCCCAGAATTCCCCAGGCAGCAGGAGATGATGAGTTCTAATCCCACCTTAGACATGAAAGTAGCTGGGTGACTTTGGGCCAATCACCAGGAGACAATGAATTATAGGTCTATCTTAAGCATGAAACTTTCGGCCAATCACCAGGAGATGGTGAGTTCTAGTCCCACCTCAGACATGAAAGCAGCTGGGTGACTTTGGGCCAATCACCAGGAGGCTGGGAGTTCTAGTCCCGCTTCAGTCCCAAAAGTTGGCTGGGTGATTTTGACTCCCTCTCTCTTAGCGTAACCCACCTTGCAAAGTTTTTGTGGGGAAAACAGGAGGAGGAAGGAATGTTATGCAAACCTCGTGTCTTGTGCTACTCATAAAATGATTGCTTACAAAGTTAATAACGGCAGAATAAAAATAAATAAAATAGAATAATGCACCAAACCAAGAGAAAATGCACCTCTGCTCGGTGCCTCTGTCGTTTATGGAACTGTTGAAGAATGGAACTGTTGTGGTTTCTGAAGTAAATGCTCCACGCATGCGCCAAATGGAAAATTCTACGCTGTTTTGACACTAGGTAAGCAGCTAACAACTACATGTCAACGTAGAGGAAATGCAAAGATAAAAATAGAGCTCAGGCTAGCAAAAACTAGGTTATGGTTAAAATGGAGATGTGTCACAGGTGAGGGGGTTTTTAGGGGGAAGCAGGTACCATTACAAGGTAGATGTCTTTCATAGGATGCTACTATGGCCAAGGGGGAGAGGGAGCAGACTTGTGTAGAGGGATAAAAAGCTTTGCAAATACGTGAATAAATCCCTTCCTGCTTCCACGTTATTGCCTCGAGTAGTTCCGTCTGCGAACTCGTACTGTTTCTAACAGCGCTGAACTTAAACCTAGACCATCTTGGCTGCTGAACTTAAACCTGGACCATCTTGGTTTGTTCAAATCGTGGGGGATTGTTGGGTGGGATGGGAAGGCGTGAACCAGGCTGAAATCCCTCCAGCTGTTCCCCCCGTAGGGTAGGCAGAGGACTCAAAAGCGCCCCCTGGTGGCCACCTATCCTCCACCTGGGCAAACTTGCCCGCCGGTCACCAGGTACTAGGACGGAGCTGGCCGCTAGCCAGAGGACATCTTAGCTTTGACCACCTTCCTTATTACTGCAGAGGAAAGGCATTTTACAACCTCCTGATGAAAAACGTTATCGGGTCATTCCGACCTTGGAACAGTTCTAAAATTGCTGGATTTGCGTGCAAAGCTGGTGACCTTCTACCACTGCACCATAGAGAGTATCTTAACTTACTGCACCTCTGTATGGTTTGCCAATTGCACAGGGGCAGATAGGAAAGCACTCCAGAGGGTTAACGTCATTGCCCAGAAGATCCTGGGTTGCCCTCTCCTCTCTTTGGAAGAGCTTTATAGCGCACGCTGCCTTAAGAAAGTTCAAAACGTTCTCAAAGATCCATCTCATCCTGGGCACCCTTTTTTTGAACTAATACCATCTGGCAGACAATACAGAATAATAAAAACAAGGACAAATAGGCTGAAAACCAGCTTCTATCCCAGGGCAGGAACTCTTTTGAATTCTGCTGTATAATGCAGTGTTGGTGCGGTGTCAGGGGTTTTCGGTTCAATGTGTGGAGGGTGAAGGATGTGTGTTTGTGTTTATTTTCATGGTCAGGATGTGCACTGAAGGCGGGGTTTGATTTCGTTGTACAAGGTTCAATGACAAGAAAGTAAAGTAAACAAACACAGCACACACCTGTCTAGTGTGTGGCACACAATATGATATGAGTAGCAGGTTCCTCCTAATGTGGCACACTGAGGAATTTGCTATCCAGGGAGAAGGTTAATTTGAGGTTGGAAATTTCAAATACGTTTTATTTATTGGCTCTGGGAAAAGACCCAGGTCTTGCCAGGAGAAAGTCAGGTAGCTTGAAAGGTGTCTGCGTGATACACCTAACCATGCTCCATAACCATCAGGGTTTGGCCCATCTAATTTCCTTTTTTAAAAAAATAATGTTTCTTCTCTCATTTTCATCTTTTAGAATATTGTTTTCCCAGATTGTAAGCCGCAGGACTGGATCGTATGACGGGGAGATGGGCGGTGAATAAAATTAATACTTTTATTGAACTAAATTTAATATTTTTATCGAATTTATTAAGCTAAGAAACCAGTTGGGTCTGTGTAACAATACGAGGCCCAGGATAATGGTGCGAGATCCAATCTGGGACAAATAGTAACTGGATTTTGTTTTTCCTTGAAGATGTTTCACTTCACATCCAAGTTCTTCAACTCCCAGAATCCCCCAGGCAGCCTGCTTCATGCCGGTGGAGGAATTCTGGGAGTTGAAGTCCACACATCCTCAAAAATGCCATTGGGAGAATTCTGAGAGCAGAAGCCCACACAGCTTAAAAGTTCCTGAAGTTGTGTTCATTTGTTTCCTTTCTTAAATTTAATTTAGGTTGAGAAACTCTAAATTGGAGCAATGAACATGGAGAGGGTGAGGAAACCTGGTTTATTTTTCCCCTTTTAGATTCAGCAAGGGGAAAGAGGCATACATGGAGTGGCAGACTGCCAAATTTTACCAAAAGGCTTCACAAATTTTGGTAAAGAGCAACTCGGTGCTCCCTTCTGCCCAGCAGTTCTTGGTCTGTCTCGTACAAGACACTGAAACAGAACGTAATTAATTGGATTGGTTCGATTAACCAAGGTGAACACGGGCTGCATTGTCCCTCCCGAAACAGGCCAGGGTTTAAATGAGCAACATCTCTCTTTTCAGTGTTGGATGGATGGTTTATTTCAAGACGTCACTTTACTAGCAGTTGAATCGCTCAAACCCACTTATGAGAGATGCCGGTACAGTCACACACGTACACACACGCTCACACACTCGTGCACACACAGAGACGTGGTCCCCTCTTCTGCAGATGCAGCACAACACATTGACACGGAGGGCCAGATGGGGAGGGGCAGCAGGCCAGCCACGGGGAGAGCGGAGAGCGTGGGACATCAAATGGTTAAGAGTGGGTGGGGGTGGGAAGAGATAGGAGCACTCTCTCCTCTTCAAATCCCACCCCTCCTTTGGATCAAAGAGGCAAGACTTGCTAGCTCTCCCCCTTCCACGTGCACCCCACTTTCCAGGCAGGGAGGGGGAGCAACCGAAGAGACACCCCAATGGAAACCCCTTCCCCAAATGCTTGCACCCTGCCAGCCTTCAGCTCTGGGTTACGGGGCGAGTAAGTCTTTGATTCGGGGCGCTGGAGAGGAAGAGAGCTGGGGCTGGCAGGAAGCGGCAGAGTCAGAGGAGGAAGAGGACCCCAAGGAGGTGGTGGGCGAAGCCCACCCCGGGCCCCTAAAAAAAAAAGATCATTCCAACGACTGCAGCATCAGGAGCTGCTTCAACACCTTCGTCTGGCTGGTTTCCCGGATTTCCCCGGCGAGGAACATCTCATCCACCACCGTGTAGACCTGCAAAGGAGCAGAGGGGGCTGGTGAAATGGGGAGGGGGCAAAGGGTCCTACGCAGAGAAGCCCACCGAGGATGGCCGCTGGTCTCAGAGCAGCCTAGCAGAAGCAGGATTCAAATTTCGCAACAACCGCCTCTGTGGGCGTGGCTAGGTGGGTGTGGCCATGTGACTAGGTGGGTGTGGCTTTTGGGGGGGGCAGCACAACCCCACCCCCCATTTTTGGGGTCTTCTCGGCCTCAGAGAAGTCTCCTGGTGAAGCCGTAAGACAGCGAGGGGAATCCCGGCATAGCTGATCGTAGGAACAGCTGATCGTTGGGAGGGAAAAGAAGAAGAAATACCTTAAGGAGTGACTAGGCAGGAAAGAACGCAATCAGCAATGTTGCACATGCGCGATAAGGACTGACTGGGCAGGGAGGGGAGGGGCGGGTAGAGAGGGGCGGGGCCAGACGGGGGCACGATTTGCCGTTTCTCCAAACTGTGCAGAATCATAACAACCGGTTCTATAGAACCGGTCCGAACCGCAGAATCCCACCCTTGACCAGGAGTCCGTCCCACTCGCTCCAGCAGAGCGGCCTTGAATCGCGAGATGAACGACAAATAAACCTGACATATAACAGGACTATTTTGGATTATCTTTGCTGAAGAATTTCAGCTGGGGAGGCCAGAAGAGCTGGGGGGGGGCACCCCCTGGAATACAGGTAGCCCTCCACTTACAACCACAAGCGAGCCCCCAAATTCCATGCTAAGGGAGACAGTTGTCGACTTTTGCCCCATTTTACGACCTTGCTTGCCACCGTTAAGTGAGTCACTGCAGGGGCTAAGTTAGTGACACGGTTGTTAAGTGAATCTGGCTTCCTCATTGACTTTGCTTGTTAAAAGGTCGCAAAGGGGGATCATGTGACCCTAGGACATGCCATCGTCATAAATATGAGTCAGTTCTCAAAACATCTGAACGAGCTCTGGTTGGCTGGAAATGGACTGGTCACCGGGGGGCAGCTGGGGGCAAACCTACACCTAATTTTTGTACCCATCGAGCATAATAGATTTCAGAGCTGACTTGACTTTACTGCAACCGACACCCTTTGATTTAACCAAATGGGAGTCGAGGGTTTCTCTTTCCCAAGGGATCGGATTGGGGCAGGTCTGACACAAACGGTTGTCTTAAAAACAGGTTAAGTAATGAACTCCCACCTTGTAGAAGTTGAAGACCAGGTCGAGCTCGCAGACATTGTGAAAATACTCGTTCAACACCTGAGGGGAGAGAGAAAGAGGGAGGTTGAATGGGGCACCTCAGCCCTGCGCAAGCGACGGGAAGTTTGGGTCCCAAGCAATGGGAAAACCTTGGCAGAGTCTCAGCGTCAGAAGAGGAGCAATAGCCCTTATATATCACTTTCCAGTGCTTTCCAGCCCTCTCTAAGTGGTTTACTGAGTTGCCTCAACAATCTGGGTCCTCATTTTATTGACCTTGGAAGGATGGAGGGCTGAGTCAACCTTGAATTGGTCAGGATCAAACTTTCTGGCTGTGGGAAGAGTCAGCCTGAAATACTACACTAACCACTGTGCTACCACAGCTTCCTTCCTTCTTGTTTCCCTTCCTTCCTTCTTGTTTCCCTTCCTTCCTTCCTTCCTTCCTTCCTTCCTTCCTTCCTTCCTTCCTTCCTTCCTTCCTTCCTTCCTTCCTTCAAGCAATAACCCTTAGATTTATATACCGCTTTATAGTGCTTTTACAGCCCTCTCTAAGTGGTTTACAGAGTCGGCATCTTGCCCTCAACAATCTGGGTCCCCATTTTATCGACTTCGGAAGGACGGAAGGCTGAGTCAACCTTGAGCTGGTCAGAATTGAACTACTGGCTATTGGCAGAATTAGCCTGTAACATTGCATCCTAACCGGAAGGAAGGAAGGAAGGAAGGAAGGAAGGAAGGAAGGAAGGAAGGAAGGAAGGAAGGAAGGAAGGAAGGAAGGAAGGAAGGAAGGATTTACAGAGTCAGCCTCTTGCCCCTCAACAATCTGGGTCCTCGTTTTACTGACCTCGGAAGGACGGAAGGCTGAGTCAACCCTGAGCTGGTCAGGATCGAATTGCTGGCAGTCGGCAGAATTAGCCTGAAGTACAGCATCCTAACCCCTGTGCCACCGCAGTTCTTCTAGCAACGAGGAGTGAGAAGCTGCCACATTACTACTATTACTAGACTACATGCCCCATGCCCCGTCAGGTCGTCATTTCAGAAATACAGGCAGTCCTCGCCCTACGACAATTGAGCCCAACATTTCTGTCGCTAAGCGAAACAGCTGTCAAATGAGTTTTGTCCCCTTTGACTGTCACTTGCATTTGTTTTGGGTTTGTCTGGTGAGCTCCCACAGAAGTTTCCAGAATATACCGGACTGGTTATCGTTACGTTTCCATAGTAACAAGATATGAGTGTCTTGTGATGTGTGGTTTGCTGCGCATGTGTGCAGGGGAGGAGTCTTACTTCAACTTCACTTTCATTACATTCTTCTTTCGCTTCTAGAATGGTCCTGCTTTTTCTTTTGTTCTTAGTTATTTGTAAATAAAGTATGCTGGCAACAGGAGAACAGGATTCATTTCCTCTAATTTATAAAGCTGAATTCTTTCGCTTTGACATTTCCAACCTTTCCTCAATGCCATTGTAACTCTGAACGGTCACTAAACCGTTGTAAGTCGAGGACTGCCTGGGTTATTCTTGTATCCACTTACCTGGAAGGGTAGAATTTCAGGCACAGCTTCGAAGCCAGGACAGATGGACACGGGGCTGCGAGGGGAGGGGAGGGGGGGGGACAGGCCTGCTTTGCAGCTGGACAGGCCCACACTCACCTCCACAAAGTTGTGAATGGCCTCAAGGTAAGCTAAATTGTTGTCGTTCACGTCCACGCAAATGCAGAAGTAGAGCCCTGCGTAACGTCGGTAGATGATCTTGAAGTTTCGGAACTGGAGAGAGGGAACCAAACCACCATCAGGGGAGAGAAAAACAAACATTGGGGCCTGTTAGAAGTTTAGTTTAGTTAACTTTATGGTCATTGAACCTCGTACAATGAAATTAAATACCATCTTCAGGGCACAAACACAAACCCATCCTTCGCATTCTATACAATGAATTCATAACCCCTGATATTGCGTTAATATTGCACTACACAGTAGAATTCAATAGTTACTTGCCCTGGGATAGAAGCTGTTTTTCAGCCTATTTGTCCTTATTTTTATTATTGTCCTGTACTGTCTTCCAGATGGTAATAGTTCAAATAAAGGGGGTGCCTAGGATGAGATGGATCTTTGAGAATGTTTTGAACTTTCTTAAGGCAGCGAGAGCTATAAAGCTCTTCCAAAGAGGGGAGAGGGCAACCCTTGATCTTCTGGGCAATGACATTAACCCTCTGGAGTGCTTTCCTATCTGCCCCTGTGCAATTGGCAAACCATACAGAGGTGCAGTAAGTTAAGATACTCTCTATGGTACAGTGGTAGAAGCTGGACAATGCCTTATCTGTTGGGTCCACCATCTGGTCATGACCCTCTTGAGCACAAAAAAACCCATCTTTATGCAACCATCCCTTTAGTCAAACGGCTCAGGTGCAAACAGGTGCTCACCAGCCTTACATCCTTCTGTCTGCCGACTTTTATTGAGCGTATATTTCATATTTCAGTAAAAAAAAGCACAGGAGTAAAATTCAACACATAGAACATCGAAATCCTAGCAGGAAGATTACAAATGTGTGCCTAGGTTGTAAATACATATATTTTTTACTTTCTTTATCGCAGCCAGGAAACCAGCTAAATAAACCTCCATTACAGGCACTGTTTTGACCTTCTGTCACTAGAATAGAATTCTTTATTGGCCAAGTGTGATTGGACACACAAATAATTTGTCTTGGTGCAAATGCTCTCAGTGTAGATAAAAGAAAAGATACATTCATCAAGAATCATCAGGAAACACACTTAATGGTAATCATAGGGTAGAATAAGCAATCGAATCATACTAGGAAACAGTCAAAACTATGTATTGAGGAGTTGGATTGTCGGCCCCACCGTCACAATTCGGGGATGGTCTTTTGTCAAGGGGGAGGACATGACATCTACAAGTATCTGCTGGCTTGAGAAGGATGGATGAGGTCTTCTAAAGCAGGGGGTCTCCAACCTCGGCAACTTTGAAGACTTACGGACTTCCATCGCCCAGAATCCCTCAGCCAGCTATGCCAGCTGGTGATTTTGGCTGGGTGAGTTCTAGTTCCATCTTAAGCATGAAAGCTAGCTTGGTGATTTTGAGCTGGTTATGCTCTCTCTCTCAGCCCAACACACCTTGCAGGATCGTTGTTGTGACGAAAACAGGCGGAGGAAGAATTATTCTATATATTCGCCACCCTGAGCTATTTGGATAAAAAAAAATCTAATAAGTAAGTAAGGCCAGAGAGGTGCTACCTCCACAAAATTAGTGTGCTTGGCATCTCGGACGGTGACCACTGCGTGCACTTCTTCAATCAGCTTTTGCTTCTCGTCATCGTCAAACTGCATGTACCACTTGGCCAGACGGGTTTTGCCGGCCCGGTTCTGAATCAGGATAAAGCGGATCTGTAAAAGAGGACCAACCAACAGGTTGCTTATGTCCAGAATCCAAACATAATTCAGCTGCAAGCAATGAGAAGCTCCCACTTGCAGCGCCCAATTCCCGTGGGTGCCAGGAACCTGTAGCTAAACTCAGGGGTGTTTTTTCCTCTGGTGGGACCGGTCTCTCAATGCAACCTGGTCTACCCAGGTTGAGTGCAGAGTGCAGAGAAGAGCCACCAAGATGATTAGGGGACTGGAGGCTAAAAGATATGAAGAACGGTTGCAAGAACTGGGCATGGCTAGTTTAATGAAAAGAAGGACTAGGGGAGACAGGATAGCAGAGTTCCAATATCTCAGGGGCTGCCCCAAAGAAGAGGAAGGGGTCAAGCTATTCTCCAAAGCCCCTGAGGGCAGGACAAGAAGCTATGAATGGATGGAAGCTAATCAAGGAGAGAAGCAACTTAGAACTAAGGAGAAATTTCCTGACAGTGAAAACAATTAACCAGTGGAACCGCTTGCCACCAGAAGTTGTGGGCGCTCCATCACTGGAAATTTTTAGGAAGAAATTGAATAACCATTTGTCTGAAGTGGTGCGGGGTTTCCTGCCTAGGCAGGGGGTTGGACTAGAAGACCTCCAAGGTCCCTTCCAACTCTGTTATTCTATTCTATTCTATTCTACCCAATTATGGGACAGAGCATTTCATCTTTCAGCTCCAATCCAGAGGCCTTTGCAGGCAGTCGCTTTCGTGACAAACTACTTTTGTGTTAAATTTATGTTTTTACCGACAAAGAAATAAAGGGAGACTAGCACAGATCTCTTTCAAACTATTTAGCTGTCATCAGCTAGCCATACTTTTTAGATGAGAGCTAAATACTTTGAAATAGATCTATGCTAATCTCCCTTTATTTCTTTGTCGGTAAAGACATAAATTTAACACTAACATCAGGAGCCTGCTCCAAAACAGTTTGTTTCCTCTTTGGTCCCCATTTAGCAGATCTAATTACTGCCTGCTTCCTTTTGGCATCTTTTGCCGCATGAATTGCACACTGGAGAATGGGGCATTTTTTTTCCAAAGGTTGCAAAAACCTTGCTAGCCTGACCCTATTTTTGCTTAAGCTCCACTTTCCAACTGTGAAGCTAAGATAGGGAAGTGACCCACCCTAAACAAGAAAGCCAGCCCAGCACAAAGAACAAAAAGGCAAACTGTTTGTGATTTCTTACAATTCCACGAAAGAAATGGTTTTTTTTAAAATTCTAGGAATAATATATGCAGTTTTATGTCCTGGTTAATCAGGAAACATCCACATTGCAAGAGAGTAGAACAGCAACGGCCTATATGCCAAATAAAAAAATAATTTCTATGCCGACAGATAGTTTAATTATCCAAAAGATTTTTGATTGCGCAGAAATGGACAAACTTTCATTAGAATTAAAAGAGAAGGAAGACTCAGATTATTATACAGTTTGGGAAAATTGGTATCATTGGGTAAATAATAGAAACAAGCAATTAAATAAGTAATGTATAATTTAGAAAGATAGAGGTATATATATATAAGAACAGTTAGGAGTATAAAATACGCACTGGAATAACAATTGAAATGTAAGCATTGTCAAAATGGATTGTAATATATACAACACTTTCATTTTAAAAATTTGTATCGAATTTTGTATTTTAATGTTTTAAATTTTCAATAAAGGTTTAATTTAAAAACAAATAGATTTTTTTTGTAAGGCAAAAGGCCGAGAAGCAGCTTTTCACCCTTGCAACTGTCACAGCATCCCCCCGCTCCCATGATAGGCGACTGACTCGTATTTATGACGGCCGCAGCATCCCGGGGTCACACAATCCCCTTTTGCAACCTTCTGACAAGCAAAACTCCAACGGGGAAGCCAGAAGATTCCCTTAACAAAATGACTTTAAAACGAACTGCAGCGGTTCACTTTAACAACGGTGGCGAGAAAAGTCGTAAAACAGGAGCAGACTCGCTGAAATCTGGGCCGAACTGCGTCATAAGTCGAGGACTTCCTATAGGTTGGATTTCAGTGCTTCTCCGTATTTTTTTAAAAAAAATCACACTGGCCAGGGATGAGAGGAGTGGGGGGGGGGGGGGGGGGCGTGGCAGGGAGCAACATCTCTAGCAAAACACCATTAGCCTACCTTACAGGGCTGCTGTACAGATCCAGGACAGGAGGGAGTTTTTTTGGGGGCTTTTTTTTTTGCCCCTGGCGGCCTTCTGAGCCTCATTTACCCCCCACCCCCTCAGTTGACAGATTTTGTGATAAACGGGAATAAAGTTTAATCTTTTGGCTGCTGGAAAGTGTGGAGGGGGGGAAGAGCAGAGAAGAGGGGGATTGGGGCAGCTACGGTTGGGGGCGGCTAGGAATACGGGCATGGCTTGGGGGGCTTAGGGCCACGCTGAGACCCCCTACTGCCCCCCCCGGCCAAAATAATGGCATTATTAGGGTTGATCAAGATCTCCCCCCAAGTTTCTCCCCACCCCAACCTGGCAGCCCCATTGCTCGTGACCCCCTCCCCCCACTCCTTTAAAGGGACCCCCGCCCCTCCTTACCATGATGGCTCCCGAGACCCCCTCCTGCTGCTGCCCGCAGAGCGCCCGGGAAGCGGCTTCAGCCCCCCGACTCTATTCTCTCTGCCTTCCTACGGGATAGGGGACAGGGCGGCTGCCAAGCGCTGAGCCCGTCGGGAGTTGTAGTCTAAAGGAGGGAAGGAACCGGAAGGGCGCCTAGGCATGGGGCAACTCCCGTCAGGTTTTGCGCCAGCCAGGAGCCTATTGGGTTGTTTTCCCCGGGAGGGCGGACCACGCGACGGCTGCGCTGCATGCCGGGAACTGTAATTTGTTTGGTTTTGGAAAAAAAAAAGGGTGCCGCTTACCTCCAGTAGGGGGCGCTCGAGTTCCGCGATGTTCGGGCGAAGCCGGGCACTTGTGTGGCAGAAGGAAGCTGAGCGAGGGATGCCCCAGGCGCTGCCCGGGCTGGACTTTAGCCCCAGGCTCAAGACGGGCCTTGTAGGCCCAAGGTTTCTGCGCCCCAACGCATGAGGGTGCTGTGGTCTAGACTCTAGAGAACAGGAGTCAGGCCACCCTGATGGACTTGAGAACTTCATCAACTTTTAACATCGCATAAGAACAAAATAATAATAATAATCTCAAATAACGGAAGAGGGCAGTTGGTGAACATCTCCTGCCCCAAAGGGTGTTTCAAGAAGAAGCACACCAACATGCCTACTATCTCTGTCCTATTGTTTCTTTTATTTTTCTTATATGTATCCATTTCATGTATTCATAACTATGTATATACTTATACCTATTATCTTGTAAGCAATTGACAAATCAAATAAATAAATTAATAAAATAAATAAATAAAAACATTTGCTTCACCAGGGTTTCAATGTGTCTAAAACTGCTAATTATTATTTCCATTTGCATGTACAGTCCTGGTATTGTGTACTACAGATAGTCCATCGCTTACAACTGCTTGTTTAGTGACCAAAGTTACAACAGCACTGAAAAAAAGTGACTTGTGATCGTTGAAGCATCCTCATGATCACGTAATAAAGAAACGGACCCTTGGCAATTGACACGTTGCAGTGTTCTGGGGTCAACCCTTTTGCAACCTTCTGACAAGCAAAATCAGAGGGGAAGCCAGATTCACTTAACTGTATGACAGACTTTGCAGGGATTCACTTAATAACTGCAGCAAATAAAATCGTAAAACGGGGCAAAACACACTTAACAACTGTCTTGCTTAGCAATGGAAATTTTGGTCTCCATTGTGGCCATAAGTTGAGGATTACCTGTAGCCGCTTCTGGGCACCATCCAACAATTCCCTCCTTCCCTTCATTCAAAGGGATGTTTGTAAAACATCAGGAACGACCTATATATATCTGCTGTCAGAATTCCGGCAGTTACTTCGATTAATTCATGAACTTCGAGCCACACTCCCAAAACTTGAAAGGATTTATTAGAAGTTAACATGCAGGCATGTCCTGGGTGTAGCCGACTCTGAGATACGTAATTCACTGTCACCCTTTACCCTGGTTTTCCCACCACCACTTCTGAGTATATCGTAATTCATATTCTCCAAAGGGACACGTCCATAGCCAAGAGTCCTCAACCATGCTCTCCAATTAGATTTTTGCATGGCAGAAGCTTCAGTCATCTAATCAGTCTCTGAAGAAAATATGAATGGAATGTACTTTCGATTCCACACTGCTGCCTGCTCTCTGAAACTCCCCCCACTTCCTTCTGTTGACAACCATAAAACGTTCATACAAAATGTTTTATGAGTTGACATCTGCATTATTTTGCCTTGTAATTAATATTTTAATCACAAGTAGTCCTCGGCTTATGTCTATAATGGAACCTGCCCATCATGGTTGTAAGTCACCATATTTGTCACATCTACAATACTGACCCAATTTTACTATTTTTTTCCACAGCAGTCGTTAAAACAAATCAATGAGCCAATTTTGCTGTAAACTGGAAATGAGTGCTGGTTTCCTGCAAAGCCATTGTAGAACACAGTTGTGTGAACACAGGATGCTGCAAATGACTGTAAATGTAGGCCAGTTGCTGACACTTAAGCAAACAGTCATAAGTCGAGCACTGCCTGAATTAAGCATTCTGAGAAACGTGGAGAGCGGATTCCTGAAACTTTGTGGTTACAGCCTTAAGTAGCAAGCTAGGTGGATGGGGGTGGGCATCATAATTTCAAAAGCCACTTTGCCAAGATTGTGATTCTTGGTATCACCTGGGCAATTCTGGGAGATTTCTGACCCTGTTCTGAAATGGATTTAGAAGAGACCACACTTCATGGCAGAACACAAAGTCTTCATCACTAGCCATTAAAAAGACCAAGGAAGGATGGTCTTTTCCAATGCGCTGCTGCCCAGATATGTTATATCCCATTCCAGAGCTGAAGTCCATCTCTTTTGGAGGGCAGCAAGAAAGGGGGAGCCAGGAGAGGCAGAAAGAGAGCCTGGGGTGCCAGCCACAACTTCATGTCATCTGGAATGTCCTCCCTGGAATGCTCACGGGGACAACCGTATTTGTTTTGTTTGTTTATTTTAAAGATTTCTGGGCAAAGCTCAGGTTTATGACAAGGCAGGTATCCAACCCAGCTGTCTGCAAGTCAGAATAAGAAATATTGATTTCAATCCTGAAAGGTCACCTTCAAAACCATGGAGTTTGGCTGGAAAGTAGTCGATCTTTTTGGTTGCTTTTCTCCTGCTGTGGAAAACATGTCTGTAGGTCTTCCTCTCATTCCCCCATCCCTTTTTTTTTCAAATACAAGCAGTCCTTAATCTCACAAAGATGCCCAAACAGCAAGATCCAATCTGGGTTAGTCACTGGGACAAGAGGTTTACTCTTCTGAGCTTTTGGACTGGTGCTGGAGCCCCTCTTCAGGGAACTTCACTGGAATATGGGTGAATTATGAGTTTATTGACATATTCCAGTGGAAGGAAGTTCCCTGAAGAGGGGCTCCAGCACCAGTCCGAAAGCTCAGAAGAGTAAACCTCTTGTCCCAGTGACTAACCCAGATTGGATCTTGCAAGATTATCCTTGGACACATACATTTGCCTTCATTCGTGACATGGTAGTATTCCAGTATTTGAGGGGCTGCCCCAAAGAAGAGGGAATAATGGATGGAAACTCGTCAAGGAAAGAAGCAACCTAGAATTAAGGAGAAACTTCCTAATAGTGGGGACAATTAACTCGTGGAACAGCTTGCCACAAGAAGCTGTAGGTGCTCTTAATGTCTGACATGGTATAGGGTCTCCTACTTGAGCAGGGGATTGGATTAGAAGACCTCCAGAGTCCCTTCCAACTCTATTCTGATAGACTGATCTAGCACATAGATATCGCACACAGCCTAAGGTCAGGCAGGGACGAATCATGCAACCTTCCTATTTCTGCATGACGGGTTCCCTCTTCTATCCAACTTAGTTTTGCAAAGGTTTTTAATTAACATGCAATATGAAATGAGAAGCGGATTCACTGCAGAGCAAAGCAGCACTTCCCTCCATTATCTTAATTCATAAAAAACGCCTCTGGGCCTCATTGAAGCTTAGAGAAATTTATCGGGGGCGGGGGAATGGTGTCGGTGAGTGTGCATTCCCAGGTTTCCATCTAGGAGGGTGTCTATTTGCCCAGAGGTAGTGCCAAATAGTGGCACCAAATGGAAGACTACGAGGCCATTGACGCTCTCTGAGCTTGGCTATTTTCTTGCAGACATTTCATGATCCAACTAGTTAATATCATCAGTGCTCCGAGAGGGGGATTGATCTGTTTAATTACCAAGAAAAAAGCATCACCCCACCCACACTTATAAGGCAAGCTACAAATACAGAGGTCTCCAAACCTGGCCACTTTTTAAGACTGGTGGACTTCAACTCCCAGAATTCTCCAGCCAGATATGCCTGCTTTTTCTCTCTCTTAATCATCTAAAGTGGAGAGAGATTGCAAAGGAAGGGATTACAAGAGAGTAAACTATACTGGCTGGGGGATTCTGGGAGTTGAAGTCCATGAGTCTTAAAGTGGCCAAATTTGGGGACCCCTGAGCTAGGGGTTCAGAGAAGGCATCAGCAGGTGAGAAGGAAGGAAGGGAAAGGAGGAGGTGTGGAGATTTGCTTCCCTCCAGAAGTTGGGGGTGCTCCATCACTAGAGGTTTCCAAGAAGAGGCTGGACTGCCACTTGTCCAGAATGGTGTAGGCTCTCCTCCTTGAGCAGAAGGTTGGACTAGAAGGCCTTCAGAGTCCCTTCCGACCCTATGCTTCTACGTTCTATGACTGGCTATGCTGGCTGGAGAATTCTGGGAGTTGAAGTCCACAAGTCTTAAAGTGGCCAAGTTTGGGGACCCCTGCACTAATAGATGAACAGAGAGCAACCTTTCTCCCTACTAGCACTGATGATGTTCCCTAGTTGGGTCATGAAACATCTGCAAGAAAACCGCCCAGCTCGGAGAGCACCAGGGACCCCTCAGTCCTTGCCCTTCCCCAGCATCAGAGCCTCCTCCAGAGTTGGGGCTCCGCTCAGGGGTCCCAAGGCAGAGACCACCCAAGGCACCCACCGGGTGGAATGCAGCCCCGGGTGGAGGACTGGTCAGCCCCGAACGGCCGGGCGGAGGAAGAGCGCCGGGGCAGGCGAGATGCTCCCGGAACAAAAGCCCGGCGGCGGCGAGGAGGGTCTGGGGGCGCTGCGGCGAGACCCCCTTTTTTTTTCCCGGGAGGCGGTCGGAAGAACCCAACCAAACTCTCCACGGGGGTCGCGCGGTGCCTCGGCGCAGGGGGGGGAGTGTCCCACCTCCCGCGAACCACCCCTTCCCTAGGATAGAACGATCCCACACTGGAGTAGGCGCGGGTGCGCGTCCCCGCCGCCGCGCTCTCGACTCCGGCTTCGCCCCTCCGGCCCCCGCGAGGCCACGGACGGGCGGCGCGCGCAACTTCATTTCCCCCCCCCTTTCCTGCAGCGCGCGCGCGCGCGCGCGTCCGTGCGCGCCCTCTCCCTCCCCGCATAGCTGCCCCGCCCCCCCGGGCGCGGACCGTGAGAGGCGGGGCTATCCCGACGCAGGCGTGTTTCTCTACCCTCCGGCGCTGTGTTCCCGGGAGCGCGCGCGCGTCCTCTTCTCCTCCTGCTGCTTTGGCCCGTAGCGTCGGCCCCGCCCCCTTCTCGGCCCCGCCCCCTTCCCTGCCCGCTCGCTCGCTCTCAGGCTCTGCCGGCGGCGCGAGCCGCGGCTCCTGCGCAAAGGCTCGGCTTGCTTGGGCGCGCGTGCGCGCTAAGCATCTTGGCGCGCGCGCGCGATTACCCCCCCCCCCACTCGAGACGCACGCGGCCCTGCGCCCTGTCGCTTCTCCCTCAGTCGATGCTTTCGCCGCCGCCGCCGCCGCCTCCCCTCAGCTTGAGGCGAGGGCGCCTCCTCGGCCTCCCCCACCGCCTCTCCCCGCCGGCCTCCCCCGCCGCCCGGCCTCCCCCTTCCTCCCTCGCGGCGGCCGGGTGAAGGAAGGCAGGAAGGGCGGGCGAGCGAGCGAGCGAGCGAGGAGGGAGGGAGGGAGGGAGGAACATGGCGCCGCCTCCTCCGCCCTCACCGCCGCCGCCGCCGCGGCCGCCGCTTCGGGTCCTCGTCCGCCCCGCCCCGAGAGCCCAGCCTGGCCCGGCCCCGCCGCCCCCGACCCGGTGAGTCGCCTCGCCTGTCGCCGCTGCCGCTGCCTCGGCCCGGCCCCACTGAGGAACAATGAGCGAGGGGAGGAGGAGGAGGCGGGAGTCCCCGGGGGGGAGACCCTTCCCCACGGCGCCCCCCCGAGCGCTGCCAGCGGGCGGGGGTGAAAAAAGGGAGGCGCCCCCCTGCGGGGAGGGGGCGCGGCGCGGGAGGGAGGGAAGGAGGGAGGAAGACCCTTCCCCGGCTCGTGGAGGGCCAGGTGGGTCCTCCAGCCCCCCCCTCACGTCGGGGATGCAGCATCGAGGGGGGGAGCGGGAGGGGAGGAGGAAATGGGTCGCCCCTCCCGGCCTTCCCCGGGCTCTAAAGGGGGCATCCCTGGCTGGGGGGGAGGCGGAATATCTGTCTGCCCCCTGGGGAGAGAGAAGAGCCCCCCCCCCCCCCGCCAGCCTTATACCGCCTCCCTGCCAAGGCAGCGCCAATGCCTGAATTCCGAGGCCGGCTTGGATGTGCTGGGCGGACCCAGACAATGAGGGGCCTGCAGTTCCCAGGGTGCTGTGATTGGAGAGGGGGGGGCTGAAGGGGGTCCGTTTTGGCATAACGGAGGTGGACTGCTGGAGTCGAGGTAACAGCAGAGAAAGAGCCAGAGAAAGTGAGGGACAAAAGGCCAGAGCCTATTAGTGGTGGGGGGCCTGGGAAGGAGGGACCATTTGCTGGAGAGGGGGCGAGAAGGCTCGACTAAGCTCTGTCAACCATCAGAAAACAGCGAGAGATCCGTTTGGAGCAGTAGAGAGAGGCTGGGAAGGCCCATCTTGCTCTGGGCATGCTGGACAGGAACTGGGATCCATCTTTCCACAGTTGGGGGCTGGGGCCCTGGGGCCCTTCAATGGAATTCCAAGTAGCCCTACTTTGCCAATGGATTTCCAGCCCTGCTCTCTAAGGGAGGTGGGAATTCCTCCTAAAGTGGAAGTTGGGATACAGGTAGCCTTGACACATTGTTTCATGGTAGTTCGAAGTTACAACGTCGCTGAAAAAAGTTGACTTATGACCGTTTTTCACACTTACAACCATTGCAGGATCCCCGTGGTCAAAATTCGGACGCGTGGCAACTGGCATGTAGGTACGACAGTTGCCCTGTCCTAGGGTCACGCGATCGGCATTCGCGACCTTCCCAGCTGGCTTTCGACAAGCAAACTCAATGGGGGAAGCTAGATTTGCTTTAACGACTGCACAATTCACTTAACTGTAGTGATTCACTTAACACATGGCTAAAAGGTTGCAAAACAGGGCACGGCTTGCTTAACAAATTCCTTGCTTAGCATTTAAAATGTTGGGCTCGACTGAGGTTGCAAGTCGAGGAGCTGCCTGTATGTTGAGATCATGTGTTGCTGCAGAAATGAATGTTGGGATTCCAGGGAAATCCATGGGGATTATGTCTATTCCCCCAATTTTAGAACTGAGGGTGATTTGGGGGGGGGACAAGGTCCATACCTTTCCATCGTGAGTGTTTTGTCTCCCCCACCTTCACCTCCTGTTGCCTAAAATGGTGAGATCAAAATTGGTTTCATACTTCTCTATGCAGATTTATTGTAATGTTCAAAATAAGCCTTAGATAGGGCCTACCTGTGTGAGAGCAGTAAAATTGTGGGAGAAATGAGGTGCTGTTTTCTGCGTGTCTCATTTTTTGCTTCCATCTGGCTCTCCTGGGAACATCATCTCCAAACTCTCTGCAGAATAACAACCTTTGGCTATTTGTAGTCGTCATCTCTGCAAGTCAGTAATGCTTAGGAAGCGAAAAGAGGCTTTCCTTAACTTGTGGCTGCAGATGCAAATGTGATATTTTGTTTGATGCGGTAGAATTTACCAGGCTGGTGTTACTTTAACAAAGCACTTGGGGAAATGTCATGATATCAAGTCATGCTCAACTTCTGGTGACTTTGTGGATGTATCCATCTAATTCTCTTGGCCACACTAAAGAAGCAGTTATGCTTTTCGAAAACAGGTTTTTTTTTTCAACTTCCCAATCCTGGAAAATGTGTGATGCTGTGCTTACCATCCAAGTCAAACTGGACTGGACTTCCCCTTGTTTCCAAGCCTAGACCTATTGTGGCCATCCAAAGCATAGGGGAGGAAAGAAGGCAGTATAGCATTAAGGAACATGCTCTTTACATTTTTCTTCTAAATTATCTTCATCTCTCTGCAGTTATACTGTTGAGGTACATGAAGGCTCTGCTTGCCTCCTTGGGCTTATTCTTCCAGGTCACATGTGCTTTCGCCATTACGTCTTCCCCAAGGATGGATCGAGAGTAATCGCCTTTTTGTTTGGAATCTCTTGATTGTTCTGTTTGAATAATTTAATTGGAGGAAAGTAGTCATGACATGAATATCCAGGTTCCTTCTTTTGGAAAATTAGAATCCCTTTTACTTTAGGAGGTTTTGAACTTATTATCCTAAAAGACAGGAATAGAATTTTCCAAGGATGAGTTTCTAAGATTATAACAGCATTCCTTTGTTTCCCACTGATTGTCTTTGTCAAGAAATCATCAAAACATCATCTTAACATAGTGTTACATAGCAAATGAATTAGAATATGCAAATGACAAATGAGAATTCTGTTTACTTTGTCTGGAAGTGCAAAGACTCTGCCACTCACTTAAAAATGAATCCATATTTTCATTTATAGAGATGTGTTTCTGAGAGGTTAGTATTCAACTGTCTTAAATAGCATTTATAAGATGGAAATATATTTTTTATTAAAGTTGAATCAAATGTTCATTAGTATTTATAAGCTTCTCATCTACTTTCTGAGGTTTTTGTTTTACCATGTTTTGATATCAGTTCTTATTACTGATATGGATTCCAAAACTATTTGAGTTGTTTTGTTTGCTAACCTTTTATACAAAATAATATATTTTATCAGACTTTATGTGTAACCACAATCTAAACAATGAGTCTTTTGCAGAATTAATTCTGCCAATGATCATAATTTCTGTCACTGAGATAGTCATGAGTTTTAAATTTTAAATGATGTTGGAGAAATCTTAGCAAGGATCTTAGCAAGTATGTTTATTATTTGCATAATCTTGATTCTTAGGAATGAGATTTTTGGGGGGTGGGAATTGATTAAATAATTTTGATCCTGAAAAGCCATTTTAGATTAATTTGCATCTAAGCATTTAGTTGCAAAGTATAATTCAATCAAGTTAGTTCTCTCTCTTTTGGGTAAGATCTGAAAATACTGCCAACAGCAGATTTTCAGGATGTGGCAGTAAATAGTTTTGTTTTTTTCCATTCCTTCACACAGGATGGACTGAAGCCTTAGACCTGGCTTTTAACCACCATTCACATTCTTGCAGGGAAATGTTGGTGTGCTCTTTTGTAAGAACATTTTATATGCATTAAGTAGGCAGCTTTACCCATGGCTTATTTTCCTTCTGGTTCCCACGTGGTTGTAGGAACTCCCTTTCCATGCTGAAAGTTGAGAGAGGGAGACAATGCAAGACAAGTGATATTTTTATCTGTTTTCAGTTTTTAATGTCTGTAAGATCCTTAATATCAAGATTTTCAAAACTTGTTACTTGTTTCTAAGATTCTTTGTGTATTCTGCAGAGGTGCAGATTTTGTTCTTTTATGGGGGTTTTTTGTTTCTGGAGGAAGAAAATGGGGTGCTGAAGAGAGAAGGATCTAAGTAAAATATGTATATCCCATTAATTTTCAGTTAAATATAGTTTAGGGTTTGAACTGAAACTTTAGCAGATTAATCAGTTCCATGTTTGTCTTGTAAAATGAACTGTGGTATTCTGATGAAACTCCATTGCATTTTGTTCAATCAAGTTTGGATAGTGCGAATGGTTTTATATTCTTATAGTTCAATCAATCTGTGGCCTAATTGTATTTTTGTACTCGGTGACTCATTTTTTTAAATAATATACTTGGAAGTTAAGTGCATTTGTAAAAATATTCTCAATATTTTAGAATGCAGCTTAAAACAGGTCTAAAAAGGCATACAGTGCCAGCATTTCTTATGAAGTCATTTTGACCTTGTCCTCAAATAGCAATCGAATGAATAGTTTGAATTGTGTTTCAGGAACAAACTAACACTTTGGTGTAAGTGTTTCTAACTATTTTTAACTATAGAACCTGGCTACTTGCAGACTCATTATAGCAGATAAATTTTCACATGAAGCCTAATCCCAATATTAATTTCCTACTTTTGATGGAGATGAAATGCACTCCTGAGCCATTTTAATGTGGTCGAAGAATCTGCTGGGACAAGCAGTGAATTTCAAACCGAAAAAGAAAAGTCCAGTTGCCATGACTCAGATTCCAGTTACCCTGGGCAATCTCCCTACCTTTCCTTTTGGTCAAATTGAATTCCTTCCTTATAAGCTTATCAAGAAACCACTTGTCTTTTAGCTGGCCTTTTTTTCTGAAATAACACAGTCATTGTGTGCTGACAGATAACTTACAAAGTTTTTGTTTGGTCTTATACATTTCAAAGCAAACCGGCTCTCTTTGTTGCTGCTTCAAGTTGGTGCAATTTGCTGCTAAATATAAACATGAAGTTTAAATTGTATAATTTATATGTTCTGCAAAGGTACTATAATTACTAAAACCTACCTTGTCCTTGGAGAACACACACATTTAGTGTAAAAAAATTGAACAAAGCTAGCAAATTGCATATCAAGTTGCATAACATAGATGGAACAAATAGGGGTGTTGCTGTATGGGTAAGTATTTTGTAGCATATTGCTTCATCAGTCAAACCAAAAACATTGGCACTGCAACTTCCATCCGTATGGTTTGCAGTGTAATCCACTAAATTCAAAGTATCCCGATAAAGTTTTGGGTTGCTTGACTAAATATTTTTAAAAGGTGAGGCTACTTTGGTTTGGTATGATGTGAACAAGCTGCTTGGCAGTATACAATGTGGGTTTGTGCTATTTATTATGAAATATATTTGCCACCTATCTTGTGGTTTGAGGTGACTCTAAGTGGCTTTGCACCTAGCCACAATGTGATTTGTAGGGATATGCCCCAATATTTTAACCAGCCATTCAATAAACCATCAATCAAAGAAAATATAGTTCAGCTTGATATGTGTGTCTAGCTGCTTTGTTGAAGAAACAAGTATTTGTAAATTGTATTTTTCAAATCTCATTTCTGATTTAGTGAGAAACCTAATGTCCTGTGCCTTTCTGAGAGGTATACAGTACCTTGCTTAAAACTTACCAACTTTATATAGTAGTGGAATTTCTGGCCAGTTCGTAGTCTTAAAATGTAATAGAATCCCTTAAAGATCCAATAATAGCCATACTGGGCTGACTTTTTTTTGATCTGGACAAGAATAGAAATTTATAAGACATATGCTTGAGAAAATTGCAGACTTCTAAGAATTCAATTTTTCTATTTTCAAAATATGCTTCTGCCATGCTGAGATATTTTTTTTCAGGACGAAGTGATTTAAATCAAGCTTTCACTTTCCAAGTCAATTATTTTCTGAGCAAATACTGTACACTTGCCAATTAGTTGCTATATTAGTTAAAACATTTCTATTGTTGATAATTGGATACTTTACATTTTCCAGGCATAATGCAGGAGCTCTATCTACCTACCTATCCCACATGCCTTCTGAACAGCATACATTTATATAAGAAACCAAAAAGTTGGTTCCCAGAAGCAAGAAGCAGTTATTTCTTAATATACCTAGCTATTCAGCCTGCATTCTTCATAACTTGAATAATCTATTATTTTCTACAGGCTAGATCTTTTTTAAAAAATGGCAATTTCATAGCAAGTATTTTTTGATTAATTTACATCTGATAGGAAAATCCATATTTTGTCTCAGTTCATTTTTGCTAAAACTAACAAAAGTGAGTAAGTTAGTGGATTTGCCTGAGATTTAGTTAAATGTCTGTGGAGATTCTCAATCATCCAGGTCAAAGGTGTTTTTTTAAGAGGCACCTGGACTTTCTGATTTTTCTTTGAAGATGGTTTGCTTCTCATCCCAGAAGTTTCTTCAGCTTAGGTTGAATGCGAGCATTTTGGCTTCAGTGAGGCGTACATTGATTGACGGATTGTGTGCCATCAAGTTGGCCATAACTCTCAATGACCAGATATTTTTCCATAGGCAACTAACTATCTCTAACCTAATCCTTTAGGTCAGTATTTCTCAACCGGGACAACTTGAAGAGGTGTGGACTTCAACTCCCAGAATTCTCCTGGGAGTTGAAATCCACACATTTTCTAAGTTGCCAAGGTTGAGAAACACGGCTTTAGGTGCTTCATCCGTGTATCAATCATCAATGTAATCGAATCCATCCAGCCCACTGCTAGTCGTCATTTCTTTTTTTAATTTCTTTTTTCGTCTTTTTTCCACATCTTTGCCAGCATTATAAATTTTCAAAGGATCTAGGTCTTCTGCATTAAGATGTCCAAAATATAATCTGAACCTGGTCATTTGTGCCTCAAGTGAGAAGTCTGGATTGACTGATTCATTTGTTTTTGCTGTTCTTGTTATTCTCCAGAGACTTTTAACACCGAAGTTCAAAAGCCTCAGTGCTCTTTTCAGTTCTGTGTCTTCTGAATTGAACTTACAGGGGAAAACATGGTCTGAAATGATTCCGATCTTTGTAAATATAGGCACATCACAGCATCTCCATATTTTTTCCAAGGCTTTTCATTGTTTTTCTACCAAATGCTAAGTCTGTGGCATATTTCTCAACTGCTGGTTCCTTAATTATTGACAGTGGATTTCCACTCTGCATAGAATACAGAATGTAATGTTAGACTTCAGTTCAAAAGCTTCTTTCTGCAGCTGCCTTGTGACCCTGGGAAAAGATGCAGCTGCTTTAAAAAGTTGTCAAAAAAAGTGTTAACATTTGGGCCACCATATATCCACATTTTTTAGAATTAAATTCGAAGGACAGTGTTTCAGTACTATAGCTTTATATTTTAATATGTTTCTTTTGCAAAATTTTATCCAAATTATTTTAAGGGGAGCTGAAATAATAACTTTTTAATTAGACTTGATTTAAAAAAAACCTAGATCAATGCAACATCAAATTTTATCTCTTGCTTTCTCTGAAGGATATAAAAGAAACTTTGGCAGTTTGGTAATGAAAGTGATGAAGGTTGAGAATCAAGACACAGTAAAAGAGACTTGCTTGTGGACTTCAACTCCCATGGCTGGCTGGTGAATTCTGGGAGTTGAAGTTCACAGGTCTTAAAAGTTGCCAAGGTTGGGCACCTCTTGCTAAAATAATT
This sequence comes from Bungarus multicinctus, assembly GCA_023653725.1. Taxonomy (NCBI): domain Eukaryota; kingdom Metazoa; phylum Chordata; class Lepidosauria; order Squamata; family Elapidae; genus Bungarus; species Bungarus multicinctus. The sequence continues at coordinate 1,559,867 of CM042835.1, read as the reverse complement.
GGATGTAGGTGCTGAATAGGCTGTCCAGACACTGATGCTTTTATTTCTCAACAATGATTTTTTTTTCAGCTCAGAGCACTGAAAATGCATTGGTGTTAATTGTCTTTCTAAACTGATGAGATAAGACTGTGCAAGCAGAGGCTTCTCATCAAAGATTACTTCTGGGTGTCATTATTACAGTTACTTAGTGGCTTAAAATGTATTGATTATCTTTTAAATTAAAATTGAAGATGCTGGTAGACTGATAAACGCCGTGTTAGCAAAAAAATACACAGATAATTGGTCATATTTCATAAAAGGCAGCACTCGCCACATCACCAGGCAAGCACATTAGAAGAAAGAACAGGGACCATTGTTCACCTGACATGTATGTTGCAGAGTGTGGCAATTTAGCAATAGGTCTCCTCGTCTGCATATTGGATATATTCTTTTTTTCAAGAATGAACAGCTGGTTGCCTGTGAATAGCTCTCAAGTAGGGCGTGAAGGTATGTTATGGCAGGACTCAGCATTTGCAATTCAGTGCGTTCTTTGTGCGTTAAGATTTCTTTCTAAGCATCATTGTTAGCAGATGTAGATTCAGATCTCTTTTGTGGACTGACTGTTTCTTAAAATTGTAAGAGCTGGTAATTTGGGGTGTTCACCTCCTGGAAAAAGAACCAGCGTAGTTGGATTAAAAGATTGTTTGGTTATTAAATGCATTGTTCATCTTATGCCCTGGGAAGCTTGACAATCTGATTTTAACTGAGTTTTGCAGGTTAAGGCGCTTTAGAATAGTACTCTGTGGTAATGGACCAGGTGCTTAGCCATAGACCTTGTAAGTCATTATTGCCATAAGTTGAGTCAGTTGCCAAGCAGCTGAATTTTGATCACATGACCATGGGGGTGCTGCAATGATCATAAGTGTGAAAAACAGTCATAAGTCACTTTTTACATAAGTTAATAAGTAACTTCGAATGGTCACTCAACAAATGGATCTAAGTCAAGGACTACCTATAGCATCTCTTTTGAAGAGTGTGCAAATTGAAATAATGCCAGTGTATTAAATAATTGTAGGTGCTATCTTCAGAGGATCCTTTCCAAATAGTTTTATTTTGGTGGGTTCCTTTGTCCTAAAGTTTGTAATAATTTTGCTGAGAGAAGAATTACAGATGAATTTTTGTCTGCAAGACAGCCTGTTAGCAGATTGGGTTCTGCATCTCCTGGGAATGTCTTGATTGCAAGTCCCTCTGAAATGGGAGAGAAGCAAGAACGAGGTCCTTAGTCAGCATTTATTAATTTCAGTGGGATTTCTGCAGGTAATATTCCCCAGTGGATCTACCCCTCTTTCAATTCAGCTGTTGCTAAATTCAGAAGTTGTCATTTGGGAAGCTTAGCTCTACTTGTTACTTCTTGGTTATAATTACAGATGTCTTAAATAATATTTTCAACAGCATCAGTCTCTTTTGAAAACATCTTTCTCCACTAAAAATGCCCCTAGCCTAGAAGTGCAGAAGACAGAGCTATAGTTAGTCTGTCATATATGCCGTTCCACCTTAAACCAGTTTTGAACGGTTTACAATCCTATACATCAGGGGTCTGTAACAGTGGTGGGATTCAATTTTTTTAATACCAGTTCTGTGGGCGTGGCTTGGTGGGCACAGCAGGGGAAGGATACTGTAAATCTCCCATCAGAGATGGGATTTGCCGGTTCTCTGAACTACTCAAAATTTCCGCTACCGGTTCTCCAGAACTGGTCAGAACCGGCTGAATACCACCTCTGGTCTGTAACCTTAAACAGTCAAAGACCCATTTGGACCCGTTTCCCATAGAAAAGAAAACACTGGGAGCCACAAAACCTGTAGACGTGGCCAACTAAACATCACTCCCACCCAGTCACATGATAGCCCCCTGCCACCCCCAACCAGGGTTTGTGGCTCCCAGTGTTTTCTGTGGGAAATGGGTCTCTCCCTCCCTCCCATATCTGTTTTTTTGTGTTTTACCTTCTCAGGCATGGCGAGGCGTGACTGGGAGGGGAGGGTGAGGGGCAGGGCCAACCAGTGGTGGGATCACCCAACAGGGAGCTGCAGCAGAAGGCCCAAAGAGCCTCATGTGGCTACAGAGCCACGGGTTGCCAACACCTGCTATAGATAAACTGGATAAAACAATGGGAAAAGAACCCAATAATAAAATTATGAAATTGTATATAAACCCAAGGAATACTACAACAATGATCCATACACTTTTACAGGTAATCCTGAACTTATAATCAGAACCAGAAAATTCATCATTGAGTGGTGCAGTCATTAAGAGGGGCATCGTGTGACTGCACCTGATTTTACGACCTTTTTGTTGCGGTCAGTAAGCGAGATATTACGGGACTGTGATTTGCAACCTTCCCTGCCATCTTCCCCATGTTGCTTGTTGAAAGGCCGGCTGGGAAGCTCACAAATTGCAGTCAAGTTGCCCTGGAACCATCACAAATGCCAGCCCCCTTGCCTAGTGCCCAGATTGCGAACATGCCATTGTGGGGATCCTGCAACGATTCTAAGCATGAGGACTGGTTGCAAGTCACCTTTTTCAACACCATCATAAGTTTGAGCAGTCGCTAAACCAATAGTTGTAACTTGAGGACTACCTAGATCAAAGGAAGAATGTAAATAAACTTCTTTCCATCTCAAAGACCTGTTGAAATAACCAATACAGATAGTCCTCGGCTTACATTTAGAGACCAAGTTACAACAGCACTGAAAAAAATGATTTATGACTGTTCTTCACACTTACGACCATTGCAGCCTCCCCTTGGTCACATGATCAAATTTCAGACGCTTGGCAACTGGCTGACGTTTATGATGGTTGCAATATCCCCGTGGTCACGTGATCCCCTTTTGCGCCTTTCTGACAAGTAAAGTCAACGGGGTAGCCAGATTCACTTAACGTTACTAATTTAAATCTCTGCAGTGATTCACTTAACAGTGGTGGCAAGAAAGGTCGTAAAATGGGGCAAAACCTGCTTAACAAATACCTCACTTAACGACATAAATTTTGGGCTCAATTGGGTGGTAAGTCAAGGACGCCTTGCGTGTGGGATCATCTCTATTCCAGGGAAAAGGGCCATGGGTTGAGAAGGCCCACCTTCCAGGGAGGAAAGGCAGAAGGAGCTACTCCCCCCCCCCCCTCACCCTTGGCTCACCACCGGGGGAGTCTTCCTTTATCTCAAGAGCTTGAATTCCTCCTCAACTCCCATCTCCACTTAGTTAGCTTTAATGACCCAGCTGGGAAGGCGCCCAGCCTGTTTGGCGAGTCTCCAGTTCCTCCACCATCCGAGTGGCTTGATGCTTCAAAGTGTTGTGATACCACAGGGATAACGGGGCTTAACTACCGTAAGCTAATAGCTCCCGTCCTTTGAACGGATTCTTGGACACTTTTACTGCTGTAAGAATGCTCCGAATTACGTGGCAGGTGAAAAACGGGGGCCAGGACGGTGTTTTTGCAAATTCACTTTAACTTTGATTTTATTTATTTAATTTATATTGCCACCTATTCTCTCATGGCGACTCGAGGCAGCTCACACAATGTAAAACCATATTTAAAACAAAAAAATAAAAATAAAAACAATAAAAACTAACAAAAAAGAATCAAATTAGTAAAGTACAATAGAACAAAATTGGGGAAAATAAAAAACAAAACAAAAAATCAAAAACCAACTCCCCTCTCCCCCCTCCCGCCCCTTTCCTTATTAGGGCTCAATTTGACTCATAACCTGCTCTTTCTTAGTTTGTCCGTTAACAGGTTCTTGGGTTATTTTATTTTTTTAAGTCATTGGATGGTCACACCAAAAGAGAAGATGAGTCTAGAGGTGGCATTCAGCCAGTTCTGACCAGTTCTGGAGAACCGGTAGCGGAAATTTTGAATCGTTCAGAGAACCGGCAAATCCCACCTCTGACGGGAGATTTACAGTCTCCTTCCCCTGCCACACCCACCAAGCCACGCCCACAGAACCGGTATTTAAAAAATTTGAATCCCACCACTGAAGTTGACAAAAATTACTAATTCTCTCATTGGGAGGTAACTTTTTAAGACTTGTGGACTTCAACTCCCAGAATTCATTACAGAAATGTGATGTGCTTTACCCAGGGCTGCTTTGGGGGATAGCTTCCAAGCTTCAATTAGGACAGAACATAGGAGCCCACCTGCTGGCAGGTGAGAGTCCCTTTAGCCTTGTAACTGCAGCCCCTGGGCTGCCAGGACTACATGGGCTTTTAATAGGCTTCTGGGTACAATTGAGGCTGTTGGCTGTCAACACTGAAAGGCTTCCTGGCTGGATTCCCAGGAATCTGCAGGGCTGCCTAGATGCAAGTGAGCTCAGTGCTCCTGGTATTAAGAAAAAAGGCTAGAAGCACAGGTGCCCCAGAAGGTGCTTTTATGTGGTGGCCCCCATTTTCTGAAATAACTTTCCTCTGGTAACTGACCCTCTCATCGCTTTGCAAGGCTGTTAAGCCAGGACTTTTCTGCACAGCTTTTGAATTGTCACCTTGTCTAGATAGGATTGATTTGTTTGGTCTGTAGATTGGAACTGTTTCTCTCTTGTTTTATGCTGTACTTTGCTGGACAATGTCAATTGTGTAGCTATTTGTGTTATAATCCGCCACGTCCTACATCCTTCAGATTAGGTGTTGCAGAAGATGAATATGTATAAATGTTTTGTTTATTAAATTTATAAACAGCTGCATTACATTTCAGAACAATTCTAGAATGATTAGAATAGCTTTGGAATTCAGATAGTCCTCGTCTTACGATCACAGCTAAGCCTCACATTTCCGTTGCTAAGCGAGACTGTTAAGGGAATTTTGCCCCAATTTATGACCTACCTTGTCACAGTCGTTAAGCGCAGTTGTTAAATTAATAACATGGTTGTTAAGTGAATCTAGCTTCCCCTTTGGTCCCAAAAGGTGATCATGTGACCTGGGGACACTGCAACCGTCATGAATATGAGTCAGTTGCCAAGCGCCTGAATTTTGACCGTGTGAGCAGGGGGATGTTGCAATGGTTGTAAGTGTGAAAAACAGTCATAAGTCACTTTTTTCAATGCAGTTGTAAGTCAGAGACTTACCTGTAGTTTATGTGTTCAATAAGAACCCCTGTTTGGAGCTCCAAATACTTCAGAAGGCTTAATAATGGCCTTCCTCTTCCTACTCGTCATACATTCACGATTGAAGATCCGAGAGAGGAGCAGCAGAACCAGTGGGCAGGGCTCCTACCCTTGGTGTTTCCTCCCCGCCCTTCTGATAGCGAATTTTCAGAGGTGGTCTGACTTTGGCCTTGGTAGGGGGCCTGGTTTGAAAGCTCCTATATGCCCTGCTTGCCTCTAAGAATAGCCCATCTGTTGCCTGAGATTAAACGTTTCGCATCCAGATGGTTAAAAGCTTAAATCCGCCTTTCCCAAGATACAAATGACCCATTTCAGAGATTCTCTGCACTTGAGCCGCCCTGGTGCAGTGAGAAAATTTATGGCTCTGCGAGGAACTCCTTGGCCAGGCATTGTCAGGCAGCGTCTGCCTCCTCCGGCGCTGTGGTGCTTTCAGGCTCATTTGCCATTGGCTTTATTAAAAGTGAGTTTTAACAGCACGTCATTTTAAACACTCGAACCACGCCAGGCCGAAAGCCAGCGTTAAGTACAAATATCACAGATATTGTTTGCCGAACAAGCACCCTTAAATTAAGTTAATTTGTGGTGAGTTTCAAAACCGGCTCAGTTGGGATGTATTTTCTTTTGCTTAAGGAGAGCATCCAGCAGACAAGAAAGCTAATTTAGTTGTGAACTGCTTGTGGTAGGGAAGTGTTACTTGCTCCTTAACGATAAAACATGATAAAATAATATATTCTGCTTCTCTAAATCAGCATAGGATTAACTAAGGTTGGCTGCGATTCTGTGGTACTCTCTAGCTAACTAACTAATGTTCTGGGCTGATGAATTTTCCCTTGTTTCCTGAAAACAAATATCTAATGAATATCTGTTTCACAGATAACATAAAATACATGCATTGGTGACTGGCTAGATGCGCACATGATGCTAAGACTATGGTCTGCTTTGGATTTAACATAAGGGTATATTATTAGCCCTTGGAGTCCTTCTACCATCATGATGTCTGAAAACTAGCCACACATTTCCCTACTTTGTTTGAGGTAGAAGGCTTATGAAACTGTTACGTAAGCCAGGATTCTCCAAACTTGGCAACTTTAAAACTTGTGAACTTCAGGTCCCAGAAAAGCCAGCATGGCTGCATCCACAAGTCTTAAGTTTGCCAAGTTTGGAGACCCCTGATCTGAGCCCTAAATTAGGCATAGCACAATTAATAAAACAAAGTCCCACAAACTTCCTCCCAGAGAAAGTACCCTGCCCTACTGACGTTCATGATACAGAGTCACCCTCTGGACCCTCAACTTGTCCATCACACACCTGACGATGCACGCGCATCATAGCTTGCCCATCCCTGGCTTAGCCTGATCCATTATGATTTGTAAAGGATATCCTGGCTAGGGAATTCTGGGAGTTGAAGTCCATGCTTGCAGATGGAAGAATGCTGGGATTTGAAGTCCACACATCTTAAAAGTTGCCAAGTTTGAAAAACTCTGTGTGTGTGTGAGTGCGTTTGTGTGCACGTGCGTGCGTTGCACAAGCAAGAGCGAAGGATTGGGCTGTGCCTTCCCTCCACATCTGGATCATGGGTATTAGATGCTGGAACACTTGTATTGCAATTTTTCCCCATTTAAAAACTTTTCTTGCTAGGAAACTAGCTGACATAATCATGCTACTTTCTTGCTTAGAAAATACATCTGCTAAATTTGAGGCCCAAAAATGCCACAAAATTTCATTAAGTTCCTGTAAATGTTTTAACAGAGAATTGCTGTCTGGCAGTTTTCCAAATTGGAGAACTTATTTGTCCCCCTTTAGTTAAACGATATCCCTGTTATTTTTATTATTTCATTTAATAGAATGCCCCCCACATCTTTTCTAATCCCATTCTGCCTTTTTCCTTAAGGAGGGGGATGTTATTGTAATGTAGAAACGTCTAGCACTTTCTAATCACAGCAGCTTTATAGCTTTTAAAAATTCTGTAAATGGGAAGCTGGTTAGCAAAATCATAACATGGTGATACCTTTTCAATATTGAAAATGTATGTTTGTATTTCTATATTTCTTTTGGATATGTGATAAAACCCAGCCTTCTAGATCCCTCAGTAGGGAATGGAGTTGGTCTAAATAACAGCTACCTTTGAAGTGTAATTGTAGGTACTTGGGATAAACCCTTGGTCAGATTCAGAGCAGGGTTGAATTTCTACTCTGTGCCAGCTTCCTCCTTCCCAGTTTTTTTAAAGAGTTCGGAATGTTTTATCTGGTGACTCAGCTGATTTTTAAACTGCTGCTTAGAAAAATTGAATGTACTTGGGATCAAATGTTCCAGGTTTCTTTTTCCAACTCAAACATACAATAGCATTAAAAACTTACAGCCACCCTTTTGTCTTTGGTAATCCATTCCGAACGAAGAACTAGTTAAGCAGCATTATTTAACAATCAGAGCAAAAGGTATTATATACTGACAGCTGATTCAAGTTCTACCATCCACCATAATTCTAGACTCCTTGTTATCCCGGCGCCAATGCTCACTTTTAAAGCATAAGCAACCAATTAAATCTGTTTTAGAGTACACTGCCCCCCAAATTAACACGCCTAATATGTTTCAGAATGGCTAGAGCTGAGACAAATTGCTTACTGCTTTTTAATTAACCTCTGTATTACTACCTACGCTGTGGTTAACATAGCACAATAGAATAATCCACTTTGTTCCCTTTACACAAGGAGGACAAAGTGCCATTCCTGAACCTTCAAAACAAAAACATCAACCATTCAGTAATTAAGAGAGGAAGAAACATGATATCCGTGTTCCCCAATGTGGTGCCTTCCAGATGTGTTAAGCTCACTCAGAAGATAAGGGCATCTTAATCCTGTCCTCCTGGAAGAGACTGAGTTGGGGGGATTCTACAGGTACAAGTCGACTTACAGTCATTCATTTAGTGACCTTTCCAAGTTAAAAGGGCACTGGAAAAAAAAGGGATGTCCTCACACTTAGGTCTGCTGCACATTAAAATAAATTTCAACCATCCTGAACCATTTCTTCTTTTTTTTCTTTCTTTCAGGGAAAAATGCTGAGCATCTAGTTGTGGGGATCAGTGACGCCTGAGCTGCTGGTGGTGCGTCAAGAGTGGAGACCATTGTCTTTGCTGTACTAACCGCCCTCAATCTGAACTGCCTGTAGTGCCCCTTTCTGTTTTGGAGGTTGCACAGGAGAACCCTGATAGCCCAGGAAGCAGCCCCGCGCAAAACAGGATGTTTGGACGATGATGATGGCAAGGAAGCAAGATGTCCGCATTCCCACCTACAACATCAGTGTGGTGGGGTTGTCCGGGACCGAGAAGGAGAAAGGCCAGTGCGGCATCGGGAAGTCCTGCCTCTGCAATCGGTTTGTGCGGCCGAGAGCAGACGACTTCCACTTGGACCACACCTCCGTTCTCAGCACCAGTGACTTTGGAGGACGGGTGGTTAACAATGACCACTTCCTGTACTGGGGAGAAGTGGTGCGCTCCCTGGAGGATTGTGTGGAATGTAAAATGCACGTTGTGGAACAGACCGAATTTATCGACGACCAGACTTTCCAGCCGCACCGCAGCACCGCCCTGCAGCCCTACATCAAGAGGGCCGCGGCGACCAAACTGGCCTCTGCCGAAAAGCTCATGTACTTTTGCACCGATCAGCTGGGCCTGGAGCAGGACTTTGAGCAGAAGCAGATGCCCGATGGGAAGCTGCTGGTGGACGGCTTTCTCCTCTGCATCGACGTCAGCCGGGGCATGAACAGGAACTTCGACGAGCAGCTCAAGTTTGTCACCAACCTCTACAATCAACTCACCAAGACCAAGAAGCCCACAGTGGTGGTCCTGACCAAGTGCGACGAAGGCGTGGAGCGGTACATTCGAGACGCACACACTTTTGTCTTCAGCAAAAAGAACCTCCAGGTGGTGGAGACCTCAGCCAGATCCAATGTGAACGTTGACTTGGCCTTCAGCACTTTGGTGCAGCTGATCGACAAAAGCAGGGGGAAGACAAAAATTATCCCATACTTCGAGGCTTTGAAACAACAGAGCCAACAGATTGCTGCCGCGAAGGATAAGTATGAGTGGCTGGTGAGCCGTATTGTTAAAAACCACAACGAAACTTGGTCCAATGTCTCGCGAAAGATGCAATCCTCTCCGGAATATCAGGATTACGTCTATTTGGAAGGGACTCAGAAAGCAAAGAAACTCTTTCTACAACACATCTTTCGCCTCAAGCAAGAGCACATAGAGCGCAGGAAAAAGATGTACCTGGCTATGTTGCCCCTTGCCTTTGACGCCCTCATCCCAAACCTGGATGAAATCAACCACTTGAGTTGTATCAAAGTGGAGAAGCTGCTGGAAACCAAGCCGGACTTCTTGAAGTGGTTCGTCGTTCTTGAGGAGACGCCCTGGGATGCCACCAGCCACATTGACAACATGGAGAACGACCGCATCCCGTTCGATGTGATGGACACCTTGCCTGCCCAGCAGCTCTACGAGACCCACCTGGAAAAGCTGAGGAATGAGAGGAAGAGGGCAGAAATGAGAAGGGCTTTCAAGGAGAATTTGGAGACGTCCCCTTTCATCACCCCGGGAAAACCTTGGGAAGAAGCTCGCAGTTTCATCATGAATGAGGATTTTTACATGTGGCTAGAAGAATCTGTGTACATGGATATTTATGGTCGGCATCAGAAACAAATTATCGAGAAGGCCAAGGAGGATTTCCAGGAACTGCTCCTGGAGTATTCAGAACTCTTCTATGAGTTGGAGCTCGATGCCAAACCCAGCAAAGAAAAAATGGGGGTCATCCAGGACGTCTTGGGGGAAGAGCAGAGGTTTAAAGCGTTGCAAAAGCTGCAGGCCGAACGAGATGCCCTGATCTTGAAACACATTCACTTCGTCTACCATCCCACCAAGGATACTTGTCCCAGCTGCCCGGCTTGCGTAGATGCTAAAATAGAGCACTTAATAAGTTCCAGGTTTATCAGGCCCTCGGATCGCAATCAGAAAAACTTGCTTTCCGATTCCAACATCGACCGCATCAACTTAGTCATTCTTGGGAAAGATGGACTTGCCCGTGAGCTAGCCAACGAGATCCGAGCTCTTTGCACGAATGACGACAAGTACGTGATAGATGGGAAAATGTACGAGCTCTCCTTGAGACCCATCGAGGGAAATGTCCGGCTGCCGGTTAATTCTTTCCAGACGCCCACATTTCAGCCCCACGGCTGCCTCTGCCTTTATAACTCTAAGGAGTCCTTATCTTACGTGGTGGAGAGCATCGAGAAGAGCAGAGAGTCCACCCTCAGCCGGAGGGACAATCACCTTGCGCACCTTCCTCTCACCCTAATTCTGGTGAACAAGAGAGGGGACACCAGTGGAGAGACCCTACACAGCTTAATACAGCAAGGCCAGCAGATTGCAAGTAAATTGCAGTGCGTGTTCCTCGACCCGGCTTCTACCGGCATAGGATACGGGCGCAACATCAACGAAAAGCAGATCAGCCAAGTCCTGAAAGGTTTGCTGGATTCAAAGCGCAACCTAAACCTGATGAGCTCAACCGCAAGCCTTAAAGATCTGGCCGACATCGACCTTCGGATCGTCATGTGCTTGTTGTGCGGAGACCCCTTTAACGCCGACGATATCCTTCTCCCTGTTCTTCAGTCCCAAACCTGCCGGCCCTCCCCTTCTGGAAGTAGCAATTCCGTGTTACTTGAATACCCCATCGGACCGCATAAGAGGCGCATTGAGCTCTCCTTACTGTCCTTCCACTCCGCCTTCAGCATTCGCAAAAGCTGGCTGGTCCATGGTTACATTTTGTTTTACTCCGCCAAGCGTAAGGCATCTCTGGCTATGTTACGTGCCTTTCTTTGCGAAGTGCAGGACATCATCCCCGTGCAGATTGTGGCGCTCACAGAGGGCTCCCTCGACGTCCTAGACAACGATCTGAGTCGGGAACAGCTGACGGAGGGGGAGGAAATCGCCCAGGACATCGAAGGGAAATTCACAAGCATCCCCTGCAGCCAGCCTCAGCACAAGCTGGAGGCCTTCCACTTGTTCTTCAAGGATGTGGTGGAGAGGAAGAACATCATCGAGGCAACCCACATGTACGACAACGCTGCGGAAGCCTGCAGCACCACGGAAGAAGTCTTCAACTCTCCCCGGGCCGGCTCCCCTCTCTGCAATTCTAACCTGCAGGATTCTGAGGAGGACGTTGAGCCTCCCAGTTACAGCCCCTTCAGGGACGACAGCTCCATGCCCACCTTGTCCAAAGACCTTTCCAAGCTCTCCATGGAGCTGGAGGGCAACGATGGGCTTTCGGTCTTCTCTGTGATGAGCACTTTTGAAAGCAAACTGAACAACAAAGTACCTCCGCCGGTGAAACCAAAGCCCGCTGTCCATTTTGATATTACCAAGGGGGATCTCTCTTACTTGGAGCAAGGACATCGCGAGGGACAACGGAAACCCGTCTCCTCCAGCAGCTGGCCACCCACCGATGGCTTTGACCCTTCGGATTACGCCGAACCGATGGATGCCGTGGTCAAACCCAGGAACGAGGAGGAGAATATCTACTCGGTGCCTCACGACAGCACCCAAGGCAAAATCATCACCATTCGGAACATCAACAAAACCCAGTCCAACGGTAGCGGCAACGGGTCGGACAGCGAAATGGACACCAGCTCATTGGAGCGGGGGCGCAAGGTGTCGCTGACCACCAAGCCGGTGCTGTATCGGACCCGATGCACGAGACTTGGGCGGTTTGCCAGTTTCAGGACCAGTTTCAGTATAGGGAGTGATGATGAGCTGGGGCCCATCAGGAAGAAAGAGGAAGACCAGACATCCCAAGGCTATAAAGGAGATAATGCTGTCATTCCCTACGAGACCACTGATGAAGACCCCAGGAAAAGAAACATCTTGCGTAGCTTGAGAAGGACCACCAAGGTAATGTGTGTGTACGTCTGGGAGTGACTTAAACTCCAAATGGTCTGGTTTAGAGCAGAGGTGGGGGACGATGGTCCTTTTATGACTTGGGGACTTCAACTCCCAGAATTCTGGGAGTTAAAGTCCACAAGACATAAAAGGGCCATCGTCCCCCACCCCTGCATTAGAGGGTCATCCAATTGTTTGGTAATCCAATTGATTAGGATTACTTAGGATTAATTAATTAGGAGTGGTTTGTCATGTTTGAACAGAGGGGTATCTGTATTTTAGGAGTCTTGGAATAGAGGGCTGCATTTCTGTGTTAAGACCTGGGCAATTTATTTGCTGTTTAGATCTATATTTGAGAAACATTGGGAACAAATGTAAAGGATTCAAGTATTGATTTAAAGATAACATTTTGGTTTCAGAAATTAAGGTGCTGGATTAGAACTCTGAAGACACCGGGTGACCTTGGGTCAGTCACTCTTCCTCTCAGCCCAACTCAAGATTGTTGTGTGGAAACACATAAGGAAGGAGTATTATTTACACGGCCTTGAGTTGCACTGAAATATGGGACACTAATCTGATAAACAAATTATCATGAGACTCCGTCCCTTTGCATTCTGAGAAGGTAGCCAGCATTAATGCTCTGAAAATCTCTGATCAGAGTTACAGTTTAGGGGGGGTCTGTTCAATAATTATAAGAAAAGCATTCTAATCAGATATTAATACAGTTGTGCTTTTTTTCATGTAAGATTCCATATCTGCCTTTTAAATCCAGCTTCAGAAAGCAATTTTCAAATAAGCAGCTGGCCCTTTTGAAAATAATGAATTTTGAAGAGCTAGTTGTCAAGTATACAATATGGACTTTGTGTTTCAAATTATTTTCTGGGAACCTCATCACTGTTCTGGTTTGTAATAAGATATCAAAAATACGCCAAAAAGGACAGATTGTAACGTCGATAGGAAGTGCCAGATAATGTCTATATGTTTTCATTTCTCATGTGACTTTCAAACCACCCCCCTTAATCTATAGTTTTGTAGAGGAGTTTGAAATGACATCAGAAAGGATTCCTTTCTTTCACGGAAGGACCAGGGTCTCTTTAAACAATGCTGTGGCTGCTTTACAAAACGGTGGTGAGTTCATTCTTGCTGCAGTTGTCCTGCTGCCAGCAGGGTGGACTTCTCCGCATTGGCAGGAGAGCTGTTACTGGAAGAGGGAGGGGGAATACAAAAGCAAGCCAGATAGGGTTTTTTTTTTTAATGCCCTCTATTTGAAAAAGCTTCGACAATGACTCAGAGCTTGCTACTTTAAAAACAACAACTATATTTTATTTTAAAATTACGCGATGGCTGTATGCTTTGCAAGCTGAAAGCAGGAAAAAAGCCAACCCCTTTTCCCTCCCAGTCTACAATGGCATCTCACATCTCCTAATTGGAAAACAACCCCTGATTAGAAAGGATATGAATATTATTAACTCTTCCATTCCTTTATGGGGCATGGGGGGAAAACCCCCTCGAGGCTCCTTTTTGTACCAGACCATCTGTTTGAACTGTTAGTGTAAAAAAAAAAGACAAGATTAGGTCTCAAGAGAGAGTAGATGGCCAAGAGATCTCTTCCAGCAGTTTGCAGAAATTCAGGCTTGCCATCCAGGCATGAACAAAAACTGCTCCCTAGAAAACTCAGGGTGGGGAGAGGAACTAGTGGCTGACCTGCCTCTTAATCAGCAGAGGGAGCACAGACAGGCCACGAAGCTCAGGGGGTAGGATTTCAAAACTGGCACATTCTACGTATTGTCTGCCGGAAATCACCAGAGACAGGCAGTCCTCGACTTACAACCATAATTGAGCCCAAAATGCCTGTTGCTAAGCCAGGTGGTTGTTAAATGAGCTTTGCTCCATTTTACAGCCTTTTTTGCCACAGTGGTTAAGTGAACCACTGCAGTTAAGTGAATCATGAGGTCGTGAAGCTTCCCCCGTTAACTTTGCCTGTCAGAAGGTCGCAAAACGATGATTTCATGAACCCCAGATAGTGGAACGTTCCTAAATACATGCCAGTTGCCAGGCGCCCAAATTTTGATCATGTGACCACAGGGATGCTGGAATGGTCATGCTCGTGAAAAACAGCCATAAGTTGCTTTTTTTCTGTGCTGTTGTAACTTTGAACGGCCACTAAACCAATAGTTGTAAGTCGAGGACTACCTAATGAACATGTCGATTGTTAAAACAGCTGCCACAGTTGTAAAGCAGCCACTGTGATTGTCAAGCAAAGCCATGATTCACTTTGGGTGTGCTTTGGCCAAACACTGGGGGAAATTGCTGGTTTTCGGCAAAACCATCATAAAATGCGATTGTGTGACTGCTGGATGCTGCAGATGGCCGTAAAGGCAGTCCTTTTGCCCAGGGCCTGAAGTTCGGCCATGGGATCACAGAAGGGACATGATCATCAGAACTTTAAACCAGGTTTAAAGAGACTCCATTTCCTTAGGGTCTTGCAAAAGAATAAAGTGGAACAATGACTGATGACCTCCTTTGATCGGTGCCACAATAGAAAGCGTCCTCACATATTGCATGACGGTGTGGTACGCTGGCTTGACAGCCTCGGATAGAAAGACACTACAGAGGGTGATAAGCACAGCACAAAACATCGCGGCTGTCCCCTGATACCACTAAATGACCTCGCTAGGGCCCGCTGCCTTAGAAGAGTGAGGAAAATCCTCAGGGATGACTTACACCCTGGTCAGCCCTTCTTCACTCTCCTTCCATCGGGTAGGAGATAGAGAAGCAGAGTCAGCCGCACCAACAGGCTGAAGAACAGTTTCTATCCGTGGGCTGTCAGACTCCTGAACAGAAAATAACTTCATGTCAACATAGTACGATAGACTTGCAGGGATGGTACATTGTGCAACAAGGTCACATGGTGCAATAAGATTGGGACTGGGTTAGGGACTTCTGTCCTCACTGTGAGTTGTGTTGAGTGTGTGTGTGCACAAAGGGAGGCTCAGCCAATCTCATTGTACACATGTTGTACTCTGACAATAAAGGTAATAATTAAGTAATAATCATAAAGTTGTAGGTAGCCCCAAGGTAGGTCTATTGGAAACTCGGACCCTCGCTAAGCAACTGGTCATAGGTCAAAGACCAACTGTGGATTTTAGAGTGAAGGGTATTCATTGTCATGTTGTGTCTCTCATAACAGAATCTTCTCTAAAATGCATGGCTGGTCTTCATTTATTCTTCAGCCATTGTACACCTTTCAGGGATGTGAAAGCCTCTTTGTAGCTCGATCATAGTTTGGCCTTATTACCCTGATAGATAGAAATGTGTTATAAAAAATGGGGTGTGTGTTATAGTTTATTCATAGGTAAAAGAGGCCTTTGTGTCCATCTTTTTTCTTCTCTCTATGTGCATACAGGCAGCTTGCCAAGATAATGGCTATCGGCCATACTGCAAAATTCATATGGCTTAGGCATTTAAGTGTGGACTGCCTTTGCTGCTTCATTAGGCCTGCTCTCAACTGACTGTGTCATGGATTTCTAGCTGCTTCTGTCACATTGATTTTTTCCATGATAAATCAACTTTGCTTTTTAATCTGCATTCCGGTGCTGTTAAGTTCAGGAGCTGACTCAGCATATGGTGGAAGTCACTTCTGTATGAAAACAATGACTGAATCCACTATACTTTCCCCATTTAAATATAGCAGGAGAAATCCTAACCGTATTGAAGAATTAAGAAAGTTTACAGATTTCATTATCCCCAATTATTATTAAGGCTAGAACTCACAGTCTCCCAGTTTCTAGCCTGGTGCCTTAACCACTAGACCAAGCTCTCTCTCTTAATTGTTATTTACTAACTATGCCTCAAAGCAGAAATCTGGGGGCTGAAAGGTATTAGGACAGTCAGTGGGAATGGACACATCTTGCAGTTTTTCAGAGTGTATTCCTTTAAATGTGTTTCCACTGCTCTCTTTATCAGGTCTAAGAAGGTCTGTTTTTGTGCAGCTCTTCAGGGTTATGAATGAAGTGGTGGCCAAACCACCCTGGAGTATGTTAGACTATCTCTCTGAGATGTTCCAGCTTTTAGGTTGTCCCAGAGCACTCTGATCAGGAAAACTAGGGTTATCTCCCAAATCCTCATTTCGCTACAATGTCCATTCTTGAAATAATATCCACAAATAGCATAAATATGAGAGCATCAAGATTTACACCCAGCACCCCTTTCCCTGTGCAAGCTTTTCAGCTGATTGAGATCTAATAATACTTTGCTCTTTTAGTTTGTACAGCTGAAGTGCCGGTTGTAAATCACCAGGGCTTTTTAAAAGTTGGCTCCTTTTATTGTCGCTTACGGTCATGAGATAATATATATGGCTACTTCTGTTACCTTTTGGATTTATTCCTCAATAAATCTCTGTAGGGTAAGCAGTGTAGGATAGCAGAAGTACAAGCATCTTCTTAAGAGGTGAATCAGTGCACCTTGTTTAATCTTGAAATACAATCTGCTAGGGTGAGCGGGCAAGGAAAAAAGACACACTCCGTCTTCATGCACATTTATCAAGGGACTTTGGCGTATGATTTTGTTCGCTGAAGCCAGCCACAATTGTAAATATCCCTTGAATCTTTTTGCCTGAATGTAAGTTTCCAACCTCTTTAAGTGTGATTGAGTCAAGAAATTTCACTGAATTATAATTTGGCTGATGGATGGTTTGCAAGTAGTCCTCGACTTATCACCACGGTTGAGTCCAACATCTTGGTTGCTCAGCGAGACGGTTGCTAATTGAGTTTTGCACCATTTCATGGCACAGTTGTTAAATGAATCACTGCAGCTGATAATGGTTGTTGAGTGAATCTGGCTTCCCCATTGACTTTGCTTGTCAGAAGGTCTCAAGGGGGATCATGTGACCGCAGGACACTGCAACTGTCATAAATATGAGTCAGTTGCCAAGCGTCTGAATTTGGCTCACATGACCATTGGAATGCTGCAACGCTCATAAGTGTGAAAAAGTCATAAATCACTTTTTTCAGTGCCGTTGTAACTTCGAACAGTCACTAAACAAATGGTTGTAAGGCAAAGACTACTTGTATTTATCAACAGGTAGAATTTAAGCTCTCATTAAGCTACGGTTACCTGGTTTAATTTCTTGTTAAAGTACCTGGTATCTTTGTACAGAAAGGTTCATTCTCTTCTGTGGTCTGAAAATAAACGGTTACACTCACACACACACCCCTTGTTGTTACAAGCTAGTATTGTTCAAAATATCCTTCTGTCACCAGAACCTTAGAAGAGGAAGTTGTATGGAAATAGACTAAACAGGAAATAGACAATGGAGAGGGTGAGAAGTTTCCTGGGGCCACATGGTTCAGGAGATGTCCTCAAGGATTGGTATTTTATCTAGGCCACTGATTCCTTTCTTTCTTTCTTTTTTGAGCTTAAAATAACAAAACATCTGTCCTTGTATTTTGGGACCCTCATTGTAATTGAGTCACAACTCACCTATTGTTACTTTTCAATTATTGCAGTGTGTCCATCTTCTCAGGTTTCCTGCCAGCTTCCTCATCTTGAAAAAATGTAAACCACTACCGTATTTTTATGATGAAAAGTCATTATAAATTTATTTATAAAACTACATAGGATGCCAACTGGCTCCTGTCACTCAGTGACTTGAGATTTGCAAAAGTAGTTATATCGGGAAAATTTTAGGATTAAAGAGCTATTTATGAGAAGTCTTGTGCCCTGTTGGCTCTGTTTCAGAGATATTTCCTTGCCTAAACAGAGAAGCAGAATGACCACAGGTAGGCCAAAAAGCAATGGGAGCATTGTCCGACTTCCTGATGGCTCTCCCATTCACTTTGCTTGTATAAAGCTAGTCAGGAACTTTCAAAAAGCGACCGTAGCGGTTTGGTACCATTGAAGCACATCAACGTTGCCAAACTTAATGGGTCCTGAATTTGGGGCGCATTCTATAAGCTTATTTGAGGTACCTTGATTCAAAAAATGGTTGCTGTATGATGCATCGTTTCACCCAATTGAAGGTTTGGGTGAAATCAAACAGGCCCAAAAGTTTTAGTGGAATATATATGATGCCGATTAATTCTGCTTCCTCGTCTTTTTACATCCGAATACTGTGGATCAAATCTGTGTTGATTTGGCAGATCCAGGACTGATTCAGCCAGAAATCTTTCTTTTTTCTTTTCTTTCTTTCTTTCTTTCTTTCTTTCTTTCTTTCTTTCTTTCTTTCTTTCTTTCTTTCTTTCTTTCTTTCTTTCTTTCTTTCTTTCTTTCTTTCTTTCTTTCTTTCTTTCTATCTTTCTTTCTTTCTTTCTTTCTTTCTTTCTTTTTCTTCTTCTTTTTTCTTCCTCCTCCACCTCCTCTTCTTTCTTCTTCTGTATATTTAAAAAAGAGGCTTGGATTAGGACTCTGATTTGGGGACTTAATCTTTCTCTTATGCAGTCCCTGATCTGTGGTTGTTTTCATTTGTCTTTTTTTTTTTGGTACAGGTAGTCCTCGACTTACAACCGCAATTGAGCCCAAAATTTCCTTTGCTAAGTGAGATGTTAGTTAAGTAAATTTTGTGACCTTTCTTGCCACAATTGTCAAGGGAATCACTGCAGTTGTTAAGTTAGTCACCCGGTTGTTAAGTGAATGTATTTATTTTATTTATTTATTTTATCGAATTTATATACCGCCCTTCTCCCGAGGGACTCAGGGCAGTGTACAGCCAAATAAAATACAATATAAATTACAAAAGTTAAAAGTAGATTAAATTCAAGGCTGCTACTAACATTATACCTTAAAACCCCAATAGCTAAAATACAAAGCCGATTCTCAAACCCCAATTTAAAACCCCAATTTAAAATCAGTCCAGGTCGGCCTGCTCAAAGAGCCAGAATGGGGCTTCCCCATTGACTTTACTTGTCAGAAGGTCGTAAAAGGGGATCACATCACCCTGGGACACTGACCGTCATAAATATGAACCAATTGCCAAGCATCCAGATTTTGATCACGTGACCATGGGGATGCTTCAATAGTCGTAAGTGTGAATAATGGTCGTTGGTCATTTTTTTCAGGGCTGTTGTAACTTCGGTCGGTCACTAAATGAATTGTTGTAAGTTGAGGACTAACTGTAGTTTGTAGCTCAGTGTTTAATAATCCTCTGCTGCTCATCTTTATCCTGTGTGAATCTACTAGATCTTGCAATTGTTGTTCTAAGCTAGTCTTGGCATGTTGTTTCAGCCTCAACACTATTTAAACTACAAAATACCTTTCACAGAACTGTTTTCAAAACAAAATCGTGTGTGATCTGCATCGTATTACCTTAATCTGGAGGAAGCAAAACAGAATCTTCCTGGTTCGCTTTTGCTGCCTTTGACGCCTGCCACTGTTTTGAATTCTCTGTCGCTCAGTGTATAAATATGTTCATAATTATTTTGGTTGCGCTGAGCCTATTTTTCTCATGGCTTATGTTGTGACATATCCCTTGAATGGCTTTCTGCTTTTTATATAACATTTTCCAACTGGTGGTATTTATTGGTTAGGTTCCTGTCTTTAAGAGCTCATGGTGACATAGTTTTAGCTCTTTTCCCCCACCCCATTTTCCCACCCTTACAAGCCTGCCAGGAATGGATGGGCAGAGAGTGGCTGACTCAAAGATACCAGAGAGATTTCCGTGGCTAAGGATGGCTTGGGAATCTTGGTGGCCCTGTACCTAGCCTGGCATCTTACCCACTGCTATGCAGTGGTTCAAAGTCACTCAGCTGGCTTTCATGGTTAAGGTGGGGTGGGAACTCACCGTCTCCTGGTGATTGGCCCACAGTCTACCAGCCAAATTTTAGGCCTAAGGTGGGACTAGAACTCACCATCTCCTGATTTGTAGATCGCTACCTTAACCACTACACTAATTCATATTGCAAGCATAACTTAATATGACTTACTAGCAATTTGTGCTTTCAGACCAGTGGTAGGATTCAATTTGTTTTACTACCGGTTCTGTGGGAGTGGCAGAGGAAGGATACTATAAAATCTCCACTCAGAGGTCTCTGTTTGCCGGTTCTCCAAACTACTCAAAATTTCCTGTACCAGTTCTCCAGAACTGGTCAGAACCTGCTGAATACCATCTCTGTTTCAAACATATAGATCCCCTTTGTCTTCCTTTCTTCCTTCCTTCCTTCCTTCCTTTGTGAATATACATTCCCAGCCGTACTAACTCCAATTAATTATTTTCTACAGAAACCAAAGCCTAAGCCTCGACCATCTATCACAAAGACTACCTGGGAGAGCAACTATTTTGGGGTGCCTTTGACTACTGTAGTGACCCCAGAGAAGCCCATTCCCATTTTTATTGAGAGATGCATCGAATACATTGAAGCAACAGGTAAGCAAGTGTTTTAATTGGTGCTTAAGGCGAGTGGCAGCGCCACATTGCTTAAGTAGACACATCTGGGTCTGTCAAAATGTGGGGGGTTTCCTTTTTTCAAAAAGTGTGATATGCCTATTTCAAAGACAGATCCTTGGTGCTCTCTGAGGTTGGTTGGGTTCTTGCAGACATTTCATTACCCAAACTAGATAACATCATCAGTCCAACTACTTTGGGTAGTGAAATGTCTGCAAGAAACCAACCAAGCTCAGAGAGCTTCAAGGATGTCACATTTCAATACTTTACAGATATTCTTCTTTATTGGTACATGTTTTAAGACAGCATTTCAGCTTTCATCTATTTCCTTCTTTATAATGAATGGAAACCACTATTTTTTTAAAAATCATGGGCAGAGGTGCTCTGGGGGGTACAAAGTGAGGAAACGGGGCCACTTGTGGCTCTGGAACCACACTTCTGGTTGGAGATCCCAGCGCTGTTTCGGAGATGGTTGATTTAGGATTATTATCCTGAGGTTACAGTCCTTGGTAATACAGAGGAAATCTCGGAGTCTCGTTCTGCTTCAGTTTCTCATGCTTTCAGAGCAACTTCGTAATTTTTGGTTGCTAGAAATTGCAGCATTGCTCACACAGTTAAGGACAAAGTCCTCCTAATTGGCATGGGGTTTTTTTTCTGTTTCTGCCTCACTTCAGGTTCTCACAGCCTGCAGTGATGGAGCAAAATAAAGGGGTTTTTATCATACTTTGTCTTGTGAGCAAATAACACACTATTAAACAAAAACCACTGGGACATCTACTGCCTGCCTAAGCAGAAGAAATAAAAAATGAATTCGGGACGGGAATAAATCCGAAAGTCTCATCACGTTGATTAGGAAACCTAAATGATTTGTCCACGTAACTATTGAATGCAGTTTAAGCTAAAACTGCTTGGGAGACATGATGTATTCTGGTAGGAGTTGAACTTGGACTTCAAAGTGTTCTGTGGATGTGGTTGCCATCTGTCCTTCCCTTGGTTAATTATGTAGAGATAACCTTTGAACTGCCAGAACAGTTTTAGGTGATTGCATCTTGCATCACAACTACACCTGTTCTTTGCTGATTCTTACTGGTGTGTCATGCAGGTAGAAAGCTCTTTTGATGTTATCCCAAAAGCTGCAAAACTCTTTGGAGAAGAGGGGGGTGGTCATTCAGCTGTGTTTATTACATTAAATAAATGGGCTTGCACTAAATAAACATATGCAATTCAAATAATTATTATAATTAACTTTTTTGCATTGGCTCTTGGAACTCCATGAATAAAAATGGGACATGCTGCTTTTTTGTGAAGGCTTAAACCAATGTTTAAGGGCCTCTCCCCTCTAAGTGATAAGTCTTCCAAACTTCTTTCCTTATCAGCTCTCCTCTTTACTGCATCAATAATTGACAGTCATGTCTAACTGTGGAGGTTCAAACAGAATATGAATCTTTTTATCCCTTGCAGCTACGGCAGGTGAAATTGGATAACATCTGCCAGCTGCTTAATTATTTAACTATTAGGCAGGTTGATCTGGAAGCCTTAAAAGACATCCTTGCATTGCATATGCATATCCCCCGTAGCATAAATGCTCGGCAACCCTCGGGGTAAAATCGCAAAGCTGACTTTTGGCCGCGGAATATTTGCTCTTATTTCTAGAGAAAATCAGAATTTCAGGTTAGTTATTTGGATTGAAATGTTTGTTTTGCCTTTGAGCCTGGTTCTCACTGGCTCCTAAGAGGTTAGGTCTTGACTGCCTTCATTTTGGGGCACGAGTAGTATTTGCTTGTGGCTTGGAGGGGCTGTTTGTTGAAATCACTCGTGTGATGGCTGGATGAAGTTCCAGTTTGCTAATCCGTCAGTTTAAAAGCAAAGTTGCAGGTACTCTTGGTCGCTGCTAATCAATTGGATGTTCTTGGGGGAAACCAAACAGCAGCAGGCATTCGGCTTATGTGTCTGTTGAGGGCATGCACATACTTAACACACAACTGTTCAGTGCTCTGTTCCCACCAACAGGGTAGGCAAACTGAGAGTGAGGTTCAGGTAATCCTCGACTTACAATAGTTCATTTAGCGACCGTTCGGAGTTACAACAGCATTGAAAAAAGGGACGTGCGACCATTTTTCACACTTATGACCATTGCAGTATCCCCAGGGTCACATGACTTATGTTTGGATGCTTGGCAACTGGTTCATATTTACGACGGCCGCCGTGTCCCTGGGGGTCACGTGGTCCCCTTTTGTGACCTTCTGACTAGCAAACTCAATGGGGAAGCCAGATTTGCTTAACAACCATTATCAGCTGCAATGATTCACTTAACAACTGTGGCAGGAAAAATTGTAAAATGGGGCAAAACTCACTTAACAAATATCTCCCTTAGCAACATAAATTCTGGGCTCAATTGTGGTTGTAAGTCAAGGCGTACGTGTATTTCACAAGCAGGATTAAAACCTAAATAGTAAATTACTTTACACAAATGATTGCTTTAGAGCAGGGTTTCTCAATCTCGGCAATTTTAAGACCTGTGGATTTGAAATCCCAGAATCCCCTAGCCAGAAAAACTGGCTGGCTAGGGAATTCTGGGAGTTGAAGTCCACAGGTCTTAACATTGCCAGGGCTGGACACCCCTGATGTTACAGAAAGCTTTTAAACCATGTTGGATGCTTCTTGAGAGTTATTTTCAAACAAAATATCCTGCAGACGGAGCATGGTGCAACCCTCTCTGCAATGAATCCCCGACTTGACATGCTTCCTGTTAAATCTATTCTCCACGTTCACTGTTCCTCTTCTACCTTTTTACCTGCCTGGTAACTCTGAGAGGCACATCATTTTCTCTGTGCTCGAAAGCATGTCAGAGCAATAAGCCTCTTAACGGATATAATTGGGAAAGAGTAAAAAATAATAAGTTGGCTTGTATTGAATGCTGCATTGAGAGATAGAAACTCTTCTTAGTGTGGACTTTGGCAGAGAACTGCACATTGTGGCTGTCTTGGCAGTGCCAGATGCTAAGGATGCTGCAGAATAATAAAAAATTTGATTACTTTTATTTATGGCCTCTGTGTGTCTGTCTGTCTGTCTGTCTGTGTCTGTCTGTCTGTCTGTCTCTCTCTCTCTCTCTCTCTCTCTCTCTCTCTCTCACACACATACACCCCTTGGTCACATCAGCGGTTAAAAGTGTTTGAAGATGGCCACTTTCATATAACCTCCTCCCTTGCATGAAACTAATACTACATGATTTAAATATTAAATTCACACAGAATGGATTAACAGCCAATAAAATAGTGATCCATGATGTTATTTCCTAAATGCTAATAAACCCCCAGATTACAGTATAGTATAATTTAACACAGAGAATATTTTTGGAAAGAACAAAAGAGATTCAGATATGTATTTTACAAGTCAAAGATTATGTGATTGCATATCTCATATGTTTCATTTTACTAACTGAAAATAAGTAAGAGTGTCAAAATATTTGTTTTTCACTTTAAAAATAGCCTGTCTCTGTCTATTAGAAGAGATGTAATGAAATTACCTCGTTTTGCACTTCGCATTTTTTACACTATTTCTATATAAGGTATCAGTTGAACTGAGTCTGGATTATATTGAAAAACTATCTTTAAAGTTAGACAGAGAATAGGAAGTAGGAAATGAAAAAGTAAAAATGTAGCATTCGTGGAATTAATCTAGTGGGGTCTTTTTTTCCCCCCCGAAATAAAAGAAGGAATTTTACTAGAGTGGTTGGCTCCATCAAGCATTACTTAGTATGATGGCCATGACTCAACATGGTGAGTTTGGGCTTAGTTAAACAAAGGAAACATTGAGGTATTTTTCAAAGCAATCTTCCAGAGTTCACATGGTTACCATCTGCAAATGTCTTGGAGAACTTGGCAACGCAACTGGAATTCAGTCTTCTGCAATGCCATAGAAAGATTGGGCTGCAATAATGAACGACACGGAGAAAATTTAACAGTGACTTTCAAACCCTGGTTTATAAACATGTGTGGGATTGCAAAATCTGTTTTGCTTTCTCCCTAAACTTGTCTGTGGTTTGATTTACCCATAGTTTGGCATTTCGTGAACTTTGGCACAACGATCATTAGAGGACAAGTTTCTGGATCAAAGCTGTCAGGTCCCACCATAGTCTTTGGTATCTACATGGGGGCATGAATAGGGCACCAATTTTCCAATCACCTTTGAGTAGCAATAACAATATAACAGAGTTGGAAGGGATCTTAGAGGTCTTCTAGTCCAACCCCCTACTCAAGGAAGAAACCCTATATCATTTCAGACAATCTCTTCTTTAAAATTTCCAGTGTTGGAAGAACCACAACTTCTGGAGTCAAGCAGTTAAATTTCTCCTTAGTTCCAGGTTGCTTCTCTCCTTGATGAGTTTCCAACCGTTGCTTCTTGTCTGGCCTTGCGGTGCTTTGGAGGATAGGTTGACCCCTTGCTCTTTGTGGCTGCCCCATCAATTTTAGAAGATAGCTAGGATTGCCCTCAACACCAAGCAACTTTGTGAGGCCCCAAATCCAATCAATTCCATCAGTTTATTGCTGCTGCCATCCTGGAAGGCGTTCTGCTCTTTCAAGCCTCACTCACTCCATCCTTGCACACCAACTGTTCCTTTGCGGGTAAGATTATTTTCAACTTTCCCAAAGTGGCCCCATTTCCCTTTACAAGTTGCACAGTTGCTGCAAACCATGGTTTGGATTTTTAAGGCATGGTTATGAAAATGCTGGCTAGGGAATTCTGGGAGTTGAGGTCCACACGTCGTAAGGTTGACAAGGTTGAGAATCATTGGTCTAGAAATTGCTGTAACATCACACAAAATTTAAGCCTCTGTCATTAATCACAATGCCAAAATAATGAAACTTGCAACTGAAGTTCCAGCCTTTCATCTGTGGCATGCACACCTGTAAAGGACCAACAGGAACAGGATTCCGCTGAGAAACGGCACAGATTTAAAGCACTATGATCTGTTGGAGCTGATCCGATTCTTCGCTTGGCAGGAGAACAGTTAGACTGTCATCTATTGTGTTTGACAATTGCTCTGCCCTTGTGATGACACCGACACATTGCAAAAGCAGCTTTCTCCTAACGTGAACGTGAACCTCGTGAATTTTTTTTTGCTACCTGATAGCAAAACACAGAGGATAAACAGTCGGACTGGCAGGCCCAGGGAGGTTGTGAGAAGTTTCTTTTTCCCCAGTCCTCGATAATCGTCACGCTTTTATGTGGCTTCCTTGGATCTGTTAGGATTGAAATCAAAGCACAGTAGCTCTTCAGGGTAGAAGGATTGCGCCCACATCGGCCCAAGCAAGAGCTGTTGACATCCGAAAAGGAGCTGGCATTTTTATGAAGGCCCCATCAGAATTTCAGCCCGCTGATGTCATGGACTTGGAATGTGGTAAGGCAAGAATAGATAGCAGGGCACAGATTTAAATAATAATAATAATCAAGAGATTTGCAGAGTTTTAAGAATTGCTTCAAAGTGGTTGTTTTGGTTAAGAAGTTGCAAACTGGAAGGAAAACTAAATCCAGGTGGTTCTGTGAAAGGATTGTTTTACAGTTTTAACCATTTCTTTCCTTGAGAGTGGCATCAACTATCAAATAAATGATGCAGTTGTACTGTAGTGGTTATGTAAAATCTCTCTAATACCGAAACAAATTTTGCCTTCTAGGGCAAACGTTGACAGCTTTAAGACATGTGGACTCCAACTGCCAGAATTCCCCAACCTGCCATGTTGGCTGGGGAATTCTGGGAATTGAAATCCACAACTATTAAAATAGTCAGAGTTGAGAAACACTCCAGGGTTAGATTTCAAGAAATCTATGAACTTCAGTGGGAAAGAAAAATACCTGCATTTTCACTGATCTCTTAACTGAAAGTTAGCTTGTGTTGTTATTGATTTAATGGATTAGAGGAGGGAAAAGCCATATATATTGTCATATTGTGTATTTTTAAATATTTTGATTATTGTACTTAAGCATAATTTGTTCCTTTATAGCACAATCTATGACATATTTAATGCATTTAAATAATTCCTCCCTCCCAAGGTGTTAATATGATTTGATGTCAGCTAAATGCATTTCTGCTAGTTTCTCTGAAACTGAAGCTGCCTACTTTCATATTAATCATATTTTTCACACATTTGAGGAAAAGTAAATTCTGTTTGTTCTGACAGATAGCAAATGGCACCTTAAAATGTTTCTAATTTAGTTACAGGCTTGGATCAATTAGACATTTTGATTTTTTTTAAGGAATATTTTTAATATTTTCTAACATTGCAAGAAGATGACTAAATATAGGACGGACATCAAACAGAGTGTTGAAAGGCTGATTATCTGTTTTCACAAATGAAATGTTTACAGAAAAACACAGATTTGTGATGCAGTTTATTGCCATTTTTAGGCTAAAGTTCCTTGAAAGACATGATGTGGAAAAGAGCAGGCTACAAATGTATACTTTGGGAATAAGCTAGCTTGCATCCTTGAGTTTTTGCTAGCTGAGAATTTTGTTTGTTGAGATGGAGTCCACCTGATTGGGATAAACTGCTTTACAGCCATACTTCAACTGATATTCCCATTTTATGAAATGATAAACGAAGAGCTGAGCAACAACTGAGATAAAAGTTAACAGAAATGTGCAGATTTGTTAAGATTTTTAAAAATTAATGATTATTATGTGTTTGCTTTGAATGTTTTCTGCTGTTCACGTTATCATGGAATAACAGAGTTAGAAGGGACTTTGGAGGTTTTCTAATCCAACCCCCTGCTCATGCCCATTGCAGACAAATGGATGTCCAATGTCTTCTTAAAAACCTGCAGTGGTGGACTGCTCACAACTTCTGGAAGCACGTTGTTCCTCTGGTTAATTGTTCTCACAAAATCCTCCTTAGTTCTAGTTGGTTCTGTCTTTGATAAGCTTCCATCCATTGCTGCTTGCTCTGCCTTCAGGTACTTTCAACCTACGTTGAAAACTTCCTATTCCTACCTCTTTTGTAAACTTTTGTTTTCCTCTGTCGATCATTAACCAGGGCAAATAACCCTGGCTGTTAATTTGCATATACAGTAAAACAATTGTCCTTCCATCATCCAGCAGCAGCAGCAGCAGTTATATTTGGAGGCTGTTTGCTGCCTGCAGGAAGGATGGGGAGGCGTTGCTGCATAATGTTCAGCTTCTCACAATTGTCCCATTCTGGAAACGGCCGTGTTCGATGGAGTAACTCGATGGGACACTATGGGCTTCTCTGTTGAATAAAAGGGCAGTGGGGGGAAAGGAAGGCCTCGGTTCCAAGAGGCATTATTATATTTGTCTCTTCCACTGGCGGAAGCCCATTAGCTGCCCTGTGACAGCTTTGCTCTGGGCATGACTCTGATGAATGGAGCGTGTGGGCTGGTTACAGGAAGCCGCTGGGGATTGGCGACATGTAAGAGGGCCTGCCTTCCGTCGGTCCTCTGGGTTCGTAGAATCCCATTCTGTTCGCCTTGCTGAAAACCGAACGGTTGCAGGAATTGGGTCTGGCTAGTCTAGTGAAGGGAAGGACCAGGGGAGACAGGAGAGCAGCCTTCCAATATTTGAAAGGAGTGGAAGAGAAAGGAAAGGAAAGAGAGAAAGAGAAAGGAAGAAAGGAGAGAAAGAAAAAAGAGGGAGAGAAAAAGGAAGGAGAGAAAGAACGAGGGAGAGAAAGAAAGAATGAGGGAGAGAGAGCAAGAGAGAGTGACTGGAGACTAAAACATACTATGAACAGTTGCAGGAACTGGGCCTGGCTAGTCTAGTGAAGAGAAGGACCAGGGCAGACAGGAGAGCCGCCTTCCAATATTGGAAGCTATTCAAGCTATTTTCCAAAGTACCCGAAGACCAGACAAGGAATAAAGGATGGAAACTGAAGAAGGAGAGAGATTCAACCTGGAAATAAGGAGGCATTTCCTGACCGTGAGAACAATCCACCCATGGAACAGAAGTTGCCCTCGGAAGTTGTGGAAGCGCCATCCCTTGAGAATTCCAAGAAGAGAGAGTGGACTGCCCTCTGACATAAATGGTGTAGGGTCTCCCGCTTGGGCAAGGGGTTGGGCTAGATGACCTACAAGGTCCCTTCCAGCTCTCTGAATCTGAACGAATAGCTAAGCAAAGTGTAAACTTCAAAGGACGTTGCCTTAAAACTGATCCGTGATGCCAGCTGGGCTCTCAAGGGAAGGTGGGCAAGGCCCTTAGGGAAAGAAAGGGATGGATTTCTCTCCACTCCTGCCCCCGGGCTGCTTTGTCTCTGTGCAGGGGGTCCTGGACTTACAGCTGTTCATTTAGCGACCATTCTAAAATCAGCACTGAAAAAAGGTGACCTATGACCGTTTTTCACACTTAATGACGGTTGCAGCATCCCCGTGGTCACGTGATCCCCCTTTTTGCGACTTTCTGACAAGCAAAGTCAGTGGGAAAGCCGGGTTCACTTAACAACTTTTATCAGTGGCAGTGATTCACTTAACAACTGAGACAATAAATCAAATAGGGAGAAACTCACTTAACAACTGTCTTGATTAGCAACAGAAATTTGGGCCTCAATTGGGGTCGTAAGTCAAGGACCACCTGTAGTGTAAAGGTGTAATTTTAAGCCCAAATTAAACCCTGGGAAATTGCATTCACGGTTTCTTGTATAATAAGTATTTTGGATTGCCACTGAAGGAGTTAGTTGCCTCTATCTTGCCTGCTTGTGAATCAGATGTGTATCTATCAACAAAGAGGCTTGTTTTTGGCACAGGAACAGGTCTATTGTAATAGCTCACCTACTGTTCTCAGTACACAACGCCTGCCTAGTTTTGTGTATGACAAGGATTGAGTGTAAAACAGGATTTTATAACATAAACATGGAAGTGGATTGCAGGAAATATTACTAAACATTGCTTTTTTGCCACACCAAAGCTGAGAGTAGCGTTTACAGTCAATGGTATGATTGGAAGGAAGACTACTTCTGGCTCGGATTTGATGGCCATTTTTGTTCCTCCTGGATGTCTCTAAGACCCCTGCGGGCTCCACGTATTACTTGCTGGCTCCGGTGAAGCCCCTGTTCCAAAACGCGCTTGTTTGCTATGTACAGCTGTGCATAATCTGGTCTTTCAGAATACCCCTGCCTCATTTTAGTTCCTTACATGGGTGGGCATCTTTGCCTGTCAACCAGGGATCAATCGCATAATTGCAATTAGCAGTTAGGAGTTTTTAAAGCCATGCCATTGGTGATCTCTGTCCTCTGAATCAATCTTGCAGACTCTCCTATTTGTAATGTACCTTCCTGAATGGGAGATAGGCAGCCCTTTGCATTTCTCTCTTGTAGACTTTTTAGAAAGCAGCAATCCAAGTTTGAAGATGCTAAGATGCTGAATTGCTCACCAGTAGGTAGATTTATGAAAACCTTTCTGCAGGTACCAAGAAAGATAATTTGTGTCCTTCTGCTGGTTTCTTAGCTTTATGATGGCTTCCAGATTTCCATGCCAGCTTTCTTTCTACTCAATGCCTTCTCGTTTAAAAAAAAAAATAACCATGAAACTTTCTTGAACTTAAAATAACCAGGCACTCTGAGATTTATGTGTCAGGCTTTCTCGTAAGGTTGTAATCTTTACTTCAGCCCAGTAAGATAAACCAAAACAGAGAAAGCAGGGAAAGGAGGCTGTTTGCTGAACACCAGATGAGATTCTGGCACAGGCAAGATTTAAACCAGAGCCAGGTGGTTTAATTGCTTTCTTTGGAAAGAAAATGCTCCCATATTAAAGTAGATACAAGTAGTCCTTGATTTATGACCACAATTGAGCCCCAAACTTCTGTTGCTGTAAGCAAGGCCATTATTCGGTGTGTTTTCCCCATCTTATGACCTTTTGCCACAGTTATTAGAGAATCATGCGGTCGTTAAGTGAGAATCTGGCTTCCTCCATTGATTTTGCTCTTGGAAGCCGGCTGGGAAGGTTACAAATGATGATCACATGACCCTTTGATCACATGACCACGGGCATGCTGCAGTGGTCGTAAGTCTGAAAAACGGTCATAAGTCTCTTCAGGGGCTGTTGTAACTTGGAATGGTCACTAAACGAACTGTTGTAAGTCGAGGACTGCCTGTAATCACAGAGGCACTGTCAAAGTAGTTGGTGGGCCTATATTTTTGGCACTTGTGCTTTGGATTTTGACCCTTACAGTGACCAGGTGTTTCATTCATGCCACCCTCTCCCCATCCTCAAATTGCAAAAAAACACCTTAGCCATTTGTTGCAGGTCATTTATAGCTCTTTGTAATTAAGAAATATAATTTCAACCCCTTTCTGCAGGGGCGTGAGGTTAGTACAGGGTTCTAGTAATTATACTTTTAGCTATCATTATCTCCCCACAGCATCTCGGAACAATTAAAATCCACCACAAAGTTATCCTATAAATGGTTACAGCCACACGTGATAGAGAAAGCAGAAAGGCAGAACGTTATTCATCACCGTTTCTACCTCAGTTTGTTTTTCTGGTTATAACCTCCGCTGCTAGTTTATTTGCTCTGGAGCTCTTTCTGCCTTTTTAGCAATTTAAAAGAGCATCAGTAGTTGGAAGGAACCAAGGGACACGAATGGCCACTCATTTCCCTGGACACTTTGAAAATGGAATGCGGCGCGAATTTAATACAAAATCACACTTTCCTCGGTGTTTTGGGGTCCTTGGTGCTCCTTGAGCTGTGTTCTTGCAGACCTTTCATTACCCAACTAAGCAACCTAATCAGCGCTAGAAGGGAGGAGAAAGACTGTGGGGCCCTTGGTGCTTTGTGAGTGTGGTTGTTTTCTTGCAGATGGTTTATGACCCAGATTATCATTTCTAGAAGGAGGGGGAGGAGGATGAAATGACTGTGAGGGTTTGGTGCTCTTTGAGCTCGGTTGCAGACGTTTCATTACCGAACTGGGTAACCTCATCAATGCTGGTGGCGTCACGACTTGCATCTCTGTCCCCATCTGTGCTTTCAGTCTTCCATCAAGTATTTCTTTCCTGGTAACGCAGTCTTCAGAGTTGCACTTTTCCTCTGCTCTAACCTTTTCTCTCTTCTTCCTCTCCCCTCCGTCCCCACCAGGGTTGAGTACCGAAGGGATCTACCGGGTGAGTGGAAACAAGTCTGAGATGGAAAGCTTGCAGCGGCAGTTTGACCAAGGTGCGACCTACGGCCTCCGTGCTCTCACCTGAGAAGGGAGAAGCGGTTCAGGAATGCAGTCACGGTTTGCGGGGAGACGGATTATTGGGGTGGGGTGGGGGGGGCTCTTGCTTTTAATGTTCTTCTGGAAGGCCAACCAACTTGGAGACAGGTGCCCCTCCAATGGGAGGCCGTTCCAGAGGGCCAAACCCCCTTACGGAAAAACACGGCTCCCGGGTTTGCCCCCTCCCTCCAAAGTGGGGGACACCCTGCTGCTTTTCCCAGCAGGATCATAACACCAGGAGTCCTTGACTTACGGCCACAGTTGAGCCTACAACGTTTGTGCCTAGGTGAGCTTTGCCCCCGTTTTACGACCTCGGTTGCTGCAGTTAAGCGAGTCATTGCAGCTGTTCAGTTAGCAACACCGTTGTTAAGGGAATCCAGCTTCCCCTTTGACTTTCCTCACCAGAAGGTCACAAAAGGCGACCACCTGACCCGGGAGCCTTGCGATGGTCATAAACATGAGTCAGTTGCCAGATTTTGATGACCAAGGGGAATGCTGCAGTGGACGTAAAGGTGAAAAATGGTCATAAGTCATTTTTCTCCAGTGAGGTAACTTTGAACAGTCACTA
Source organism: Bungarus multicinctus (assembly GCA_023653725.1). Taxonomy (NCBI): domain Eukaryota; kingdom Metazoa; phylum Chordata; class Lepidosauria; order Squamata; family Elapidae; genus Bungarus; species Bungarus multicinctus. The sequence continues at coordinate 1,527,667 of CM042835.1, read as the reverse complement.
AATGAACCCTTTGTAAGTCGGGGACTGCTTGTAATTGAGGAGATTCTGGTCTTAAGAGATAGCAATAGCCCTTAGACTTATATACCGCTTCACAGTGCTTCACAGCCTTCTCTAAGCTGTTTTTACAGAATCGGCCCAACAATCTGGGTCCTCATTTGACCCACCTTGGAAGGACGGAAGGCTGAGTCAACCTTGAGCCAGTCAGGATCGAACTGCGGGCAATGGGCAGAATTAGCCTGCAGTACTCCATTCTAACAGGCAGGGAGGAAGGGAAGGAAGGAAGGAAGGAAGGAAGGTTGGTTAGTTTACAGAGTCAGCCTATTGTCCCCCAACAATCTGGGTTCTCATTTTACTGTCAACCTTGAGCCGCTCAGGATAGAACTGCTGGCAGTGGGCAGTTAGCCTGCAATACTCCATCCTAACGGGCAGGCAGGCAGGAAGGAAGGAAGGTTAGTTTACAGAATCAGCCTCTTGCCCCCAACCTCGGAAGGACGAAAGGCTGAGTCAATCTTCGATCTGCCAAATTGCAGGCAGCCAACAGTCAGCAGAAGTAGCCTGTAGTACTGCACTCTAACCACTGCACTACCAATATCTTCTTGTCGATAAAAAATGGTGTAATTTTGTATTAAATTTGCACTGCATTCCACTCTCAAAGTGTCAAGGGAAATGAGTGGCCACAGGGTCCCTTAGTTCCTCCCAACAACTAACCCTCTTTTAAATGGTCCGGCCTTTGAAGTGACTTTTAAGCTGGGGCTTTCCCCTCCGCTTCTGCTGCTCTTTCCTTTGCAGCTCTTTGATAGGCCAGCCTAACCCCTAAATCCTCTCCTCGCAGATCATAACCTGGACTTTGCTGAGAAGGACTTCACTGTGAACGCTGTGGCTGGAGCCATGAAGAGCTTCTTCTCCGAGCTGCCGGATCCCCTGGTACCCTACAACATGCAGATTGAGCTGGTGGAGGCCCACAGTGAGTAGCATGTGCCTGCCAGCCACCAAGGGAGGAACCCCTCGTGCTCGTTTTTGAATCAGAACCCACAAAGAGGACGAGTGACACTTGCTTGTGACCTGTTGAACTTCCAAATTGTGTGTGTCCGGGAATGTTGTTGCCATAGAGCAGAGGTCTCCAAACTTGGCCACTAAGACTGGTGGACTTCAACTCCCAGAATTCTCCATTTTTTTAATTTTATTTTTATTTATTTTTATTTGCATTTATATGCCGCCCTTCTCCGGAGACTCAGGGCGGCTTACAATCTATGGAGCACCATGCTAAGTTCTCGGCAATAGCCTTCATTCCATTGTATATGCCTGCTTATTACTAGGGCTTTTGGCCCCCCCCCAAGCTATGCCTGCTTTTCTCTCTCTCTTAATCTCCTAAAGTGGAGAGAGATTGTGGAGGAAGAGATTACAAGAGAACAAGCTATACCGGCTGGAGAATTCTGGGAGTTGAAGTCCACCAGTCTTAAAGTGGCCAAGTTTTGGGACCCCTGCCGTAGAGCGATGGGACCACCTAGAGTTAGAAATGAAAACAGAAGCAGCTTCTTCTATGCTTTTCCCTGCTTTCTTTATTATCTTGGTTAACCCACTCAGATGGCTTCAGCATAAGCTTTGCTAGGGAAAGGTTTGCTGGTAGGGAACGAAGGTTTATCCAGTGGAGGAAGGAGGCAGAGTTTGGGCCGTGGAATTGGAGACCAGTGAAATCTGAGCCAGAGAAATTCCCCAGGCCAGCAGCCTTCCCAACCTTTTGGGCACCGAGGACCTCTTCCGTGGAGAGAGGTTTTTCCACGGACCGGGGGAGGGGGGGGGGGCATGATTTCGTATGCTGGCTTTGCTTGTTTGCGCGGCCCAGTTTCTGGCATGGCACGAACTGGGGGTTGAGGGGCGACTCCTGCCTTAGATTACTCCATAGAAATGAAGGGGAGACTAATAGAAAACCCTCAAATGAAAAGAAGGGCTAGGGGTGATACGATAGAAGTCTTCCGATATTTGAGGGACTGTCCCAGACAAGAGGGAATCAATCTGTCCTCCAAAGCACCAGAAGGCAGGAGAAGAAACAGTGGTTGGAAACTAATCAAGGAGAGAAGCAACCTGGAATTAAGGAGAAACTTCCTAAAAAGTGAGAACAATTAAACACCAGAAGAGTGTTTCATTCCCTTGATCAGTTGTGCGTATTCCATCACTGGCGGTTTTCCAGAAGAAATTGGACAACCATTTGTCCAGAATAGCATAGGGCAGGGGTGTCCAACTTCAGCAACTATAAGACCTGTGGACTCCCAACTCCCAGAATTCTCCAGCCATGGTGCGAGTTGATTCATTCAATTATATTATTCTATGTTGCAAATCGATTCAAGCCATTCATACATTTCTACCTAAACTGAAACAGGTCCAAAATTATTTTCTGTCCAAAACATGATCTCCCTAAGATGACTTCTTCAGAAGTCCTGCCAGGTTATTTTGGCACATCCAGAAAGCTGTAAGGCCCTCTTTGGCTGCCGCAGTAAAAAATAGGGTAGGACCGATGCCTTGTGGCCATTGCCTCCGTGCAGTGGCAGTGCTGCAACCAACCTGTGTCCATGTGAGGACAGTTGCCATATTTTAAATATAGCAAGATAAAATTAGTTGTCTTTGAACTATATCTCAAAGAGCTAAAGACAAACAACAAAATCTTTTTAACAGGCGTATTTGTCTGCAGCCTGGCTGAGTCCACAGCAGTTCCTTCACTGAGTTGCTTCCAGCTTCCCTCATCGTAAAATCAGAGGGGAAGGATGAAGTCATCTTATCTTCTCTCTCGTTTTGTATTTTTAAATTAATTGATTTGGGTTCTGATTCGTTTTGGTGGGTTGGCTTTCTAATTTTATCCACTGTTGGTTATTAGTTTGTTCTGTGATTACTGATCTCTCTTAGTTTTTAACCGTGATAATTGGAATCGTGTGCAATGGTTTCAAATAAGATTAGAGAAAGATAGAACATGCTAGTCACTTTCCCGATTTGTTTTGCATTCAGCCAGCTTTGGGGCAGGATCTGCAGCCCTGGGCTGTTTAATTCAGACAAACCCATCTATCCGTTTTCTTCAGGCAGGGGTAAATGGTGCAGTTTCCACCAATCACAGAATTACACAAAATAAAATTGGTATCGCAGTCTGACTGTTTTCAGTAAGGGGTAATTTAATAGCCAGTGAACACCAGTTTCTCAAAATATAGGAAAAAGTCTTCCAACACTGGTCTGCTAGGTTTGAGGCAGTAAAAAGGGCATTATTATTATTATTTGGTTTCTTTTATGCCTTTTTTCAAAAGAGGTGAAGAGATTCAGCGTCCAGATTTAGCTGATCTTTGTCTACTACCGTATGTCTCCACTTCGGCCCCTTTAAGACAGGTGAGACTTCTACTCCCAGAATTCCCCAGCCAGCCTGGCTGGCTGGGGAATTCTGGGAGTTGAAGTCCCACCCCCCCATTTTAAAGAAGCCAAGATTGAGAATCCCTGGTCTGGGAAGCTTCTGTTCTGTTTTCAAGCTGCCCTGCCAACGTTGAAGTCCAAACAGACCCCCCCACCCCACCCTTTTTTCCCCCTTTGAGCCAGCAATGCCGCTGTTGACAACCCTGAATTTCACTGCAGATGCACTTAAAATTGTCGGAGCTCCAAACGGCTCTTTAAATATTTAACTGTGTGGTCTATCTAAGTGGAGTTTGGCGTCTCTGCTTTAGAAGCCGTCTCGGAGGGATTCCTGACAAAAGATGCCTTTTGCTTTGGTTGCTCTAAAAGATGCTTTTTTTTTTTTAATAAAAAAAATGAAGCTCAGAGCGCTATCCTCTCCAGTGACGGATTCACCCAATGACGTTGGTGCATTATTTTTTATTTTAAAAAAAGCTGCAGAATAGAAGCAAAGGCTCCTGTTGACTTAAGGAGCTGGCTTCTTCGGCACGCAGCCTCCGGTAATATTTATTGTGGCTGCTGCCACAGACATCTTTAATGCAACCCTTTCAAACAAAAATCAGAGAAGTGCGGTTTAACTTTATTACCGTCAACATCTTGGACTATTATTGTAAGGTGTTAGCAAGTACAAATTAAAAAGCAGAGATGTGATAAGTGGAAGAATTCACCTGTCGTGCTATCAGTGCAGATAATAAAATTACCAAAGAACCTAACTATTAAAGCTAATTAACAGGGTCATAAAGAGTTGGTAAATAAAAATGCAAATGTCTGTGTGCTAATACTAGGCTGCTAACCAAAGTGCTGTGTGTGTCTCTGTGTTTCTTCCGTTCAATTGTGTCTTGATTCTGGAGTCTGCCTTGGCTAGTCCCTGCAGTTTTCTTGGCCAGGTTTTTCAGAAATGGGTTGCCACTGCCTCCTTCTTAGGGCTGAGAGAAAATGACCAGCTCAACATCACCCAGCTGGTTTTGTGCAGAAGGCCGGACTGTGTCTGGCTCAAAGCATTACATCACTCAAAACAAAACAACTTGCCTCCAGAAGTTGTGAATTCTCCAACACTGGAAGTTTTTAAGAAGAGACCAGACAGCCATTTGTCTGAAATGGGATAGGGTTTCCTGCCTAAGCAGGGGGTTGGACTAGAAGACCTTTAAGGTCCCTTCCAACTCCATTATTCTACATTGTATTCTATATTATACCTGAATTTTTCTGTGAGCAGTTGGGAAGACTTGGTTACTCCATGGACTGCTGAAAAGCTATTTCCCCCTGCCTGATTTAAATAGAACGGATTTCATACAATGTGAGAGCCCAGTTCCCCGTTAGTTCAGTTCTGTCACCAGTTTGCAGTTCTTGGGATTTGGGGAAGGAAAATGCAAAGAAAGTTGTCTGATAAATGTAGGTTTATAGTACCTGATACCCCTTGCAGTCGTTTTTTGGGGAGGAAATTAATTTCAATGGCCACGTATTCCTTGTAATCTTCACATAAGGCAGATTTGGCTGAATAAACTTCTCGGGTGTTTTGATTGCCGTTTGCAAGGCTTTTGTATTAACAGCTGGCCTTCTTAGCTCGCCCCCTTCCCTAGGACAACTTTGTAGGGGCAGCCCTGGCTGATATGAGGGGGGGCGGGGGAGAGGCCAGGGTAAGCAGGTTGATTCCTTAACCAGGAGCTGCTCCTGGCTCCCCCTGGATGACCTCTCCTCCATCTTCTTCCTTTTCTCCATTCAACAGAGATCAACGACCGAGAGCAGAAGCTGCTGGCACTCAAAGAGGTCCTGAAGAAGTTCCCCAAGGAGAACTACGAGGTCTTCAAATACGTCATCTCTCACCTGAACAAGTAAGCGGCCCCTGGCTCCTCCCGCCCCTCAGAGGTGGGCCGGAGCCCTTGCCCACTCCCAGCCAATCACACACACACACATACACGCCCCGGATGGGCCTGGGAAGCTAAACATGCCGGTTGTTTGAGGAACCCCGCTGGGACAGCAGAAGCTCCCCCGGGGGAATCCCTTCTAAGCCAGGCTCCTCGGCCACTTCTTTTCCCCAGAGCTGTTGTAACTTCGAACAGTCACTAAATGAAGGGTTGTAAGTCAGAGAGCGCCCGCAGTTTGGGCTCTGCGCCCCCAGTTCCTGAGCTCCCCAGAGCGGGAGAGCAAGCGCTGGGAAAGGGGCAGGCCCCCTCTGGGAGGGGTGGGGCCAGGGGCAGCTCTCGCCTCCCATGCCTGACCCCCCCCCCCGGCCCTTTGTGCTTGCAGGGTGAGCCACAACAACCGCACCAACCTGATGACCAGCGAGAACCTCTCCATCTGCTTCTGGCCCACCCTGATGCGGCCCGACTTCAGCACCATGGACGCCCTGACCGCCACCCGCATCTACCAGACAATCATCGAGCTCTTCATCCAGCAGGGGTCTTTCTTCTTCTACAGCCGGCCCATCGTCGAGCCCCCCGGCGCCACCCCCAGCTCCCCCTCGGCCCTGCCCATCAGCGCCCCCTTCCTCTCCTCCACGCCCGTCCTGGCCCAGCCCTCCCCGCCCCAGACGCCGCCTCCCTCGCCCCAGTCCCCACTCCAGTCCCTGCTCCCGCCGCCCCTCCAGGCCGAGCAGCACACACTGTGAACCCAGGCCGGGTCAGGAAGCAAGGCCCCTCCGTTGCGAAGCAGAGGACGAGATGACCCGCCCCGGCGCCTCTTGGCCCGCCCTCCGCCTCCGCCGCTCGGCTCCAGACTTCTCTTGGGCTGAGCCACAGCGGACTGGCGCCTTGGACCCCTCTGGAGCCAGGCTCGACCTCGGGGCTGGCCCAGGAGGGCCCCCCGGGGCTCCCGAGCAGGAGGATGCGGCTGGAGAGTCGGGAGCCTTCTTCCCAGGCAAGCACCCTCCCCACCGGGATCTCCTCGGACCCAAGCAAGAGAGGCCGGTGTAGCCCGGTCGGGGTGCTGGACCCCCTGCCTCCTCGGCCTCCCTCCGTGCGTGGACAGAGAGGACTGTGAAGCAAGAGGGGGCCTCCTTCCCTCCCCCCCCCCCTCCCTCCCTCCCTCCCCAAGCACATTCCAGGAAGGATGGAGGCCTCTCCTGCAGTGCTGGACATCTCACCTCGGCCCTGTTCCCTTAGACCCGTTTGCTCCACCCCCAGGACGGTGGCTCGGGAGGAGAGCTGGGCCCACTCGACGCAAGTGAAGGCTGCCGGCCACGTCCCCTTGGCCGGAACGTCGGGGGTGGGGGTCAGTCTCGGGCACGGGAGGAAGAGTGGGGAGCGTTGGTGGTGGCTGGCAGAGTTTCCAGGGCAGGTCAGGGCGGGGCTACCTCCCTGGCCGTGTTGTCTCCCTAGGACAAATCATGGCACCTCTCTCACCACCCTCCCTCCCTCCCTCGCCCTGGAAGAATATTGGTGTTAGCACTTAGCAGAGGAGAGGGGGAGGGGAGGGGAGGGGAGGCACATGTCCATTTGCAAAGAAGGTTTGCTGTTTTGCGGCCTGGCCTGGGGTTGGACTCCTTTGGAACACTACGTTGACAGAAACACTGTTGTTCATTGCGGTGTGTGTGCGTGTGTATGTGTGCGTGTGTCTGCTTGGGAGCAAGTGGGGAGAAGCGTTGCTGGCGAAGAGGAGCAGGGCAAACCTGCGGGCGTCCCTTTCTTTCACCCCCCCCCACCCCCTCCCCGGAAAGTGGGGCAAAACAAGGCGAGTTATGCGTGTGGCGTATTTCGAGAGGCCGTTTCGCTCCAGCCTCTGGGAGGAGCCGAATAAACTGGGGCCCAGAAGAGGCTTAAGAGGGGGGAGGCAGGCAAGGGGTTCCTTCTGCCACCCTTGGGGGAGTTCAGATGGCGGCCCTGCCCTGGGAAAGGGAGGCTGAGGATGGGGAACGCTTCAAACCTCTGGGCAGAGCGTCCACGGTGAGGCCGGTGGTCAACCCTCAGCCCCTGCCATGGTGCCCCCTTCCCTTCCCTGCCACCACTTTCCTTGGCACCTTCCCAAGCGGCGGCTGTTTTGCACGTGGCGGGCCCATGGGGGAAGAGAGTGGCCGCCCAGTCTCTTGCCTGGAAGCCTTCAGCGGGTCCTGCCAGCCCTTCCCCCTGGGGGTGTCCCCCTCTGCCCAGCCCAAGGTTGGCACCGAGCTGGGGGTCTCTCCTGCGCTCGTGCCAGCTTCCTGGTTGGGGAGAAGCTGCAGGTGAAACACCCGGGAGGAACCAGCGGTCAGCGTTTCTGCGCCGGGGATGTGAAGGGGGTTGATTGTGTTTCAGCAGTGCCTGGTAAACTGCCCTGTTTGTGGGTCTGTGTGTGTGTGTGTGTTTGCGTGCGAGGGGCATAGTTGTTCTCATCAACAAGGCAGTTTTAACTGGAGTTTCCACGGTACCACTGGGGGGGGGGGAGCGATCCCTAGGCCATCCTCACTATCTTTTCGCACTTTAAAATGAAACCTGTGGTTTATTGCTGTTTTTAAGCCTTTTCAAGATACGTGTGTTACATTCATTGGGTGGGAGTGAAATTCCGGTCCTTCTCCCACCCCACCCATCCCCTTCAGCCCCCCCCCTCCCCCAAACATCTCTTCCACTTCCATTCTGCTTCCTGGTATCCAGAGCCCCCCCCCTCCTCCTCCTCCTCTTCCTCCTCTCTTCCACAATCTCTCTTTCTCTCTCTCTCTCTCTCTCTCTCTTATAAATAAGCTGAATTATGTACTCCTTATTTTAGAACCACATTTAAAAGTTGTATCTGTGTCAGAATCGTGTGCTTTGAAAGCCCCTCTTTGCAAGCATTCCTCCCTCCTTTTTATAACTCTCACCGCCTTTTGTGTAAATAATGGGAAACGGTTTTGTTTTCGAGACTCTGACAAGGACGCACGGCCCACCTCCCCTCCATTCTGCCTGCGCCGGGTGAAAAAGAACGAATGCACAAATGGGGGAAAGGAGGAGGCCGGGAAGGCTCGGGAAAAAATCCCTTCTGACTTTTCTCCCGGGTGGGAAAAACACGTGGAAACCCCACCTGAGCTGCAGCCGTCGACCCCAACGGAGGGCTGACGTGGGTGGGTGGGGGGCCTTTCCCACCTGGGACGGGGCTTCCCTTCAGCACTCGTCCAGTGCCGCTGTGCCTTCTTTGCGAGTGTGCTAAAAGCAACAAGAACCACCTGAACCATTGCTATAGCAGCTCGTGGAATGCGGGCCGGCAGCCTCCCTTCGTCTCCGGTCTGGTGCCCGGCCGTTTGGCCCCTGGCTGCGACACCCAGCCCAGAGCTGGAACATTGGCAGGAGAGAGGAAGGACCGGAGGCTGCTCGGCCCAAGCACAGGTCAGCCTGTGGCCTTAAGATCACCGTTTCCCAGGCGTCTGAACCAACATCGGAGCCTCCCTGCAGGGTGGCAGTTGCTCCCCTCGCCGGTCGCCATTCCCTCTTCTGGGACCAGTTGGCATTGCGTGGCCCTTGAACTGGGCCAGGTGCCTCCAAACAACCTACCTACCTTTTCGATTCACGGGGGCTTTTATTTTTTTAAAAAAAATATTCTTTTGGCCTGAGGAGGTGCTTGTTCATCGTCCTTGCGCCTTTCCCCCAATCCAGACGACGGGTGGCCGTCAAAACAGGGCTGGCGTGGAAACCGCCTTTTCTCGGTCCCTCTTCCACTGGAGGCTGCCGAGGGGCGGCTTTTCCATCGCCCTCCCATCCCCAAGGCGGCGGCAGCAGTGTCTGCGCATTTGGCCATGCGCCCTGGACAGATTCCCTGTGCGCTTTTACGGACACGTCCCGCCACCGCGGCCTTGCTCCCTTCGAGCGCACTGCTGGGCTCCCTTCTTTGGCAGCAGACATGGCAGTTCTCCTTGTCTTAGAAGGCCCCTCGTTTTCCCCCTTGCCCAGTGGAAAACCAGAAGCGCCTTGAGCCTCTCCAGCTCTGGTCACCCCCCCCCCCCCCTCCCCAGGCAGGCTCTCGGGCTGGGCTACGTTTTGAAAGCCTTGTCTCAAAAAAGGAAAGTTCTGAATTGCTGCTCATCTGAACCATTTGTCCTTCGGTGACTTAGCAGCTCCAAGTCTCCCTTCGCTTTTCTTTTAATTTTCCTAGAAGTGGTCCCCCCCCCCGCCGCCCCCTTATTGGTTCTCTAACCAGCCGGTGGCTTCCCCTAACGCAGAAGGTCAGCTTGTCCCCAGCTCATCTGTATTCAGTATTCTTCAGAGGTCCCGTTGGGGGGTACGTTGCCCCTCGCTGCCCCTCTCGATCGGCCCTAGTCTAACTGTTAGGTCAAATCCCCTCCCTCCCTCCCCTGTTGGTCAAATGGAAACACAATAGAGATATTGTATTCCAAATGTAGTTTAAAGCAGGACGTAAGTTATTGTTTTAAAATAATCTTAATTCCCCCCACCCCCCCATGTATATTTTTTTAAAAAGCCACAACCATTTCTCAAATTGTATGGAAATAAAACTTCTGAAAAATTGGATTTAGTTCTGCAGTCAGCTTCCCCCCCCCCTCCCCCCGGTACTTGTATTTCCACATTGTGAAATTATCTCTATATATGTTGGATTAACATTTGAGTTGAAGAAGACAATGATGAATGGTGACAAAACATGGTAGTAGTTCCAGCTAAACCTGTGCCCCCCCCCCCCCCCCCCCCCCAAAAAAAAAACACTTCAGAAAAAGCAAGCAAAAATTACCGAAAAGACCTGTATGTAAAAAAGGAAAAAAAAGTATAATGGTTATTTCTCTGTATTTTTAGGAGCCTAACGACATTCTTTAGTTATTGGTGATAGACTATATTTCCTTTTTATGCTTCTATTAAGGACGTTTTTAACTCTTTGTGGTTCTTTCTCTTCCCCCTCTCTCTCAGCCCATCCAATTAGTGCATGAAATTGTTGAAATCTCTGGGCAAACAAAGAAAAGCTCCCCCTTTTTTGCTGAATTTAAACAGGAAAAAAAAATCATGTTATTTGCTACAGAGTATTGTATGTGTCTCAATGGGAATGGTGTAAAAACTTAAAGGCCTTATGTGATATGTATCATAGTTAATAAATCAATCTTGTTAAAAAAAAAGTGGTTTTTTTTCCTGCTCGCCCTGCATGCTTTTGTGGGCCTCCCGTTCAGTATGTCTCAATCTGGGCTGTGGACGATGGGTGGCAACACAGGCTGGAGAATTCTGGGAGTTGAAGTCCACAAGTCTTAAAGTGGCCAAGTTTGGAGACCTCTGCTCTGATGATATAAATCATCTTGAAGATCTAAGTGGAACTTCAACTCCCACCAACACGGCCGGCAGGGGAATTCTGGGAGTTGAAGTCCACAAGTCTTAAAAGTGGCCAAGTTTGGGGACTCCTGTTCTGTAAGGTTCAGTGATGACTTAAAAAAAGAACAAAACTTTTATGCAATGCAGCTGCTGCCCTCCAGTGTCCAACTTATGCGTTTTTAGCTTAAAAACCATCTCTGCATCACCTTTAGCTCTCAGGATAGGTGTTATATTTTTATTCAGATTTTTTTTTAATGGCTGCCCAATTTAAATGCTGCAGCTCTGGTCAGTGCTGAACATATTAAAATAAACTCCAAAACAAACAGTAAAAAATCCAAAATATCACAACCCTTTCCCGTTAAGAGACCTCAATCGGGTTCAAAATTCAAAGCAAAAGGGACACATTTTTACTGCTTTTCCAAAAGTCAAAAGGGAATTGAACTTCCTCAACCAGCAGCAGCAGTTTTAAACTTACGATGCTGCATTTGGTTTGCCAAAGTTAGAACTAATCGGGGTTGGTCTTGTTTACATGAGTTTTTGCGCATCTTTGGGCTGCCAGTAAACTCTCGGGATAGATGTGTACAGGTGGATTCAAATGTAAACCCTGTGTATTATGAAGCTGCAGAGTTTGAGAGAGAGAAAAGGAAATAAGAGGGAGGGGAGTAATCTTGATCGGGACCACCACCTCCTCGATTGAAGCTGGAAAGGGCCTGCGTTTGTAAGCGCCCCCTTTTCTGTGTGGTGACCCAAAGGGGCGTGGCACAAAGGCAACCCAGTCAGATCAATAGGAGTCCCTTTATGAGCTCCAACTTTGCCCCCAGTGTCCAGGTTACCTTCTGGCTGGAGAAAAACTCTCCCAGGAAACAGCCTTTGGCTGCAGAGATTCAAGTCCAAAACGTGGTCAACAAAAAATGTAACTTAAAGTCCAAACAAGGCAAGAGGAGATAATTAGTCTAGCAGAGCAAGAGAAGGAATTCCAGACGTGAAGGAATGATAGTAATTCAACACGGTTGGGAGGATGCCAGGAACACAGATAAACCAAGTCAACACAAGATAAAACTCATTTTGCTGCCAGCAGCTGCCACACTCAGCATGCATCTCTTTTAATCTCTCCAGCTGTGCCTAATGAAGGGAATCAGGGCCCTTTCCTCCCCCGTAAGCCATGCAACCCACGTTGCTCCTTTTTCCGTTCCTCCGTGCATGCCCTAGGATGAAGAGGGGGTGGGCCTGGGTCTTCCTCTGAACTTCCTTGTTCTACCTCTGCCCAACCAGACTTTGCCCTTCCCCAGTTTCCTTCCCAGCCAGCGGAGCCACACCTCCACTCCCTGTCAGCTGTCCATCTTCCTCCTCGGATTCAGACTCCGATGTGGCGGGGAGGGGAATGACACTGGGGTTGGTCTTGTTTACTTGAGTTTTTGCATATCTTTGGACTGCCAGTAAATTCTTGGGATAAATATGTACTGGTGAACTCAAATGTAAATTGTTTCTTCTATGTACACTGAGAGCATTTGCACCAAAGACAAATTCCTTGTGTGTCCAATCACACTTGGCCAATAAAGAATTCTATTCCATTCATCCTATTTCTATTCATTCCTATTTCTATTCTATTATCTACTTACCTACCTATCTATCCCCTGTGGATTATGAAGCTGCAGAGTTTTAGGGAATGGAAAGGAAATAAGAGGGAGGGGAATAATCTTTGGTCAGGACCCCCCCCCCCCCCAAGTTGAAGCACGAATGCTGGAAAGGGCCTGCATTTGCAAGAGGTCCCTTCTCTGCTTTTAAGCTCTTTGCCAGGGCACTGAATTAATTGTGAGCAATTTGTGGGGTGCTCTCTGATCATGGCGATTTTCTTGCAGATTTTGGTTAACCAAACTAGGTAACTATCATCAGTGCCCGAAAGCCCACTCTTTATTAGCACTGATGACGTTACCTAGTTGGGTCATGCAAGGTTTGCAAGAAAACCACTAAACTCATTTCAACCCTGAGCTACAGATATGCTCCTTTATTGGTTGAATTAATCAGAAGGAAGCAGGAGCATCTGCAAGGGAAGGATCGCAATATAAAAAGGCAAGGTTTCAGTAGGATGGCTGCAACCACCCTCTTGACTCAGTTTTGAAAGGAAGCTGAGGCGACCTCTCACATTCGTGGCTGCCAGCAAGACTCACGATGATCTGGGACCAGATACCTGCCTCTTGCAGGTCAATTAGGAGGGTGAAATGAGGACGAGGTTAGTATGCAGGGGTCCTTCTGACCCACTTCAAACCGGAGCAAAGTACCAATTCAGTGAAATGCCTTCAAATTAGCCGCTGACTTTCTGCTGCTGTTGGGGAAAAAAAATGTTCCAGTTTCACAGCTGAAATCCATCCTGGTTGCTTTTACTGATCCACTTGACCCCAGCTGACCATATGCCAAACCTGCTCCTTTGCTGGCTGCCCCTCCCCTCACCCGACTCTCTTATGATTCCCCTCTCTGGTTGCAACATCCCTTTCCCTGTTTATTAATCTCAGCCAGTCCCCGTGATTTTCTCGAGTGAACGGCTTTTTAGTTAATTAAATATTTTGCTTTGTAGAATTGCACCCAGCAATTAGGAAGCTTATATCCCTCTTTCCTCACCCCCCACCCCCCATTCCCCACACCCCCAGTCAATGGAGCCGGCCTCAATCCTTTTGCTTCAATGCACCAGAAAAGGATGCGGTCACACATTTAAGCAGCTGCAACCCTATTATTAATATACTGCTCTGCCCACAAAATCGTGGTAAGCTAAGTGGTTTGTTTAAGGGCAGGTAGCTAATTGCTGCCTTGATTACACATCCTGCCCATTTTATCTAATTCATCAGAGGGGCTCCTTCACCATGTTGACAAGAAAAGGCGAGACAAAATTCCTGCTTGTAGCCAACTCTTCGATTTGGCTAGTGAAGGATTAGGGGAATTGGAGTCTCTCCAAGGTTGGAGGAGAAGAATCCGAGCTGGAAGGCGAAGTTAAACATGTCATCAGTTTGGAGTCATTGTGCAACCACAAATGACCCAAGTCTTCTACCCTCCCACCTCCTGTGAATTCCCTTGACCCTTATCTAGTGCCGATTCAACTTAGTTAACCAGATTTTTGTACACAGATAGCAGTTAAGGAGCCTCTGTGGCGCAGTGGTTAGAGTGCAGTACTGCAGGCTACTTCTGCTGACTGCAGGCTGCCTACAATTTGGCAGTTCAAATCCCAGCAGGGTCAAGGTTGACTCAGCTTTCCGTCCTTCTGAGGTGGGTCAAATGAGGACCCAGATTGTTGGAGGCAAGAGGCTGACTCTGTAAACCCTTCCTTCCTTCCTTCCTTCCTCCCTCCTTCCTGTCTGTTAGAATGGAGTATTGCAGGCTAATTCTGCCAATTGCCAGGAGTTCGATCCTGACCAGCTCAAGGTTGACTCAGCCTTCCGTCCTTTCGAGGTGGGTAAAATCCCAGATTATTGGGGGCAACAGGCTGACTCTGTAAACCCTTCCTTCCTTCCTTCCTTCCTTCCTTCCTTCCTTCCTTCCTTCCTTCCTTCCTTCCTTCCTTTCCTTCCTTCCTTCCTCCCTCCCTTCCTGCCTCTTAGAATGGAGTATTGCAGGCTAATTCTGCCAATTGCCAGGAGTTCGATCCTGATCAGCTCAAGGTTGACTCAGCCTTCCGTCCTTCCGAGGTGGGCAAAATGAGGACCCAGATTATTGGGGGCAACAGGCTGACTCTGTAAACCAACCTCCCTTCCTTCCTTCCTTCCTTCCTTCCTTCCTTCCTTCCTTCCTTCCTTCCTTCCTTCCTTCCTTCCTTCCTTCCTTCCTTCTGGTTAAAATGGAGTATTGCAGGCTAATTCTGCCAATTGCCAGCAGTTTAATCCTGACAAACTCAAGGTTGACTCAGCCTTCCATCCTTCCGCGGTGGGCAAAATGAGGGCCCAGATTGTTGGGGGCAAGAGGCTGACTCTGTAAAACTGCTTTGAGAGGGCTGGAAAGCACTATAAAGTGGTATATAAGTCTAAGGGCTATTGCTATTTAATAAATTCTTAGTGCTTTGACCTCAGTAAGTGTTCCTGATTCAAGCCCAGAAGCCCTCCGTACGTCAAAGGCAGATCGCGCTAACACCCACTGACTTGGGGGAGTGGGGGTTACCCTTGATGGCTCTTTTTGCTTCTAAATGCATTTTCACAGTTCCTGTGCTGGATTCAAAAGTCGGAGCGGAGCTCAGTCCCCCATAACCTGATCACCTCCTCTCTTGAACTATTGCAGTGGTCTCTAGGGGGCACGGGTGTCAAACCCAAGGCCCACAAGCTGGATCCGGCCCATGGTATGCTTAGCTCCGGCCCGCCTGGCTGGGCTGGCAACAGCAAAGGACTGGCCCGCGGTGCCTCTGCCGGTGAAAATGACGAAAGGGAAAGAGGAAAGACAAAGAGAAATAAGGAAAGAGGGGAAGGGAGAAGAAAGGAGAAGGAAAAGGGAAGGAAAGGAAAAGAAAGGAAAAGAGAAGGAGGAGAAGGGAAGGAAAAGAAAGAAAAATGAAAGGAAAGTAGAAGGAAAAGAAAGGAGAGGGAAAAGGAAAAGGGAAGGAAAAGAGAAAGAGAAGGAGGAAAAAGGAAAGGAGGAGAAGGAAGGAAAAGAGAAGGAAAAAGGGAAGGGAAGGAAGGAAGGAGATTTTAATGAGAGGGAGGGAGGGTCTCAGAGAAGTCCTGCCTTAGCACTTGGCGACCACCGGTGCCCCCAACACGAGTCCCGTGTCAAGTCCACCCGTGGCCCTCCGAGGTCATGCACAACCCCTATGCGGCTCTCAATGAAACCGGGTTCGACCCACCCCGCTCTGGAGAGTATAGAAGAGTACAGGTAGTATCACAACTTACAGAAGTCCGCTTAGTGACGGTCCGAAGTTACACAGGCCCTAAAAAAAGTAGCTTATGGCCGCTTTTCACACTCAGAACCGCTGGGGCATCCCCTCGGTCGGTCCCGTGATTTACATTCGGATGCTTGCCAACGGACTCACCTTTACGACGGTTGCAGCGTCCCAGAGTCACGTGATCTGTGTTGCGACCTCCTGACAGCAACCCAATTCACTTAACAACCCTGTGACTAATTCAACGACTGCAGCGGTTCACTTAACCAACACGACAAGAAAAGCCATACAGGGGGGAGAAACTCACTTGACAAGTGTCTGTCTCACTTAGCAACATAAATTTTGGGCTCACCTGTGGTCGTAAGTTGGAGTGGTGCGGTGGCCTAGAGGTGGAGCCCTCGCCTCACAATCAGGAGGCTGTGAGTTCGATCCTGAGCAGAGGCAGATGTTTCTCTCTTTCTGGGCACCCTGGGAATAGATCTGCCGAAAAAAACTCCTCATTGGCAACAGGAAAGGCATCCGGCCAGTAAAAAACACTCTGCTAGCTCTATTCAGTTGCTCAGACTCCACCCCGCAAGAGATTATGGGGTCGTTAAAGGAAGAAGATGATGATGATCTGATAGTCATAAATTGAGGACTACCTTGCGGAATCTGCTTTAAGGCAGGGAATTCAGAACCCTTTCAATGTTTTTCGGCCACTCTCAGTGCAATTATTCATTCCTTCTTCTGTTAGAAAGGAAAGAGAATGCCTTTGAGGATGCAGGCCTTACACCCCGAGTATAAGCAGGCTGCATTGCTACTACCTGGTGCAAAGGAAAAGCAAACTACACTTGCAAAGGTTGGATAGTTTTAGAATAGAATAGAATAGAACAGAAGAGAATAGAAGAATAGAAGAACTTTATTGTCGTTGTACAAGTAACAACGAAACTGTGGATGCAGTTTTCGCTTTGCTCCTTTTTAGTGGGATTTTCATATCTGTTACTGAGAATCAAATGCAAAACAATTGTTCTGGAAGGTAAATGGTGAGACAAGGCCATTTTTAAGCCCCTGCTTAACGCAAGATTTTGTTCGTTTAAACATGAAGCAAGACCCACTCTCTATTTTCTGAGTTCCTTGATTTTTGTAATTTCAGGGTTTAAATCTTCAGGAGGAAAATGGGCGTTGCCTGTGAATTACCTGCATGCAAAAGGTGAGCATCCAAATCGGTGTTTATATGCTGCCATTAATTCAGTGAAATGAGGTAACAATAGCCTTAATTCCCTTGAGTTAATTTGCTTTAAAATTGCTTGGGCCAGAAGCAGGCCGTGTAGCTGCTTCCATGGCCAGCAGGTGGCGATATTGTTCTATTTTCCTACCTGATGTGTACAGGTAACACCATGCCTCTCTTTATGCCCAAATTGGAATAAGAGAATACAGGAAGTCCTTGATTTATGGCCACAACGGAGCCCAAAATTTATGTGGCTAGGTGAGTCATTTGTTACGTGAGCTTTGCCCCACTTTGGGACCTTTCTTGCCACGGTTGTTAAGTGAATCACTGCAGCTGTTAAGTTAGAGACCCGGTCGTTAAGTGAATCCGGCTTTCCCTTTGACGTTGCTTGCCAGAAGGTCGCAAAAGGGGATCACGTCACCCCCCCGGGACACTGCGATCATCGTAAATACAAGACAGTGTGAAAACTGGTCATAAGCCACTTTCTCCAGTGCTGTGGTCTTTGGATGGCCACTAAATGAACTGTTATATGTTGAGGACTACAAGCAAAACAAAACAAAATAAATACAATACACTACATAATAAAATATATGTATCTAAACGCGAAATGCCCCTCATGCATCATCACAAAATCTACAGAACCATAAAGCTTACAAACTTGAAATTGGGCCCATATGTTCCTCTTGACTTCTAGGTGCTCACTAAGAAAAGATTTTTTGAAAGGACCATCAGAGCATTTAGAGTATTTCCTATATTATTATTATTATTAACACGCTCTGATGCTAAGGAGTTCTACTCTCCCTCCCCAGCTGGAAAGAAATCTGCTTCAAATGCAAAACCACAAGCAGAGGAGAGGAGGTTCAGTTTCAGTTTCATAGCACCAAGCAGCTTTGGTGCAGAACAGTTGAGCTAAGCCACGCCCAGGCTCCTTGCTATCTCCTCCTTGGTCACACAGCAAATGCTGCTTCAGTTTCCAAACAGCCCTCAACTCTCTCACACGCTGACAGGACGCTAGCCAGAGGAATATCGATGGAGGCTGGTAGGCAGAGGAAGAATTCCCACCCCCCCTTATTTTCCTCCCCAAAATCTAAGCCCAACCACATAATTTCATTGCAAAGCACGGGTATCGAGCTAGTAAATAAATAAAAATAAAAATGAAGTGTGCAATAAGCTAAACTAAACTAATAATAAAATAAAATATAAAATGGAAGCTTGTAATGCCTTTTCCAACTTCTGTTAATTCTTTATTGAAAGGCACTGGCTTTTCTGAGCTGTCATTCACAAAATCAGTCGCCTTTAAGGAAAAAAATGGTTAGTTGGAAAAAGGGTGTTACAAGCCTCCCTCTAACTTTTTGACTGCCACAGACCAACATGGACCCTCTCTTCCTGGACTATCCTGGCCTACAGAATAGTCCAGGATAGTCCAGGAAGATAGTGGAGAATGCAGATAGCTGAGGATGGAGCATGCAGCCGGCATCTTTGCAAATGCAAGTCGGTGGCGCAGCAAATTCCGCCATTGGCAGCTTCTCTCCTGCCTCCCCCCGCCCCCCGCTTGCCAGCCAAGCCCCCCCCCCAGCAGCGCAAGAGTTAACGGGGGTCAAGTGCATGTCAGCAGCTGACAGTATCTGGAAACCGAGGAAGTCCCCCAAGAGAGCCCCCCTGACGGAGATGGGAAGCTGCTGACTGACAGCTACGGCTCAGCCGGTGTCAAAGGCCTCCCCAGCTGGGCCACAGGTCACGTTTGGGCCGTGTGGATGGGGAGGGGGCCTCCTGACACCCAGCCTGCCGCCCCCCTCCCCAATGCATCACCGGACGCTCCCCTCTCTGGTTGGGCATGCATGCCATTGCTCTGCCAAGGAAGGGGGGAGGGAAGGCCGCGCCATTTGCACAAATACACTCAAGAAGCCCCATCATTGGGGGGGGGGAGAGGAAGGGGACCTGCCCCTCTTGTCTACAGCAGCCCAAAGGTCAGGTGCAAAACGTGGAGGTGGATAGCAGGTGGGTGCGGCCCCTCCTGACATTCTGGCTCAATGGGGCTGGGGGGAGAGGGGGGGAGAGATCCAGCTCCCGAAATGGAAGCAATTCTGGGATGGGGGGAGCAGGGAGTGGGTGTTTTCTCCCCCCCCCCCCGCTCATTTGGGTCTCTGAGAGGTGCTTGGAGGAAGGGACTGTTTCCCTCCCTCCCAAATCACAAGGAGTCCTTGGCATATGACCACAATTGGGACGGGAAGTTCCGTTGCTAAGCGAGAGGATTGTTAAGTGAGGCACGTTCCATTTTCTGACCTCTTTGGCTGTGGTTAGATGAATCACACACACACACACACACACCCTGGGAGGCTGCAACCGTCGTAAGTACCTGCCAGTTGCCAAGCACCCAAATTCTGATCATTTGCCCAGGGAGAGGCTGCTGCGGTCGTAAGTGCGAGAACCAGCCATAAAGTCACCTTTTCAGTACTCTAGTTCTTGCCAGCTGGGTCCTTTGATGGGACAGACCAACCTGGGCTTTTATTATGCCATGTATTTTATAATATAATCAGCCCAAAGTGTTTGCATGTATGTATCTATGGAAGGAAGGGAGGAAAGAAGGAAGGAAGGAGAAAGAAAGAAAAAGAAAGAAAAGGAAGAAACAGAAATAAAAGAAAGAGGAAGGAAGAACAAGAAAGGAGCAGAAGAAAAAAGAAAGAGAGCGAAAGAAGGGAGGAACAGAAAGAAAAAAGGAAGTAAAAAGAAAGAAAAGAATGAAAAAGGAAGAAAAGTACAGAAAGAAAAAAGGAAGAAAGAAAAAGGAAGAAAAAGAAGGAAGAAAAGAGGAAAGGAACAGAAAGAAAAAAAGAAAGAGGAAGAAAGGAAGAAAAGAAAGAAAGAACGAACGAAAGAAAGAAAGAAAAAATAAAGGGAGGAAGGAAAAGTTCCTCCACTCTGACTGAAGGTACCTTTGCCATCTCAATTTTGCTTGGAAGCCAGGGGGAAATTTCTCCCTTTTGTGCCGCACATCAAGAAAACAAGGATTCTTTTTTTAAAACCCCAGTAACGCCTTGGAATTGACAGCTGCCACGCCTGACGAGTTGATTTGACAAACCGGGAGAGGAAGGGGATGGAGGGAATCCAGGAATCGCCCGGCTGGCTCCCGTTGAAGGGACTCGCCCCAGTCCCCCCAGGCACCAAAGAGGTGGGGTGGGATCCTGCCCAGCACCATGGGGCTGCTGGTGACCTCTGCCCTCCCGAAGCCTCAGCCCGTCAATCAAGAACAGAGTGACATGGCGGGCCGCCCTGGGCCATTATGGCTGACAGATGTCCATCATCTGCTCAGCTCCCAGCATTCCTATGACGTGGGATGCCAATCACCCCCTCCTGGAGAAGAGATGCACTTAGGCCCAATTATGAGGGGTGGGGGGGGAGAGATAAAGGCAGGGCAGCCCCTTCCTCTGCCTTCCCTGTTTCTGGGGGAGCCTGAATCCGGCAGCAGCATCCTGGCTCCAGCTGCCTCCATCTCACCAGCCTCCTTGCAGGACGCAGGAGGGGGCCTGGTTTATTTAACAGAATAACAGAGTCGGAAGGGACCTTGGAGGTCTTCTAGTCCAACCCCCTGCTCCAGCAAGAGATCCTATACCAATTCAGATGTCACTGTCTAGTCTCTTCTTAAAAACTTCCAGTGATGGAGCGTCCACAACTTCTGGTGGCAAGCGGTTCCACTGGTTAAATGTTTGCGCTGTCAGGAAATTTCTCCTTGCTCCTTGATTAGTTTCCATCCATTGCTTCTTGTTCTACCCTCAGGGGCTTTGGAGAATAGCTTGACCCCTTCCACTTTTGGTGGGGCAGCCCCTTAAATATTGGAGCACTGCTATCATGTCACCCCCTAATCCTTCTTTTCATTGAACTAGACAGACCCAATTCCTGCAACTCTTCTTCAAATGGTTCATTCAGTCAGTCAGTCACTCGTTCATTCATTCGTTCGTTCGTTCATTCATTCGTTCGTTTGTTCGTTCATTTGTATCCTGCCTTTATTATTTTTACAAATAACACAAGGCGGCAAACAACACACCTTCCTCCACCTATTTTCCCCCCAAAAAACATCCCTTCAAGGTGGGCTGAGTTGAAGAGAGAGAAGGACCCCGGCCCAAAGTCACCCAGTCAGTTTTTATGGCTAAGGCAGGACTTGAACTCACTCCCGCTTTTTAACCTGGTGCCGCAATCACTAGACCAAACTTTTTTTTTTTCCCCTGCTTGTAAATTTTAATTTGTTTTTCACTTTGGTTCTCTGCTATGTTTTGATTCCTGCATTTATAGGCTTGTCTTATTAATTAAACTGAATTAATAAAATAAAATTTATTTGCTGCCCATCTCTCCTTGGGGCTAATCTAGGCACTTTACGCAGTAATTGGGCTGCTAGAGACAGCATATTATTATGCCATTATGATGCCTCCGTGAAGCGCCTACACTGACTTAGGTGAGATGGAGGATGTAGACATTGAAACAAACAAACAAAACGAATTTATTTTCCAAACCTCCCAAGGCGGAGGGGGAGCCGCTATGAAGGAAAAGGAGAACTTGAAGAGGGGCTTTCCTGACCTGAGAGTTGGCCTCCTGGGGTCAAAAGGGCTCCATCCCTGGAAGGTTTTGAGCAAAGGTACCCAGCCATTCACCTGAGGCAGCCTGAGGATCCCTACTCTGGGCAGAGAGGGGGTGGGCTAGATGACCTTGAAAGATCTCTTGCAAACCCAGGCTTCTATGCTGCTTCTGATGCATTTGTTCGTGCAAATTTGGATCGAGCCTGATCTTTTCTGCCATGCCATCTATTTATTGAAGCTAGTTCCCAACGGCTTCACTTGACCCTGCTGTTTAGCCACGCTGGCATCCTCGGTTGCTTCAGTTTCCAGGCATCCTTAGCTCAGTTTTTATTTTTTTAAAAATCCTTTCCTCCCAGGAAGAAGCAATCGGACTTTTTTTTGGAATCTCCAACTTGGAGAAACGGCTTCCTCTCTGAACTTTCAGGCAGAAAGATCAATTCCACTCACTATGAATGCAAGCTGGAAATATATATATATTTCGTGACCTGTGCTCCGTGAGCCTCCGCAGACCGACCTCTTGGCCTAGCTGAGAGAAGGAGTTTGGGCTGGAGGGAATTAAACGGAGGACACTGCAGGGAGAGAAAAGGGAAAGAAAGAAAAAACCACGAATGTTTTATCTTTCCTTTGAATGATGGCCAACGCCTGTGAATCTGAAGAACTGCGCCTAAAACCGAAACTGAGATTCTTTTGTCCTGCTAACCAAGGAAGAATCCATCCATTCTCTGGTCTGCCTGAGAATCCTTGGAAAAAAATCAAATGTGACAAGATTCTAACACAATGTTAACTTTCTTCCCCAGATCAGAAGGCCTGGAAAAATGCCAGGGTCAAACCAGCCTTTTTAAAATATATTTTTTCTTAAAAAAAAAAAAAAAGTTCCAGAGCCCAGCCAGCCTTTTATGGGGAAATCGGTGGCCTTGTGGCTCAAAGCAGAAGGCCGGACCTGAGTTCAAGAGACACCTCGCTGTCATCCCTTCGCAACAGGTGAGTCCTGCTTCACTCAGTCCACAGAGTACGGTATGGCCGTCACACGTATTGTGGGTCTGGGGGCTTTGGAGGCAGATGGGTTGGATTCTCAGGGTTGGGGGGGGGAGACATAGATTTAAGAGGGAGGGGTGGCAAGGGCTGAGAAAGCAGAGGTGTACCTGGGAGGGCCTACCTGATCACCCCCCCCCAATCCCTGCAAGGAACCACTCTCGGGGTCCCAAATACTTGGGGGCCCATCCATAAGCCATGGCTTAAGCCAGGAGTCTCCAACCTTGGTCACTTTAAGCCTGGGGGACTCTGGGAGTTGAAGTCCCCCAGGCTTAAAGTGGCCAAGGTTGGAGACCCCTGGCTTAAGACACCCACGGAAGGTGCCAAGCTGAATCTACATCCCCTGTGCAGGTGGGTTTCCTGAATCCCTCTTGGTCCCCTCCACCTCATCCCACCTCCCCAATTCTGCAGGGTCTTCTTGAAAGTTGCCTGCTGGTCCCCTTGAGATTGAAGGTGGGGGGGGGGGTCTGGCTGGGTGAATCTCTGCTCAGCAAGTTCAAACAGAGAATTAAGAAGAGCAATTAAAATAAGCGATCAAAGACCTGGAGGCTAAAGTGCACGAAGAACGGCTGCAGGATTTGGGTTCGGCTAGACTAAAGAAAAGCAGAATTAGGGGTGACATGATAGCAGGATTCCAGTATCGGAGGGGCTGCCCCAAAGAAGAGGAAGGGGTCGAATTATTGTCTAAAGCACCAAAGAAGGCAGGACAAGAAACAATGGATGGAAACTAACCAAGAAGAGAAGCAACCTGGAATGAAGGAGAAACTTCCTAACAGCAAGGACAATGGAATGGCAACCAGTGGAACTACTTGCCACCAGAAATCGTGGAGGCTCTATCCACGGAGGTTTTTAAGAGGAGATCACTTATCTGAAATATTCTGAAATATTATAGGATCTCCTGCTTGAACAGCCGGCTGGACTAGAAGACCTCCAAGGCCCCTTCCAGCTCTATTCTACTCAAAGCCCTGCTCTCCCCTGCACCCCCCCACTTCCAAGACTCGGGTCGCTTTTGAAGCCACCCCTGTTTCCTGCTGTCCGGCCAACTCGGGTGGGGGTTCCTACGTCCCGTTCACACGTGCATCGCTCTCTCGCGTGTGCAGGATGCCGGCGGGGCGGGGAGGGGGGGAGGCGGTCTGTTTGCCGCTGTTGGGCTTCCTCCACAGCCCCGCTGGGCCGGCCGGCGCCTCCCGCCTGCCTCCCCCTCCCCTTCGCGCCCCCTCCTCTTGCAGGCTGCTCACCGGCGTCTGGAGGCGCAACGTGGCGCCCGCTGCTCCTCGGCCCGGGAAAGCGCCAGCCGGGCGGTGGGAGACCCATGACGGAGGAGCCTCCGAGCAGCGGTGGGCGGCCAGCCCCAGGCGGCGGAGGCGGGGGTCGCGCCGGCTGGCGGTGAGTCTCGCCTGGAGGCGCCCCCCGAGCACGTGGCTGCCAGCCGGGGCGGGAAGGGCGGAGTTGGGGGCTGGGGGGGGGGGCGCCCTCGGGAGAGTCGGGGGTCGCGGGCAGAGCTGGGGAGGGGGCGTCCGGGGGGGAGAAGGAGGAGCCGACGGGGGGGGGGGGGAGGGGGAACTCCCCCCTCCCAGGGAAGGGGAGGGAAGGGAGGGGGAACGCCTGGCCAGCCCCTCCTCCGCCAGCCTTTGTGGGGAGGGGGCTGCTGGCGCTGGGGGAAGGGGCCGGTGGAGGGGGGGAGACCCGGACGGGGGTGGGGGCGGTGAGAGCCCGCTCCTGCGATGGGCTGCGGGCTGCAGGGAGGCGGGCGGAGCACCCCGGGCTGCCGGGGGAAGTTTGCCGGGGAGGCGGCGGGGGTCGCCGCGGCTCGGGGACCCCCGGAGGCGCTTCCTGCCCTGATGCGGCTCCCGCTCCGGCGGTCGGGAGAAGAAATGAGCCGGGCGCCCAGCTGGGTCGAGGGGCTTCGGGTCGGGCGTTGTGCCCACAGCCGGTGGGGTCAGTCCGGGTGAAGGAGACCTTGGCCCACGGGAAGGAAGGAAGGAAGGAAGGAAGGAGAGAGACAGAGAGAGAGGAAAAGCGGCCGAAGGGCCTCCGCGATGCCCGGGGATCCAGCGGTGGGTTCGGGAAGTCTGGCACAGCTGGCGGGCGCCCGGTTGGAGACCCCCGCCCTTAGGAGGAAAGGTGGAGCCCCCAGCGGTAAAGCGGCTTCCCCGCGGCTTGCGCGGCTCTCTCCGGCGGAGGAAGGTGAGCGGAACCGGGGCTCGGCGGTGCCTGGGGGTTGCTGGTGGCTCTCTTTGTGCGCGCGCGCGGTAGCAAACTTGTAGGCTCTTTGCTGCGATCCCGCCGCCTGCATTGTCTGCCTGACACCCATGCTGATTATCCCTGGGAGAGGGGAGGGGGCGGTCTCGTCCCCCTAGGGCCAGGCAGGCTGGCAATGGGGCAATGGATGCATGGGAAGCACCGGGGGTGGGGGTGGGGGGTGTTGGCATTCCACACAACCGGGCCATACTAGAAATCTGCACTTAACTGGGTGACGCTATAACTCTCTTTCCGTCCGTCTCTGCTGGAGCCAGGCGCTTGGCCACCGTCTCTGCCCTCTGTGCCAAGGGGTCACTTGCAAGGAGCTGCTGATCCTGTGGCCAGATTTGGGTGCTCCTAGCCCTGACTGGGTGTGTTAGATTAGACTGGTTGAGCGGTCAGGGGCAGGCACTCTGCGTGCTCTCAGAGGCACTCTTTCCCTTGCTGGGAATTTCCCCATCCAAGCCTGAGTCAGAGGCAACAGGTGCCAGCGTACTTTCCATCTTTCGCCCAACCGCTGAATGCCAAGGGAGGGGGAAACTGAGGCAGCGCCTGCTACCGCGGCTGCTGGCAACTCTGGATGACAAGCAGATTTTCCACAATCCCTGCCGGAGTTGTCAAGGCATGAACGAAGAAGCCCAAACTTGGGGTTCTGCAGACCCTCCTCGATGCAAGAACGTTTCTTCGGGCAAAGACCCCACACACCCTGCCCCGGCCTTGGGAAAGGATGGGCCTTGATACCCGGAGCCAAAGCAGGTCAGACAAAGGTGAATCGGATAGGCAATCCAAGGGGCTGCATTCGGGAAGATCCAGGGGTGAATTGGGGAGTGAGGAGGGGGCTGTCTATCTGGGGTGCCTGTCTGGAGGGGCGGGGGGGGCACAGCTTGCTTGGAGAAATGGGCCTTTGCAAAACCGGTTTGAAATTGCCTTTTCTGGAGGAAATGATTTTTGAGTTGTTGTTTTTTTTAAAAAAGACAATTTTTGCAGACTTGGTCTCAAGTTTGTTGAGCTTGTCCCTGGTTGGCAAAAATGGGCCTCTGCTATTTATGTGATATTGGGAGGGGACTCGCAATAGGGAAACCTTGATATCTCCACTGGTGGGGGCTTTTAGTGAGCCCCCACCCCCCCAAGGATTGGTGGAAATGGTGGAGGTCGGATGATCAAAGCAAGTCCTCACTTGCTCCCATCTTTCAACCTTCCATGGGTCTCCCCGGAAGCTGCCGTTTATTCGTGCTGCTTTTGGGAAAATACACTTATTTCCTTTTGGGGGAGAGAATCATTTCCACTCACACCCCCCCTCAAAGATCTTCGGCTTTGGAAGGAGATCCGGCATCTGAATTGCAAGGTGGCACACATTAAATTCTCTTTTTTTTCCTTTTCCTTTTAGCAAAAATTGGTGTGCCGTTTCAGCTTCCTTTACCCAGCTGGCAGAGTTATCTCGAAAGAACTTGTGTTGGGCTGTTGAATTTGGGCAGAAGGTTGGGTTTGCAGGAGGTTGCATTGCAAAAGGGCCCCTTTGGAAGCCCCCCCACTCCCCGGGGGTGGGGGGAGCGGACTGGTGAAATGGGTGTAAGAGGCTTGGCCCCCCCACAAGGCTGAATTAGGACCTTGCAAGGGCTGCTTATTAGTTCTGCCTGCTGTTTCTTTCCACCTCACCCAAATTGTTAAATTAAACGGGGTTGGCTGGCTTTTGAAACTCCGCAAGGTAAATATCCCACCCACCATCTCCAATCCCCAAAGGGGCTCCTATCCTGCCAACAAGGTTTGGTTTGGTTCTTTGTATTTGATTTTGAGAGGGGAGGGGAGTCTCCATCCGGGCACCGCTGAGGGCCATTGAAAATGGGTTTGGGGTCTTGCTTGGCTGTGGGTGGGTAAGGGGCTGCCTCCTGCATCCCTACAGAGGGCAAAAATCATGAGCAGAGATTAGCACGAGCAAGTCTGTCCGAAGCGAAACATTTCCCTTCGGTTCTCCAGTCTGTCTGTCTGCCGCCCTCCCCAGGTTCATTTCCAAGGAGGGAAGAGCCAAGAAGGCAGCCTGCTTTCCCCCCCACCCTCAATCCCTGTGGGATCAGGGGGCTTGCAAACCTAGAAGGGACCCCTACATTCTGCCTTAACTGCAGCATCTGGAGCCTGATATTCGTAGGCTGGTACTGATCATCAAGGAATTCCGGGCAGGAAGGTCCAAGGAGTGAGGAGGGTGATGGGCAGGAGAGATTTGAAGCCAGAGGAGGCCTGAGAGGTCAAGCTTGAGCCATGCTAACCCCCCACCCCCAGTCGCCACCGGTGATCAGAAATTCTGCAGAGGCCAGACGTGAGGTCAAAAAGCCGCCGTCTTCCTTCTGCTCTTCCAATCCGCTGGAGGAAGGACAGAAGGCAGGGGGAGGACAGAGCACGGAAGGAGGCATCCTTCAAAAGGGCAGGCTGGCTGGCTGGGGCGGGGTTGCAGCAGGAATACTTCACAGCCCCCCCCACACACTTGGCAACCCACTCTGTAAGTAAGTTTGAGTTGCTACTTGGCTCTTTTGCGTTGCCATTTTGGAGGTGTGTGTGCGTGGGGGTGCCATCTCAAAGGCTGCTTCGCCTTTGGGTGTAGGCGGCCTGGGTTCAAATCCTCCTGGCCAGATATGTGTGTGTGTGTGTGAGAGAGAGAGAGAGAGACGATCTCAGCTGGGAGCAGGAGGGCTCCTGCGAAACGCACGCTTGTGGGGTTTCATCCCGTTTGGGGAGTGAGTGTGGGGCTGTCTTGGCAGCTTCAGAGAGTTGCAGACATTTGGGTCAGCTCTGCCTGCAGTTGCCCGGTGCGTGTTTGAGGGCACCCCATTGCTTCACTCCCCCACCAACACCCTGGTGAAAATCTGGGGACCACGAGATGATCCGGGAAATCAGTTCGTCAGGAGACAGTCGTGGCCCGTAAAAACGTGGATCGGTGCTGTTTGGAAGGTAATCCGGCTGCTTCAAAAGAGGTTCAACCCAACGCCCGAGGATCAGGAAAAATTGGGAATTTTTTTCCCCCTGACTGGCACATTGGTATTAAAAAGGCAGAAGCTTCGGAGCCTCCGTCTTGGAAAAGACTTTGGGGAAGATGCAACCGGATTCTTTTGGGTTCGGGGTACCCTGGACCGAGACGGCTCTCCTACAGTCGTGCCAACTGCGCTTAAGTTGAAACCTCCTCCTTGTGGGCAACCTTCCTAAAGGCAAGTCTGCCTGCAGCCCCCCCCCCAATCGCTTCCCCTTTGCCCCCTCCCTTCTGATCATTCCTAATTTTGCCCCCTGCTGCTCTCCTGCCCTTGCCTGCCTTTGCAAACTTTCGGGACTCTGCGAAGGCCTTCACCCCACCCTCACCCCCCCACCCTGCCCCCTTTCGCCCCGCCCGAGCTGGCCCAGGTGTCTAAGCCCAGCTCCGGAGGCTGCCCATTGGTATGCGCCAGGCGGCGTGTCTCTATTGATGATCTCCATTTTATATGCGCAAGAGGCGTGGGTTTTGTATTGGTATGGAAGACGGGGTGCGAGTGCAGTTGTGCGTGCCTCCGGATCGGTATGCGTGGGCGCTCGCCCGTTGGATGCTGCGTGGGGACGGTGCGAGGGGGGGGGGGAAGGACGGACACGGAGGGAGAGGACGGGCGGCCCTCGGCTGGCAAAAGGGGTTCTGCTCCCGGCTTGCTGAGACTTGCGCCAGGGCTGAGACAGGTGCGTCTTTTGCAAAAGGCAAAACGAGGCTTTCCATCTTTCCTGGCTCCCCTGGCGGGATGTTGAACAGTTTTTTTCCCCCCCTCCGGCCTGGCTCGTCCCGGGAACGTCCTTCTCTTCTCGGAGTTGAGAAGTAAGTGACAGGCGCTTCCTGCCTTGATTTACGGGCGATTGGAGTGGTGAGGAAAGAAGCCGGGAAGGGCCCACGAGGAGAGGGTGCCGCCACCGCCGGTCGCTCGCTCGCTCCGTGGCGATTCTGCAGCGATCTCTGGCCCTCAAGTCTGGGGTCAGCCGCCCTCCTGGTGCTAACGGGGCGGCTGAGGGGCTTAGACCCCCCCCCTGAGGGGCTTAGCCCCCCTGAGGGGCTTAGACCCCCCCCGCTCCTGCCTTATGCCTGGCTGGGGAAGGGTCAAGCGTCCGGTAACCCAACCCTCGCCCTAAACAGGCAAAGGGACCCCCCCCCCCCCATCTGTGCCATCCTTCCTTTTCCGGAAAGGAACCAGCTCCTCGGATGAGAGGCTGCAAATCCAGCGGTTGGTTGTCTCAAACACCTCGATTCTGGATCTGTTGATCTCACATTTGGGGCAAGTTGAGAACTTTAGAAGAAAACTTGTTTGGGGTAGGATTAGGATTGGGATTAGGGTTGGAGTTAGGATTGGGGCTAGGGTTGGGGTAAGGGTAGATTTGGAATTAGGATTAGGGTTGGGTTTAGGATTAGGGTTGGGTTTAGGATTAGGGTTGGAGTTAGGATTAGGATTGGGGTTAGGGTTGAGATTGGGGTTGGGATTAGGGTTGGAGTTAAGATTAGGATTAGGGTTGGGATTAGGGTTGGTAGCTTCCGTTGGAGGCGGGGTCTCTGTTTTCACAGGGAGAACAAGTTGCCTCCAGAAGTTCCAGTGGGAACTCCAACATTGAAGGTTTTGAAGAAGAGATTGGACAATCCCCCAGTCTGGAATGCTATAGGGTTTCCCGCCTGAGCAAGGGGTTGGACTAGAAGGCCTCGAGGGTACCCTTCCAACTCTTGTTATTCTGTAGCCAGGAAGGGCGAGAGAAATGGGCCTTCCCAGCCGAGAGTCCCTTTCGGTGCCTTTAACGGTTGGTGGAGGCAGCCGTGTCCTTTGGAGAAAAATGGGCTCACTGACGCCCCCCCCCACACCCCCCGCTGTCCCGGCTGGCTGCAAACCCTGGTTGGTGAATTTAATGGCACCTCTGCCTTGACCTTCTGCTCCTCGGAGAGACGGTCTCTGGGCGGCTCTTCTGGTTGGTGGGGCAACATTCCCCAGTGGATCCATATTCCAGATTTCCGGGGCGTTGAGTTTCCAGATTCAGGATTCCACAGGCAGTTCTCAATTTACGACCATAAACAGGGACCGGCGTCTCCATTGCTAAGCCGGGTAGCTGTTAAGCGAGTTACGGACCGATTTTTATGATTTTTTTTGCTGCGGTTGTTAAGTGGATCATGCAGTCATTAAACGAATCTGGCTTCCCGCATTGAGTTTGCCTTGTGGGAAGCCAGCTGAGAAGCTCGCAAACGGCGATCAGGCGAACCTGGGACTCTGCGCCAGGCACCCGAATCTGGATGGCGGGGAGGCTGCAACGGTCATAAGTGTGAGGACCGTCGCTTTTAAGTCACTTTTTTCCGTGCTGGCCGGGGGATTGTGGGAGTCGAAGTCCTCAGGCCTTAAAGTTAGCAAGAACAGATCTAGAATCCATCTGAAAAACTCGAATTAAGAAACGTTTTCACGAAGATCCGCAATCACAACCCACCAAAGGTTCAGATACACTGCCTCTGAACCTGGAGGCTCGGTTTGCCAATGGCCACTCGTCATATATACAGGTAGTCCACGACTTACAACCACAGATGAGCCCGGCGTGTCGGTTGCTAAGCGAGACATTTGTTCAGTGAAGGGTTTTTTTTGGTCCCATTTCACGACCTTCCTTGCCAACGTTGTTAAGCGAATCCCCACGGTCGTTTAGGGAGTCTGGCTCCCCTCTCCATTGACTTGGCTTCTCAGAGACCCCCACAACCGTCATAAATAGGAGTCAGTGTCCGAATTTCGTGACTGCGGGGAGGCTGCAATGGTTGTAAGTGTGGAAAATGTTCACGAGTTACTTTTTCGAGCGCCGCTGGAACTTCGGATAGTCACTAAGCGAACCGTTGTAAGTCGAGGGCTTCCGGGACTCTCTTCTTCCCACCATGAGCCACAAAAAATAACCCCCCTTGCCCACATTTGCCAGAGCAGGCGGAAGGGGAAACTCCCCCAAGTGGCATCAGAGAGGGCCGAGTGCGGGTCCTGAGTGCGAAACACTTCAAGATGCTGCTCCTTCCGTGCTATTTTTCCCAAAACTCGGACGGCACAGGAACAAATCCCTCGGCTTGCCGCTGGTGAGAAGCAGAAGGGGGCCCTCCCCTCCGGCTCTCTGACGGGCAACGATTCAAGGGGTTGTTTATTATTTACTACTATTCACAAAAAATTACTGTTCACAGCAAACGAGACAATTATGCTGGGCTTCGTATCACAAATCACTAGTCAAGCACTTCCCAAGCGTTTAGGATGCTAATAATAATAATAACAACAATAACAATTTATTATTATTATTATTATGCACAAAAATGACCGGGCGACTTAACTCTTCAATGGCAGTGCTTCCCTGAATCATGGGGGCAAGGAGAGTCGTAAACTGGAGCAGAACGTCTCGCTTAGCAACGGAAAGGTTGGGCTTGATTGTGGTCGTATGTCGAGGTCTCCCTGGATTAAGGGAAAGAGGTGTGACAGGGACTTTCTCAACCGCCCCCCCCCCCCCCCCGTGTCTTTCAGAAGGCTGCGTCCGTGAAGGGCACCAGTGACCGGAGGGCGTCCTGAGTGGCCGGAGGACCTTCTGTGCTGTGCGCGATGGCCTCCCTCTATGGCAGCGAACTCAAGTGCGTCAGCGTGGAGTGGGATTTCCTGCAGGGCCTGTTGGTCAAGAACCAGCCGGTGCCCTGGTAAGTTGGCATCCGGTGGGCGTTGCGGTGGCGGGGGGGCCACTCCGATGACCGAGAGCTTGCGTTTGGTCACCTTAGACCAGAGGTCCCCAACCTTGGCCACTTTAAGACTGGTGGACTTCAACTCCCAGAATTCCCCAGCCAGCATAGCTTACTCTCTTGCAATCCCTTCCTCTGCAATCTCTCCTCTTTGGGGGAGAGGAGAAAAAGAAACAGACACGGCTGGCTGGCTGGCTGGGGAATTCTGGGAGTTGGAGTCCACCAGCCTTAAAGTGGCCAAGTTTGGAGACTCCTGCCTTAGACCCTGGCATGTTCCCTCAGCCCTCCTCGAAGGGCTGTTTGGAAGGCCAGAGGGTGCTGCTGGGACCCCCCTTCCTGGCGGGCATGGAGACCCCTTGGGGGAACGATGGGGGGGACGGGCAGCTGCGTCAAAGTAATCCATTCGGTTGGCTGCTTGGTACAAGAAGTTGACCGATTTAAGACGCCTGGGTTTAAATTCCCAGGACTGGTACAGGTCTGGATAGTCTTGGACTACAGCTCCCATTATCCCTGACTGTGCTGGCTGGGGTGCATGGGAGTTGGAAGACCACTGGCCCATTCTCCCTCAGCTCATTTTCCTTCATGCCTGCCTCCCTCTTTTCCTTCCTTCCTTCCCTCCTCCTTCCTTTTTTCTCTTCCTCCCTTTTCTCTTCCTCCTTCCCTTCCTCCCCCATCCTCCTTTCTCCTTCCTTCTTTCTTTTCTTCCCTTCTCTATTTCTGCTTCCTCCCTCCTACCCTCCCCCCTCTTCTTTTTCTCCTTCCTTCTTTCCCTCCCTCCCCTTCCTTCTTCCTCTTTCTCCCTTTTCTCTTTCTCCTCCCTCTTCCTTTTCTCCTTCCTGCTGTCTCTTCTCCCTTCCCTATTTCTTCTTCTTTCCTTCCTCCCTTCCACCCCATCCTCCTTTCTCCTTTCTTCTTCCCTTCTCTATTTCTGCTTCCTCCCTCCTACCCTCTCTCCCTCTTCTTTTTCTCCTTCCTTCTTTCCCTCCCTCCTTCCTTCTTTTGTTTTCTCCTTTTTCTTTCTCATTCCTCCCTTCCACCCCATCCCCCTTCCTTCTTCCTCTTTCTCCCTTTTCTCTTTCTCCTCCCTCTTCCTTTTCTCCTTCCTGCTGTCTCTTCTCCCTTCCCTATTTCTTCTTCTTTCCTTCCTCCCTTCCACCCCATCCTCCTTTCTCCTTTCTTCTTCCCTTCTCTATTTCTGCTTCCTCCCTCCTACCCTCTCTCCCTCTTCTTTTTCTCCTTCCTTCTTTCCCTCCCTCCTTCCTTCTTTTGTTTTCTCCTTTTTCTTTCTCATTCCTCCCTTCCACCCCATCCCCCTTCCTTCTTCCTCTTTCTCCCTTTTCTCTTTCTCCTCCCTCTTCCTTTTCTCCTTCCTGCTGTCTCTTCCTCCCTTCCCCATTTCTCCTTCTTTCCTTCCTCCTTTCCTTCCCTCAGCCTGCAGGCTCTACGGAAGGAAAAGTCCCGCAACGCAGCTCGTTCCCGCCGAGGCAAGGAAAACTTTGAGTTTTACGAGCTGGCTAAGCTCCTGCCGTTGCCCGGCGCCATCACCAGCCAGCTGGACAAGGCCTCCATCGTCCGGCTGACCATCACCTACCTGAAGATGCGCACTTTCGCCCTCCAGGGCGACCCTCCCTGGACCCTGCGGGCAGAGGGCCCGGCCCCGGCAGGCAACGGTGGGTGCAGGGGACTCGTGCGGGGAGTGGGGGACGGCAGGGGGAGGGGGACTGACCAAAGGGGGGGAGGGCTTGGACGGTGGGCAACCTGAGCTGCAGAGCTTCAGGAGGGCAGCTGGGAGGGAAAACCCCAATTTTATTGCAAGCAAAACGAAGAAGAGAGAGTCAGGTTGAGGTCCCGAGTTCTAATCCTGCTTCGAGCATGAACTGGCTGGCCTGTTTCTGAGCCAGCCATTCTTTCTCAGCTCTAGGAAGGGGCCAATGGCAAAACGACAGGAAGTCCTCAACTTAAGACCCCTGTTGAGCCCAAAACTTCCGTTGCTAAGCGAGACATTTGTTCCGGGACTTGTGCCCTATTTTACCCTTCCTTGACGCCGTTGGTAAATGAATCACAGCTGTCCTTAAGTTAGCAGCACGGTTGTTAAGCGGATTCAGCTTCCGCATTGACTTTGCCGGTTGGAAGGTCGCAAAAAGGGGATTACATGCCCCCCCCCAGGGATATTGCTACCGTCGTAAATATGAGTCGGTCGTCAATCATCTGAATTTTGATCATGTAACCAAGTCGTATTGCAACGGTCATAAGTGTGGGACATGGTCCTAGATGCCTTTTTTTCCCCCAGCACCATTGTAACTTCAAATGGTCGCTCAACGAATGAGACTTGTCTGCACGGAAGACTTGTTGGGTTCCCCCAGAGACCATCTAGTCCAGCCCGCTTGCCTAGCCCTGGGCCAATAGAAGGCTCCATTCCAGCACACAGGCAGCCCGCTTGGCTCACCGCCCCAGACCTGCCTGCCCGCAGCCCCCTTACCCAGGCAAAATGGCATTGATTAGCCAGGCAATAAATCGCCGTTTAAATAACAGCGGCTTCAAAGTCTGTAATTAAATAAATTAACTGCCTGGGAAGAATACGGCTTGTGGGGAATTTCTGATTACTATCATTAGCTGTGGGGTAATTACCGGCCCCATCACGAGGGTGCTGAGCATTAGGGATAACATCTGTCTATTGTTTTGGGGGAGATGGGTGGGGGGGGCCACCCTTCACAGCCCCTCCCCTCCCGCAACAGGGATTCCAGCACTAAGGAGAGGGGGCTGGGGGAGGCATTTTGCTCCTCTTTGACTCTCTCCTTCCTCCCCAGCTCACGGGGTGTGTGTGTGGGGGTGTGTGTTTTGGGTGGGGGGCACCCCACGCCTGCAGGAAACTCCTCTTGGTCATTTGCGGCCAAATGGAGGCCGCAAATGACTTTTTAAAAACCGGGCTGGGGGGGGGGCGCTGAATCTGCATTTGGACGTCCGAGGGTCCCAATTTAAAAAAAAAAAATTGGGGTCCAAAATGGCTCAGGGGTTTTGCTCCTCCCTCCCCCACTTTGCCCCATAAAGGAGGGGTTTGGTTGGGAGGGAGGGGAGGATGCCTGGCACTTCACGAGTTTGCATTTGGCAATAAGGACTAGAAACTTGCGTGGGGAGAAAAAGGCCTGTTGGGAGGGTTGAGGGGTGGAAAGGAAATATGCTAGGCAGGAGAGCTCATGAGGTGGTGGGCGTGAGTGTTTTCAAGATGTATTTTGGGAGGGGCAGGAGCTGGTTAGCCGCCATTATACTAAAATTCGGAGAATGTTTGTAATATTTAAGGATAATATCCTAGCTCCATCACCACATTCTTTCCTTCCTTCCTTCCTTCCTTCCTTCCTTCCTTCCTTCCTTCCTTCCTTCCTTCCTTCCTTCCTTCCTTCTTCCTTCCTTCCTTTCATCATTTTTCCTTTTTTGCTTCCTTCCCTTTCCTTCCATCCCTTTTTTCTTTTCCTTCCTTCCTTCCCTTCTTCTTCCTTCCTTCCTTTCATTCATTCGTTCTTTTTTCTTTCTTCCTTTCATCTCTTTTCTTTTTTGCTTCCTCCCCTTTCTTTCCATCCCATCCCTTTTTTCTTTTCCTCCCTCCTTCCATCTCTCCTTCCTTCTTTCCCTTTTTTCTTTTCCTTCCTTCCTTCCTTTCTTTGTTCTTCCTTCTTTTTTCTTCCTTCCTTCCTTCCTTCCTTCCTTCCTTTGTTCTTCCTTCTTTTCATTCCTTCTTTTTCCTTCCTTCCTTCCTTCCTTCCTTCCTTCCTTCCTTCCTTCCTTCCTTCCTTCCTTCCTTTGTTCTTCCTTCTTTTCATTCCTTCTTTTTCCTTCCTTCCTTCCTTCCTTCCTTCCTTCCTTCCTTCCTTCCTTCCTTCCTTCCTTCCTTCCTTCCTTTTTTGCTTCCTTCATTTTCCTTCCTTTCCTTTTTTCTTTTCCTTCCTTCCTTCCTTCCCTGGAACCAAAGAAACATCATTTTACACCTTGCGTATCTGCAGTCCCTCAACACAACACACACAACCACACACAGACTGCAGAAACCTCGCCCCCCCCCCCCCATTACCCTCTCTGTCTGGGTGGGGAGCAAGGCCTAATCAATTGCATTAGCACAATTAGCAGCAGGTTTTCGTTTTGGGGGGGTTTCAAACCCCGAGTCTCTTCCTGGGACTTTGTTGAGGTGGGGGGGGAACCCCAATTGGAGTCGCTGCAGTTACGAAACCTCCGGAGGGAAACCAGTTGTTCAAATTTCCCCTCATTTGACAAGGAAAATGGAGGCTGGTTATTTTTCATTTCACCTTTCCCAGAGTCACCTCATGAAAGTGGGGGAGTGAAAAGCAAACACTTAGGAAATGGGGGCTTGGGGGGGGGGGGGGGCTTGGGGCTGAAATGGACGTTTTAGGGACCTGCTGAATCGCCACACAGCAGAGGCATCGGCCAGGGAGGTCAGAAAAGTCAAGATGGCGTCCACAGCCTCCACAATAAAGCCACGCCCCCTTCGATTTCTTTTTTAAAATCCCACAGATACAAACTCCAAAGAGCCCATAACCCAAAATTTGACCGACTGTCGTGAATACATGTCAAAATAATAAAGGCAGGGGATGAATAAATAAAACAAGGCACGTAATTAAATAAATATAGGTAAATATAATTCCGGCCGGGAGCATGAAACCTGCAACAAAATGGGGTTTGGTTTTGTCCTGGTTCGGGAAAGGGGTTGCGTGAAAAACAGGCTGGTTTCCATGCTCCGTGGCATCGCTGGCCTGGCCTGGCCGTGCCAAGGTGGGAGCCGGCCTTGCCACACTGTGCCACGCCTTCCTCTTCCTCCTCCCCTTCTTCTCCCTCACTCCACAAGGCCCACTCCCACCTAGCACTGATGACGTTACCTCGTTGGATCATGAAAGGTCTGCAAGAAAACCACCAAGATTAGAGAGCACCAAGGACCACACAGTCCTCCTCCTCTCCAACTCTCTTCCAGCACTGATGACGTTATCTAGTTTGGTAATGAAACGTCTGCAAGAAAACCATCAAGTTCAGAGAGCACCAAGGATCCCACTGCCCCCCCACCACCACTTCCTCCTCCTCTACACAAATCTTCCTCCCACCTAGCTCTGATGATGTTACCTGGTTGGGTAATGAAACGTCTATAAGAAAACAACCAAGCTGAAATGGTATACTTGAGCAGGGGGATGGACTAGAAGACCTCCAAGGTCCCTTCCAGCTCTATCCTATTCTAATGCTAAAGCTCAGAGAGCACCAAGAATCCCTCAGTCCTCCTCCTCTCCACAAACCCCCTCCCTCCTAGCACTGATGATGTTCCCTAGTTGGGTCATGAAATGTCTGCAGGAAAACCACAGAGAGCCTAAAGAAGCTATTTGCATAACTATAGATATATCCTGGAAACTAGGATAGGATAGCTAGGGAGGGGCCATTGAACCCCCCTTTCCTCTCTAGCCATCATTCCAAGCTCCGCTGCACCTTTGTCCTCCGGGAAAACAGCCCCCCCTCCTGGGAATCCAGACCCCCTTCCACCACAGTTCCCTTAAAGAGGGTTTAGGGTGCAACTCGCAACGTCTGAGTAGCCGGCAGAGGCCCTATTAGGTCCAAAACCACACGTAGAGGTTGGGTGTCTCTGGGAGAGATGACATTATCCTGCTGCCCTTCTCAGTCCTTTTTCCCATCTCCTGCTCGAGCAGCAGCGGGTTGGACTAGGAGACCTCCCGAGGTCCCTCCCCATTCTGTGTCCCAACCCCTCCAAGGAAGACGGGCAAGCTCTTTGGCCTCTCAGCTGCAGCTAATTCCGTTGCGGCCCGGCCGGGAAGAATGGGCTGCAGCTGTGAACCCATCATCCCCAGTGAGGCTGGTGGCTTTATTCTCCCCACCTAATTACGCCTTTGGGGAAAGAATTCGGTGATTAGGCCGAGCCGCCGCTTGCCGTTTTGCAGCTCCGACCATCTCAGCAAGATTGTGACGGTAACCCTCACTCAGAGCCCACAATTCTTTCTTTCCTTTTAATAAGTTTTTATTGTGTTTTCCACCAATACAATTCAAATCATATTCATATTTTCAACAGAGTTTTGACATCTACAGGCATTGGTTATCTTTTAGTTCCTGATACATTTAATATACATTCACCAATAACTGTTACCTTAATTAGTTCTATCTTATATACTTATATATTTTACACATCTACAAGTCATTTTCTTAAGGTCTCTTATAGTTAATCTC
Organism: Bungarus multicinctus; assembly: GCA_023653725.1. Classification (NCBI taxonomy): domain Eukaryota; kingdom Metazoa; phylum Chordata; class Lepidosauria; order Squamata; family Elapidae; genus Bungarus; species Bungarus multicinctus. Next base: position 1,490,229 of record CM042835.1, on the reverse strand, counting down.
CTCTCCTTATTCCTTATGTCTATGCTCTGCCCATTCATACCATTTGTGCCAGATTAAATAATACTCGGAGTCCTCCTTCTCTCTCATTTTGAACGTGAACGTGTCCATTTCTGCACATTCCATTATTTTTTGATGGACTAGATCCTCATAAGGGGGTTTGGGGCAGAGCCCACAACTCCTAAGGCGGCCCAGTTTGGAGAGATCCCCTGTCCTCCCTTCCCTTCCTTTCTTCCTTCTTTTTCTCTTTTCCTTCTTTCCTCTCTTCCCTTTTCTTCTTTTCTTCTCCTTCCTTCCTTCCTTCCTTCCTTCCTTCCTTCCTTCCTTCCTTCTTTTTCTTTTCCTTCTTTCCTCTCTTCCCTTTTCTTCCTTTCTTTTCCTTCCTTCCTTCCTTTTTCTCTTTTCCTTCTTTCCTCTCTTCCCTTTTCCTTCCTTCCTTCCTTCCTTCCTTCTCTTCTCCTTATTTACCCCCTTCCCTTTCTTCCTTCTTTGTCTCTTTTCCTTCTTTCCTCTCTTCCCTTTTCTTCCTTTCTTTTCCTTCCTTCCTTCCTTTTTCTCTTTTCCTTCTTTCCTCTCTTCCCTTTTCCTTCCTTCCTTCCTTCCTTCCTTCCTTCCTTCCTTCCTTCCTTCCTTCCTTCCTTCCTTCCTTCCTTCCTTCTCTTCTCCTTATTTACCCCCTTCCCTTTCTTCCTTCTTTGTCTCTTTTCCTTCTTTCCTCTCTTCCCTTTTTTTCCTTTCTTTTCCTTCCTTCCCTCCTTCCTTCCTTCCTTCCCTCTCTCTCTTTTTCTTTCTTTTTTTTTGGGGGGAGGGGAAATGCTGTTTTAGGGCTTTGAAAAGTTGGCAAGTTGCAAACCTGAAAAGGTGGGGGGGGTAACAATACAGCTCCCCCCCTCCCTCCAGCTTCTGTCCCCTTCCGTTCCCCATCATGTGAGCAGCTTTCTAATTCTTGCATTAAATGCTTTTAATTATAGGAGCATTCTGTCTGACCTGTGGGGTTATTTCGAGAGAGGAAAAATGAAGGAATTAAAGAAAATGACAGAGGAAATTGCAGCAATTAGCGGAGCTGGTATTGTTCCCGATTGTCTGTCAAGTCGGTCTCTTGTTTGTTAGTTACAAGTAAATTCGCGCAGATAACCGAGGCAGCCGCTGTTCTGAACGGCATTTCTGAAGCTGCTGCACCGATTTAAAAAGACAGAAAGGGAAAGACAGAGAGAGAGAGGAGGAGGAGAAGAAGAAAGGGGGAAAATATGATTTTTATTTTTTATTGCTTTTCTGCTTGGAAAATCAGTTTCCCCCAAATGATTGGGGCTCTCCATACCTCCATGTCCAATCGATGCCTAAAGCGAACAAGCCAAATGTTACCTATAGGTAGTTCTCAACTTACGACGCGTGGTTCAGCCCAAAATTTCCACTGCTAAGCGAGACCGTTGGGAAGCGAGTTTGGGGAAACTTCGTGGGAAATGAACTCTGGTTTTATGTCCTTTCTGGCCACCGTTGTTAAGTGAATGGCTGCAGTTATGTAAGGGCACCTGTACCTTTTGCCACTGACGAATTGCTCTCACACCTCAAGAAATCTCCTCCTCCTTCGTTCCGGGTTGCTTCCCTCCTCGATTCATTTCCGTCTGTTTGCTCCTTGTTCTGCCTTTCGAGAATAAATAGGCCCCTCTTTTTTCTGGGAGAGCTCCTCAAATATTTCAGGATGCTATCATGTCCTCCCTGGATTTTTATAGAATAGAATAGAGTAGAATAAATATTGGAAGGAATAGAATGGAATGGAATAGAATAGAGAATAGAATGGAATGGAATAGAGAATAGAATAGAATAGAATAGAATAGAATAGAATAGAATAGAATAGAATAGAATAGAATAGAATAGAATTCTTTATTGGCCAAATGTGATTGGACACATAAGGAATTTGTCTTGGTGCAAATGTTCTCAGTGTACATAAAAGAAAAGATACATTCATCAAGAGTCATAAGGTGCAACACTTAATGATAGTCATCAGGTACAATAAGCAATCAAATCATACTAGGAAACAATCAGTATAGATCATTAGGATACAAGCAATAAAGTTACAGTCATACATACAATCACAAGTGGAAGAGGATGGGTGATAAGGAATGGTGAGAAGATTAATAGTAGTGCAGACTGTAAATAGTTGGACAGTGTTGAGGGAATTAGTTGTTTAGCAGAGTGTTGGTTTTCGGGAAAAAACTCCCCTTGTGTCTAGTTGTTCTGGTGTGTAGTGCCCCATTGCGTCATTTTGAGGGAAGGAGTTGAAACAGTTTATGTCCGGGATGTGAGGGGTCTGTAGATATTTTCACAGCCCTCTTTTTGACTCAGGATGCAGGATGCAGGTCCTCCATGGAAGGCAGGTTGGTAGCCCTTGTATCTTTGTTAGACCAGACATTCCCAGTTCCCTCAATTTTTCATTGAACGGTTTAGCTTCCAGCCTCTTTAATCACGGGAGTGTCCAAACTTAGCAACTTTAAGACTTTGCTGGCTGGGGAATTCTGGGAGTTGACATCCACAAGTCTTAAAGTTGCCAAGATTGGACACCCTTGCTTTATCATCTTTGTCGCTCTGGTATGATTTGTTTGCTTATTAGTACCCTAGGACTATCATTAAGTGTTGTACCTGATGATTCTTGACGAATGTATCTTTTCTTTTATGTACACTGAGAGCATTTGCACCAAGAGAAATTCCTTGGGTGTCCAACCACACTTGGCCTATAAAAAGAATTCTATCTTCTCTGAACTTTTTCCAGAGTCTTAACATATTTTCTGCAGCTCGGATGCAGGATTCCAAGAGTGAACAACACACACACACAACCACATAAAAAACAAACGATTAAATCAACAAAACAAACAGAGAAATAAAGAAGCCAAAGAGCCCACAAACTCTCTGGAACTTCTGCACAGACCGTTTGGGGCGTGTAGGAAAACCAGGAATTGCTCGGGATGCCACTGTGGGTCACGAAATGCAGCCTGTTTGGCATTCCCCACATGTGGGGGTGGGGGGGTCCTTTCCAGCCCACCTTCCTTCTTCCCCCTTCTTGGTTCCCCAGCCAGTTTGGGGGAGGGGGGATGGAGGAAAGGTTAACCTAGGGGCTGGCGAGCTTTTCAGCTTGGCCGGGGCTCTTGTGAATGCCGGACTTGATTCGTATTCTCCTCTCGTCGGGCAGGAATGTGCAGGACACAATGGTGCGTCCTGTCCTTTCCCTCCCCCGCCCTTCCTTCCCCCTCCTGCTCTCTCCTGGGCTTCCCCCAAATCCAGCGCCTTCCTTCGCCTCTACCCTCCCCCCCTGCCCCCCCCCCCGTGTTAGGTGAGGGTCCTGGCCAGAGAGCCGCCTCTGCAGATGCCTGCCAAATCCTCTCTGCTTATTTGTTCCTTCTGTAGATATTTCTGGATCAAATTAACCCAGAGAGAGGCTAATATTTGGAGTAGACTCTCCTGCTCAAGTAGGGGTTGGAATAGATGACCTCCAAGGTCCCTTTCAACTCTTATTATTCTATGATACATCTGTCTATCTATCTATCTATCTATCTATCTATCTATCTATCTATCTATCTATCTATCTATCTATCTATCTATCATCTCTCTCTCATCTTTCTCATCCATCTACCTACCTACCTGTTATCCATCTACCTTTATCCATCTACCTATCATCTATTTACTTACCTACCTACCATCTTTCTCATCTATCTATCTATCTATCTATCTATCTATCTATCTATCTATCTATCACTATCTATCATCTATCAATCACTGTCTATCACTATCATCTATCGATCTTATCTATGTATCTTACCTATCTATCTTATTTATCATCTATCTAACTATCTACCATCTTTCTATCGTCTATCTATATCATCTATCGATCTACCTACCTACCTATTTATCTATCTATCTATCTAGCTATCCATACCTATCATCTATCACTGAAGTTGTAGTCTATCCATCTTAAAAGGGCAGAGATTCAGAAACATTTGGTCTAGAACAGATGCAGATCGGGGGTCTCAGATGGGGGGGGGGGATTGAGAGACTCTGTGATCTGCCCTTTAAGACCCCCCAGCTCTGAGCTGAGGTTTGGATTCTCAGGACTACATTGGAGAAGCAGAGCAGAGGAGCCGTAAAAATCGAATGACCGAAGGAGCAAGTGGGCAGATGCCATAGGAGCTTTGATGCCTCTTAGCCCGTTGCATGACCCCAAGAAGCCCACGGGGGGGGGAGGGGGGGGGGTTGCGGCTGCCACGCTGGATCCTCCTGGCTGACCTTGAGATCTCGGTTTCTCTCCAGCTTCCGGTCGGAGAAATATGAACGGGCTGCTGACGGAACTCTTTGAAAAGCACTTAGGGGGCCACATCCTGCAGGTAAGTCCACGTTCTGGGGTTAGCAAGATGCCTCCCACGACAACTTCCTTCCTTCCTCCCTCCCTCTCTCTTTCCTCCCTCCCTCCCTCTCTCTTTTCTTCCTTCCTTCCTCCCTCCCTCTCTCTTTTCTTCCTTCCTTCCTCCCTCCCTCTCTCTTTCTTCCCTCCCTCCCTCTCTCTTTTCTTCCTTCCTTCCTCCCTCCCTCTCTCTTTCCTCCCTCCCTCCTCTCTCTTCTCCTCCCTTCCTCCCTCCGTCCTCTCTCTTTCCTCCTCCTTCCCCTCCCTCTCTCTTTCTCCTCCTCCCTCCCTCTCCTCTTCTCTCTCCATCGTTTCCTCTCTCCTTCCTTCTCCTTCCTCTCTCTCTCTCTCTCTTCCTTCCTCCCTCTCTCCCCCTCTCTCTCTTATTCTTTCCTTTCTTCCTCCCTCCCTCCCTTCTCCTTCTTCCTTTCCCTCCCACCCTCGCTCTGTCATAGGTTTGAACAACCAGTCATAACTTGAGGACTGTGCAAATTGAATGAAAAAATAAACAAATGTCCAGTTAACTATAAAGGCAGGAACGCGAGACTCCAGGCCTCTGCCTCTGTGCACGTCAAGTGTGCAAATTGCGAAGGCACAGCAGGAAGACAAAATCTCATGCAAGAAGCCCTTATTTCCCCGTCTTCTGGTCCCTTCCTGCCCCTTTCCGTGCCCCCCCCCCCCATTTGCCACTCTCCAACCAGTTTCCCCCACAGATCCCTCCCTCCCTCTAAGCCCCCCCTCCCCCCCTCCTTCTCTCTCAAGACCCAGAAATTCTGCATTCAGGACCTGGCTCTGGGCTCGGCTGGTTCAGCCACAGTGGGTTGAGGGGGGGGATGCCTCCCTGCCTCGGAGGGAACCTAATTAGCCAGCGCTGGATGCAGGTGTGAGAGAGCCTGGAGGGGGCGGTGGGCGAGGGGACCAATTGAGTTAGGGGCCTTGCTCCAGCCTTGGCACAGAGGGAAACCGAGGCCTTAACCTGGTTTGGCTGCTCGGCCAGGTGGGAGCTCTTTCGGAAATAGATTTCCTCCTGGGCTCCTGGTGCCGCCAGCCCCTTTTCGGGAGCTAATGTAGATTTATTGGGAAGCAATTCGATTTGTCACCAGTGTGGATGGGAAGGCCGGGGGAACAGACGGCGGGCAGGAAACCTTTGCCTTCTCTTCCCACAAAAGACCCCTCCCCAATTATTACCAAGTAATAATTGGTGGTTTCTATTTGCACCGTCCTGGGGGGGGAGGGGGGCATTTGCCAGCCCTATAATTCTCACCCCAATAAAAGGAGAATATTCGTAGCTTTTCAGCCTGATTTCGGACTTCAAGGCCCAGAATTCCCCAGCCAGCTTTGCTCTCGGATCAAAGCTGTTTATTTTGTGGCTGGGGGATTCTGGGAGTTGAAGTCCGAGATCAGGCTGAAAGTGGCCAAGGTGGGAGACCCCTGCTCTAGGCTAGGTGAGGGTCCCAGCCAGGCAACAGGTGACATTGAGGAAATGCTTTGGCACGACCCCGCTGCAGCCGTGGGAGAGGGACGGCGGGGGAATTAATGTTCAGACGTGTTAATTACCGCTGACAGATAAAATTGCTTCCTTCCGCCATCAAGTCTGCTTGGAGGTCACTGCCGCAGCAATTCAGTGGTTGGCACCAGAGAACGTCGGGCACGTCTCGGCGGAGAGGGGGGTTGTTGAGGAGAACAGAAAAGGGTGGGTGGTGGGTGGGATCCCCAGGCTTCCCCCCTCCCATTTTATTAGGAGGGGATTGGGGGCTGCCCCGTTGAGATTGACCGGAGATGAGGAAGCAGAAGGAGGGGTAGTGGTGAAGGCCTCAGACTAGAAAGTGAGGGACGGTGATTTCTAGTCCTGTCATAGCCAGAAAAGCCGGCTGGGTGAATTTGGGCCAATCCTTCCCTCTCAGCCAAACCCACCTCACAGGGTGGTTGTTGGGGGGAAATAATCGGAGGAAGGTGTGCTGGATATGTTTGCTGTCTTGAGTTACTTGTGAAAACAAATACAGTCGAGAAATGATCAGGTAGATAGAAGAGAGAGACAGAGAGGGGATAGTTAAATAGATGATAGATAAGATAGATAAGGTAGGTAGGTAGGTAGGGAGACAGATAGATAGAGAGAAAAATGAGAGAGAGATGATAGTTAAATAGATAGATGATAGATAAGGTAGCTATCTAGATAAGATAGATGAGGTAGGTAGATGATAGAGAGAGAGAGAATTGAGAGGGAGAGACATAAGATAGATAGCATAGAGAGAGAGAGATGATAGTTAAATGGATAGATGATAGAATGATAGAGAGACATGATGGTTAAATAGATGATAGATAAGATAGCTAGCTAGCTAGATAAGATAGATAAGATAGGTAGGTAGATGAGAGAAAGAGAGAGAATTGAGAGGGAGAGAGATGATAGTTAAATGAATAGATGATAGATAAGATAGAGATACATGATAGTTAAATAGATAGATGATAGATAAGATAGCTAGATATCAACTGATTTTATTGCATTAAAGGTCCCTTGCAAGATTATTTCCCCAACCAAGTGACTGGTAGAAAAATACCCCACCTACTTCCATCTCTCTGAAGATTTGAACTCAGAACCTAGGGAAATGAATGAGCAGCGCCCTCTGGTTCTGTGCCCAGCCGCCTTTATTCACAGGCTCTGCTTGTGCAAGGAGGGGCCCTTATTGGTGCCCTTCAAAGCCAAGACACACACCCCCCCCACACACACACACACTATGTGCCCAGAGGGGTTTGTCTCCAACCTTGGAAAACTTCAGGCTCCGAGTTCAGGATATCCGTCTTCCCTGCTCCGGGCCTGATTTTGTAACTCCCCTCTTGAAAATACCTTGAAAAGAGGTGTCTGTGTGTGGGTGGGGGGGGGGGGGTGCTTTTCCTTGGGAGGGTCATGGCTCAGCTTCGGAGGGTTGATGAAGAAGCCAAATTTCCTGGCGTGGTGGATGAGTTGCCATGGTTAGACTCAAAGGGCCATTTCAGGCTTCCTCCTTGGGGCGCCCCAGAGAGCCATTTCCTGCTTTCCGGAACAGTTTTGGAAAGGGGGGGGTGTTTGTTTGATTATTCTCCCCCCCCCCCATCCATCTTCTCCCTTTGCAGCTTCTCTGGAACTCCCCTCTCTGGAGGATCCCCAAGAAATCACTACCTTTTATATATATGTGTGTGTGTGTGGATATGGATATGGATGGATGGAGAGATAGAGATAGATAGATAGATAGATAGATAGATAGATAGATAGATAGATAGATAGATAGATAGATAGATAGATAGATAGATATAGATATAGATATAGATATAGATATAGATAGATAGATAGATAGATAGATAGATAGATAGATAGATAGATAGATAGATAGATAGACAGATATCGATATCTCTATATTATATCTATATCAATATCGATATCAATATATCTTTATTGAATTTCTCAAACAGCTCAAACATAGTCATGGGGAAAGTTAGGAAAAAAGGAAAGCAAGAAAAAGAAGAATTAGAAGTGTAACGATGCTGTAATGGCCATAAATGTAGATGTAAATGCTCTAAGATAAATGTTGCAGGATTCAACCTGGGTCACTCACCGAAATCAAAATGTTTGAGTTTCCATGCTTTCGGACTGTTTTCTAGAGCCATCTTCAAGAAATTTCTCTCTGTGCTTTGGGCTGTTTTGTGTGTGGTATTTAGCCAACCAGCCACACCCCAATCAACATCTAACACAGGGGTCTCCAACCTTGGCAACTAAGACTTGTGACTTCTTTGCTGGCTGAGGAATTCCGGGAGTTGGTCTACAAGTCTTAAAAGTGGCCAAGGTTGGAGACCCCTAATCTAAAAAGCCACACCCAACTAGGCACAGATATGAAAGCCACACCCACCGAACCACCCAAAGCCCATCAAAGAGAGAACTTCCCTGAAGATGGGCTCCAGCAGGAGTCTGCTGGGGAAAAGGAGGGAGTTGCATCATGGGGGAGGCTGTTTTTGTGTTCACACACACACACAACCGCAGTTGAATTGTGTTCCTTTCTCCCCCCCCCCTCCCCCCCCCCCGCAGTCCCTGGATGGCTTCGTCTTTGCACTGAACCAAGAGGGGAAATTCCTTTACATCTCCGAGACGGTGTCTATTTACCTGGGCCTTTCACAGGTAGGTGTTGTGTGCGAGTGCAGGTTCTAAAACAGGGGATCCCAACCTTTTCTATACCCTGCACCCCTAGGACGCTTCCGATATCTTAGAATAGAACAGAACAGAACAGAGCAGAACAGAACAGAATGGAAAATAGAAAATAGAAAATAGAAAATAGAAAATAGAATAGAATAGAATAGAATAAGGAAAGAATAAAATAGAATGCAGATAGGATAGAATAGAGATAGAGATAAAGTAGAGTAGAATAGAATAGAACAAAACAGAACAGAACAGAGAATGGAATGGAACGGAACAGAGAAGAGAGAAGAGAGAAGAGAAGAGAAGAGAAGAGAAGAGAAGAGAAGAGAAGAGAAGAGAAGAGAAGAGAAGAGAAGAGAAGAGAAGAGAAGAGAAGAGAAGAGAAGAGAAGAGAGAATAGAATAGAAAATAGAATAACAGAGTTGCAGGAGACCTTGGAGGTCTTCTACTCCAACCCCCTGATAAGGCAGGAAACCCTACACCACACCATTTACTAAAGTAAATAATTATAGGCATATCATTCTGCCTAGACAGTGTAATTCTGAAATTTCTAAAGCCAAGTTTTTGCAACCCCCTGCAATATCATCTCGCACCCCCAGTTGGGACCCCCCTGTCCTAAATCATTTTTCTCCAATGCCGTCGTGACTTTGAATCGTTGTCCGAGAGAACGAGATTGTACTACCTGTAGAAACCTTTGAGTATGCTGATATGATATTAACTTGGTGGCTCGGGGACCCTTTCCCGGCAAACGTTCCCGCGTGGCCAGCCGCTGTTTTGACTGTCTCTTCCGTGTCCTCGCCAGCCTCACCTGCTGAGCGCCCAGAACATCCGCCGTCTGGTTTTTCGGGCCCGCCAGTCGCTCTGCCACATACATAATGAGCCGCTGCAATTATCTCCCCTGGAAATGACACCAGCCAGGCGTCATCGCCTGGTAATTGATGATCAATGATCAGCCGGCTCCTTCTGAGCAGGAATTGATCGATCACATCACGGTGGCAGAGAGAGTCGGGGAGAGAAGGAGGGAGGGAGGGAGAGAAAGAGAGAGGAGGGGAGAGAGGGAAGGAGAGAGAGATTAAGAGAGAGAGAAGAAGATAAAGAGTAAGGGGGGAGAGAGGGAGGGAGGGAGAAAGAGAGTGGGAGAGAGAGGGAAGGAGAGAGAGATTAAGAGATGGGGGAGAGAGAAAGAGAGTGGGGGAGAGAGAGAGGGAGGAAGAGATAGAGAGTGGGAGAGAGAAAGGGAGGGAGAGAGATTAAGAGGGAGAGAGAGAGAGAAAGAGGGAGGGAGAGAGGGAGGGACATTTGCTAAGGTTGATCCCCCCTCTTTTCTTGCGGGAGAAACTGAGGCAGGAAGACGGGGGGGGGGGGGTGAGGAAATTGTAGAAGTGCCCAACACTCTGGAGAAACTCCCCCTCCTCAAATAGGAAACCTGCCTTGCAAAACAGCCGTTGAGAAAGGAGTGGAGTCTGATTGTGAGCCAGGCACCCTCGCCCGCAAAGAACCCACCTTTGGGTTCACTTTCAGGTTTTTAATTCCGGATTACATCCAAATTCTGGGAAGGCGGCATTGTCCCCCTGTTCCCCCCGCTCCTCCCTCCCAAATATTCCCGGCTTAATTTCACATTCCTGCCATTTCTTTCTCGCGTGTGTTTGAGCTGTAAGTCGTAAGTCCCCCTTTTTTTTTGCAAGGGCTATTATAACTTCAGACTGTCGCTGACTGGAATGGTTGTAAATCGAGGGCCATCTGTGGTGCCATTCCTAATACAGGGAGTCCTCGGTTTACGATGGCCACCGTGCCCCAAAATTTCTGCTGCTCAGTGAAAAGTTGGTCTCTCTTCGTTTCGCGAGGTTTTTCGCCTCAGTTGTGTTCCGTGAATCCCTGCAGTTGTAAAATTTAGTGACGTGGTCGTTGAGCGAATCAGGGTTTCCCGTTGACTTGGCTGGTCAGAAGGTCACAAAAAGGGGATTGCGTGAACCCGGGATGCTGCAACAGGCATAAGTACAAGTCAGTTTCCAAGCCATGGTTGGTGAAGGAATTCTGGGAGTTGAAGTCCAGAAGCCTTAAAGTGGCCAAGGTTGATGAAGGAATTCTGGGAATTGAAGTCCACAAGCCTTAAAGTGGCCATGGTTGGTGGAGGAATTCTGGGAATTGAAATCCACAAGCCTTAAAGTGGCCAAGGTTGGACATCCCTGCTTTAAATCATGGAAAACAGATAGAAAAAGAGGGAGAAATTTTATCATCCATCTTTCTTTCTTGCTGGCAGCCGGAGCCCGGAGTGATTTGGGGGGAATCCTACAGAATACAGAAGAACAGAGTTTGAAGGGACCTTAGAGGTCTTCTATTCCAAGCCTCTGCTCTAGTAGGGGACCCTACACAGTCCCACGGGGTAGACCCTTTAGGAGGAAAACTGTGTTAGTCTGCAGGAATCAAACACCAGGAATTTCGCAGACGACAATTATGACTCGAAGCAGAAAGTTTTGCAAGCTGTGCTTTCCGCCGTTCAAGAAACCTTGTGGATCCCAAAAGATCCTACCGGATCTAACCCCTTCCAGCCTTTTCTTAGTTGCACTTCCATCGGTTTCTTTTCTTTCTAGCTCCTTTCTCTGCATTCTTTCCTTTTTCACCTTGAGAACGAGGCAAGAACGGGCCGGCGGTGCTGGCTCCCACCAATCGCCCGTGCCAGCTTCTCCGCCTGAGGGGAGACCCCCTCCCCAACTCGCCCACTTGCCTTAAGCAATCAGAGGGGGAGGAAAAGAAGGACAGGGAAAGGAGGGGGGGAAGGACGTGGGTTTTTTTTTTCTCCAGAAGCTGAGCTGGCCCCCGGCCCAGATACGGCGCCTGACGTGAGAGTGACAGCTGTCTCCTTCTATGGGGCGCCTGGCAGAATATGCAGGGCACGGTTCATCCTTTGGCTATAAGGAGGTGGCCAGAATGGCGGCTGAGTCACCGGAAGGATGTCTGGAGGACGCGCCGTTTCTGGACGAGGTCATCAGAAGTCGTGATGTCCTCCCGGGGCTGGCTGGTTGGCGCTTCGTGCGGGTGGCTGGCCCCTTTCGCTCCTTCCTTTGGGACAGGCAAGGAGACCATCCCAGGATTCGGAGCCCCGGAGTTGCACCGTGCCTGCCGCAAATGGCCCATGTTGCTTTTCCCCTGGGACTCAGCCAGGAGAGGAAACCTTTCCCATGTTGCCATCCGCCCAAAGTCAAGCTGAGAACGAGATGGGCAGTCTCAAAATTGGATATAGAAATACACGTTTATGAAATACTAGCTGGAGGCCCATGTACTCCGCTACGACACTATGTGGCTGGGCTTAGCTTTTGGGGAGGAAAATAAAGGGGGGGATTCTGCCTCTGCCTACCAGCATCCATCGGTATTCATCTGGTTATCGTCCTGTCAGTGTGAGAGAGTTGAGGGCTGTTTGGAAACAGAAACAGTATTTGCTGTGTGACCAAGAAAGAAACAGCAAGGAGCCTGGGCGTGGCTTAGTTCAATTGCAGTTGGAACAGATTTCTTTTCAGGTGAGGAGTGAGAGAATTGAGGGCTGTTTGGAAACTGAAGCAGTGTTTGCTGTGTGAGCAAGGAGGAGACAGCAAGGAGCCTGGGCATGGCTGAGCTCAACTGTTCTGTACTAAAACTGCTTGGTGCTGCTGTGAAACTGAACCTCTCCTCTCCTCTGCTTGTGTTTTGCATTTGGGAGAGATTTCTTTTCAGGTGGGGAGGGGGAGTAGAACTCCTTAGCATCAGAGCGTGTTAATAATAATAATATTATATAGGAAATACTCTAAATGCTCTGATCATCATTTGGAACAATCCTTTCTTAGTGAGCAGCTAGAAGCCAAGAAGAACATACAGGCCAAATTTAAAGTTTAAAGGCTTTATGGTTCCAGAGATTTTGTGATGATGCGTGAGGAGCATTTCGCTTTTATAGAGAGAGAGATAAATAAAGAGGCAGTTTGGTCTAGTGGTTAAGGCACCAGGTTAGAAAGCGGAAGGCCGGGAGTTCAAGTGCCACCGTAGCCATAAAAGCCAGCTGGGTGACTTTGGCCAATCCCCAGGAGGTTCTGAGTTCTAATCCCACCTTAACTGTTAAAACCGGCTGGAAATTTACCTGCCGCCCATCTTATCTGCGGGCACCTTGCAAGAGAGGGAGGGAGGGAGGGAGGAAACCAGGGTACCCGTGCCTGGCCCTGCTCAGCCTGGCAGGCCTGTCTCCCTTGCCGTAGCCCCAGGGCGAGCGCCCACGCTGGCCTTTTCAATGGCTTGTCTGTCAAGACTCTCCCGCTCGGAGCGAACCTCCGGCAAGGAGACGGCGGCCTTTGATCTCCTTCTTGGAGTTGGGAAGGGGACGGATCCTTGCCGTGGGCCTTGGGAGGAAGGTAGAGGCATCCGGTGTGTATGTGTGTGTGTGTGTGTGCAGAGGAGCCGGGCACAGCTGAATGCCAAGGAGATAAATGGCATTCTACAATCCATGTCTTCCTAGCTGCCGGGCAACCTCACAATGCCAGGCTGGAGCCGGGCCACCTGGCTACCAGGCGCTTCCTTTTCCCCGGCATCCACCTTGCCAGGCGCCCTGGGGATGCCCTTCGCTTGAGCTCCCCTTTCTTCGGGCTTCCTGGCCCTTAGCATCCCCCCCCCCCCCGTCCGCTTCCCAAAATTGCACTTCGAATTAAGACGTTTTAACATGTTGGTTTTACTCTTCTGATGCGTTTTGTTGCGTTAACGTGTTTTTTTTAATGTTAAGCATATGTGAAATACTGTATACAGCGTTATAAGTGAGAGTCGAGCAGGGTGTGCAGGATTGTCTGGGACGCTACACATTTTCTCCTCACCCTGTTTTCCTTGTTGCCTTCTGGGAAGGGGTTTCAGGGGCTACCCAAAGCAGAACACCCAGATCTGGTCACAGTTTTCTTCCATAAAGTGTCTGTCTTGTGCATTCTCCTCTTTCTGCTATGTATTCAGGTAACAGATCACAGATAATCAGAGTTGGAAGGGACCTTGTAGGTCATCTAGTCCAACCCCCTGCCCAAGCAGGAGACCCTACACCATTTCTGACAGGTGGCAGTCCAGTCTCTTCTTGAAAGCCTCTTGGGATGAAGCTCCCACAACTTCTGAAAGCAACTTCTGTTCCATGGGTTGATTGTTCTCATGTCAAGGAAATTCCTCCTTATTTCCAGGTTGAATCTCTCCTTGTTCAGTTTCCATCCATTGTTCCTTGTCTGGCCTTCAAAGGTGCTTTGGAGAATAGTTTGACCCCCTTCCCTCTCGCTTTGGCAGCCCCTCAAATATTGGAAGATGCTCTCCTGTCTCCCCTGGTCCTTCTCTTCCCTAGACTAGCCAGGCCCAGTTCCTGCAACCGTTCTTCATGTGTTTTAGCCTCCAGTCCCCTCATCATCCTGGTTGCTCTTCTCTGCACTTTTTCTAGAGTCTCAACCTTTTTTTTATAATGTGGTGGCCAAAACTGGATGCAGTACTCTAGGTGTGGCCTTACTAAAGCTTTATAGGGTGATATTAGCACCTCCCTTGATCTCAATCGTATCCCTCTGTTAATGCAACTTAGGATTGTCTTGGCTTTTTTGGCTGCCACCGCACATTGCTGGCTCCTATTTAGCTGGTTGTCCACTAAGATTCCAAGATCCTTCTCCCAGTTCCTGCTATTGAGCCTGGTTTCATCCAGTCTATATGTATCCTTTGGGTTTTTCTTGCCTAAGTGTAGGACTTTCCTTTCCTCTACATTGAATTTCATTTTCTTAGATGGGGCCCAGGGTTCCAGTCTGCCAAGATCCATCTGGATCTTGAGCCCATCTTCTTGGGCGTTGGCTATTCCTGCCTGCTTAGTATCCTCTGCAAATTTGGTGTGTTCCCCTTCTGTCCATTTCTATTCAAAATGGGCAGTGTGTCTGTGTGTCTGTGTGTCCAGGTGCTGTATGAAGGCCCCCTCCTCCCTCCGTCCCTCCCCCAGATTGGTTTGTCAAGGTCACAATGAAAGTTGGACACAGCTGCCCAGCCGCCTTGAAAAGCCAGCCAGCTGTTAGAAGCATCCATGTCGGTTCTCCCCACCCAGAAACAGTCCCTCCTACCCCCTCCCTTCCCCCCTGGGCTGAGCTCCCCCTCCCACCCTTCCGACGTCTCCCCTTTCTCCTGGCTGCTGGCGCATCTTTAATGAGGACTAGCTCCTTGGAATGCACACGACCCTCAGCAGGGAAAGCCAATTCTTCTGCATGATTATCTATCGATTTCTTTGCCCTGCCTTCATTGCAATGCAGGGGACGTGAACCTGAATTCGTTGACCGTCGTGGAACCCGGGCGAGGGGTCTGCCTCAAGGATCCGGCAGCAGGGGCAGGCTGCAGAAATGTTAGTTCTCTGCCCGGTTGCTGGGTGGGTGTGGCCATGGTGGGCATGACCTAGTTGGCGTCCTGCACCGTGGCAGAGGGGGCTGTTTTTGCCCTCCCCGGAGGCTTTCCTTGAGCTTCCCCTGGGTTCCAGAGGCCCTCCAGAGGCTGGAAATGGGCCCAGAACTTCCAGGAGGCCCGTTTTCTGCCTGCCCCAAACCTCTGCAAATGCCCTGTACTTACCTGGCATACAAAACGGGCTGCGTGGGGACCCCAGGGAGGGGAGGGGAGGGTGGAGTGGGCGGGGCCAGCCAGGACTGGGATTTAACAGTTCGTCGAACTGGTAATTAAAAATGATAAAATTAGCAACCGGTTCGTTGAAACCAGGGTGAAGCGGTAGCAGTCCACAGCAGGGTCTTTGAAGAAGAGGGTGAGTTGGGAGGTTACCCCGCTCTCCCCCCGGGACTAACTTTGAATGTGACTTTCTTGGGGAGCTCTGGGGGTGCTGCCAAGGGCCTTGGAGGAGGAAGAGGAGGAGAGAGAAATGGGGCTCCTGCAGAGGCATCCATGCACCCCCAGGCAAGAGAGGACCTCCTGAGAGAAGGGGGACGAGGGGGATTGTGGGATACTGACCCCACAGATTGGCTGCTTCAAATGAGGAATGTAATGTGGGGGGATTGCTTTGCTTTGCTCTCAATAGATCATGGGATCCATCCCCCCCCCCCCAAGTAAATGATGGACGGGGAGAAATCCTGAATCAGGTCTGAATCTAGAGAGTTTAAGATTTCATTTAATTAGTTTTCCAAAGACTTACATGCTTCCTTTCCTTTTTCTCTTCTTCTTTCCTTCCTTCCCCTCTTTTTTCCTTTCCTTTTCTCCTTCCTTCCTTTCCTTCTTTCTTTCCTTCTTTCCTTTTCTCCTTCCTTCCTTCCTCCCTCCCTTCCTCCTTCCCTCCCTCCCACCTTGCTTTAGTTATTATGGGTTTACACCTTGGGGGAGGGAATCCTAGGGGGACTCCAGAGCAGTTGAAGGGCTGGTGACCTGCCCCCTTGACCTTTGAACCTCTCCTTGCTCTTCCAGGTGGAGCTGACCGGCAGCAGCATCTTCGACTATGTCCACCCAGGAGACCATCTAGAAGTGGCCGATCAGCTGGGGCTGAAGGCTCCCCTGGGCCCCAGTCACCCGCAGCGCCCTAAAACCTCCCTCCTGGGCCCCTCTGCCTCCTCCTCCTCCGGCTTGTCCGAGGGTCCACAGTCAGGTACAGCCACTCTTGGAAGCCCCCCAAAGTGACCCCCAAAGCAGGCTCGGAGACTGTCTGGTCGCCTGTTGAGTCAGGAAGCACTTAGCACATGCTCAGAGGTATCCTCTTATCTCTGCTCAGATCTGGAGCTTACTTCACAGAATTCCAACAAGCCACGGATTGCCCTCTGGATGGCAGAGCCCAAAACCTGGTTTGTTGGATGCATCATGTCTGCATGCTTGAACCCAGCCGGTTAAAACTCAGCTTGAATAAATCACGGTTTTCTGAGCCGTGTCCCAAGCCTGTTCTGATGGGCACCTGTGCACCCTCTTTGCTGAGGTCTGCAGAGGGGTGTTGGGGTGCTCCCTGGGGTGCAGGGGCTGAGCCAGGTCTGGCCTTTAGTTGTACCTGGGCTTGGTTTGCGGGGGGTCTCAGCTTCACCTCCCCTTCTCCCCACCCACCCCTGAACGACGGGCAGGGAGAAAGGACGGGTCTCTTGAGCCGCCTCCTTCCCTCCCCTGGATTGTTGCCGGCTGAGCTTTTATCTGGGGAACTAGTAAAAGATTTATACCAAGACGGCGCCTGAAAGAGAATAGCAGATCAGCCGCTGTCAAGGCTGAGTCCTCAGGAGGAGAGGAGGAGGAGGAGGGGTCCTCCAGGATTTGGCTGAGGGTCCATCACGTCTTGGTCCCTGAGCCTGACTTGGGCAGCTTTGCCCCTCTGCCCCGAAGCATCAAGGGGGCAGCAAGGAAAAGACACGTTCTCTGTCCATAGTAGATCCAAGGAGAAGCCATGGGAGAAAAATACTCTTTCTTTCTTTCTTTCTTTCTTTCTTTCTTTCTTTCTTTCTTTCTTTCTTTCTTTCTTTCTTTCTTTCTTTCTTTCTTTCTTTCTTTCTTTCTTTCTTTCTTTCCTTCCTTCCTTCCTTCCTTCTCTTCTCTTCTCTTCTCTTCTCTTCTCTTCTCTTCTCTTCTCTTCTCTTCTCTTCTCTTCTCTTCTCTTCTTCCTCTTCTCCAGAAACCCTTCTTCTTCTACCACTGATGGTGTTATCTAGCTTGGCAATGAAATGTCTGCCAGAAAACCACCAAATTCAAAGAGCACCAAGGACTCCACAGGCATTGTTTTCTTCTTCTTCTTCTTCTTCTTCTTCTTCTTCTTCTTCTTCTTCTTCTTCTTCTTCTTCTTCTTCTTCTTCTTCTTCTTCTTCTTCTTCTTCTTCTTCTTCTTCTTCTTCTTCTTCTTCTTCTTCTTCTTCTTCTTCTTCTTCTTCTTCTTCTCCTTCTCCTTCTCCTTCTTCCTTCTCCTCCTCCTCCTCCTCCTCCTTCTCCTTCTCCTTCTTCTTCTTCCTCCTCCTCTTCTTCTTTTCCACCTCCTCCTCCTTCCTCCTTCCTCCATCTTCATCTTCCTTCTCCTCTTTCTCCTTCTCCTCCCTCCCTCTCTTCCCTCTGGGGAATTCTAGGAGTTGAAGTCCACAGGTGTTAAAGTACCCAAGGTTGGAGCCCATAGATAAATAAATAAAACTTGTATTGGCGTTTCTCTTGTGCCTGAAGGAGGAGGAGACGGTGAGGGAGTTTCAGCTTTGGGTGAACAAATTCAGTCCTTCTTCTCTCCCTGGTGACCCTTGTGGCACAGACAGAAACCATGATCCTCACACACGGACCCCTTGCCTTGTGCTTTAGATCTTTCCAGCCCCCGCACTGCCGAAGGAGACGAAGGCGTGGAGCGTTCCTTCTTCGTCCGGCTGAAGTCCACTTTGACCAAGAGGGGACTTCACATCAAGACTTCGGGCTACAAGGTAACAGTGAGGGCTGGGGTTCAATGAGAGCGCCCTTTGGGATGTGGCGTCCCTCCGTGGCCCCTGACCCCCTCTGGGCCCCTCTTTTGCCCTCCAGGTGATCCACGTCACGGGCCGCCTCCGATCCCGACGTCCGTCCTATCCCCACGCGGTGCTGGGCCGGGTGCTGGGACTGGTAGCGTTGGCCCACACCCTGCCCCCCTCCACCCTCAGTGAGGTGCGCATCGAGTGCCACATGTTTGTCTTCCGGGTCAACATGGACCTCCAGATCGTGTACTGTGAGAGCAGGTGGGTGAAGGGGACGGCTAGACGGGGGCCTGGCCCGGCCGGAAAGGGCTGGACACTGGCAGGGACGGCATAAGAACCGGGCGCGAAAGTGAAGCCCAGCAGAGCACCTGGCGTGTCCAGAACCCGACCCGTTTGGGGAGGGACACTAGCTGCGAATGGCAACTTCTATGGCCAGCTGACTCAGCCTGGACTGGAACTGGCCCTCTCTAAGCCACGTTCTGTAGTCCACAGTCCAGCTTGGGAGATGACCAAGTTTGGTGACACCTGATGACCAAGTTTGGTGACACCTGTGACCTGGTTTGGTGACATCTGATGACCAATTTTGATGACATTGATGATCATGTTTAGTGACATCTGATGACCAAGTTTGGTGACACCTGATGACCAGGTTTGGTGCCACCAGATAACTGAATTTGGTGCCACCAGATAACTGAATTTGGTGATGCCGGATGACTGAATTTGGTGACACCTGATGACCAAGTTTGGTGCCACCTGATGACTAGATTTGGTGACACCTGATGACCAGATTTGTTGCCACCAGATAACTGAATTTGGTGCCACCTGATGACCAGGTTTGGTGACCACCTGTTTTGGTGACATCTGTTTGGTGTCATCTGACTTCCTGGTCTCTTGAGGGAGTGCTTTGCACACCCTCAAGTAGACTTCATTGGCTTTGAGAGGGAGGGGAAGAAACTCAACCTCTCATTGACCATGAAAGTTAGCAAGCAGAAGAAGGACCATCTGATCTCCTGGAGTTGTGAGGGCTCCATCACCAGAGATTCAAGTAAAGGTTGGGCGTCCATTTGCCTAGGCTGATGGGAGGATTCCTGATCCCTTCCAATCCTAAAACCCCCTACCTGTCCACATACCCAGGATCTGGACAGAAAACCCAGGAGAACCTCAACTAGCTTGAGGTCAACCCTCCTAGCCTTAGTGGACCCAAGATCTACCTTCACCTTAGAAGGTGTCCTGCCTTTCCGAGAAGCCAGGAAGTCCTAGCCTGCCTTAGACACCCCGTGGAGAAGACCATGTGGATCCTCTCCCCTTCGAGACCAGCTACAAGAGTTTAACCAAGTTCTCCTCCTCCTTTAAATTCCACCCCAAACCAGGCCAACAGCTTTCTCCATCTCCTCCTCCTTCTCTTCTCCAGGATCACGGACTACATGGACTTCTGTCCCTCGGAACTCGTGGGGAAGAGCTGCTATCGGTTCATCCACGGGGAAGACGTGGAAGGGATCCAGCAAAGCCACTTGGACTGTACGTGGCCCCAAGAAGGGCGCAATGGCGTGTCGGGATTTACGGATCCCAGGTTTCCTTGCTGGGTTGCAATCCTTCTTCACCAATCCTTCTTCACCAGACATATTAGTTGTTAGGATTCCGGCAGTGACCCCCAATTAAATCCTGAGTCTCGAGCCAAACTTCCAAAACTTAAAAATGATTTATTAGAAGTAAACATGCCAGCACTGCCTGGGTGCAGCCGACACATCATTCATTGTCACCCTTGACTCTGGTTTTCCCCCACCCTCTGGATGTGTCATAATTCACATTCTCCAATGGGACACCTCCATAGCCCAGAGTCATCCATCAGGCTCTCCAGTTAGAATTTTGCGCGGCAGAAACTTCAGTCACTTAGTTACTATCTTTGAAAAACATTTATGGAATACAGTTTCAGTTTGCAAGCGGTTGCACTACTCCCACCTCCCTTTCTGTTGGCAACTCTAAAAAAACCAGACAAATATTTTACGAGTTGACATAAGTGGCATAGGTAGTCCTCGAGTTATGACCACAATGAGCCCCAAATTTCAATTGCTAAGAGACACAGTTGCGAAGTTGAATTTTTCTCCATTTTACGACCTTGCTTGAGACCCTTGTTAAGTGAATCACTGCAGTTGTGTTAAGTGAGCCACACACCTGTTAAGTGAATCTGTCTTGTCAGAAGGTCATAACCAGGGGTGGGATTCTACCAGTTGGCACCTATTCGCTAGAACCTGTTATTAACATTCTAAGCAGTTCGGAGAACCGGTTGTTAGAAGAAATTCCTGGCCTAATCCTGTAAGGAAGGCAGGAAGGAAACATTCTGGGGTTGCTTACAGAAACTGCCTCTCCGTTAACCCTTATTACATTCTTGGCAGGACTGGACTTCCTATCTCAGGAACTTCTCTGGAGTTTTTTTCCCCTCCTTTGCTGCTACTTTGCTTGTGTGGAGGGACCGTTCAAAGTTACAATGGCACTGGAAAAAGGGACTTATGACCGTTTTTCACACTTATGACTGTTGCAGCATCCCCAGAGTCATGAGAAGCCAGGCGAGGAGATGCTGCCTCGATGTGAGTGATGTTGAGTTGTCCACGCCCAGCCAGTCACATGACCACCAAGCCACACCCACCAACCAAGCCACGCCCACAGAACCAGTTGTTAAAAATTTGAATCCCACTCCTGGTCGTAACCTGCCGGGACATTGCGGCCATCATAACTATAAGTCAAGAGGGCTTTGCGTCCGTATTTTGATCGCGTGACCACGGAGATGCTTCAACGGTCGTAAGTGTAAAAAACGAGTCGTAAGTCCCTTTTGTCAGAGCCGTTGTAACTTTGAACGGTCGCTAAACGAGCACTGTTGTAAGTCGAGGACCATCTGTATGCTGTTCAACGTCCAGAAAAATCTGGGCAGCTCAGAACCATCCAAACCAAAGAAATTCCAACAAATGTTTTTTTAAAAGATAAAAGGTGTTAGGAACAACAAACCTCTAATTTGCATGCAGTACCGTGAGCCGTTTTATCAGGTACACTGCTCCTGTCTTGGGGAGCTTTGCCCATCTCCCTAAGCATCACAATTGTTTGGAAAGCGATGTTTGAATGATTTAATACGCTGCTTCTCCCTTTTGGGAAAGGAAATGCAACTGTCTGCAAATAATGTAATATTTACTGTATCAGATAAAAGTGCTGTAAATGCTTTTCTTTGTGGAGTTCTTGGTGCTGTCTTGAGCTTGGCCGTTTGGTTGCAGACATCTCATTGCCCAACTAGGTAACATCATCAGTGCTAGAAGGGGAGGAGTAGTGGAGGAGAAGAAGAAGAGGGGGAGAAGGAGGAAGAGGAGGAAGAAGAGGAGGAGAATTGTGGGGTCTTTTGTGCTCTCTAAGCTTAGTTGTTTTCTTGCAGACATTTCATTGCCCAACTAGGTAACATCATCAGTGCCGATGAGGGTGGGAGAATATCTCACCTCCAGCAGGCAACCTAGATAAGCAGGGATTCACCCCAGACAAACAACAATCAAGTGGGGGGGTGGGGACCACAATGACATCGACAGGACAAGGGACTGTATATAAGCAGGGCACAAATCCCTCCTTCCTTCGCACCGGTGACGTTCCCTAGCTGGGTCACGAAACGCCTGCACGCCTGGCAGTTAAACACCTGCAGAGGTCTGACTGGGGCACGCAGCTGTTTTGAGCCTTGGCCAAGATGGACTCTTGTCCTTTCTTTAGTGTTGAACAAGGGGCAGGTGGTCACCCACTATTACCGCTGGCTGCAGAAGAGCGGGGGCTTCGTCTGGGTCCAGTCCTGCGCCACCATCTCGGTCAACGTCAAGAATCCCTCCGAAAGGAACATGGTGTGGGTGAACTACATCCTCAGGTGAGTAGAGGAATGTGGATGCGCCTGGGCCCCTTTAAGACTTGGGGACTTCAACTCCCAGAATTCCCCAGCCCGCTGGCTGGGGAATTCTGGGAGTTGGAGTCCCCAAGTCTTAAAGGGGACAAGATTGGAGGCTTCTGCGCTGGCTGGGGAATTCTGGGAGTTCATTTAGTGCTCAAAGTTATAACGGCATTGAAAAAAGTGACATAATCAATTTTCACCACATCCTCCTAATCAGGCGATCAGTCCATTCAGACGCTTGGCAACTGACTCGTATTTATGACCGTTGCAGCATCCCCGGGGATGACGTGATCCCCCTTTGGAACCTTCCAACAGGCCAAGTGAACGGGGCAGCTCGATTCACTTAACGACCGTGTTGCTAATCTAAGAGATACAGGGATTCCCTTAACAGTGAGGGGGGGGGGCTGAAAGGTCGCAAAATGGGGCAAAGCTCCCTGAACGACTGCCTCGCTTAGCAACAGAAATGTGGGGCTCGATAACGACTGTCGTAAACCGAGGACTGCCTGTATTCCGTTGCTCTTGAGCAGGACAGAGGCAGTCCAGCGAAATTTGCTCCCCAAAACTTTTTGCAAGACGGCCTTCTGTGTTTTTCCACCCGAAAATTCCCTTAAAGCAGAAACTTAGCTCTGCATGAATCCTCCCTGTTGGACTAGATTTCTCCATTTGGGGATTTTGTTTTTGTTTTTAATTTTATTTTTATTTTAAAGCAATGCAAACCAGTATAAGGCTGGAGTCTGGATTCTCTCCACCAGTGCAACTTTGGCGCTCAGCTCTGGGCCCACTTCTGTCCTCGCCCCAATTTTGCTGCCCCCCCACAACCCCCTCGGGCCCTCCTCCCCACCCAGCTGGACCCTTTAAACTGCCGAATCGCCTCTGCTGAGCCTTTTTTTCTGCAGGGATAAAAGCCCGGGCTGTGTGAATGGCCATCCCAGATGGTTATTAATGGCTGCATTCTCTCTCTCTCTTTTTCTTCCCCTTCTCCATAAAGGCAAAGGAAGCATTCTTATGCTAATCCGGCACGCAATTGCCGATACTAATGTATGATTTGTCAGGGTGATTAGTATTTTAGTTAATTAGAGCTGTAATTAGAGCCTAATTAACTTTCTTGCAGCAGCCTCCCTGCCTCCCTCTTCCTCCCCCCCCCACAGCTGCCCGTAAAACTTTGCATGGGTGTGTGTGTGGGTGGGTGGGATTGTTGGGGGTCCCATACCAGGCAAGGGGTGGGGTGGGGGGCTTGCAAGAAGAGAGAGGTTTTATTTGGGGGCATCCAAGATTTTTGCAGTCAGATAATAGCAACCGGAGCTGAGCTGGCTCCCCTTCCTCCCTTGGGGGCTGCATTGCCCCCTTTTGCAAGCCTCTGGGGAAGGGCAGCTCATTGGGGGAGGGGGTGGGGGAGGGAGGGGAAGGCAGCTGTGCTGCTCCTGCAGTTGCTGAGAACCTGTTTTTTTTTTTGCCAATCAAGGCATCCAAGAGGGGTGGGCTTCTAACCCCCCCCCCCACTGGATCTCCGCAGCCTCCCATGGATTCGGGGAGGGCAGCTCCTCAGTGGTCCCTCAGGTAGTGAGAGGAGGGCGGTGTATAAATCTGATTAGGAAATAGGTTGCAGGGCTCTGTGTGTGTGTGTGTGTGTGTGTTGTAGACGGGCAGCAGGGAGTTTCCATTTGGGGTGGAGGTTGAAAGCTGAGCACCCAAAATCTTCTGGCTAATGCTTCCTTAAAGGCAGGCCCACCAAACATGGCCACTTTAAGACTTGTGTGGACTCCAACTCCCAGAATTCCCCTCCCTCCTTCGCTTCCCTCCCTTTTTCCTTCCTCCCTCCCTCCTTCCTTCCTTCCTTCCTTCCTTCCTTCCTTCCCTTCCCCTTCCTTCCTCCCTCCCTCCTTCCTTCCTTCTCCTTTCTTTCCTTCCTTCCCTGCCTCCCTCCCTCCTATTCCCTCTCTTTTTAATTCCTTCCCTTCCTTCCTTTTCTTCTCTTCCCCTTCCTTCTTTCTTCCTTTCCACCCTCCCTCCCTCCCTTCTCCTTTGTTTTTCTTTCTTTCTTTCTTTCTTTCTTTCTTTCTTTCTTTCTTTCTTTCTTTCTTTCTTTCTTTCTTTCTTTCTTTCTTTCTTTCTTTCCTTTCTTTCTCTTTCTTTCTTTCTTTCTCTCTCTCTTTCTTGCCTGCCTGCCTGCCTGCCTCCCTCCTTCGCTTCTCTCCCTTCTCCTTCCTCTCTTACCTTCCTTCCTTCTTTTTTCCTTTCCTCCCTCCCTTCTCCTTTGTTTCTTTCTTTCTTTCCTTCTTTCTTTCGACAAGGAGTTTGCGATTTTAATCGGTCTCTGTTTGTTCTTGGACAATGGAGCAACTGCGTCCGTCCGTCCCTTCCTTCCGGCTGCAGGTGGCTGGCTCTGTCCCTGCCATTCAAGTGGACTTTCCGCTGAGCTTTCTTTCTTTCTTTTTGGATTCCTAGGCGGGTGGAATGAGCGGTTATTTTAATCCTTTGCCTCTCACTTTTGCAAATCAGGAGGCAATTTGCATTCCTTTCAGCCTGGGGAGGGGGCGGCTGAAGGGGCTTTTGGCTGCCTCCAAGTGGGGGGGGAGGGCCGACCTTGGCAGCCCAAGCAAGATCACATTGATGAGGTCAACGACCAGCACAATTTAAAAGACGAAAAACAAGCACGATGCAAATAAATACAACAACAACAGCAATAATAATAATAATAATGATAATATCGTAACTCCCTGCTGTTTATATTTTGTTTTAATATTTTCCAGCAAGCCAGAATGCAAGAACGTCGCTCTGGATGTTTTCCAGCTTTCTGGCATCCCCGCCAGACAGACGGAAGTGCCCAACGCAGGAACGGATTACAGAGGTGAAAGTCCTGGAAGGACGAACGAAGGGGTGGGGGGGTGCCACCTTTTGACGGTGACCTACTGGTGGAAGAGGACTTTGGGGAAGGGAGCGAAAAGGTCTTTGGTCTAGACATTCCCAATTCCTGCAACCATTCGTCGTATGGTTTAGCCTCCAGACTCTTTAACACAAGGGGTATCCAATCTTGCAACTTTGAGACCTGTGGATTGCAACCCCCAGAATTCCCCAGCCAGCGCATGCTGGCTGGGGAATTCTGGGAGTTGAAGTCCACAGGTCTTCAAGTTGCCAAGATTGGCCCCTTCGGCTTTATTTCTAGAGTCTCGACATCTCTTTTGTATGGTGGTCACCAAAACTGGACACCGGATACCAAGCATGGTCTTACCAAAGTCCATACTTCCATCCAGTTAGTAAAGGGACTTGGATCTCCCTCTGGTGCCAGGTAGATGGATGGCTGGGGCATTCTGTTGTGGCCTGTGGACCGCCGGCCCCTCCAGCAGCCAAATCAGAGGAGGAGGAGGAGGAGAAGGTGTGGGAGTTAGGATCCACATCAGGGCAACCTGGATGCTCCAAGGAGGAAGAAGGAATGGAGCCGGCAGAGAGAGAGAAAGACAGAGGCGGAGAGTCAACAGCCCCCCAGATCTGGAGGTGGCTGATGAGGAAGAGGAGGAACAGCTGCGTCCGGTGCCTGATACATGGATTGCAGAAGGCAGAGGAGAGGAGGGCAGTGGAAATCTATGAGCCGGTCCTCGGGATGGAAGAGCCACCACTGTTAGCAAAGCCCCACCCTCACTCTGGGGATACAAGGCAGGGGGCGGAGATGAATAGATGTGGCAGGCAACTATTCATCTTCAGGCTGACCGGACTTGTTAGCCTGCGGTGAGAGAGTGAGGAAGAGGGAGGCAGAGCCTGGGCCGGCCATCAGCCCTCAGATGGAGAGTCAACAGCCCCCAGGTCTGGAGGTGGCTGATGAGGAAGAGGAGGAACAGCTGCCTCCAGTGCCTTGCAGAAGGCAGAGGAGAGGAGGGCAGTGGAAATCTATGGGCTGGTCCACCAGCTCTGGGGATAAAAGGCAGGGGGCGGAGATAAATAGGTGTGACAGACAATTATTTATCTTCCAGCCAAACAGACTTGTTAGCCTGCGGTGAGAGAGAAACTTTTTTGCCGGGGCTGCCGACGCTCCTAATAAAGGAATCTTTGAGTTCACTTCAGAGGGTTTGCTGTGTTTGGGAAGCTGGGTCAGAACACATTCCCTGTCTGGTTGACACGTCCCTATTTTCCCCTTTTCAGAGAGTGACCGGGGGAAGCCGTGCCCAGCCAGCAAACCACCGGGGACCCTGGCCCAGTCCTACCCCAGGAGCGTGGCCGAAATGGGGCGGCACTGCCACCTGGTGGAGAGCAAGCCCAGTGGCCCTGAAACCAAATACCCAGAGGAGGAGGCCTCGGAGGAGGGGGCCGGCAGCGACGCAGAGACCCCTCCGAGGAAGCGGATCAAACTGGAGTTCCCTCCGGAGAGCCCCCCACCCAAAGGCAAGGAGGAGACCTCGCTGGCCAGCTCCGAGGACTCCGACAGCAGCAGTGCTTCGGAGCCGGAGATGGTCCCCCAGCAGACGGGGCCCCTGGCCAGGAAGGTGAATGGTTGCAAGACCGGTGGGCGGAGGACCATAGTCCCCGGCCGTCCCTGCACGTCGGAGTTCACCTCTGTCATCCAGATCCAAAAGGGCGCCTCCCTCAGAGCCGGCCCGGCCCTCAGCATCAAATCGGAGCAGGGGCTCCATGCCAAAGCCGGGCTCTGGACTTGTCCCGGGGCGAAGGGCAGCCCTTTCCCCGTGAACAAAACCCTTCGGCTGGAGAAGCCCGTGGTGAGACCGGCGTCCTCGCATTTATACGTCTCCATCCCCGACTCAGTGCTCACTCCACCCGAGATGGACAGCGGTCCGGCCAAGGGGGGGCCCTTCAGCGCCTCTCCCCGGGCGGCTCCGTCCTCCTCAGGGGACACGCTCTCGCCTCCGCTCTCGGGCTCCCCCTGCGAGGACCGGGGCACCGCCACGCCCTTCACCCCGCTGCTATACCCGACGGAGATGGACGTTCTCCAGAGATTCCACACCAGCAACGTCGTCGTCCCGTTGATGCATCAGCTCGGCAATCCGCACGCCAGCCCTCCGGCAGGCTCCCCGGGACTCTACGCCACGAGTACCATTCGCTACGCCCCCGCGGACGTGACGCTGGCCATGCCGAGCAACATGCTGCCCCCTTCCCACGCCCACCCCCTCAGCCTCATGGACATCAGCAGCGCCGAGGCCAAGACCTCCCGGGAGATCATGTACCACCACCTGCAGCGGCTGAACATGGTGGGCCCGTTTGGGAACTCGGCTAGCTTGGCCCAGATTTCCGGGGGAGCCTTTGCGGCCGCGGACTCTTTGTTTTCCACCCTGCCCTTCTCCGTGGCCAGTGGGGGGATCCACAGTGGGTCAGCTCTGGAACGCAAGGAAGATTAGCGCCCAGCGGTGGTCCGTGATCAAATCGGTGTCGTCTTGGCCCAGCGAACCACGGTTGAAGCTGGCCTGGAAGAGAACGGTCAGATCTTGAGATGGCTCGGTTCGGTGCTGGGGTGCTCCCCAGCCTTCTCGAAGTCCGGGGAAAGAAATATTTAGTCCTGAAAGAAGTTACTACCTACCTACGTACCTGCTCATCACATCCCTTTCCTAGTCCTCGGCGCTAAGGAGAGTGGATGGCCCATCGCCATCTTCTGAAGATCGGTGGTTGATTGAAATGGGGTGTTTGGCAGAGGGTTTTGCTTGAAGACATGTGGGAAATCTATCCAAACTTCCAGGAAAAAAGGTCCACGCACTTCTATACCTGTGTACCTGCTGCTAGAACTTGGTTTTAAAAAACTTAGGGAAAGGGGGGTGTTGGTGGTCAAATATAACCCGCATTTATGTGCCAATGAAAAGTTGGCCATCGTTGCCTGCGATGCCACGCCTCAATGTGCTTATTCCAACCTGTCATACCAGCAGTTCACTTGTTTTGCTCCCATTGAATTAATCCTTGAAATATGCAATAGGGATGAATCCATATTAGGACGCCGCGAGGATCAATCAAGGCAACATGAAAGAGGGTTGTGCGAATTGATCCGTCTAGGAACATGGCCTTGCTGGGCGAACTGGCAAACTTTTCCCAACTTGGATTTTGCAGATACGCTGACCTTGATCTTTGGGGTAGGGGAGGGAATTTATCCCTGAAGGCCGGGGTAGGGAACTATGGCCCTTTTATGACTTCTGGACTTCAACTCCCAGAATTCCTGAGCTAGCCATGCTGGGAGTTGAAATCCACAAGTCATAATGGGGCCGTAGTCCCGCATCTTGGCTTTAAGGGAATTAGCTGGATCCCTTTGGAAGGCAGCTAATGGCGTGGCTTGACGCCTTACATTCAGTTGTGACAGAAAGAGGCTCTCTCGTTCTTCCCAGGGATCTGGAGTGGTGAAACCACATCTGAACGCATCTTAAGATGGAGTGAGCTGGGATCAAGGGTGGGTGGCCGATTCGGACATGCAGAACATGCCACGTTCTCCATGGTCAGGCATAAAGAAGCAGGACGTGAGGTCACGTTCCAGTGAAGCTGATATATTCCTCATGCCTGTATGGAAGAATCTAGTCAACTCATAATCAGCAGTAAGTTGGAGCTAGATAAGAGTTAGCAGAATTCAAGAAGGACCGTTTGTGAGGATGCATGGATTCCAGGCTGATTCCTCTCTTGACGCCACCCCCCAGACTCTGCCTATCAGTCTCCCACACCAGAGATGTCCAACCTGGGCAACGTTAAAACCACCTCCACATCCAGGTAACGCTTTGGGTGATGCGTGTACGACAGGGGTGCTCAACCAAGCAATGTTAAGACCTATGGACTCTATAACTCCCAGAATCCCCCAGCCAGCCATCTTTTAAGACTTGTGGAATGGCTGGCTGGGGAATTCTGGGAATTGGAGTCCACAGGTCTTAAGGTTGCCAGATTGAGCACCCCTGTCGTACACCCATCACCCAATGCGTTACCTGGATGTGGAGGGGGTTTCCCAGTGATATCAAACTAACCCTTGCTCCATTCGTTTCATAAGAATTTGTCGTTCTAGCTCTCCAGCAACTGAATGGATGCAAAATGCCGCCTCTTAATATTAAGATACACCTTGAGGCCTTTTGTTGGCACTTATCTTAATCTAGGTTGCCCCCAATAAAGGTACTTTCGCTCCTCTTTTTATGCAAAAAACCCTCTTTGATCCTTTCCCCAATTCCTCCGTTAAAAGACCCAGCAGCAGATGAGAAGGGCTGGGCCCGGGTTCAAGCTGGCTTAGAAAAGGAGGCAAGTCAGGGCAACGCGGGTGAAGATGCCACCGGAGCAGTTAAAGAAAACGCTGTAATTTTAAGCACTTATACAAAATAAACCGCGT